>OX336389.2:179082306-179740319 GCA_946902985.2 Meconema thalassinum
GGGTGTGGAGGGGACGCTCAAGTTATTATTGGGGAACAACTAAAATGTATTTCTCTTTCTTTTCCAGACCTATTGTAACAATCTTATAGTGGTTTTTCTCTTTTGGGTGGGAAGAAACACAATCATTACTGCCATGATTTAGGAAGAGTGAAGATTGACAAATATAATTTAGAAACAGTGAGCCATTCGCACATCAGATAGTGACCTAAGCGGGATTTCAACGGGTTATCACATTCAAATGACGTCTTCATTATACGCGTGGCGATAATGAAACCGATGACAACACCGAATGCTGTGAGAAAATACATCTCGCAGAGAGTCTCATTCACACGTCTACACACAGAACGTTTCTGGGCTGCAAACACAGACTTGGATCACTACAAGAACACGTGTTTCGAATATTCGAAGTAGTGGAGTGGTGGCGCTTCTGCTTCACTTGACACTCCTGTGCCCAACAAACCAACATGGCCGCCGCGCGAAATTGAAATAATTAATATCTCTCAAACGCATGGTCCGATTTTGACAAATGAGGTGTCGTTGGACTCGGGTTGACGCCCTCTTTCCAATGGACCACTCATTTCAACCCCTAAATAAAACCTACCCCTACTAGGGGGTGAAATTTTAATTTTTTAGTGAAAGCCTCTTTTCAAATGGGACATGTATAAGGTGCGCTGCTAAAATGAACTTAAATGTTGTTGCTCATATCGCGCATGCGTTTTTCTGGCTGCCGCTATGGATGAACATTTTTGTTTTTGTTTTGTACGCATGCGCACTTGGGATTTTTGTAAGAGGGCGAGCTCTTTGAAAAAAAATGATTGATAAGAAGAGGTTTTGGTGGTGAGGAGAGAACCAGATAGTCGCCTACTTTCCTACGACGTTTGCCGATATCTCTCGAACGCAAGGTCGGATTTGGACGTGTGACGTGTCAAATCGCTTGTCTCAAAGCCCTATATATGTTATTAATAGGTTAAAGTTTTGAGAATGAGGGAAACAGGCGTTTTGGGGTAAAATTATGATTTTAGACTTTTTCTGATATTTCACGAATGCCTGGTCGGATTTGGTCCTATGACGTGTCAAATGGCTTGTCTCGAAACCCTCTTTATTTTGGTAATAGGTTAAAGTTTTTGAGAATGAGGGAAACAGAATTTTTTGTTGTAAAACCGTGATTTTAGACTTTTTGTTATATCTCACAAACCAATAACGCCAGAGACGTATACGAGGGGTCGTAGGACTCGGGGTGACGCCCCTCCCCTATCTCCCTTTCGAATATAGTATTTATGTTTAAAAAAATGCGAAAGAGCCTAACGACACTTATGTTGAAAACATTTCAGTTTTTAAAACTTTTCTTAAATTTGTCTAAAATGTTCATGACGAGTGGTTGTAGATAGAAAGAGACGATACCACTGGACACGTGTTTCAACGAAGCTATTACTGGCCACGGTGGTGATATACCAATACAGTATTCGCTATTTCGATGAGACGGCGGGTCGAGGGTTCGTTTTCTGATTTTTCCTATGATGGAATTCCTAATTCCTAAACCCCCTGAAGGGGGTCTTTAACGTGTAAACGATTATGAGTGACATGACAAATGATAATTCCTTGATTCGATGAAGTTGGCTTTAGATAGAACAAACAGAACTTGGTTATATGTTGCTTGAAGTGAGTATAGAAAACAAACTTGCTGGGGCAGACTGACAGGATGTGAATGTTATTTGATCTTATTGGAATGCATTGACTTGACAGGGCAATGAAAAAAGCACAGAGATGCTGAGGACACTTGAAGGTCAAACGATATGGCAACCATGGTGGGAGGGGGAAGCTAGGATGATGTCGCCGATCATGTTCAATGGATGAATTTATATTTTGCGAAGCATTGTTCGGAGAGGGTCATGGGACGACTTGTTTTAAGGGTATTTATTTTTTCGATGTTTCCTATGGTGGACTCATTGATTGAAATAATCCAAAACTGCTAGGGCATGGCCTTGAGATTTTATAAACCGATAATGGGATTTTGACATACAAGATCCACTCAGAACTTGACATGATGTCATTCTTTTTATGGCTTATGAATTTCCCCAAAAAAGACCCAAAACAACAAGATCATGGACTTTTGCTTTTCTTAATATATTGCAAACCCATAATGTAAGATGTTTACTGTGAGTGACGAAATCTAGCTAGGTAACGAAAGAATTATTGTAGGATATATGTATGGTGACTGACACGTCTTTGACCATTGGAACTTGTTTTCAGATCTGACTGTAGTACATAGGGAGTATAGGTTGTAGGCATGGATTGACAAACGGTGCACACAAAATTCAATTTATCGATTCAAGAATTAAGAGTAGACTATCATTAATTAATTGGTTAAAGAGTGTAGCTAAAAATAAAAAAATGGTGAATACATTAAACTAAACTGAACCAAGTCGAATCAAACCCAACCGAACCAAACCAAGCCTAAAGCAAACCAAACCTAATCAAGAACAAGCCAAGGGCTTAAGTGTAAAACTTGTGGGGGAATGCAGTCATTGGCAATGTCCAAAGGAAGGGATAACGCTCTACCTCTAGAGGGTAAGGTAAAGCTAGCGCATGGTGCTAATGCATATTCCCAAGTACATGAACCACACACACACACAACTATCCTATGCTGTTTTTATGAGTTAACTGTTAAAACTTACTCAGTGGTTACTGAGCAAGATGGTCGCTACACACAACAAGCTTTAAATACTTGAGGCTAATAATCTATACACACACACACACACGCTTGTTCTAAACTAAACTGTCTTGCTGGCAGTGCTCACACAGTAGGCAAATGACAGAAATGCTTGGCTAACAGAAATACAATCATTTTCGTTTGTCTAATGTTACCAGCTAACCATTACATGCTATAGTGGTGAGCACATGTGCCTCTTGCACTGGAGATCGTAACTCGATTTCTAGCTCTAAGGCCTAGAATGAATCAAACTAAGAAAGAAGGGTATGGTGACGCAGTGGTTAAACTGTTAGCCTTTCACTAAGGTAGACTAGGGTTTGATTTTAGGTTAATATACATGTCATAAACAAACAAACAAACAAACAAACAAACAAAAAAAAGCAGAGATAATGTTTAAAACTGATTACACTTGTCTCTTTTTAAATTATTACTTAGATTGCAAATACAAAGGTGGACTGGGTTTGATATTCAGTTAATGCTGCCTATCGCATACTAGCCTGTAAGAAAGCCAAACAAGCAAAAGGCGTAGGTAGAGCAGTGGTAAAATCGCTATGTGTAGAGAACTACCTAACGGTTTTATGAACTGGCAATGGTATGTCGCATAAACAGTGCAGGATACAATCCAGCAACCATAATTTGTATCTTGTGGAGCAGAGAAAACATATATATAGAGAAAGATATAGAAAGCTAGTGTATGTATGGGTAGCATTGATAATTTGACCAGAGAAAATACGATGAGGTAGGGTGGGGAGAGGGAGAATTAACACTTATATATGAATGAATGGTAAATAGTATTTTAGTTTTTTTTCCCCAATAGTTTTGTTTTTTAAATGCAGTGGTAGATAGTCGTTATTTTGTAAAACATTCTTACTTGCAGTAGTAATAAGACTCTATGGTTTCGCTAACACATAGATAGACTGTATTATTGCCATGGTCAAGCACTCACATTAAGATCATTTACAAAATCATAAAATGAAAAATAAAAAATCTTGTTTTGGAAATATCGTTTTTCAACATACACAAAATAAATATATAAAAAATTTGTAAACAGCAAAATGGAAAATCCATGGTCAAGCACTCACATTAAGATCATTTACAAAATCATAAAATGAAAAATAAAAATCTTGTTTTGGAAATATCGATTTTTTTCAACATACACAAAATAAATATATAAAAAATTTGTAAACAGCAAAATGGAAAATCCATGTTTCCATATAGACAAAATTTAAAAACCTTAAACGGACATTTAAGAAAATATATATAAATGGGAAATTGACAAATGTGTAAATATGAAAATGGAAAAATCCATGTTTCCATATCATGAAATTGAAAAACATCAAACTGTCATTTTAAAAAATGCAAATGGAAAATTGACAAATTGCAATGTGTGAAATGTGAAATTGAACAAATGGCTATCATTATTTAAAAAAAAAAAAAGAACATGGTGCTCTATGGTTGAGGTGTGAATCAAACCCTTTCTACTTATTTGGACCACCCGAGACTGAGTAGACTAGTTTAAGTTGTCATACCACTTTTAAAAGTTTGTGTTAAATCTAGGAATTGAACCCAAGAGCTTGTAGGGGAGATCAAAGGTTATAATATGTTAAACAGATAGCCTTGAATGAAGGGTGTGGTAGCTATATAGAGATGAGACGTTTCGCTCGGGGCAGGGAGGCATGGAGATCTGCATCAAACCAGTCAAAGGACTAAAGACTCAAACAACAACATGTACGTTCACCAAAATAATGTTGTGTAACGGTAAATGTTAGTCAACGAACAGTAATGCATTACTAAAACCCATGACACGATACCTAAGAGCTTTTCTAAAATGATTTTAAAATGCCTTTAACCCTATATTGAACACCCAGTTCACAAAACTCATAACTGCAATGTTATGGTAAAACAAAACAAAATCTATATTTCAAAACAAACAAGTGGTTTAGTCAATGTATACTGGAAAAAGTTTTGTAAACACTCAAGTCCTCAAGACCAATTAAATTAGTAACTGTCAGGTTGGCCGAGTGGTTAAGGTGTTTGACTTAAGATCAAATTTCTGTATAAGGAAGCAAGGGTTCGAATCCCTTACCTGACATAACTATTGCCTTAACATGGCTTGGCCACACTGTATTATTATGATACTCAGTACACAAACCATAGATATAGTGTATTGTTTAAGGCCACTCTCTTTCTGAACATAGTCAGAGACTGTTGATGGTTAACAATTGTATTAATAGTGGGACATGGGGATAGCAATTAAGAAAAAACAGCCAATACCCATACAATATTTTTATTCATTTTAGTTTTTTTTTACAATAGTTACACACTGAATACAACTTTTTATCTCTTTACCATTGTTTGATATAGATTTTAAACACAACGCTTGTTGTAGATCCTTTTACAACTTTCTCTAGGTACTCTTGTTCTTAAAAACTGGGGAAGCCGCAATGGTTTTATAGACATTAAACCCTCATTCTCTTTTTTTTCATTATTATCATTATCATTATTATAAATATTATCTTTATAATTATTATAGTCATTGTCACCATCATTATCATCATCATCATCATCCTCAACATCACTAGAACTATCCAATTCCATTTTTTCCTTTTCAAAAGGGATCTCTTGAAGAGTCTGTGTTGCTTTTGATAGTGTTACGGGTTTATTGAACGTTGACAACTGTCCTAACATGACTTTTTGAGGAGATAAATGTTTTTTCATAAGGAAGTCACTATGTTGAGTAACACTATGTTTTTGTCGGACTTGCTTTTTCTTGTTCTTTTGATCATGTTTTGTTAACACTAACGGTGTTTCATTTGGTATACCACATTGATGAGTACTCACACTTAAGACCTCACTATGTTTACTTTTTAGATGACCTAGACATTTTGTTGTTCTTTGTTTTGAGCACTGCCAAAATATGATGCCATTCGCATTTTCTCGCTTATAGTTATAAGAGTACCCATGATACAGGGCACGTGGTTTACCTTTATTGGTTATAGTATATTCCATAGTAGTCACTGACTTGTATAGTCGATCCGCCTACTACAAAGGTCTGAACACTTGTGGTGAACGAATGATGTTGTGTTGACGTTTTATGCAGGATAATGTTGGTGGCATATGTGGGTGGCTTATGTTGATGACATGTGTTGTTGGCTGATTTTGGTGGCTTATGTTGATGGTTTATGGTGGTGGCTTATGTTGATGGCTTATGTTGGTGGCTTATGTTGATGACATATGTTGGTGACTTATGTTGATAGCTTATGTTGGTGGCTAATGTTGATGACATATGTTGTTGGCTTATGGTGGTGGCTTATGTTGATGGTATATGTTGCTGGCCTATGTTGATGGTTTATGTTAATGGCTTAGGTTAATATCTTAGGTTGATGGCATAAGTTGATGGCTTATGTTGGTGGCTTATGGTGGTGGCTTATGCTAGTGGCTTATGGTGGTGGTTTATGGTGGTGGTTTATGTTGATGACATATGTTGGTGGCTTAAGTTGGTGGCTTATGTTGGTGGCTTATGGTGGTGGCTTATGGTGGTGGGTTATGGTGGTGGATTATGGTGGCTTATAGTGGTGACTTATGGTGGTGGTTTATGGTGGTGGCTTATGTTGATGACATATGTTGGTGGCTTATGGTGGCTTATGGTGGTGATTTATAGTGGTGGCCTATGTTGGTGGCTTATTTTTGGTGGTTTACGTTAATACCTTATTTGTAATGGCTTATTTGACAAGTTATTGTTGTCAATGTATTTAGAGGATTTTTCTCTTGGTTTTGGAAAGTATCTCAACTCTTTTTTTATGGTAGCATAATGCTTACCGCCATGTTTGTAAGCAACAACAACACACTAAAATTCCAAGAATCCAAAGTACTCTAAGGTTAATGATTGTCTCTCAACTCCATTCAACGTCTAGTCAAAAAACATTATATATTTTTCACATTTTACAAAAAAGGTAAATTGGGAAAGTAAGCTATATGTTTAAACTAAAAATCATATCAAATCATATGCTAACTCCAACACCTACGTCTACCCCAATCTCAGTCAAAAAAATATAATATTCTTCAAATTTTTCCAAAACAGTATTTGGAAAGTAGGCCATATTTTGAAAACTAATCATCCTATAAAGTCATATATATATATACTGAAACCAATGGCTTTTATATCCTTAATCTTAAGAACAAAATATGGAATTTTTGACATTTTTTCCAAAAATGTTCATTTTAAAACGGGGCTATATTTTGGAAACTAGGAATTTTACAAGAAAGTTTGTTTAACGTAAATGGCAGGTATTTACCACCACTACCCGCAAACCAAGTCCCAGGTCTCTGGGGAAAAATCCAAAAAAAGTTCAATTTGGAAAGTAGGCAATATTTTGAAAACTAATCATCCTAAAAAGTCATATATAGACTCAAACCAATGGCTTTTATGTCCTTAATTGGTAGAACAAAACTTAACATTTTTTCAGTTTTTCCAAAAAAGTCCAATTTTCAAAAATTGTCTATATTTTGGGAACTAAGAATTTTACAAAAAAGTTTGTTTAACGAAAATGAAAGGTCTTTACCCCCCTCTACCCAAAACATAAATTTCAGGTCCCTAGGACAAAAACTGTGCAGTATATATATATATATTTTTTTGGGGAGGGGGTCTATATTCACTTTACCTCCCCACTTCACAAGATGGCGGCCATAGCTTAACTTAACCTAGCCTAACCTAACCTGACCTACGAGGTGTGATCAAAAAGTTCCAAAAATGTGGCTGCAACTTAACCAAACCTAGCCTAGCCTAACCTAACCTCCCTGTTGACTAGCCCCCTTTGGACGGGTCCTTTTTGAAGGGAGTCATTTTTTTTACGTGTCCCGGAGGACGGGTCCTTGTTGACGGGTCCCAGTGGCGGGTCCCCTTTGACATAATTTGGATAAAATGCAAGGCCAGTCCATAGGGATCAGTCCAAAGGACCCGCCACAGGGACCCGTCAACAAGGACCCGTCCTCCGGGACACGTAAAAAAAATGACTCCCTTCAAAAAGGACCCGTCCAAAGGGGGCTAGTCAACAGGGAGGTTAGGTTAGGCTAGGCTAGGTTTGGTTAAGTTGCAGCCACATTTTTGGAACTTTTTGATCACACCTCGTAGGTCAGGTTAGGTTAGGCTAGGTTAAGTTAAGCTATGGCCGCCATCTTGTGAAGTGGGGAGGTAAAGTGAATATAGACCCCCTCCCCAAAAAAAAAATATATATATATACTGCACAGTTTTTGTCCTAGGGACCTGAAATTTATGTTTTGGGTAGAGGGGGGTAAAGACCTTTCATTTTCGTTAAACAAACTTTTTTGTAAAATTCTTAGTTCCCAAAATATAGACAATTTTTGAAAATTGGACTTTTTTGGAAAAACTGAAAAAATGTTAAGTTTTGTTCTACCAATTAAGGACATAAAAGCCATTGGTTTGAGTCTATATATGACTTTTTAGGATGATTAGTTTTCAAAATATTGCCTACTTTCCAAATTGAACTTTTTTTGGATTTTTCCCCAGAGACCTGGGACTTGGTTTGCGGGTAGTGGGGGTAAATACCTGCCATTTACGTTAAACAAACTTTCTTGTAAAATTCCTAGTTTCCAAAATATAGCCCCGTTTTAAAATGAACATTTTTGGAAAAAATGTCAAAAATTCCATATTTTGTTCTTAAGATTAAGGATATAAAAGCCATTGGTTTCAGTATATATATATATGACTTTATAGGATGATTAGTTTTCAAAATATGGCCTACTTTCCAAATACTGTTTTGGAAAAATTTGAAGAATATTATATTTTTTTGACTGAGATTGGGGTAGACGTAGGTGTTGGAGTTAGCATATGATTTGATATGATTTTTAGTTTAAACATATAGCTTACTTTCCCAATTTACCTTTTTTGTAAAATGTGAAAAATATATAATGTTTTTTGACTAGACGTTGAATGGAGTTGAGAGACAATCATTAACCTTAGAGTACTTTGGATTCTTGGAATTTTAGTGTGTTGTTGTTGCTTACAAACATGGCGGTAAGCATTATGCTACCATAAAAAAGAGTTGAGATACTTTCCAAAACCAAGAGAAAAATCCTCTAAATACATTGACAACAATAACTTGTCAAATAAGCCATTACAAATAAGGTATTAACGTAAACCACCAAAAATAAGCCACCAACATAGGCCACCACTATAAATCACCACCATAAGCCACCATAAGCCACCAACATATGTCATCAACATAAGCCACCACCATAAACCACCACCATAAGTCACCACTATAAGCCACCATAATCCACCACCATAACCCACCACCATAAGCCACCACCATAAGCCACCAACATAAGCCACGAACTTAAGCCACCAACATATGTCATCAACATAAACCACCACCATAAACCACCACCATAAGCCACTAGCATAAGCCACCACCATAAGCCACCAACATAAGCCATCAACTTATGCCATCAACCTAAGATATTAACCTAAGCCATTAACATAAACCATCAACATAGGCCAGCAACATATACCATCAACATAAGCCACCACCATAAGCCAACAACATATGTCATCAACATTAGCCACCAACATAAGCTATCAACATAAGTCACCAACATATGTCATCAACATAAGCCACCAACATAAGCCATCAACATAAGCCACCACCATAAACCATCAACATAAGCCACCAAAATCAGCCAACAACACATGTCATCAACATAAGCCACCCACATATGCCACCAACATTATCCTGCATAAAACGTCAACACAACATCATTCTTTCACCACAAGTGTTCAGACCTTTGTAGTAGGCGGATCGACTATACAAGTCAGTGACTACTATGGAATATACTATAACCAATAAAGGTAAACCACGTGCCCTGTATCATGGGTACTCTTATAACTATAAGCGAGAAAATGCGAATGGCATCATATTTTGGCAGTGCTCAAAACAAAGAACAACAAAATGTCTAGGTCATCTAAAAAGTAAACATAGTGAGGTCTTAAGTGTGAGTACTCATCAATGTGGTATACCAAATGAAACACCGTTAGTGTTAACAAAACATGATCAAAAGAACAAGAAAAAGCAAGTCCGACAAAAACATAGTGTTACTCAACATAGTGACTTCCTTATGAAAAAACATTTATCTCCTCAAAAAGTCATGTTAGGACAGTTGTCAACGTTCAATAAACCCGTAACACTATCAAAAGCAACACAGACTCTTCAAGAGATCCCTTTTGAAAAGGAAAAAATGGAATTGGATAGTTCTAGTGATGTTGAGGATGATGATGATGATGATAATGATGGTGACAATGACTATAATAATTATAAAGATAATATTTATAATAATGATAATGATAATAATGAAAAAAAAGAGAATGAGGGTTTAATGTCTATAAAACCATTGCGGCTTCCCCAGTTTTTAAGAACAAGAGTACCTAGAGAAAGTTGTAAAAGGATCTACAACAAGCGTTGTGTTTAAAATCTATATCAAACAATGGTAAAGAGATAAAAAGTTGTATTCAGTGTGTAACTATTGTAAAAAAAAACTAAAATGAATAAAAATATTGTATGGGTATTGGCTGTTTTTTCTTAATTGCTATCCCCATGTCCCACTATTAATACAATTGTTAACCATCAACAGTCTCTGACTATGTTCAGAAAGAGAGTGGCCTTAAACAATACACTATATCTATGGTTTGTGTACTGAGTATCATAATAATACAGTGTGGCCAAGCCATGTTAAGGCAATAGTTATGTCAGGTAAGGGATTCGAACCCTTGCTTCCTTATACAGAAATTTGATCTTAAGTCAAACACCTTAACCACTCGGCCAACCTGACAGTTACTAATTTAATTGGTCTTGAGGACTTGAGTGTTTACAAAACTTTTTCCAGTATACATTGACTAAACCACTTGTTTGTTTTGAAATATAGATTTTGTTTTGTTTTACCATAACATTGCAGTTATGAGTTTTGTGAACTGGGTGTTCAATATAGGGTTAAAGGCATTTTAAAATCATTTTAGAAAAGCTCTTAGGTATCGTGTCATGGGTTTTAGTAATGCATTACTGTTCGTTGACTAACATTTACCGTTACACAACATTATTTTGGTGAACGTACATGTTGTTGTTTGAGTCTTTAGTCCTTTGACTGGTTTGATGCAGATCTCCATGCCTCCCTGCCCCGAGCGAAACGTCTCATCTCTATATAGCTACCACACCCTTCATTCAAGGCTATCTGTTTAACATATTATAACCTTTGATCTCCCCTACAAGCTCTTGGGTTCAATTCCTAGATTTAACACAAACTTTTAAAAGTGGTATGACAACTTAAACTAGTCTACTCAGTCTCGGGTGGTCCAAATAAGTAGAAAGGGTTTGATTCACACCTCAACCATAGAGCACCATGTTCTTTTTTTTTTTTAAATAATGATAGCCATTTGTTCAATTTCACATTTCACACATTGCAATTTGTCAATTTTCCATTTGCATTTTTTAAAATGACAGTTTGATGTTTTTCAATTTCATGATATGGAAACATGGATTTTTCCATTTTCATATTTACACATTTGTCAATTTCCCATTTATATATATTTTCTTAAATGTCCGTTTAAGGTTTTTAAATTTTGTCTATATGGAAACATGGATTTTCCATTTTGCTGTTTACAAATTTTTTATATATTTATTTTGTGTATGTTGAAAAAAATCGATATTTCCAAAACAAGATTTTTATTTTTCATTTTATGATTTTGTAAATGATCTTAATGTGAGTGCTTGACCATGGATTTTCCATTTTGCTGTTTACAAATTTTTTATATATTTATTTTGTGTATGTTGAAAAACGATATTTCCAAAACAAGATTTTTTATTTTTCATTTTATGATTTTGTAAATGATCTTAATGTGAGTGCTTGACCATGGCAATAATACAGTCTATCTATGTGTTAGCGAAACCATAGAGTCTTATTACTACTGCAAGTAAGAATGTTTTACAAAATAACGACTATCTACCACTGCATTTAAAAAACAAAACTATTGGGGAAAAAAAACTAAAATACTATTTACCATTCATTCATATATAAGTGTTAATTCTCCCTCTCCCCACCCTACCTCATCGTATTTTCTCTGGTCAAATTATCAATGCTACCCATACATACACTAGCTTTCTATATCTTTCTCTATATATATGTTTTCTCTGCTCCACAAGATACAAATTATGGTTGCTGGATTGTATCCTGCACTGTTTATGCGACATACCATTGCCAGTTCATAAAACCGTTAGGTAGTTCTCTACACATAGCGATTTTACCACTGCTCTACCTACGCCTTTTGCTTGTTTGGCTTTCTTACAGGCTAGTATGCGATAGGCAGCATTAACTGAATATCAAACCCAGTCCACCTTTGTATTTGCAATCTAAGTAATAATTTAAAAAGAGACAAGTGTAATCAGTTTTAAACATTATCTCTGCTTTTTTTTGTTTGTTTGTTTGTTTGTTTGTTTGTTTATGACATGTATATTAACCTAAAATCAAACCCTAGTCTACCTTAGTGAAAGGCTAACAGTTTAACCACTGCGTCACCATACCCTTCTTTCTTAGTTTGATTCATTCTAGGCCTTAGAGCTAGAAATCGAGTTACGATCTCCAGTGCAAGAGGCACATGTGCTCACCACTATAGCATGTAATGGTTAGCTGGTAACATTAGACAAACGAAAATGATTGTATTTCTGTTAGCCAAGCATTTCTGTCATTTGCCTACTGTGTGAGCACTGCCAGCAAGACAGTTTAGTTTAGAACAAGCGTGTGTGTGTGTGTGTATAGATTATTAGCCTCAAGTATTTAAAGCTTGTTGTGTGTAGCGACCATCTTGCTCAGTAACCACTGAGTAAGTTTTAACAGTTAACTCATAAAAACAGCATAGGATAGTTGTGTGTGTGTGTGGTTCATGTACTTGGGAATATGCATTAGCACCATGCGCTAGCTTTACCTTACCCTCTAGAGGTAGAGCGTTATCCCTTCCTTTGGACATTGCCAATGACTGCATTCCCCCACAAGTTTTACACTTAAGCCCTTGGCTTGTTCTTGATTAGGTTTGGTTTGCTTTAGGCTTGGTTTGGTTCGGTTGGGTTTGATTCGACTTGGTTCAGTTTAGTTTAATGTAGTCACCATTTTTTTATTTTTAGCTACACTCTTTAACCAATTAATTAATGATAGTCTACTCTTAATTCTTGAATCGATAAATTGAATTTTGTGTGCACCGTTTGTCAATCCATGCCTACAACCTATACTCCCTATGTACTACAGTCAGATCTGAAAACAAGTTCCAATGGTCAAAGACGTGTCAGTCACCATACATATATCCTACAATAATTCTTTCGTTACCTAGCTAGATTTCGTCACTCACAGTAAACATCTTACATTATGGGTTTGCAATATATTAAGAAAAGCAAAAGTCCATGATCTTGTTGTTTTGGGTCTTTTTTGGGGAAATTCATAAGCCATAAAAAGAATGACATCATGTCAAGTTCTGAGTGGATCTTGTATGTCAAAATCCCATTATCGGTTTATAAAATCTCAAGGCCATGCCCTAGCAGTTTTGGATTATTTCAATCAATGAGTCCACCATAGGAAACATCGAAAAAATAAATACCCTTAAAACAAGTCGTCCCATGACCCTCTCCGAACAATGCTTCGCAAAATATAAATTCATCCATTGAACATGATCGGCGACATCATCCTAGCTTCCCCCTCCCACCATGGTTGCCATATCGTTTGACCTTCAAGTGTCCTCAGCATCTCTGTGCTTTTTTCATTGCCCTGTCAAGTCAATGCATTCCAATAAGATCAAATAACATTCACATCCTGTCAGTCTGCCCCAGCAAGTTTGTTTTCTATACTCACTTCAAGCAACATATAACCAAGTTCTGTTTGTTCTATCTAAAGCCAACTTCATCGAATCAAGGAATTATCATTTGTCATGTCACTCATAATCGTTTACACGTTAAAGACCCCCTTCAGGGGGTTTAGGAATTAGGAATTCCATCATAGGAAAAATCAGAAAACGAACCCTCGACCCGCCGTCTCATCGAAATAGCGAATACTGTATTGGTATATCACCACCGTGGCCAGTAATAGCTTCGTTGAAACACGTGTCCAGTGGTATCGTCTCTTTCTATCTACAACCACTCGTCATGAACATTTTAGACAAATTTAAGAAAAGTTTTAAAAACTGAAATGTTTTCAACATAAGTGTCGTTAGGCTCTTTCGCATTTTTTTAAACATAAATACTATATTCGAAAGGGAGATAGGGGAGGGGCGTCACCCCGAGTCCTACGACCCCTCGTATACGTCTCTGGCGTTATTGGTTTGTGAGATATAACAAAAAGTCTAAAATCACGGTTTTACAACAAAAAATTCTGTTTCCCTCATTCTCAAAAACTTTAACCTATTACCAAAATAAAGAGGGTTTCGAGACAAGCCATTTGACACGTCATAGGACCAAATCCGACCAGGCATTCGTGAAATATCAGAAAAAGTCTAAAATCATAATTTTACCCCAAAACGCCTGTTTCCCTCATTCTCAAAACTTTAACCTATTAATAACATATATAGGGCTTTGAGACAAGCGATTTGACACGTCACACGTCCAAATCCGACCTTGCGTTCGAGAGATATCGGCAAACGTCGTAGGAAAGTAGGCGACTATCTGGTTCTCTCCTCACCACCAAAACCTCTTCTTATCAATCATTTTTTTTCAAAGAGCTCGCCCTCTTACAAAAATCCCAAGTGCGCATGCGTACAAAACAAAAACAAAAATGTTCATCCATAGCGGCAGCCAGAAAAACGCATGCGCGATATGAGCAACAACATTTAAGTTCATTTTAGCAGCGCACCTTATACATGTCCCATTTGAAAAGAGGCTTTCACTAAAAAATTAAAATTTCACCCCCTAGTAGGGGTAGGTTTTATTTAGGGGTTGAAATGAGTGGTCCATTGGAAAGAGGGCGTCAACCCGAGTCCAACGACACCTCATTTGTCAAAATCGGACCATGCGTTTGAGAGATATTAATTATTTCAATTTCGCGCGGCGGCCATGTTGGTTTGTTGGGCACAGGAGTGTCAAGTGAAGCAGAAGCGCCACCACTCCACTACTATTCGAATACTCTTGATTATTCCCACACAACATTGAGTGTCCTGAAAGGTGAGGAGGTGATGGATGCGTGTGCACTAGCACCTTTTAGCACCCCTTGGCTACCTGCGTCCCTGCGCTCTAACTCTCATATCAACTTTAAATATCCTCCATGGTAGAGCTGGAGATCGAACCTGGAACCTACGGTGCAGGTCTCACAGAACTGAGGATATTACACTAAAGTTATGTAAATTAGGACTTCAGGGGACAAGGTTCTACTGTGGTTTCTTACCCCTGAAAAGTTTAGTTTTTCCGAGTTTATCCTTGTGGCAAAGAGGACATCGATTATCGTAGAATCTATCATGCTAAGACATTACGAGCCATTTATTCTCTACAGTAGCTGTGAGTGGTTTAGGGGTAAGTTAGTAATGCCCTTTTTTAGACGGCTCGGGTTCGATCCCCGGGTTTGCTATGGATAATTTAAATCCTGGTATGAGTGTTGGAACAAAGTACACTTAAGTTTCTGAGGATAACCGAGGAGTAGATTCCCGGTATCTCCCTTGTCTATCCCAAAAATGGTTATCCGTAGCTTCCCATTTCTAATCCAAACAAATATCGGGATGATAGCCTACCTAACATGCCAAGGTCACATTCTTACAAATCCTAGCTCTGCAAACACGAACACACCCTATCAATCTTCACAATAACTTAGGTTATAAGACAGCTCACACACGCAAGTACACGGGGCTGATGACAACGATGCCCCCAATCCCTAAATAAAACAACTTACTCTCTACATTATCAACAGGGATATATTCAAATGTCTGATTACCAAATTGAGACCTATTAATAACAAATTCTGGAATGCAGACACCCAGGTAAAATCACGGAGGTCTTTTTTCTACTCACCTCTTTTGTTTGTATTTTTTCTGGAATTTTACGTCCCTGACGATTTTCATATGCTTTCCGAGCATCTTTCAACATCTTTCTGGTGAAATCCTTCCACTTTTGTATGTTCGGCTTACGTCTACTGCCGATATTGTCACTTTGCTAGCTGACGGAGAGATCTCCAACTTCCTGACGCCCTCTATCTTGGAATACCAGAGTCCGTCTTCCACGCACGTGGCATTTCAATTGCAAATATCTACCCATAGGAGGCACTCGTGTGCGCGTTTAACATGTCATTTCATGCTACATGCGACCAGGTACCTATTTCCATCATAATCTCAAAACAGACGAAGGTGGCACGGAGTCCCTTATTCGTTGCGCATGTTCAGTTATCGTTTTCGACGGAAGTCAAACTTTGGTTCTCGTGAGCTGTCTGTAAAATAAATAATACATAATACTGTTAGAGAACACTTGTCATAATCCATTGGTAAAACAATACAAAGCGACATGACACAACACAACGCCAGTAAGGAAACCTCTTCAGGTTCACTTGAAGTATGTGAAGGTTTGAAGCCATTTTTTTCAGTGTTACATGTTGTTGTTGTTGTTTGAGTCTTCAGTGTTTTGACTGGTTCGATGCAGCACTCCATGTCTCCCTGGCCTGAGCTAATCGATTCATCTCTACATAGCTAGCACCTTACATCCGAGGTAAACTGTTTGACATATTCTCAACTTGATCTACCCCTACAGTTATTGTCCTCAACCCATCCTTCCAAACTAAGTTTACTAATCCAGGGTGCCTTAGTAAGTGTCCTACCAACCTCTCTCTTCTCTTCATTAGCAGTCGCCAAAAACATCTCTCCTCGCCCACTTGTCTTAATACTTCTTCATTTGTTACTCCATCTACCCACCTGATCTTCATCGTTCTCCTGTAACACCACATTTCAAACGCTTTATTCTGCTGCATTAACAGTCTAAGTTTCACTTCCATAGAGCGCCACGCTCCAGACAAAGGCTTTCAAAAATGACTGTCTAATACCTAAACCTATATTTGATGTCAACATATTTCTTTTCTGTAGAAATGCTTTCCTTGCCTGAGCCAACCTACTATTTATATCCACTTTGCTTCATCCATCGCTAGTTATTTTGCTTCCTAAGTAGCAGAAGTGTCCTAATTCATTTAGCTTTTCACCTGCCAATTTGACGTCAATAGGGGTTTCTGATTTCTTTCGTCTGCATGTACAAATTGTGAATTTATATTTTTCAGTCGGTCAACACGCCTTTTGGCCAATAAGATTAGTTGGGGGTAAATACTGTATATAATTTCCCCTCCGTAACAGTGAATAATATTAATACATGCAATTGTTTTCAGGAATAGTGTGTTATAAATACTGAGTGGCCAAAAGTGATGGGAAGGCACGGAATATGATGTTAATAACGATTTGCTCCTCCGCGAGCCCAACATTCTACTGGGTGGTGATCTGGCTCACAGTAGTTCTTCGATCGCCCCGTATGGTTCTGCTGAGGGGACATGATGTCCGTTCGTTAAACACCTGTGGCCGTCCCGTGCGGCGGTTTACGCGAATGGTAATATTATCTCTGCGATATTGAAGATCGACCCTCGACACTGTTGACCTCGGAAACCTAAATTCGCGTGTAATCACCGAAATGCTATGACCCATGCGCCGATGATGATCTCACGTGCAAATCGGTTAACTCGCGACGTGTTTTCGCCTTCACTACACTCGTGTCTGTGACAGACTGCTCTGCTCCATCGCAACTAGCCACAACGCTCAGGTGTCATACACGGTGGTAGGTCAAGCCTAAGCTTTAACACTACCAGAGGGAAGATGATATGAAAAGGAAAGGGCTTGAGGATAGAAACAGTTTTTTTTGATAAAAAAGGAAGCAAACCCAAAAATACCTTTATTTTTTAATGCTAAAAAACAGGAAAGAATAGTTGGGGATGATAAAGGCTTGTGAATGCAAGCCAGGAAAACAAATACCAACCTTGATTTTTAATTGTTGATAGGTTATTTTTCAAATAATTTTTGATTAGGGAAAAACTACTAATAACTTGATGAATGAAACTACTAGAGAAAACACAGTCTTGCTTAAGCATCGAGCAACTAAGAGTGTGTACCACCCAGAACTTATAAAAAAGTACGGTGAGGCGAGAGAAGCTACCTGAGGTTGCCGGCAAATAGGCGCGAAGTGCACTTTCCCTCCCGAGCCGGAATTCGGGTATTATGTGGTTGCATTATTTCTTTTCCTCACAAAAAGTGAATATTTTCGGAAGCATTTTGAAATGCCGGAGATATTTCGATTAACTGGGATATTTTTATTCCCCGCTGAGGATGGATCCCGATTGCCCTTAATATAGACAGAGCTAGAAAGCCCTTTAAGGTTTAGGTGAGAATATTGTAACTAGTAGAAGTTACTTGAAAAAAATAATTGTTGCGTTTAAGTTTGGCTAAACTTTTATCCGGCAGGGTGCCGACTAAAAGTTAAGAAAGGGTAAGAAAAACAAACCTAACTTTAGGCAAAACTATAAGTAAATTATAGGACTAGGCAAATTCGCCTCAAGTAGGAAGCTGCTAAGCAAGCTATACTCGCCTTTAATAATTTACAAGAGATAACTAAAGTAAACTTTATGTGCAATGTTATCAAGAGTTTTGCCATAAACGCAGCAAATGATCAAACTGGTATTAAACTTGGGATTCATTACTTGTGATTATTTCTTTAAATGCAATAAAATATGGGAAAAGGAAGGCCATACCTAACAGCTCTTCGAGCAAATATAATTTAACTCTAGGAAATTGTAGCAATTTAATTGCCTCAACAATAATAGAATTTCGAACAATTTGTACAATTGAGAGGTCTGAGACCTATAACATAAATAATAAGAACCCACACAAGGGTTTTCGAACAATTTGTACAATTAAGAGGTCTGGGACCTATAATAAGAATAACAAGAACCCTTTTAAGGGTAAAATTCTTTGGTTAATGAATTAGGAAGCAAGTAAATTTTGAAGTAGAATGCTTTCGTAATAAAGTGAAAAGAAAAGCTTTAGAAACAAATAAATAGTTACAGTTTGAAATTCCTGAACGTAGCAGGAAGACGATTAGAAAGTGGATTACGACCACTAATATTGAAGCAGAGATACGTATAAGTTAATTACAAAAGGGAGAGGTCACTTCAGTGAAACCTCGATAACATAAGAAAAGATACAAACGTTTTAACAATTGGGAAATTACAAATTCAAAATTCCTGATCGCAGCAGGGAAATTAAAGTGCAGATTAAAATGTGGATTTATAACCACATAGATTATTTATACAGAACTACGGAAGTGACGCATGAAAAAGTGGGAAGGTGCCTATTAATAGGCAAGGCCTCATAGAAAAATTGCAAGCAAATTATTTAAATTACACTAAATTGTTAGTAATAGGAAAATTGGGGATATAGAAAATGGGGAATTTAAGTCCGGCCGATTTTACTGTTTCGAACGGAACGCGGCGCGGTAGATAGCCACACGAACACCTTTCGTAGCACTGATAGTTTGTTGAGCATTGATAGATTGTCACTATTGCAGTTTATGTACTGTAGTTCAATTTCAGTTGAAAGTTAGCAATAATTTGACGTTATGGAGTTTTGAGGTGGTAGCCGGTATGGTTTATCACTGAACAGAGTATATTGCATGATTTGAAAATTTTCAAGTTGAAGGATACATAAAATGGGGCAGAGCAAATTCCCACGATGAAGTTCAAGAATAACTTTGTTGCACAGTTTCAAGATTTAATCGAACAATCCCACGAAGAAGAAAACATGATTTTCAAGCTATAAGTTTAGCAAAATTCCCATGCTGGAGAGAAGTATCTCCCTTATTTCGTACAAGAAGTACTAGGTTTTTGCTTGACTTTCAATAGCGAGCTTTGTTAGCTTAAGCAAAGCAGAGAAAGTTCCCTCGTTGGGCAGTTAGAGAATTGCACAAGTATGTGAAAATTTAAATACTGCCGAAAGTGTTCATTAAAAGCTTTCAGAATAGTTTAAACCCCTTAAAATTTGGTTTAAAAACACTTTAGATGGTTACTTATCTTTCATTGCAGCGTAGTTGATGTTTCCGGCCAGTCGTTACAAAAACTTAAGACATGGCGTCTATTTAAAAGTTCAACACATGATTGAAAACGATAAGCTTGTCCTGAGAAGAGAGCCGAACTGTCACACTTTAGCACCGGAATAGGAATGACCGAGAGATTGAAACACTTGGAGAGCCAGATCGGCGAGGGGAAGGGAGGGAGAAACAACGGAACAGATACAGAGTAGGCAACATACAGAAACCAAATCATACATAATACAGTTTTGATACATTGGAGTTTAAATCTTCATGGAGTTTTAGTTCTTGAAATGACTGGAATCAAAGGGTTCAACGAATTGCCGTATGGAGATCTGTGGATAATCTTACAAGGATATAGCACATCTGAAACGAACTTTCAAAAAGGATAAATATGCTCAGAGAACATGGAAAAGAGAACGTCTCTGTTGGCGTTTACGAAAAAAGGGAAACTAAAAATAAAACGAAAATAAAGGAAGAAAAATCAAAGAGTAAACTCTTGTTAAGGCTAGTATAAGTGTATATTTCAAAGAATATATAACACGGCACATTTCCTCATGGGACTACCCATCCTGTGACTTTTGACCACTCAGTGTATATAGCTCCTCAACCTATTCTAATTGAGCGAAACGCGTGTTGACCCATTGAAAGGTATAAATTATAGTTACTTGGAGTTTAGAATTGATACCGTTGTTCAGTATGACTGAAAACCATCTTCGTTTCTGGTCTGCTTTCCCGGCACGTGGTTCTTCTCAGCATTGGAAGACGGTTAGCTACCACGATTCGTATTATTTCCGTACTCGTTTACGGCTAAGCGCGTCAACCAACGAAAATACATCCTAATTCATTGTTCAGTTAGATATTGTTTCTCTACTTGTTCAGTGATGCACGACACGAGAGCCAATAACGCAGCAAATCTCTACTAACAGGTCATAACGCATTTTTTTCTAATTAACGGTGCTTCATCGCAGAAAATTGTCAAACACATTGTGCTAGTTGTATAAAGATTTGTGCAGTAGGTACTTACCACCCAATAGAGATATTTATAGCACCATCACACTATTTTACTTCGACGTTTGGGCAAAGAAATTGGAGTTCTTAGTCGCATTCAGTGATTCCGTCGTAGTCACAGACAACATTTCATCCCACTAGTGGGACGTGGGTTGGCGACCACGGGACTCCGGCTGAGTCCGGCATTCCTTCCACTTATTTGTGCCGGTATCCTCTCTTTCATCTTTCCTGTTGACTTCACTTGGTCAACTCTTGTTCTCTTCCGACTCGAAAGGGTTTCCGATGGCTTAGGTGTACTTCAATTTCCCACCTTAATTGGCACTTGACTCATCTATTCTGATACCCTCATTCTTCGAGGTGTCAGGCCTCCTCTATTCCTTTTTATGGTTTCTTCTGCCTTCTCCACAAGGCCCTAAAGGAGGCAGTGTGTGTAGTCCCACCACTTATGGTGCACCTTGGATAGTGCTACACTCTCAAGGGCTCACGGCTGGTGTGCTTGGTAGTTGGCGACTCCGAGTGATTCCTGAGATAGGCCCGGCTTTCCCGCTTTTTCCACGGAATCTGGGGTGGTCCATCTCCTCTCTCCCTTTCCTAGCCCTTCGTTTCAGTGCTAGTGTTCATTTCATCATCATTTTTCACTTTCACCCAAACCATTAGGGGCGGATAACCTCGAAACCAGTCTCCTTAAAACACCAATAATAATAATTATAATAATAATCATAACAATAATATTTCCAAGAACCTACTAAGCTGTCGTAGCAGGCGGAGAGGTGATACTCCGACGTGGAGCATCCCAGTTGGCGGATAGGAGGGTCCTCACTGGTTTACTGGCGGACTTGAGTGAAATAAAATAGCTCTCGCGGACCAAACACACTTTAGCCAGAGAACACCTAGAGGCACACCTCAATCTCAACAATCGAGTAGTAATTTCGTGATCTTAATCTTAAGATCACCACTAGTTGTATATTCAAATTGTAACACAGCCATGAAGGAACACACACTACTAATGCAACTGCCCCATGCCCCGGACACACGTCCTTTCTTTCCCGATCATCGGATTCTGGGGGATCGGGAACGAAATCATGCTTCTGAGAAGGATCGGAACTTCTCAAAATCTCTTCGCCCGGGTATTATTAACATCAAACGACTGACTAACGTCCTGGACAAATTTGATATTCAAATCCTTGCAATTCAGGAAACACGATTCCAAGATGAGAACCATTTCGACTCTGAAAACTTCAGGATATTTAAGGGTAAACCAGCTATTAATAGCAAAGGCAATTTATTAATGTTTGGGACGGTGTTTGCTGTGAGGAAAGCTATCTTAGATTCAGTTATCGACTTCACATCACCATGTGAAAGAATGTCAATTCTTACAGTGAAATCAAGCAACAAGGCATAAATGCCTATGCTCCCACTAACATAGACAATAAGAGAAATCCACAGACTGTAGAAGATTTTTGGGAATTACTAGAGGAAACTAGAAGTAAAATCCCCAATCATCACGTGAAAATCTCATTAGGGGATTTCAATGCACAATTCGGTAGAGATACGATATACAGATCAATAGTAGGACTCCATCCTGCACATCGGCGGACTAACAAGAATGGAGAGCGTGTGATAAACATTTGTACATCATTCATGCTGAGACTCATGTCCATGCACTGTATGAGACTATTACACAAAAAGAAAACTTGGAGAACACCTAACCCATTATTAGGGGAATTTCAAATAGATCATGTGACTATTTCCGCAAAGAATATGCTTGAGATTCAGAATGTAAATTACGGAAGGGAGTGGTAGATTTGGATCACTACCTCACGCAAATCAAGGTTCGGTTTCAACCAAACAGATCCAAACCTAAAGACAACCGGATTCCAAGAGTTGATCCAGACTGCTTGAGGAAGAACGCCGAGGTTTTTGTACGAGTCTTAAAGGAACAAAATCCTAGGGGGTAGCCAGGTCTTTGCAAAACATTACAGTCATCAGCCATGAAATTAGGACAACCACCTGGGAAACGAAACAACCTGTGATGAAGCCGTCAATGACCGAATCAAAGCATGGAATCAATGGAATGGACATCGAACAGTCAAAAGAACTTCCTAAGGACTCATAAATTGACCTCTAAAACAATCTGGCGCGAAAAACGTGCCTACAACAAAATCAGACTCGCAGAGATAGAACAGGATTTCCAGAAGAACAACACTTGAAATTTTTACTGGACATTCCGCGAGGACTTGTCAGGGTACAAACCACCAAAATTAAGTTTCCGTCGACCTAAAGGACGACTTAAAACAAACAGAAAAGAGAACTGCAAGATACTGGCTGATTATTTCCAAAATTTACTGAACTGAGGTCCTCCAGTGGAAGGGCTGCAGTTTGAATAACCTGTACTAAACCCAGACTCACTTCCCCCAGCAACTCAAGAAATAAAAGAGATAATTCAATCGCTCAAGAATAACAAAGCCCCTGGGAACGATGGCATAACTACAGAGATGTTGAAAATAGGAGGAGATGACCTCATAAGGAGAGTTCATACAATCCTAAGAGAAATATGGGCGAGCGAAATGATTACGAAGGACGGGAAGAATGCCATTATCCATCCGTTGCATAAAAAAGGCTATCGAGCGGACCCCAACAACTACAGAGGAATATCCCTTTTATCAAATATACACAAGGTATTATCTAAAGCGCTCTTAAACAGAGTTGAACAACAAACTGATCATTTGATTGTTGAATACCAAACAGGTTTTAGGAAAGGTAGGTCGTGTTCGGAGCAGAATTGGAGTCTAAAGACGGTATTAAGGATACGCCACAGTACCGACACATTTGTCACCTTAGTGGATTTTATGAAGGCGTATGATTCTATTGACATGCAAACTGTTCTGGACACCCTAGAAGAGCTCAGAGTGGACAGCTAGACCAGGGATTTTATCCGCCAGACTCTCACTGACACATCACCTCAAGTGAAGTTTCTAGGTGAACTATTAGAGCCTTTCGAAGTACATACAGGAGTTCGACAAAGTGACGGCCTGTCCCCACTGCTTTTTTAACTTGGTCTTAGAGAGAGTCATCAGGGAGTGGGGAAACGACATCAAAGGCATAGGCAGTGGCACTCTGGGACAGCAAATCAAAGTAAAATGCCTAGCTTTTGCTGATGATCAAGCTATCTTTACCAAGACTAGTGAAGAAATCAAGTATGCCATAGAGAAGTTTCACGAGTTAACATCAAAGACAGGTCTACAAATATCATATGAGAAGACGCATTTCATGGTAAATGGACACCAGAACAACCCAAGATCCCCACATTTTTAGACACGTACCTTCCTTCAAATATTTAGGTGAAATTATTTTACCATCTGGATTGGACAGGAAAGCTAATTTAGAAAGAGCTACCAAATTCCAGAAAGCATACCAAATAACATGGAATCACTATAATAAAAGAGTGATGTCATGAAATGCGAAACTGTGGCACTACCACAGTTGTTCTTCCGGAAGCATTGTACGCCTCCGAAACTTTATCTCTAGGAGGCCACTCCCAAATTGGTGAAATCGAAACACAAGAACGTAAAATTCTGAGGAAAATTATGTCACCTTCTCGAAGTTACAAGGGATCGAACCCTCATTTTGGAGACTCACGATTTCCAGAATCATGTATATTTTTAATTGATGCTTTTAATGTTGAATAATTATTTATTGGAGTGTATAATATCATGTGATTGCTTCTCGTATAATTTGAGTAGATTTAAGATATTGTTTATAGCGGGATCCGAAGTCTGTTTAGAAGTGAAAATTTTCTTAACATTGTAATGATATTTAATTGGAAATCTGCGGAGTGCACACTTTGAGGAAATATGTTTCGGGGAGACTTGTTTTTGTACAGAGGTTTCCGGGTTGAGCTATTTTGAGCGGGGAGGTCGGGGGCAAGGATGACTCAGAGGCTGAGGAGAGTGGGTAAATCTCACATCACTATAGTAGGAGGCGTGTTACTTGCACACACGTGAATTTTATGTATTGTTCTGAATGGCTGTACCCGTGATTTATGGTGTGTAGACTAGTGGGTTGAGGAGGGGATGTTGCTGATACTTATACTTGACGGCAGAGTGAAGTTTATTCGATTTTGATACACCGTGTGTGTGAGGAGTAGGTTCTATTTTGAGTCTCCGTGTGGAGTGGTTGAGAATATTAGGAACTCCCTGTTGAGGAGTGGTTGCAGGTTCGACCTGGGGTCGACATCAAATCAGGTGTTAGGTGTTTGGACTTATATTCAGAAGAGGTCAAGTTTGGTTATGCTTGGCTGATCTTGGGCAGGTAGTTCAGGACCATCACAATATTGTGGTAAGGGTTCTATACTGAGTTGCAGGTTGGATTATTCTCACGGGAATAATTCGCCTAGTTTCAGATAAGTCGCCAAGATTTCCTGTCTCGAAAAGCATGAAGTATTGAGAACCTAAGTCTGTTTACCGAAATTCGAGGGCCATAACGATATTTAATAAATCTACGAATACTGGTGAAATATGCCAAGTATTGTTCAATTCAAGTGCGAATGAGTTGCTATAATCCACCAAACGGATTCAGAGCGCTATTATTCAGTCAGTTCCACGAATCAGTATAAATCGATGGATTCTGAAAATCGGTAAACTACAGTAATTAACATTTGCAATAGATAATCATACGTGTGAAACAATTAGCAACTTCGATACAAGTAACTAGGACTGATTCTCTGGGAGCATTAACCCCAAAATCAGTAGAGTTAGTCTTCACGTCTGAGACCAGCTTCTTTAAGTACCGTCATCATCTTCTTCCAAGGGTTCATCAATGTACTGTAGGTCATAAATGTGCCTGTGTATATATGATAGGGAGTGTTTGGGTAGTCTGTATCGACGAGGATCCTGCCAAGCGTATATATTTGTCTGGTATCAGAATACATGTCAATGTTTACCTTAATTCCAGTGTTTTTATTTTATGCGGTCACCGGTGTAGTTGGGTGTGAATGTCTATTGCTGATGTTAATATCGTACAGGTGTTTAACCCCCACGCACCCTGAAGGCGAGCAGTTACAATATATGGTATATGGATTAAAAGGAAAACCACAGACTTGTACACAGGAATCAATAAGTTCACTGATACCGTGCGTAAGAGACAATTGACATTCTATGGTCACATCTGCAGAATGGAGAACACCACATATGCAAAGAAACTGATATAATAAATTCAAAGAAGGTCAAAATCAGTTGGTTAGAAGAAATCAAACAGGACTTAAAAGACATAAACATCACAGATGATATCTTCATGAATCGCAAGGCTTTTGGAACTCTAGTCACTAATCACTCTTTCACCGAAAAAGCTAAAAAAGACCACTGGAAAAAATGGACGGAGGAACGTAAGAAGGCGCATAGCGAGTTCATGAGGAGAATTTGGGAGGAGAAGAAGAGGAAAACACCATCAACCTAAGTCAACAAGTTCAAACGCATTCCCTACGTGGGCAAACCAAAGAAATAAAAAGAATCATCATCATCATCATCATCATCATCATCATTGGGGCAGATGACCTCGTAGTTCCGCCCCTTAAAACAACAATAACTATCATCATGATATTTCTTCATAATTACACAGAGGATAAATCAAGTTAAATCGTTTAATAGTCTCGTATCACGCCAACCTGGATCAGCATACGCTGCTTATCTTGAAGACAGTATTCGTACCTTTTAGCTTTTATGCTCTTCTTTCGTTCACGGCTGTGAAAAATCTCGTCATTGTAGAGATTTGTGGTCCAGGCGGGTGGTGTCTGGTGCCCGACTTCCCTCCCCCTCTGTTTGTTTACTTACTCCCTTACCCCTTATTTGCAAGCTAATTTGTTATACTGCCTAGCCGTATGCTGGTAGAGGCTAACTTCATATTATGCAAGGGCCAGACCGAGGTAGGTAGGAACATGATTTGAATTGCAAATTTAAAAGCTAGATCCGTGTAACATCTCGGCCTGCTTGCAGCGTGGGGCTTGTAGCAGAGAGTGTACACCCCCAGGTGGGTGAGTAACGACTCATCCATCACACCAATCTTCAGATTCCATAATACTGAATCATTTGTCGCAGAAAGGATAGAAAAACAACTCTTCGTTTTTTTTAATGTATGATTACTTAGAGGATAAATTGAAGCACAATTCAAGCGGTAAATCGTTTAATAGTCTTGTAACATCCCGAGGCCACATGCCCTTACTCTCCCCAACACGAAGAGAGTATTATATTTTACTGTTTATGACCTCGTTTCCTCTGTGGCTAAGTCCAGTGGCTAACCTAGGTTAAAACACCAGGTCTGGTGAGATACGCGAAGTTAAACAACACCGGGTTTATGGATATCTATGACTTTCGTCATAATTACCATTTTTGGCCCGTATTGAAATCTATAATTAGCAATTACATCGGGCTTAGGTAACCGGTTCTGGGGGACCACGTGCTATGAAATGGGGACAGGAATGGGGAGTGAGAACTGGCCGTCCAACCACAAGTAAACTCCAGTTCAGGAACACGTCATCGGAGTCTCAGACCTGCCAGGAAGGCAATCTTTCTTCTCTCTTCTGCGTTGCAGTGACGGCCAGTGATAAGGTTGCAGTTTTGCACAACGATCAGATTTTTCTGAGCGTTGAAAAGGAGATTTTTGAAACACAAATATTACGCATTATATATTTTTCCGAAGCCTCCGTGGCTTAGGCGGCAGCACGCTGGCCTCTCACCGCTTGGTCCGTGGTTCAAATCCCGGTCACTCCATGTGAGATCTGTGCTGGACAAAACGGAGGTAGACAGGTTTTTCTCCGGGTACTCCGGTTTTCCCTGTCAACATTTCATTCCAGCAACACTCTCCACTATCATTTCATTTCATCTCTCATTCATTTAATCATTGCCCCAGAGGAGTGCGTCAGGCCTCGGCAGCCGGCACAGTTCATATCCTCGCCGCTAGATGGTGCCTTCATTCATTCCATTCCTGACCCGGTCGGAGACTGGAAGCAGGCTGTGGATTTTCATTTTTTAGCCTACTTTTCAGATTTTGCAAAAATGAGGAAAAAGTAGACTTATGAGATCGATCCGGGAAAATGTCTGTCTGTCTGTCTGTCCTTCTGTCTGTCTGTCTGGCTGTGTGTGTGTCCCCCACTATCAACTCCTAAACGGCTGCAGCAATCAAAACCAAATTTAGTATGAGTAAAGATGTGCACCGGAATATCTCACGTCCATATTTGAAAATGATGTCAGTGCTACCAACTGCTGAAAAAACGCACTAGAAATTTGAGCTCCATGTTGGATATCTTGCAAGGTATGCATGGGAGCTATTCAAAAATTGGCACACATATAGATAAGACTATTTCAGTTTAATTTCCAGGATGCCAACCATGACAGTGTTGCCAAAATAATTTTAAGCCTTCTGATAGGTCCAATGTTTAAATGCATACAACTTCTACACTATCAATTGGATTTCAACCAAATTTTGTATGTAATATCTGTACATAAACAGATATGACTGAGCGTATTCTTAAGAGCCACCAGGGCTGCCAACTGTTAATCATTGCTCTCTCTATTTTTTAAAATCCAAATACCAATATGTCAGAAAGTATGCAAGCCAACAGCTTTAAACTATGCACACGTATATTCTGACATTTTAGATAAATTTGGAGTAACTTATATACGTCAGTTCTACCAACATGATTATAAGCATGCTGATAGTACCAATTTTTAAATACATGTAACTTCTATGCTATCAGTTGGATTTCAACCAAATTCCGTATGTGCTATGTGCACCATAACAGATATGACTATAAGTATTGTTAAGAGCAATCAGGGCCGCCAACTGTTAATAAATGCTGTCTATATATATATTTTTTTTACCCTAATATCAATATATCAGAAAGTATGCAAGCCAACAGCTCTATACTTTGCACACGTATAGCACCTGACATTCTAGATTAATTTGGTGTAATTAATACAAGGCAGTGCTGCCAACATGATTCTATGCCTGCTGATATGTCCAATTTTAAAATACATGTAACTTCTATACTAACAAATGGATTTCATCCAAAATTGGCACAACAAGATATAATAATATTTCAGATTATTTCTGACCAGCACACGCATGACATTGTTGGCAACATGCTTTTACGCGTGCTGATAGATCCAGTGTCTAACTGCATGTAACGTCCATTGGACTTTAACCAAATTTTGTATTCTGTACCTAAAGAGATGGAACTAAGAATATATTCAGTCACCAGGGCTTCCAACTGTAGTGCTCTATTAGGCTACATTATACCAGGTATATTTTGAACTAATTAGATATTTCGATATTACAAACTTAATTTCGTCATTATTCTAGATAGATTCATATACTGTAGAATAATCATTGGCATGAAAAGTAGGCTGTATAGTTCTTCACGGAACTTCTTGTTTCATATATTTTTCCACCTTATGTTTTAATTTCTTGTGTATTAATTATCGAACGATGTGAAAATTTGTATTAAGAACCACCCTAGTAATCTTCATATAAGTTACTGGTACATAAATCTATGGCCTACGTCTAAAATCAATCCAACATGGCAACCATGAGAAATATTTCACCTGTTCTCAATGTCTACGAATCTATCACAGCAATCAAATTGCAATTTTGAATGGCGATAGAGGCTATTAAAATATGTTCATCTATGCAACTTTCAATAACTTGATGATCACATGAAGAACATAGCGGCCACGCGACTTTTGAATATTCAAATGGATTTTCTCGCGACCTAATCATTCAAGCGCAATGAAACATAGCACGGCGAATCTTTAGTAGGTGTATAATTTAATTCCATTTTATGCAAAATGCAAAAGGTGGCTGTGCGAAATTTAAAAATCACGCTTTCAGTAAGTCATATTTGGAGTTCATGCGATCAAATTGGAAGTTTGAACAATCAACTAACATGATAATATATAATATGATATATACATTAATTCTATGGTCTACATATAAAGCAATCGAACATGCCAGTGATAGCAATATTTCACTAGTTCTCAATATCTCCGAAACTACTACAGCATTCAAACTAAAATTGTGTATGGTGATAGGGGCTAAATCGTTTAGTACATATATGCAACTTTCAAAATCCTGACAAAAAAAAACCAACGTGGTGGCCACGCAGTGTTCACATATTAAAAATTACTTATTTTCTTTGTCGTATCGATTTCAAGCGATTTAAGAGAAGCTTCGTATATTGAACCAGTACAATAATTGTATGTCTACCCCTTATTATTCCCGTTTTCCAACGGGGTCGGGGATGAGATGCGATGGAAGTCATTGTGGCGGTGGTTTTTACGGCCGGATGCCCTTCCTGACGCCAACCTCATCAGAGGAGTTAATGAGAGATGAAATGAATGATGGTGAATGAAATTGGGCGAGGATGTGGAAGGAAGCGGCCGTGGCCTGTCAGAAGGTACCGTCCCAGCATATGCCTGGTGTTGAAAATGGGAAACCACGGAAAACCATTTCAAGGACGGCCGACGGTGGGGCTCGAACCCACGCGTCTACCGAGTCAGCAGAGAGCTTGGCCCCATGACCTAATGCTGCGCTTTAGCCAGCGTAGCCACTACTGTCGGTTGAACCAGTACAATAATAATAATAGTAATAATAATAATGAATGAATGACCCAACCCTTACCCGGTCTGGGAAGACCAAAACCTGTGGAGGGAGGGTTAATTTATTAATAATATGCTTTGTAGAGATGAACAGTGTACATACATATACGAAAAGAAAATTACAAATACTTTTACAATGTTATGGTTATAATGACAATGGGAACACAAAAATGGCAAAATAACTTAACAGTCTCGTTTTGTTGTTGTTGTTGTTGTATTCATATTATGATTCTTTCGATTATTATATTTTTATACATATGTACTGTGTCCGTTAGTCGGAGACTAACGCCAACATATGCGAGAATCTCGAAAACAGTTGAGCACGAGACTCAAAAATCTGAGCTTATGGTGAGAACTGAATTCGAGATCCCCGCTTGACTATAAGAAGGATGAAAAATGAAATCCTTCCACTTTTAATCAATAAAAGAAATAAATGTAATGGCACTCCTGCCTAAATCTCGAGGACAGCTAATAATGGAGTCTCTTGCCCTGAGATTCCTACAATCTATACTCAACGAATGACACTTCACGCTAACGAAAAGAGAGTATTATACACTAAATAAATGTCCAAGCGTGTCCATATCACCCATCACACTGATTTTACACACTTTTCTAATGATCACACGGTTCATATTGTAGCACTGTTGTTAGATTAGGATCAAATTTAACACTAATCAATTATGTTGTCAAATATATTATGAAGTATCAGATTTTATCAACAAATTAATATTCCAATAAATAATCTCACAGATTTTACGTTTAGTGACTGTCTCAATCACGTGTTTGCTTAAATACTAATTTGACTGTAGAAAACCTTAAGCTCATCATAAAAAGTAAATACTCCTTGCAATTTATAGTAACTGAATTTACATGAGTAGCATGAGTTTAGCAAGGTCGTGACATAAAAATCCAGAAAGCTACACTTTCAAAATACTGCGCATTCATATTTCTCAAGAATATTTGCGTAATTCAACAAGTAGTTCCGTGAAAAACTAAAGTCTATTTCCATATATACTACTCATGGTAATTGCCTCCATCAACATACAAAATTTCAGTTTGATTGCTGTAATAGATTCGTAGATATTGAGAACCGACTAAATATTTCAGATGGTCGCATGTTGGATTCTTATATATGTAGGTCTTAGAGTTATGTACTGTTAAATGAGGATTATTGTGTAAGTGTTTGAATGTTTGTTTTATATACACACATCAAAAAAAGTTTTGCATCACCTCGGTTCCCAGATCTCCGGCATATAGACGTTGACTGTGTATATTGTATCCAAGATACAGTCCCTTTGACTGTTCATAGATGTCACTAAAACTGCTCAAAGATGTAAACAACCATGCATGAGCAGGGCCTATTAGACGGAGGGGGTACGACAGCCGATCAGTTCCAGTCATTCCACCAGGACGAAGGTACGCTGCTCATGTTGTCTGTAGTTCTACCATGCCTAGAAGGTCAATACCGCAGTTCGATCGCGTCCGCATTGTTACTTTGTGTCAAGAAGGGCTCTCAACAAGGGAAGTTTCCAGGCGTCTCAGAGTGAACCAAAGCGATGTTGTTCGGACATGGAGGAGGTACAGAGATACAGGAACTGTCGATGACAGGCCTCGCTCAGGCCGCCCAAGGGCTACTACTGTAGTGGATGACCGCTACTTACGGATTGCCGCTCGGAGGAACCCTGACAGCAATGCCACCATGTTGAATAATGCGTTTCGTTCAGCCACAGGACGTCGTGTTTCAACTCAAACTGTGCGCAATAGGCTGCATGATGCGCAACTTCACTCCCGACGTCCATGGCGAGGTCCAGCTTTGCAACCCCGACACCATGCAGCGCGGTACAGATGGGCCCAACAACATGCTGAATGGACCCCACGGAATTGGCATCACGTTCTCTTCACCGATGAGTGTCGCATATGCCTTCAACCAGACAATCGTCGGAGACGTGTTTGGAGGCACCCTGGTCAGGCTGAACGTCTTAGACACACTGTCCAGCGAGTGCAGCAAGGTGGTGGTTCCCTGATGTTTTGGGGTGGCATTATGTGGGGCCGACGTACGCCACTGGTGGTCATGGAAGGCTCCGAAACGGCTTTACGATACCTGAATGACATCCTCCGACCCATAGTGCAACCATATCGGCAGAATATTGGAGAGGCATTTGTCTTCATGGACGACAATTCTCGACCTCATCGTGCACATCTTGTGAATGCGTTCCTTCAAGATAACGACATCGCTCGACTACAGTGGCCAGCATGTTCGCCAGACATTAACCCTATCGAACATGCCTGGGATATGTTGAAAAGGGCTGTTTATGGACGTCTTGACCCACCAACCACTCTGAGAGATTTACGCCGAATTGTCGTTGAGGAGTGGGACAATTTGGACCAACAGTGTCTTGATGAACTTGTGGATAGTATGCCACGGCGAATACAGGCATGCATCAATGCAAGAGGACGTGCTACTGGGTATTAGAGGTAGTGGTGTGTACTGCAATCTGGACCACAAATGCTGAAAGTCTAGCTGTATGATGGTACAACATGCAATGTGTGGGTCTCATGAGCAATAAAACGAGCTGAAATGTTGTTTGTGTTGATCTCTATTCCCTTTGTATTTAACGGTTCCGGAACTTTTGGAACCGAGGTGATGCAAAACCTTTTTTGATGTGTGTAGTAATTAAAACATTCAAACTTCAATCGCATGATAAGGACACAAGAAATGAAATTCTAATTTTTAAATTCGCACAGCCGCCATTTTTATTTTATTTTTTATTTGTCTAGAAAAAGATTCCCGAGAGCAGAGCTCTGTCGTGGGGAACAGTACATAGTTCATTACATAGATGACGGACTAACTATACATATGCTAAATTATAATATATTGAGAGTACAGTATACAAATAAGCAATTGAAGTGTATTCAAAGCGATGCTTTTGACACAATACATGACCGAGGAAAAAGCGGTATAATATAATTGGAGAAATGAGACTATAAGCTAATGAGCATGCTTTGAAGTTATGAGTCAATTAGTGTTGATAAACATAAAAGATAAAGATTATTTGGAAGAATGTGGTATCACAAGAGTAAGTTATTATACATTTAGAGTAAATTATAATACATACATTATTATACATTCAGAGTCAGCAAATATTACTTTTCAACTTTACACGAAATGGTCCAATTTGAGAGATTCTTGCTAGATCAAGTGGTACCAGGTTGTGCACTGAGATGAGCGAGTGCTGCAGTGCATTGACTCCAAATTTAGTCGTTCTATTGCTGACTACATGTAACTTTTTTTTTCTTTCTTGAGCTTATGTAAACAATTGAACTAAATTAGATACCAGTGCATTGCAATGTGTATAAACATTTGCTGTACCAAGTTTCATTGCGTCTGGATCATAAAATCACGAGAAAAGTCTATTTAAAACTTTCGACTTCCCTTGGCCGCCATGTTCGTTTTGTGGTTAACAGGTTTTTAAAGGTCTCATAGATGAACTTCCAGTAGTGCCCTTTATCTCCATACAAAATTTCAGGGTGATATCGGTAATAGTTTCGGAGATATAGAATGGCGGTGAAATAATTCGCACAGCCGCCATCTTGATGTTATGTAAACAATTGAACGAAGTTAGATGTCGGTGCATTACAATGTGTGTAATCATATACTGTACCAAGTTTCATTGCGTTTTGTTGGTTAAATCGCGAGAAACGTCTATTTAAAAGTCACAACTTCGCTTGGCCGCCATGTTGGTTTTGTTTTCGGAAGTCACATAGATGAACTTCTTGTAGTTTCCTTTATCTTCGCACAACATTTCAGGGTGATATCGGTAATAGGTTCGGAGATATTGAGTGCTGGTGAAATATTTCGCACAGCCGCCATGTTGGATTGGTAAGACGTATAAACTTTTGAAGAGTACGGTTGGGGTCGTCCAAAATCGTGCTATGGCCTTACCGAGTTTCATTGAGATCGCTCCAGCCGTTTAGAAGTAATTGGGGGGGGGGGTCACACACACAGACACACATCAAACAGACACACATACGCACACACAAACACACACGGACAAAAGGTGATCTCATAAGCCTATTTTTTCATAAAATGAAAATCGGCTAAAATATCACAGCTTTCCAATACTTTCAAAACAACTCCTATTTCATCAACAACACACTCAAGCCACCTTGCTTGAGGCCTGATAATTATCCAATATTACGGTGCCATGTCCCCAACATGCCCACTTCAACTGAGGCTAACATCTGCCTCCACTGAATGCAAAATTTTACCACACAATAAATGTCACGACTGTTCTGGAATTTTCTACTCAAATTATTATTTATGGTTTACCACTTTCACTACATTTGAGAATCAACTTTACTATCACTTTAGAATTCATTAGTCATTCGGTTTATGTGATACTGGATTTATTTATCAACTCATAAAGAAATAAATCTGAGATTATTATTATTATTATTAATTGTTATCTGGAATATTACTGATTTGAATCCATCCACTATTAATTGTCATAGATAAATTAGTCAAATATTCGTTACCTTATCATTAACTCAATTATATTAAATTTTCAAATGAGCATTTATTTATGAGAAAACCTTGTTCAAAATCACTCAAAATATCCAAAATTATTATTATTTACAAAAATAGCTATGAATCACGAGGCGCGTATAACCCTGCGATGCTCTCCACTGAATGTCGCACTCGAAAGAAAGTCAAATAGAACTATCTAGCACTTCCAATCACTGGCTATGAATGAAAATGAAAATCCACAGCCTGCTTCCAGTTGACCGACTGGGTCAGGGAATGGAATGAATGAAGCCCCCATCTAGGGGCGAGGATACGAACTGTGCCGGCTGCTGAAGCCTGTCGCACTCCCCTGGGGCAATGATTAAATGAATGACAGATGAAATGATGAATGTTGCTGGAGTTAAATTTGTGACAGGGAAAACCGGAGTACCCGGATAATAACCTGTCTGCCTCCGCTTTGTCCAGCACAAATCTCACATGGAGTGACCGGGATTTGAACCACGGAACCAGCGGTGAGAGGCCGGCGGCGGCGTGCTGCCGCCTAAGCCACGGAGGCTCCACTGGCTATGAATACGTAGAATAAATTACTAAGTAAAGCTGGGGAACACGCCAGTAAGCATGATTAAAGGCTTAGAAAACTAAAATAAGCACGACTAAAGTTTTGTAATACACATGACTACGCTATACAATAGACTACCAAGGAATGGTCTGGTCTTACTTTATGATGCTGGAGGATCTCGATCCGGTATGGTGATGCATTGCATCGTTCAGTTTCCTTCCCGTGAAGTATGGTTCCACGACTGCCTGGATCGAATGGCAGTGACCTCCGACGGTACTCCATCACATGGCTCCATTCAGGCTTCCTGGTCTTGGATCGCCATCTGCTTTATTCTTCCTCCCGTCTAGCCCATCGCTGGCGTGTTTAGTGCATTCCCATAGTCATATTGTAGAAGACGTTAGCAATATTCATTCGATGACCATAATATTCCGCACACATTATAGAATTAGCAGTGGAAAGGTGCACTTCAATGTCCTTGCACACGCTGGTTAAGTCAAGTAAGAATCGTAGGTCATATGCGTTATATATTTCACTATAAGCGTCCTCAATGAATGATCGGTACGGTTTATTGCTTGGTTCGAATCTTTGTTTCACTACGTGAAAATACTTTAAATATGATGGGAAAGTTTTCTACTGCAAGCTCCACATAACAGGTTATCGCCTTTAAGCCTCTACACAGCATGGGATATGTTCACTCTTCACGAGTCATATCTTCACCAATAATAATAATAATGCCACTTCAAATACGCTACAGTGTAACAGTCCAAGCAACTTATAAAGTATTATTTCACTCACTTATTCAGCATAATATTCAGAGTTACGCACATATTCAATGTTCCGCACAAATGCAATGTTTCCGAACCTTCGGAGTTCCCAATTGGGTCGGGCGTGGCACTTCGCGTTGCACTAGAAAATTATCGAGTCAAGATGTTCGGCGTACAGTATCACACTCGGCGCACTATGAGCATGGCATCGCTCCCAATGGTAAGCTGGCTACATAGATTCCGGCCGCTGGTTTTAAACTGTCCAGCGGCATGATGTGTGCTCTCAGTGACGTAAGGCGCTTTACCTTCTCTAGTTGATATCCTCTGAACGCGTTGTGCGATTTACTTGATTCTTTTTGCCAAATAGTCATAAAATTAGTGGCTATTTTATAGTGTGGTTCTCTTCTCTGCTATGCAACTAGGTAAGAATTATTAATCCTTCTAGTATGTTCGGCTTCTTGCTATTTGTTGCGACTCCACGCGCTTGCAGCGAGCTGACTTGCTTCGAGGCGGTGCTTGTTTGAAAGTCTGCGCGTGGCGCTACATTTAAATTCTTAAATGACATGACTGCACAACTTACAATATTACTAGTATCATGGTCCCATAAAGCCATCAGATATGGCTTATCTTTGGAAACAAATTTAGAAATATTGCTTAAATATATAACTCGACAGAACCTCACTCATGAAAAACGTAACATACAATTGAAATTGGTTAACCTTAGTAGAAAAAGTTATTTTAATTATTTTTAAAATGTATGGTATGTGATCAAAACCTAGCTTAGTTGACTGATAGTTTTTCTAGGATTTTTTTCAATTTGTTTCTTTGTTTCTTGTATTGGAAAACTTTTCAATGTTGATGGCAGTGAATTGAGTAACCTTGGGACTAAATCTTTCAATTATTGTTTCCCAAATAAATTAAAGTGAAGCAGAACAATGTACTGACCATCCTCTTTTAGTCTGATTGACTGCTTTGGCAACATTCTATATCTATTATCTCTATAATGTGTTAGAATTATTGTGGTCTTATATAAATCTGGAATGAACAGAAATTTCTTCTTACAGTTATCTCTGTCTTCAGTTGGTTTTAAAAATCTTTTTCTATATTACTTAACATTTTACTTAGACTTCCTGTTGCCTTGTCTCATGCTACAATTCCATATCAAAGTACTGATTCGACAAGTACTGAATAGGCCATTGTGTAGTCATTTGGAGGGGCACAATATGAAAATGTATTAAAGAAGAATACAGTAATGTCTTTCTCAAGTTCTTTATCAGTTCCATAATGTGATTGTCCCATTTAAAATGAACAACCACCGTGACTCCTTGATATTTATAAGATTGATAATAATAATAATAATAATAATAATAATAATAATAATAATAATAATAATAATAATGATTATTATTATTATTATGTTATTCAATTATGTAACTGGCCTTCAGTAATTTATATAAACCGTTCAAATGACTTTTCTTGAATTTAACACATGTTTCTTGTTACAATAAGTCGCCAACTTGTGGAAGGAATCATAATTAACCGATACTGAAAGTTATATGTTCTAGCATGATTTGTTCCATTGTTGTGGTGGTTATAATTGTTGTGATGGGTGAATATCCGAGGTCATCAGCCCCAATTTTCTAATGTGGATATCGAAAACTGTATGTTATACGCATATTCATTTCTGAAAAGGAACACATTCTAGTGATGTTCTGTTGAAATTGTCTCTCGGAAAGTTGATAAACCAGTACCATGAACTGGTACACAATTCTTTAGTTTGTGTTCATTTAATGTAGATAAGGCTCATCGTGTGTCATTGAATACATGTTTTACAGTGATAACGGAGGGTTGGTGTGACTTATCTTGTGAAACGATGAAGGGTTTAATATAAGACATGGCAAGTAGGCCTACTAGTGCCTTTGGAAGACCATTTTGCTGTTTTAAAATATTTATATATTTCTTGCTTGAAATGAATACATTGTTTGAATATAGAGTTTTGATTTTGAAACTACTGTTCTACACTTCAACACAATATAGGTCGTGTACCCAAAGCTATTCAGTCCATCATATGAAAAACGTATTTAATAGGTGGGGGAGTTTTAAAAAGAAAAGACCAATGTAATACATGGAAATAGGCTATATAGTTCTTCACGTTGCTACTTGTTATATTCAAGATGGCATCTGCACAGTATGTTTCGTGTAAGAGTCTTACGGTCAATTGTAGCGAGTTCTCTTATAAGATACTCCTCTTATACCAACTTGCGTGTTAATTGCGCACTTACTTCCGGAGTTATTGATTTTAATAATTTATTAGTACTGCCAGCCACCATATTGAATGTATGGAGTGGCTGTTCTTTTGCTTTGGGTGTACATCGCCATTTACACTGTTCTACCTTACTGCTAAGTTCCGTTATTGTAGCTCTGAACTATTGAGAGTTATTTATTTTATATTGTATAACTTCACGATAATGGCTGCCCGCGATGATCGATGTTATAAATTTGTCACTAGGTCAGCATTCATCCCTTACATAAAACTCTGTACTGTACCCGGATCGTTCACACGTCCGTTGACATTGTTGACGTCATTATTATAATGTAGAGATGTTGATTTATTTGTGTGAGGGAATGGCTGATATTTTGAATAGAGCGCGGAGGAGACTCAGAGTCCTGAGGGAAGCATGCATCGCAGGAGCAAGTGACGTGAGTTTGTGACGTGGAGCCCGCATACGTCACGAGAATTTTTTTCTGGAATTTCCTTTAGGAGAAGAGATGGACGCCAGAAAAGTAGTACAGTTTACTGGCAATTACAAGAGAAGGAATTTGAGCTATCAAGCATTAACATAGGTCCAGTAGAAGCCGAGATACGAGATGGAAGTTTCTGGAAGTTTTGACGGCTCGACTATATAAGGAGTGAGGATTTCAAGACAGATTGTATTCCAACGGAGCATTTGCTCAGGTGCGGAGCTACGCAACGTGAAAGTACGAGTATACACGCCGAGATTCTGACCGTCGAAGGACTTAGTCGCTGAACTAGTGGTCAGTAGGACTTAGTTTCTGTTCGGGTGAACGAACATAGCTTGTGGCAGCGAAAGGACTTAGAATATCAACTGACTTTCAGGTCAAATATTCTAACCGGTCAGGTGATGGTAGTGTCGAAAATCCATTCACAGAAGTTAGCCTACAGAGTGATGTATTTCTCGTGTTGACAATACATCCGGCACTTCGAATTTCATCAGGAATAATTTATTCATCAGTTCGTTCTATGCAGCTAATAGGTGTTCCTATCTTAGCGTGCAAACGAAACTGCATTTTTCGAATATGAGAATTATTCTTAATATAACAAGAGTACTGTACCAGTCTATGACTGCACAACATTTCATCATGTTATACTGTGCTGATGATAACGGGAGTTATTTTGAACGAGTGACTTTGAATATCAACATGCGCCGTTAAATTACTCGAAGAATAGGTAGGACATGGAGATGGATGAAGTTATACGAAAACAGCAGATGGCCATGGAAGGACACTATTGGGATAGTGTACACCAAAGGACACGCTCTTCCTGCACATCAAGAATGAAGTAAGACAACCATTCATGTACTATCCACTAACCTATAGTGTTAGAGAATTCCAATTTTTAACACAGTCACGATAAGAAATCAACACAATTTTCATCGTAAATAGAACGTCTTTTGTATTTGTCAGGATGACAAATGGAGCATGCTGTCTGACAATTTATTATTATATTTTCGATTTTTGTCAGGACAGACAGTTAGATCATGTGTTCCGACATGAAATGTTTCAGTTATTCCAAGGGATAGGATTATTATTTTTTCTTTAACTCTTATTATGAGAGGAGACGTAATTCGAACTTGGATTATTTAAATAATTTGAATTATTTAATAATAATAATAAACAACTGTGAAGTAAATAAGTTAATAATATTATAAATATAACTACACCATTTAGAGTTATAAATACATAATTTAGGGAGTGATAGCACCAAACATTAGGAATTAAATTAAATTGTTATTTGTTAACTGTAATTAAATAGTTAATGCTTTAATAATCAGAAAGTGAGATATTATTAATAATCATTTGCAGATAGGATTTAAATATTATTTATTGAGGAAATAGGGCGATAATAATCATTCTGACGTTGATGATGCCTAAATATTTTTCAGTAATAATAATAATAATAATAATAATTTATTGGAAGAATTTAAATAATTTGTGGAAAAATAATAATGGTTTGTGGATAAATTTAATTAATCGGAAGGATTTAAATAAAATAACTTTGTTTATTTTTGGAATAAAAGTTTGGATTTACAAATACATTTAAATGAGTTTACGGATGAAGAAAGTGAAATAGTAAGATTTTGAGCTCAGAAATATTTTCCAAAAGCACTTAAAAATATTCAGATGAAGAGAAAGGAAGCGGCAGGTATTAAATGTATAAATTAGGGCGAGTTTATGTAGATGGGAGGCAAGGAAAGATTGACCAGATTTAAATACATCTTTTTATTGATAAAATAAAACTGAAGAATGCAGTATAGTAATTATGACAGAATATAAAAAAAAATGATTAAAAAAAGTATTATGATGTTGTGTGGTGAGGTTTATTTGGAGTCAAATAATAATGTGGTGATTTTAGTGTGCGTTTGGCGACACTTAAAGTTGTGGAGACCTAGGGGGTCATCCAAAAGGGCATTTGTTACCATAGCTGTGGGCACACAAGGATGTGCGTGTGATATTAAAGAGCATGTGGGCTCAATTTGTAAAAGAAGGGTTAGGCAATGGTGACCGTCCCATATTCTTGTCAAATTTCATTTTACTGTCAATTCAAATATTTAATATTTTTTTTCTGGATCAACTCTAATTTCAAATATTATGCCTGAAGAATTGAAGAACATGAGTTTAGATTTGATGGACCTGACCAAGAAAAAAAATCAAATGAGAAGTGCAAATGCAATAAAATAAAATAAAATAAATAATTAGTGAAATTTTTATTTTGTGCTTGGAATAATAATAATAATAATAACAATGGAAATGAGCAAATTAAATAGTCACAATATGAGAGGGTGATGAGACTTGTTATAAATAAAGTGATGAGAAGTTTTGAAATTAATTAATTAATAATAATAATAAATTTTATGATTAACATATTTTTGTGTGAGATAATATGTAAATATTCTGAATGATAGAAAAAATTTGGTAAAGGAGATAATGATTTAATCCACCAATAGTGGATAGCAACAATTTATATTGCTTTTTATTGTTAACAACAATCTTTGCTAACAAACATGACAGATGAATAAAATTTAAATTTTTGATGACATTGCAACAAATGAATGTGAGAAAAGAATAAGATTCATTTTTCTAATTATTATTGTTACGTGCAAAGCCCGTCCCAACGTTATTAAATATGCATCTCCCGACCTTTAAAGCGCCCGCCCAGATGGCTTGGTTCCGCTTATGAACTCGAGGTGGCAGCATCTATCGGCTCCTCTAGCCGGAGTTGTATCTTCGACCGCTAGAGTGTGTGAGTGGTGTCTTCTGATCTCGTCTAATCGAAACATATTTGAAGGATATTGTATTCTACGTCATTGAACAAAAGACTATATATACATCATGCCGCCAAAATAATTATATAATATGCACATTGTTACTTGATGTGTCAATCTGTGATTGGACAATTACAATTAACATTAATGCACTGCGGCCTATGACTCTGGTATCTCCGCCATGTTGTCTTCTACACAGTCTGTCGTCAAGAAAGCAACAAGCCTGCTGGTGGTGAAAGAGTGTCTCTCCGTGGTGCTGGGGGCTTGGCCCCTAGCCTCTACGAAATATGGATATATTAAAAAAAAGGTAATGCCTGTACTCCTAGGCTATAATTTCATAACTTGCCTTGAAAATGACGTGTGATCTGTTTATTTTACTAGCCACTAGATGAAAAACCTCGTGGGTTATCGAAGCGGGATGTGTGTGCTAACGCAGCCATGTTGAGGCTGTTCATATCTTTTACATTATTTAAAATGTGTTAGTTTTTTTTGTTTCCTTGTGTCTCCATTGAGGAAGGATTTTAAGGTACGTTATTATTTAATATTTATATATATTGTTATGGGAGCTCCGTTATTGGCCATATATTAATGTTTTTATTCTGTATTTTATTTCGTGTTCCAGGCCTAATATTTCTGTTTGTTAATGTTACCTGATATGTAAATATTTGTTTTTTTGAGCCTTCCGGAGGCACGTACCTAGTTATCGTACCTGGTAAAATATTTTTTTATTTAGTTCATTTTCTTTTGGTAATCTTAGGGATTGCTCTATTATTAATTTGATTTACGATCCGTTGCAGCCTAACTGCCTCGTGTCAATAGTGTTAAGGCGTAATTCTTTCCTCCCTTTCTGTTTTCTCTGGTGTCGTTTAAATTTAAAAGGTAATTGTTTGCCGTAATTCGACTGAGCATGCAAGCATCTGTTTGTGGCCATGTTTGTTTTTTGTTTTGCCCGAGTGCATTCTGGTCTAGAGAGAGTAGTTCTCTTGGCTTCGAGCGGGACACTCAAACGTGTTGTGGCGTGAGACTTAATAATTTTTGTTAATCTCGTTGTTTTTCCTTTGTGGTTTTTGTGAGTGTTCCTGAGTTTTTTTCGTCATGAAAGTTTTAGTTTTGTGAATTAATTTAATTTATTAAATTTTGTTTAACTTTTCGTTTTTCCTCGTGGCCTTGATGTCTGCATGTCGGGTCGGTATTGCGTACCTTAGTAAATTATCAAGCCCTTTCTCATTTGGTAATACCTGTATTCTGGTTTTCTATCTTTTGGGATTTATTATTTAAATTTTAATTTAAATCTTTTCGTTTTTGCTTTGCAAGCAAGCATGTTAAGCCGTCTATTGCCTACTTATGTAATTTAATTATGTTGGCCTTAAGCCATGTGCATCACCAGAGAGAGGATGTTGTGGCAATAGAGTTTCCTTTTTATGATTTGTTAAATTATATTTTTCTTGCCCCTTTGTTTGCTGAGTAAATATTCTTTTAAATATTAAGCAACTGTTGTGGCATCATTTCGTCGGTGGCAGTTCTATGGGTAGTCGGACTGTGTCTGTGGACGAGCCTGTGCGTTTCCCTCTTCTCCACCTTCCTTCGCCCTTTAGGTGTTCTTCTGTCGGGGCGTGTCATCTGGCGGTGATTTTGCAGTTGGCGATGCGGACCTCTCAAACAAGGTAAGTTGGCCCAACCATCCACCCCACCCCGGCGTAGCAATTATGATAAGTTTATAAACAATTTTTGTTTTAGAAATGAAAATCTTTACAAACAAATATTAACATTCGACTTTATGTCAGCCGAATATTGATATTGTTATTATGCTACAACGAAACAGTGATATAATAATTTTTCCAAATAATTCAAATTTTGGAACAACATCGAATGAATCAAGTGACTATTTTTTTGAAATATTTTACAACAAATACTTGAACAAGCAAATGCAATTCTTCTAAAAGTGAACTACAAACATGTAAATAAAAGGGATCACTCGGAACTCTTTATTGAACAGTGATTACCCAGTGTAAATATTTGAAAATTATTTTTTCGTTTGATATCAGAATAGACTAATGAATTTTCTAATTATCAAGTCTGCAAGTTTAGAATATAATTTTAGAGACTGTTGATTTCTCATGTGTGATGTGTCTTATTTGTGTTGGAGGCTTTTGCCAGTCAATTAATATTTTATCTATAAATAAATTGAGATTTTAAGAAATGTGCTACTTCCAAAATAATTTCTTTCCTTACCTTACTTGTGAATTACCGAGATCAGGGATGCCAGATTAGACTCAAGTATTCACCTAGATAGACCCTGAGATATATTTTCTCGTGCTAATCTGATTTCGGTATTTTACAAAATGTGGTCTTTGGATCTCGGTCCAAACGGGCACAGTACATACCAACTATTGTGATGGTTGCCTCAATGGAGAGTGACCACCTGGTGCTGTAGCGGCGCATTTTTGGCAATCGCCCCGGATGTCCCGGTTTGATTCCCGACTCTGCTAAGAAATTCTAATTCTGGTGTGAGGGATGGAACGGGGCTCAGCGAAACTGAGAAGGAGATGGTTCGATTCCCACTTCAGCCTCCTGAAAGTGGTTTTCCGTGGTTTCCAATTTCAAATCCAGGCAAATGCTGGAATGGTTCCTAACGTAAGGCCATGGCCACCTGCCACCCAATCCTATGCACAATTTATAAATACACATACCAGTAAAGCAATCACATTAACACAAATTCCATACAACCCAAATATTCGGGGCTATATGACCACGATGTCGCAGCTACTAAAATAAGCAACACCACCCACAACAACAACATTGGAGAGTAAGTTACGAATTGTAACTTTGGAATGTTCCGCATGGTCACACTGTTGAAATTATACATCTGGCGACCTTGTACATTGGGCCTCTAACACTTGGTAACCCAGTGTGTGTGTTTGCGAAGCTCTGCCTCAGGTGAACCCTCACGTAATAGGACTACACTTTTCTTAGTTGGAAGCGAAACGTGATTATGCTGGAAATAAGTTTCAAAACTACTGGAGTGTCTTGAATCAATAAAATGGCTAAGTTACGGAAGCTTAACTATCGTGGGTTTATAAGACTCGCATTCAGGCGGAGCATTTGTGTTCAAAAATACATTTCAGCATGCTTCATCATTGTAATGTGTGAGGATTATATGAACCTAGATAATTTCTATAAGTTAAACCCAGTGTACCTGTATTTGAGTATTGTAATATAGTAGTGATTCATAGGTGAGGTCACCTTTTTTAAATGTGCACTGCATTCCACTCCTATCAATGTCCTAGTTCCGAAACCTCTACTGTTGTGCGGTACAAAAACAGATATCCCTCATTTAAATATTTCAAGTGCCCAGTATTGTGCCCGTTTAGACCGGAGTCCGCACGACCACATATGCATTTTACCAATAATCAGTCAGCACGAGAATCAAAATATCCCGGAGCGCCAGATGGGTTAAAGCAAATCGCAAAAACGACATCAAATTAAAAAAATGCTTTACTGATTTTTGGCTCAATGCAACAATCAGGATAGAAGGAGATTTAATTGGGTAAGACACATCTGGTAAAATTATCTCAGTTTATTTAGAAGTTAAAACCTGACTGCAAGGATGCTCAAAGCAGCATCATCCACTTGTGGCGATCCACACACTTATTTACACACAATATACAGAAATTTTCCAAACACATTTGACAATCTTTTTGGAAACACAAGTCCGATTAATAGTCCTGTGGACTGTGTTCCAAAATTATTAATATTTAATTCCAGTTCAAAGTTAATTGTCTATACTGGAAATAACGTAGATCACTGTTTGAATATTTACATGATATTAACACTCGTAGAATAAATGTTTATAGAATTTTTAAACTTTCACTTGTTTTTCCAGTTTCAAAAATATATCGTCGAAAAATATTATCATCATTGAAGCAATACAAATTATTAATACATATTAATAACATCTGAAAAGTATTTGACCATTGAGCATAGCATCGAAGAACTGTGCGAAGCACAACAACAATTAATCGTTCTTCTGACATTAAACATTCGAGAAGTGACTCGATTATGAACTTCAAGTTCCAAACAAAATACATGATTTCTGAATCATCAACTTGATCAATAAATGGTTGAACCATTCAACTATTCAATTATCCACTTGGAATCATTATGAAAAAAATATTTATATTCATGGCCATTCTTAGTAACTTTCACAACTTGCAATTCTTCGACAGAATGCGGAAATAAGAATTGTAGTTTTATAATGAATTCATTTAGTTCATGGCACTAGGATTGAGAATATCCTTCAAATTATTCGTGGTTAAAGAATTATTTTTAACTGGCAGTGGCCCATTCTATTATTTGTGTAAGAACACAATATTACAACAACAACGGTAAAGGTCTTCCTCTGAAGAAGAATAAACTACTATCATGACAAATCCGGGTTCTAGCAAAATCAAAGTCTAAATGGAATTCGTAAACAAGGTTGAAATAAGAACTGATGGTTTTAAAGAAATAACCTTCGGGTCATTCATCCGACGAAATGTGTGGATCCAATACTCCTACTATAAACCTGAGCCATCGAACCTGCTATTTGATTGATGCTCGAAAAAGCCTTCATTCCTGGGACTTAAACATGCGCACCTGGGAATGGCATTCAACTACTCCACACATAAATTATCTTCCCAAAATTTATACAATAAATCAAGCCTCTGCTTGTTATCAACACTGGAAGATTAATAAACTGACAAGTTTATTTTATTTTACCATTCAGCTCAACCCGTGAATTTACCATACTTATGAAAACCTTTATTTCACTTTCGAGTGTATTTACGTCATGATTTTATATAAATACAAAAATATCCTATTTGATACAAATATCAATTGCTTCCCGTTTCATGCCTCTCCGTGTTATCTGAAAAATATACTTTGCTCAAAGCAAATATCAACTGTTCAACCAGAACTGAAATGTTGGTTGAATGCGGGCTTGCGCTAACCACTCTCCTTCGGAAAATCTCCTGTTCCAAACTAGAAATGATTAAACTACTTCATAGGCTCTTTTTCAATTCATATGATTATTAGAAAATATAATATCCAAAAATTATTTAGAAAAATTATGAAAATTATTATTATTATTAGTGGATTATTATTATTATTATTATTTATATTATTTTAAATATGTTTAATTATCATCTCATTATGTGAGAATCCACATGTTCGAACCTTCGAATATGGAAAAAATATCCATTCCTTAACAAAATAAATTCAACTTTTACAGTTACATCGGGGGTTTTCCGTGTCTTCCCAAAAAATATGAAAAGTTCAAATAAATCTTCGAAATGCTCGGTCATCGATCTTAAACTGTTCTGAGTGCTGAAAATGCTCAGAATAACTCTAATAAGTCTTGCGTAAATCATTGCAAGCTTTTAAATACGACGAAAAAAATGTGTTGGTCATCTGCAGAAAAATAGTTTGTTCCAATTAGCTAGGCATAATATAATTCAAATGTGGCTTACATTTCTTGATGGTCTTGAAGTGTAGTAAACCTGGTCTGTACCAGATTTATCCATAGACATGCCCTATCGGACAAGCACGTATAATCCTTGTATCGGCCGCCATCATATACCCACAATTCGTCTAGTCAGACATAGTGGTAGTATCTTTCGACGTTTGAATTAACTGTGGTTCCATTTTAATATGGGCTTCTATCAAAGCCATAACAGTTTGTTTAAATAGGGTCAGATCTAAGTGATCTCTTCTTAGATATGTCAGTTGTAACATAACTCACTGTAATCTTATCAGTACAAGAAAAACACTGACAGTCTAAGCAATTAACGGCTGTTCTGAAGATCGTTCCCTGGGCATGGTTTGTTATATCACCATCTGCCATGCGCTAAGCAACCTGCAGTTTCCCTTGCGTAGACTAATGAACGCCACCGTTATAGACTAGTCTTCAGTGTACTGACAGATCGAAGTGGTTAACTAGTTACAAAAATGAAAACTGACTTGAAATGGATTTAAACATCCAAGTATTAAGTTTTTACTGGACTGTGACAAAATACTAAATTCTAGACAAAGTCTAGCATATGTCCTTGTAGAAATATAAATATTTCCACCAATGTCTGTAGAAAAATCAATCACCTCAGTGATTCTCCTCACCAGAAACTTACTAAGTTCCAACTCGTAGCGCAGCACTTTTCGTGACTATCACGACTTGAAAAGAACTTCTGCGTAGATCTGGCAACCATGTGCCTTGGCTCAGCGTAGACGCAACTTGCTCGCCAAGTGCTTGTGTTAGAATGAGCTGACCATGCCTCGCCCAGCTGGCTTTTATTCAAAACTGTCAGGGTCACGCGTCATCACCTGATATCTAGAAATCCTCATATCTCTTGAATCCCTGGTCCGATTTACTTGATACTAATTGCATTCTCTTTCATTTGGCCGTGCCAGTAATCTGATCCCAGTCTCAAGTCTCTACTCCATAGTTAACTATTTAATCAATAAATAGCCTCCACCTCTGCTATTACTCGCTACGTCACTTGACATCCAACTATCGGTAAATTCTTTCTAAATGCTTCTCGAAGCAATGTAGCGTGATATTCAAATATCTCAACTTTCAAAAGCGGCTACAGCCTTTCCCTTGATATCTAGGTGTCTGAATCTTGGAATACCCATTCCTAGAGTTGGGCACATCCACCCCACACCTAGCAAAAATAAAAATTGAAAAATTTTTATTTTTCCTATCTACACATTAAAGCATCTGGTTCTTGAATAATAAATCTTCAAATTCGATGCATTATAAGTTCCCACGATGTTACCAGTTCGTGTATTAGCTACTTCATAGCTTCCATTATTGTTTACTTCCACAATATTCAAAATCTTCAATTTCTCCAGGTTTAATATCAAAAATATCGTGATACTCTTCCAAAATCTTCCCTAGCTCTGGGGACTCCTTCTCAGTGTAGACTTCTCTTCCTTCAGCGTCATGAAAAATCAGAGACCATTGAGCATCTCCCTCGATGTCTTCCTCTTCTTTTCCCTCGAAGTTTATCTCTTCGGTATTCTTGAATCTGATCGTCTCTGTCTTCATATCTATCACTGCTTGATATTTCTGAATGAAATCTGCTCCCAATATCATGTCAAAAGCCATGTCCTTCATTACAACAAATACATGTCGGAAATCATGTCCTCCAATCGTAATACATAAGTATAATTGTGTTTTACACAGAGATATTTTATTGGGTATTATTCCTTGGATCTTAATTCCTGATACTGGAATCTCCTCTAAATTCTCTTTGAGCTTCCACAGAATATAAAGCTTCTCACTCACCAGACAAAGCATAGCCCCAGTATCGATCAAAGTATCGACAGGCATACCGAATACTTCGCATGATATGATTGGCATTCTAATTCTGGTACCCATTTCTTTTCGTTCGTCATTCTGTTGAATTAAGTCATCATCCTCTGCTTGCCATTTAATAATTCTGGAAGTGAAAGTGTTCAAAATTCTATCTTCTACTGTGAATTCGAAGTTTTTTTTTCATTACCATTCCCCCGGGATTGTTGTGTTCCCGATGGACCTGGTTCGTTGGGCCTCTGCTCCAAAAACTGCAAGTTATCTTGGTGTCTTGCTTCCAAATTTTTCCTCGTCTCCTTGTTAAACTCTTCATTGGACTGACGAGTATCCACATTCCCTCTGTTATTGTAGTTGTTTCTACCATAATATCTTCTTTCCTGGTACCTTCCTTGACTATCTCGTGGCCTTCTCCATCGAGTATTGTATCGATTACCACCATCCGGTCTCGCATATGGCTTGTAACTGCATCTGTTACTGTACTGGTTCCATCCTCTCTTATTGGAATCTTCCCTCGGCGTTTTCTCTTCTCGCTCCTCTCGAATCTCTCGAGGTGTCTGAGAATAACTATCAGCCATAACAGCGTACACAGCGTTGTTATTCTTTACTCCCTTCTGATGGAAGAACTGAGCGTTTGTATGATCCAGCTTCTGTAATACTTCATCAAATTGTTCCATATTATAGATATCAGCAGCGATCAAAGTCCTCTGGACGTCTGCTGGAAATTGACGTATCAATGCAGTAATCAACTCGTTATCTGGCATCGGCGGATCTAAATGTTGAAGTTTAGACAGCTGTCCAGAAATGTACGTAGAGTATCGAGTAGGTTGTGACGTCGAGAATCTCTTCGAATATAACTCTGCTCTGACTTGCTGTTGGGTTTCCGGGGACCAAAACTTCTTCAATAGCCCACGAGAAAACTCCTCAAAAGTGGTTAGAGTGGATCTAAAAGCTCTAAACCAAAGAAGTGCAGGACCTTCCAAGAACTTCCCTATCACTCGGATCTGTCTTTCTTTAGGGATCTTAGAATCTTTCAGGTAATCACCTGCTTCTCTCAAAAATTCCACGGGTGTTACAGAATCTCGCCCTGAAAATTTAGAAGGCTTATCTTCTATATTCTTAAATACAGTTATGGGGTTGGATTGAAATACTGTCCTGACCTCATCCTGTCTATCAGTCTCTCTAGCTCCTCCTAGATTTATCTGTATCTGTTCCTTTCCCCTTACATTTGGCATTTTCAACAGATGATCAGACTGTTTCTCATCCTTGATTTGAGTTTTCATAGCCTCAAGTTCCTTCTGGTTTTCTTCTGCCATCTTCTTAATTGCTTCAGTTTCCTTACAATTTTCCTTGACATCAGTGGATATCTGGTTCATAACAGCCTCATTACTTTTCAATGACCCTGTCATGTCTGATATGTCCTTCTGAGTTGCTTGGATATCTTTGGCATTTACTTCAATATGGGATGACAAAGATTCCCTAATCTCCTTGATTCCCTCTTGATTCTCCAGCTTGAGTGTGTCTTTAATTTCATTGACAACTGTGGTTTTGATTTCAGTTTGCAACTCACTAATCACACCTTCTCTTATTTCTCCCATGACAAGTTCTTTGAATTGTTCCGTTAAACGTTGAACAACTAGAATTCCCATCTCGTTACTCTCCTTCTTCACTCTGACTTCCAGGTTGACCATGTCTTCACCAACTTTCCTAAGACCATGTTCTATCCTATCAGCTAAGCTTTGGGATCGAAGATCGGCATCGCGAAATTTTTCGTCCATTAAACTTGCGTTAGTAGCTAATGAAGTTTCGAGCTCATGTGTTTTTTCGCATAATTTATTCATTTTACTTTCAAGTGTCATTTTCAAAATTTCAGAATTCTCTTTAAATTTACTTTCCATTGAATTAAATTTACTATTTAAATTTTCTTTCAAATTACTTTTTAAAGAATCAGAACTTTCTTTAAGTTTATTTTCCAAAGAATCAGAATTTTCTTTAAGTTTATTTTCCAAAGAATCAGAATTTTCTTTAAGTTTTTCATCTAAACTTTCTTTCAAGTTATCTTTTAACCTACTTTCTAAAGAATCAGAATTTTCTTTAAGTTTCTTTTCCAAAGCCTCAGTATTTTCTTTCATAATGGCTGCTACACGCAGTCCAGCCTTTTTTGAACTCTCCTCCAAACTCCTCATCATCCTCATCATTTCTTCCATAATTTTCAATTATTATTCAAAACTTAGGGGTATACAACAGTGGCAAACACAAGCTTATAACTAGAACAAGAAATATGAATAGCTAATTGGAACACTATAATAAAATGAGATTTGTCCTAATATCGACGTGATGGAAAAACAAAATTCTCTACTTTTACGAATTACATTTACCACAATATCACAAGAAAAATATGCAAGTTCTCAAATATCCTCCACCTGGATTCCAATAATGTGTATGTCCAGTCATCGAACGTTTACTACTGAATTTACTTGACGCCTTAATGGTTAAGCCATTATCAAAAATAATCAAACCCATTCTAATTATTAACCAGTTAAATTTTTAATTTTCCCCACTAATTGGGTTTCCTACTAATTTATTCATCCAAACCAGACATCTCTCAACTCCCAAAATATTTCTATAAAAATTATCACAATTTCAAATCGGCATGCTATTGACCATGTCTAAATCGAGCCCCAAGTTGGGCGCCATTTCTCTCTCTATCTTATTTTATGTGCCCGTTTAGACCGGAGTCCGCACGACCACATATGCATTTTACCAATAATCAGTCAGCACGAGAATCAAAATATCCCGGAGCGCCAGATGGGTTAAAGCAAATCGCAAAAACGACATCAAATTAAAAAAATGCTTTACTGATTTTTAGCTCAATGCAACAATAAGGATAGAAGGAGATTTAATTGGGTAAGACACATCTGGTAAAATTATCTCAGTTTATTTAGAAGTTAAAACCTGACTGCAAGGATGCTCAAAGCAGCATCATCCACGTGTGGCGATCCACACACTTATTTACACACAATATACAGAAATTTTCCAAACACATTTGACAATCTTTTTGGAAACACAAGTCCGATTAATAGTCCTGTGGACTGTGTTCCAAAATTATTAATATTTAATTCCAGTTCAAAGTTAATTGTCTATACTGGAAATAACGTAGATCACTGTTTGAATATTTACATGATATTAACACTCGTAGAATAAATGTTTATAGAATTTTTAAACTTTCACTTGTTTTTCCAGTTTCAAAAATATATCGTCGAAAAATATTATCATCATTGAAGCAATACAAATTATTAATACATATTAATAACATCTGAAAAGTATTTGACCATTGAGCATAGCATCGAAGAACTGTGCGAAGCACAACAACAATTAATCGTTCTTCTGACATTAAACATTCGAGAAGTGACTCGATTATGAACTTCAAGTTCCAAACAAAATACATGATTTCTGAATCATCAACTTGATCAATAAATGGTTGAACCATTCAACTATTCAATTATCCACTTGGAATCATTATGAAAAAAATATTTATATTCATGGCCATTCTTAGTAACTTTCACAACTTGCAATTCTTCGACAGAATGCGGAAATAAGAATTGTAGTTTTATAATGAATTCATTTAGTTCATGGCACTAGGATTGAAAATATCCTTCAAATTATTCGTGGTTAAAGAATTATTTTTAACTGGCAGTGGCCCATTCTATTATTTGTGTAAGAACACAATATTACAACAACAACGGTAAAGGTCTTCCTCTGAAGAAGAATCAACTACTATCATGACAAATCCGGGTTCTAGCAAAATCAAAGTCTAAATGGAATTCGTAAACAAGGTTGAAATAAGAACTGATGGTTTTAAAGAAATAACCTTCGGGTCATTCATCCGACGAAATGTGTGGCTCCAATACTCCTACTATAAACCTGAGCCATCGAACCTGCTATTTGATTGATGCTCGAAAAAACCTTCATTCCTGCGACTTAAACATGCGCACCTGGGAATGGCATTCAACTACTCCACACATAAATTATCTTCCCAAAATTTATACAATAAATCAAGCCTCTGCTTGTTATCAACACTGGAAGATTAATAAACTGACAAGTTTATTTTATTTTACCATTCAGTTCAACCCGTGAATTTACCATACTTATGAAAACCTTTATTTCACTTTCGAGTGTATTTACGTCATGATTTTATATAAATACAAAAATATCCTATTTGATACAAATATCAATTGCTTCCCGTTTCATGCCTCTCCGTGTTATCTGAAAAATATACTTTGCTCAAAGCAAATATCAACTGTTCAACCAGAACTGAAATGTTGGTTGAATGCGGGCTTGCGCTAACCACTCTCCTTCGGAAAATCTCCTGTTCCAAACTAGAAATGATTAAACTACTTCATAGGCTCTTTTTCAATTCATATGATTATTAGAAAATATAATATCCAAACATTATTTAGAAAAATTATGAAAATTATTATTATTATTATTAGTGGATTATTATTATTATTATTTATATTATTTTAAATATGTTTAATTATCATCTCATTATGTGAGAATCCACATGTTCGAACCTTCGAATATGGAAAAAATATCCATTCCTTAACAAAAATAATTTCAACTTTTACAGTTACATCGGGGGTTTTCCGTGTCTTCCCAAAAAATATGAAAAGTTCAAATAAATCTTCGAAATGCTCGGTCATCGATCTTAAACTGTTCTGAGTGCTGAAAATGCTCAGAATAACTCTGATAAGTCTTGCGTAAATCATTGCAAGCTTTTAAATACGACGAAAAAAATGTGTTGGTCATCTGCAGAAAAATAGTTTGTTCCAATTAGCTAGGCATAATATAATTCAAATGTGGCTTACATTTCTTGATGGTCTTGAAGTGTAGTAAACCTGGTCTGTACCAGATTTATCCATAGACATGCCCTATCGGACAAGCACGTATAATCCTTGTATCGGCCGCCATCATATACCCACAATTCGTCTAGTCAGACATAGTGGTAGTATCTTTCGACGTTTGAATTAACTGTGGTTCCATTTTAATATGGGCTTCTATCAAAGCCATAACAGTTTGTTTAAATAGGGTCAGATCTAAGTGATCTCTTCTTAGATATGTCAGTTGTAACATAACTCACTGTAATCTTATCAGTACAAGAAAAACACTGACAGTCTAAGCAATTAACGGCTGTTCTGAAGATCGTTCCCTGGGCATGGTTTGTTATATCACCATCTGCCATGCGCTAAGCAACCTGCAGTTTCCCTTGCGTAGACTAATGAACGCCACCGTTATAGACTAGTCTTCAGTGTACTGACAGATCGAAGTGGTTAACTAGTTACAAAAATGAAAACTGACTTGAAATGGATTTAAACATCCAAGTATTAAGTTTTTACTGGACTGTGACAAAATACTAAATTCTAGACAAAGTCTAGCATATGTCCTTGTAGAAATATAAATATTTCCACCAATGTCTGTAGAAAAATCAATCACCTCAGTGATTCTCCTCACCAGAAACTTACTAAGTTCCAACTCGTAGCGCAGCACTTTTCGTGACTATCACGACTTGAAAAGAACTTCTGCGTAGATCCGGCAACCATGTGCCTTGGCTCAGCGTAGACGCAACTCGCTCGCCAAGTGCTTGTGTTAGAATGAGCTGACCATGCCTCGCCCAGCTGGCTTTTATTCAAAACTGTCAGGGTCACGCGTCATCACCTGATATCTAGAAATCCTCATATCTCTTGAATCCCTGGTCCGATTTACTTGATACTAATTGCATTCTCTTTCATTTGGCCGTGCCAGTAATCTGATCCCAGTCTCAAGTCTCTACTCCATAGTTAACTATTTAATCAATAAATAGCCTCCACCTCTGCTATTACTCGCTACGTCACTTGACATCCAACTATCGGTAAATTCTTTCTAAATGCTTCTCGAAGCAATGTAGCGTGATATTCAAATATCTCAACTTTCAAAAGCGGCTACAGCCTTTCCCTTGATATCTAGGTGTCTGAATCTTGGAATACCCATTCCTAGAGTTGGGCACAGTATGTTAATCAAAAATTATATTATGTGATTAAACCAATGAATGAAAAGGTTACATTCATCCTCCTGAGATCTAACTCAGAAGAGGTGGGTTAGATTCTCACCTCAGCCATCCTGGATCTGATTTTCCGTGGTTCCTTACTTATACTCCAGGTAAATGCCTGTATGGTACCTAACGTAGTTCACGGCATCCTACTACATTATCCTAACTCCAATTACAAATACACACATTATTACAGCTAACACAATGACACAGGTTATCAGGCAATTCTTCTCAAACACGCACTCAATTACACGGAGCTTTATGAACATGAAGTCACAAAAACCCTAAATGAATAACAAAAACAACAACACGACGTTCCACCGCGGAAGCTTAGAAATACTGGGACTTATTATAGACTTCAGGTTGCTGGTGACATTATTCTCGATCCTATCAAATTCTCTACCTATATGCAAACATGATAAGAGCAGTGACAAAACATTCTGCTTGTACATGTACGCGCACGAGCAACAGATCTCCTTAACACTAGTACAGCTAATTTCATTCCTTTATATACTCGTAATTTGATTTTAACGTTAATAGGTGCCAATATTATGTGGGAAGTATTTGTATAGGACAGAATATTAAAACAGTACTGGTAATGTTGGTCTAGATTAACGAAATGCATTTTCCTTACAACAGTCTTATACAAGGTGTTCAAATTTCAGGAGGTACCTCGTGCGAGAGAACTGAGAAGAGGTGGCTTCGATAGCTCAGACATTATAGAAGTGGCTTTCCGTGGCTTACCAGTTCTACTCCTGGCGAATGTTGAGATGGTACTGCCCCCGTAAAATGAATTATAAGGGATGAAAATGGGAATAAAACATTATTTTCAAAGCCCATGATAAAATTTAACCAAGGAATAGGATGGCTGGAACTTGGCAGAAACCAGTCGTGAGGCGACGTTGAGCAGGAGGGAAATTCCGTCACGTGATTGTATTGCGCAATGGAAGTTTCCAGAAGCTTAGAATCGACCTAGCAACAGCGAATATTCCCATGAATTGTTTAAATATTCTTATAAAATATCCGATTGGATATGAGCTTACAGCCAATAGGAAGAAGTTTTAGAGAAGACGGGAGTTCCAGCAACTAAATTTTTATGGATATTTAATTCATTTAAGCCCTTTGAGAGTGAATTTGTATTATGGAAAAGAGAAGAATATGATAATAAAATATTGGAAATATTTTATAAGTCCATAGCAGGTCGCTATGGGAAGGAATAAGCGATTTGCTAGAGCCCACGCGAATTTGAGAGGGAACTCAAAATGGCGTCCAGAATCGGTAGACTTGGAGGGGAGATGCCAAGCATCGAGGCTCTTGATTATATGAATGTCCGAGAGGTCACACGTGTGTTACAGGAAGAGAGAGGAGTTCCGAGTGTTTCACCGAGCTTGTAGAAGGTGACTCGTGGAGACGAGGCATAAGCGAGGGTAGAGTTAGGAGATTACCGCGCCTTGAAACTAAGTGAAGTTGCGATGAACTTATATGCCACAATCACTTCGGTTTGATCCACTTTAGTGACATTATTTCAACTACAAATTGTAGCTTGCTATCAGATATTGTGTATTACGAACTTTCAGAAGTTTGAGAGAAATATTTCAGCAATTATAAGCAGTTTTGTGAAGCGCGAGAAAAGTGTTTCTTTCCAGCGCGATAAGACACTTTGTTCGAGCGACTACAGCGCATGCACCAGCCACAAGTGAGTACGAGTTTAGCATCGCTTGTGTGGAACTGTATTACAGCAATTAGGATGGAGATGTATTCCATAGTAAAGAACAATATTCAGTCTACTATTATGAAGATTATTATGGACTAAGTTAATATGTGCGCCAGGAGTATAGGCAGATAGAAGCAATATAGTCAACGATGGAGCTTCGTTAGAGGAGACTGTTCGTGAATGTCTACTTAGTGAGCGATCATGAGACTTGATGTACAACTCTATTCTAGTGCATTCTTGTCAAACATGAGCTCAACATTAACATCAGCGACTACAGAACGATGTTCATATTCCATCTACATGAATGTTCGTTATGCGAGTGAGGTCCATGACTTTCTTTTCGAATGCCTTTCGAAGTGGAAAGCAGAACCTTCGACGATACTCGCTGTTATGATGAGACTGTGCTGTGACGGAGAAAGAAGAAACATCAAGATTATCAAGAGGTCCAGGGTTATCCCGGTCACAAAGAAGGTGATGATTGGAGGCCCGCAGTTCGATCCCGGTCGGAGCTTGCTGTTTTCCAGTAGGGGAATTCGTTCCTTTCCTGAGGTCACGAGTTCTTGGAGACAAGCTAGGATCCAGCCCAGATCTTTGGGAGATGTAACATCCGAGTATTTTATAATACTCTATCTTGATCTTCTAGACTTCGAGACCAGGTAGCAGTGTTCACTAACCTTGTAGTTTGAGCTTTGTAGTGACAATTTCTGAGCAAATCCTTTATCCATATTTCGACACAATATTTATGTACTCCATTTATAGCCTTTTTATTCTTCGAAATTTATTGTAGTGATCGTCTTGCGACGCTTTAGCTTCGTTTGTTAGGAATCCAGTTTCTGAACTGAGATTATTTGTCTTGTTCGAGGAACAAGCTTTTGTCATTTCCTTTAAGGAACAGTAATTTATTTTCGACGTTTATGAATTCATTCTGAATGCAGGTGATAGACATTTTCGTCTATGTTACCCATTAAATTAATTTTTATTAGTTTAATTTGGGCATTTTATCCGTCGAGAAGGAACGTCAAGAAAGAAGATCTTGGTAGTGATATATTGTGAAATATCATGACATCTTGTGGAAAAGAAACATTTAACGTGGAAACGATTATTATCGTCAGAACTCATAGACATTCTTTCAGAATGGAGATAATACGAATATGATTAATTGTATGTTTTTATTGAAGAAAGCTATGAACTTTCAGTCATTTAAATTTATTTGAAGCTAGAATCTTCTTGGAAGATTTATTATCATCCAACGTTAGGGTAGTTATCGTTTGATATCCTCGTCGTGATCGATTCTTGTTGGACACACACATATATAATGTTGTGATTAAATATTTACCAGGAGTAATATCATGTCACGTTGTAGACATAATATTCCTTCGTCGATAAAGTCGAACCCAGAAGTATGAAGATGAGATGCAGTATTTTTTATTAAATGTATGCACGACAGTTTATATTTATCAGAGTAACGTTTCAAGAGTAATAAGTGAGGAGGTTAGTATCGTAAAGTCCAAAGGTCGTTAAGATGTATAAATTAATGATTTAGCAATTGTTGTTATTGTTCATGAGACCAGCGATTGTTGTGACAACGCAGAGGAATTATGACATTTTAAAGGAATGCCAGTTGAAAGAAGTGAAGGTGATAACCCTTTGATAGTGGTTTTTATGTGTATGTATTTCCGTATGTAGTTGGCATACGAGGTTATTGCGAGGGTGTTCCGCATTTTATAGTACAGTCATTGCGTGGGCATGACTTGAGTTTGCCAAGGCATAAAGGCGTGAGTAGAGAGTACTCCTTATTTTGTATACACGACTTTGGATTAGAGAGGACATGAAGGGTCACGGTTGAAATTGAGACGGGAAATAGATAATGACATCTGTCATGTCTTATCAAGATTATTAAACCCAAATATGTAACAACATATGTTTCACCTTGAGTGGTCGAATGTATTTAAACTATTTTGACACCAGATCAGAGAGGAGAGACTGGTGGTGGTTATTTCTGGAGATGTAGAAGATTATAAGGATTTCAGTTCACTGTATTTGACATAACTGTTAGATCAGAGCTCAGGCTCAAGTGTATACAGACGCTACTTATTTTGAAAGGACTATAGCTGATGATATAAGCGTCATTGTAAATTCATTGAATGTTAACTTTCATTATTTGCCAATCGAGTGTATAATATGTTAGGCATAGGAAGTTTATGGTTTGTTTAACGTAGAGGTTAGAGTATGAATGAGTATGTGACTGTATGTGGTTTGTTTCTTGTTCAGTGTGAATGAAATGAACTCCATTGGGACGTCACAATGCGCGAGTATGAATGGATGTGTGTATAGTAGTTTTATGTTAATAGCGTGTAGGATGTGCGTACAGTTCACGTATTTGTCTGACGTGAATCTGTTTAATTTTAACACAGCTTTTATTGTTATGGAGAGGTGCATTTGTGGGCCAGGATGGAATAGCGAGGGGTTGATCAAAACTCGTTTCCAGCCAAGGCCACGGCTAGGCCGCACAAATGGAGAGAGTTGTCGCGGGCCGGCAGGCTTGCAACTTTTTAATCCAACCAGCACTGGGAATGTAACGGTGAATGTTATGTCATCAGACGCGTGGCGAGGGTTGCGCGCTCTTAGCGCCCAGATGTTCATTGGAACGCGCCAAAGGAATGTAAATTCACAGGGGTGTGTAACTGTTGTACAGCTTGATGTATGGACACAAGCTACCCCAAATTTTATTATAGCCAGTGGCGTGATTGTAAAGATGAGAGAATGGGAGTTTGTTTTTATTTTATGGTATGAATGTTTAGCCATAGTTTACATCTTTTGTTATTAAAACGTTTAGTTTTATTAGAAGCCGCGTCGTCATGACTTATTTTAGATATAAGGAGATGCAACTGTGAAACCCATTGTAGGTCCAGAGGCTGACCACGAGATCCCCGAGAATAAATGTAGGTGTTCTACTACGAGCTAAGTGCATTTTTCATGTAATTCACAGTTGTATCTTAATTTCCGCCACGTATATTCGCGAGGGTCTAGTTGGAAGTAGATCCTTGACTAGTATTTTGCGCCGGAGCAGTCAGGGTCTACGAATCCAGCTGTTGCTTCGGATATCCAACAGACCGCCTCTAGAATATACGGGGACAGTACCTACGCATGGCAGGATAAATTATTATCAAAGATACATTGAGAATTGACTTATAGATTTAGAGATGTAGGCTACCAAGAGCTATATGCAGTAAATCTGTCTTGACAGAGATCATAGATTGGTGTTTTGGAAAGCCCTCAAAGCTTTCTCTTACTGTCCGTGTAATATAAATTGCATATTGTGCCCGTCAGATGAGAGTTTGGGGAGCTGCCGGTCTTAAACAGCCCTTCCGAGACCCTCTTCTGGCCAACACATAGTACTCAGGGAAAATTGCATTCATAGACTGGCCTAGCACAAGAAACTGCACTCGAGGGGGCGAAGAATATGAGAGTTCTATTCTTACGAACAGCTTAGCGGAATACATACACAAAACAAACCATGAAAGAATAAGGCCAGATTTATGTTATAATCACACAAGATTTATTGATAAAATCATAGATCCCTAGCCTAATTCTGAGAGGTAAAAATCGGCTAATCCAAGCATAAACTGCTCTGAAAAAGAATGTAAAATGTCTCCTAGCTAATAACTGTCTTAAGCCTCTCGAAGTCCTATCCACAAAATCGAAGAAATAACTCAACCACTAAGAGAGTAAACACGTAACGATTCCCTGCAAAATTACATCGGAGATTTAATAAATAACAATAATAACGAGCATGAATTTACTAGCAATAAATATATTTACTTGTTTACAATGCAAAGTAGTAGTTACGTTAATCAGCAGCACAATAATAATAGCTAAGCTACGATAGTATTCTCTGCAACATTTAATTTTATGTCAAATCTGAGCTATCCCTAGGTGACGTTAAAATAATAGCAATAAACGAGAAGCGTTTATCCAAAGAAAAATAAAACACAAAGCTATGCACATTCTTATTCTATCTGGAAAATAAAGAATATTACAAAAGCTGTAACACACGAATATATGACATCAAGAAATACCCTCCTAAAATGTAGCACAAATGGAGCTCCTGCACACCCACATTTATTGCTGTTTGGAAGAAATGGTCATGAGTGTGAGGAGGAAGAAGTTATTTCAGCAACTGCAGTGCCAAGATCTTACGATTTTTTTTGCATATCATTTTAACGACCGGGCTTTCAAATAATCCCATCATTAAATGATCGTCTCAAAATCGGGAATAGTCAAGAAGGTATTTGAATTAGCGTCGAAGATCACAAACTCTAAGGAATTGGTCAGAAATGAAATTTGAGTTTAGCATTTGTTAGATTCGAATTTATAATTACTTCGTTTTCGATTTAGCTCAAAAATCCTGCCACGTGATTATTAGTTTCAATTTGGTTTATTATTAATCATCAAAGTATCATTGTATTAGTTCGTGACCATTAAACGTGTCCAGTGTAGCTATAAGTGTGGGAGAAAACTTCTAAATACACCACAAAATACCTGTGAATCTCTGTTCACTAACTTCATGAACACCCTATGGCGCATGGCATTAACACTGAGCTCGTCAGCTTCCAATCATCAGTCGAAATGCCAAAAACGCACAATGCTGCTGGAATAGTACCATAAACACACACATGCTCAAAGCCACGAGTGGAAACGTCTCCCTAATGATCGCCACTACACTAGTTAACACAACAACATGATCCTAAATTATACAAAATATCCAATTCATGGACTCAAATTTGCAATAAATGCTCAAATATCTGTTCACTCAGAACTTGAAATCTCATACCATAGGCGGCAATAACAATGACTAATAGTTATTCAGTGTCTAATACACAATGAAATGCTGTACACAAAATTGCTATGATCAGCTCCAAGTCTAGACCTCCTTCGAACCAGCGATATCTTGCAAACAAAACATTCAATTTCAATCAGGTTCTCATAGTTGTCGATGTCGTAATAAGAATAAGAAAAGAAATCCTGCTCTCCTCTACACCAGGAGGCATTAAAAACAGAAAATCTATTATACCGGCTCACAGCCTTCACAATTCATTTACGAGAATCTTGCTACAAAATCAGCGAGCTGTGTATCGCATTCTATAATGCTGGCCTTCACTTAGCCTTGAAAAGCATCTGTTTAGCATTCCACTCACTCTTGCTATTATATCATAGACTCCTTAAACTTCAAAACTATACAATGTGACGTAGCCATTCACTCGACTCACGAGAAAAACTTTACACAATGTTATTTACAAAACCGCCTTTCTCCAGGCTTGCTATGAAATGAAGCGATGACCAACAATAATCCAACAAGAAGTTCCGTGATGAACTAAAGAGCCTACTTTCCTTAAAATTTAAGATTCATGCCAATAATTACTCTATATGGATCTATCTAGAATAATGACGAAATTAAGGTGGTAATATAGAAATTTCTAATTAGTTCGAAATACTGTATAGGCTACATGGCATAATGTAGCCTAATAGAGAACTACAGTTGGCAGCCCTGGTGACTGAAGATATTCTTAGTTCCATCTCTTAAGGTACAGAATACAAAATTTGGTTGAAGTCCAATGGATAGCATGGACGTTACATGCAGTTAAACATTGGATCTAACAGCGCTCGTAAAATATGTTGGCAACAATGACATACATGTATTGGTCAGAAATAATCTAAAATAATATGATCTTTTTTTGTGTCAATTTTGAATGAAATCCATTAGTTAGTATAGAAGTTACATGCATTTTAAAATTGGACCTATCGGCAGGCTTAGAATCATGTTGGCAGCACTGGCGTAGGCCTATATTAGTTACTCCAAATTAATCTGGAATGCCAGGTACTATACGTGTGCAAAGTTTAGAGCTATTGTCTTGCATACTTTATGATATATTTATATTAGGGTAACAAAAATAGAGACCGTATTTATTAACAGTTGGCAGCCCTGGTTACTATTAAGAATTGGTATAGTCATATCTGTTATGGTACACATAGCACATATGAAATTTGGTTGAAATACAAATGACAGTATAGAAGTTACATGTATTTAAAGTTGAACCTCTCAGCATGCTTAGAATCATGTTGGTAGCACTGACGTATATAAGTTACTCCAAATTAATATAGAATGTCAGGTACTATACGTGTGCTTAGTTTAAAGCTGTCAGCTTGCATACTTTCTGATATATGGGTATTTGGATTAAAAATAATTGAGAGCATTTATTAACAGTTGGCAGCCCTGGTGGCTCTTAAGAATACGCTCAGTCATATCTGTTTATGTACACATAGCACATACGCAATTTGGTTGAAATCCAATTGATGGTGTAGAAGTTATACACATTTAAAAATTGGACCTATCATCAGGCTTATAATCATTTTGGCAACACTGCCATATATGGCCTCCTGGAAATTAAACTGCAATATTATTATCTCCGATTGCTGCAGCCGTTTAGGAGTTGATAGGGGGGGGGACACACACACAGCCAGACAGACAGACAGAAGGACAGACAGACACACTTTTGCCCGATCTCATAAGTCTACTTTTTCCTCATTTTTGCAAAATGTGAAAAGTAGGCTAAAAATAAAGAAAGTTGCCTACCTAAAAGAATGTGATTTAAGTAAGGCCATCTAAAACTGATTTATTCCTCTGTCCAGCCCTTACAGTAAGGTAATTGAAGCGTTGTTTCGCTTACATTCTGCCAGTGTTCGTACGAGTCTCGCCTGGTTCATTTTGGCGAGTAATGGCCTTCCTCCCAGACATTATTTGTGGGTTCCAATACATCCAATATCCGTCAACCTCCCAAGCTATAGTTTCTTACTCCATCTTAGCCTCTTGTACAATAAAATAATATAGTTTCAGGTGGGCTTGGCTTCGGATCTAGCGTGCAGTCGTGATGAGAAAGTAGCGTGCTTCACTGAATTTAGTTATTTCTGACAGGTTGAATAAACACTAGTAACACTGACGTTACACTTGTGCAGTTATGACAAAATTGGCTCTGCACTCCGCAATAGGCTTTATGGATATCATTGAAATGGTATTTCCTCACTAAAAACTTCGATCTTTACACACGATGTCACACCACGTGATCGTACTATATCGTGACAATCCTTCACTAAAAAACAGGATTTTTACAGATTTTACTTTCCACGTTACCGGATAGTGGTAATACTCAATCATTTCACGTAGATGTCAATTTATATTTGCAATGAAAATATTTTACAGGCGAGCATGTACTTGGTTCATGCACCATGTGCAAACTTACAAACCCGGCAAATAATGTCTAAAAATTACTCAACTCACAGAACAACGTCTCCCTGCACTGTACTTGCAGTGATGGACAGTTCTATCCACTTTTCACTCACATAAAGTGTAGATTTCACTAATCCACGTTTTTTCAAATTCACAAGTAGACTAACACGTCTCCCTTCCACGAGGGTTGACAAATAGAGTGTAACGTCGTCGAAGATAGCGGAACTAAGCTGTAACCACTTGAGTCAAGTACTCAATTAATTATTCAATTTCTCATATCCGCGGTATTATACCTTCTTCAAAACATATTATATAATTCCAAAATTGCAAAATATTGCTTTCAAATAATTCCAATTATTTCCAAAAATAGTAAAAATACAGGATGCTCAAAATGAATTACTAGGCCAATCAAATCAACTTAAAGTGCTCCAAAGAGATGACATCGCTCTCAGGCGAGCTCTGCGCTGTTCTAGTGTGACTTCTTGACATTCAATCTCAAGCTGAAATCGATCTCTAAATCGAAAATGCGCATTCGGGCGCAATATCTACAGTGATTAAGCATGCACGTGATAATCTGTTCATTAAAAATGTCTTCCTTTCGTGTCAATGTATTATCGTTGTTGCCAAATTCAATTTTGCGGGGTATTTTGCCGTTTTATGAAACCTCCTGACGGGGAATCACCGATCTCGAAGGCGCTAAGAACCCGACCATTCAATTTGTGCTTATTTGGGTCGATAAGCCAACCCAGTACACCATTACTAACAAAAAAGTTGTTGATTAATTTAGGGGCATTGTGACTACGTGGTTATGAGCCCCTTGTACTGGAGTGTTAGTGGAAGCTGTCTAATAACCTGTATCATTGTGATGGCTGTGCTTGTGTGTGTATTTGGGATTCGTGTAGGAGGTGACCGTAGCCTTAACTTAGGTACCATAAAGGCATTTGCTTAGAGTGGAAGTGAGAAACTACGAAATACCACTATTAGGATAACTGAGGAGAGAATCAAACCCACATATTCTCAGTTCTACCTGATCCCCGCTCCAGCCCTCAGACGAGAATAACAATCATGACAGTGCCGGGAATCGAGCCCTTACCTGAGGGATGACAGCCAAGAACGCTAGCCACTGCGCCACCAGGTGGACAGGTGAGAAATTAATTTTGCAATTAGGTTACACGTAAGCACACTACAGTAGTGCAAAAACCACAATAATATAATTAGACAGATCCCATGCACACTTAAGCACTTAGAGTTGATGACCACAAATACTCAAGTCCTCAAACGAAACATAAATCACCGTCACCGTTATCAACAACTAATGTCTTTCACTTATAGGACAATAGTATATTATTCACGGATTGCTTTAAACGGGTGTTGAATGATACGGAGCCTTCTTTCACCAGTATCTTGGAAAAAATAGTCGGGAAATATTTCTGCCAATCCTCTTTACATGTCCGTCAACGGGTTAGCATCGCTCCACACTCTCCCAAAGCTAGGTGGCAGGAAAGGTGAGTGGCATTACTGTGGAAATCCCTGGAAGTGTCGTTTGAGTAGGTGACCTAGAGGTTAATAATAAGTCGACAGTCATTAGCTCACACCCCCATCCCCTTCCAATTACTCTATTATTGTGGCTGGCTCTGTGTTCAAGGTTGTAATTCTAGTTGAAATTTTAGGGTGGGGATGAGAGAAACGTGTTAGAGAAGTTACTTGCACGTGAAAATGCCCTTCTAAGGCACAACTCCAGCAAACCACGTTGGTTGAAAGAAACTTTAAACCCATACATATCATTATTATTATTGTCATTATTAGTATTACCATCATTATCATTATACCCACTACTTTACATTGATTTCAATGTCTTCTACGCAACTAGTGGGTATGGCTGTCAACATACGAAGAGTTGGTGTAAGTAAAAGAGTCAACTAGAGTGCAGTGGAGAGACTTTCATCACAAAGGATGTCATTGATTACAGACACCTACAGTATAAATATGTTGGTAGTGTACTCGAATTTGTGGTTTGAGTAATGTTATTATGTCTATGACAAAAATATGAGTTTTATAAATTCATTGTAGCTGGATTTAGGCAGACGAACACTGTCTAGGACAAAGCCGTGGGAGGACGTTGACTCTGTAAAACGCCGAACCAATCAGAAAATTACTAAACGAAAAAATATACAAGGCGGCAGGAACCAGTCTTGTTTGATATATTGGCCGACCCGACACCGCAGATAGACGAGAGGAAGGGGCAAGTAGTCAATTCGCAGAGCAAGAAAAGGTGAGTGAATGACACGCGACTGGTGTCCATGATGGCCTGGGGTGCGCCGAGAATGTCACGTGGCAGTCCCGAAGCCAATAGGAAAATCCGATTGAAAGAATTAACAATACTTCTCATGATATAATTGCAAATTATTTTATGATATTGTGCCCGTCAGACGAGTTGTTTGGGTTGCCACTAACCGCAATAGCTTCCCAGACAACTCACCGTCTGGACACATACGCCGAAGAGGACCGGATGTACTTCCTATAGGTCAATGCGCACGAAGACGCAGCATCCCGGGGCGATCTGGCAGACACGGAGAATAAGTGAAAGGACCCAAGAAGTACACCGTAGAAACACTTAGATTACAAAATAATAACATACAGACTTATTTAAACTCGATAGAATTTATTAAAAAACAACAAACACCTAGCCTAGTTCGGAGGGTTTATACCGGGATAATCCCGCAAGCTAAATAAAAAAAGATAAGTGTCGAAGATCCTAAACTGATTGAAAGTGAAAATAACCCTCGCGAAAATCTAATTACAAGAAAATGCAAAAGCAACAAGCTAGGGTAGTGGCACGTAAAGTACACCCTACACAGATGAAACGGGTTACTTGGAAAATAAGTTAAGTTAACAGCAATAGCAATAAAAGAATTTATGACGGTACCACTCCCTTATTTATCTTTAATCAAGTTAATAATCTAGCTAAATCCTGACAATTACAACAAAGTATACGGTGACTTACTACCGGAACAAACAAATGATTACAACGAATCTATGTGACAACCAGTTTGAAAAAACCATTTAAGTTATCCTTACTGGCTAATGGGTACATCAGGTAAGCACATAATATTCACATCAATAAATAAATAAAGACAACACAGCGTTTAGAAAAGCTTCTTATTCCTGTCTACGTACACGCAAGAACACTGTTTGTATTCTTGGGTCATCTAGTGTATTTTAGGTTGGTAATAGCGCGATCAGAATCACGACTTACATTAGTTGAGCATTGAGTTCCACTAGTTGAGAACTAATGGTCCGCAACAGCTCTGTCGTTTCAAGATTGTGTACTGTAGTCTAAAAGTCATTTCCCGGTTGGAAATGTGATCAATCCAAAGAGTCGGCCAGTTTGCATCAAATTGCAAGTCATAGAAATTTTACAATCATTATGGTTATCTTAATTAGCATAATTAGGTCTTGTGATTTTTAGAAACATTATTTACATTATCGTAGGTTTAGAATACTGGCTTTTCTTAATGGACACCTAGGCTTAAGTAGTGTGAAGTCTACAATAGATCATCACCTAATCTCAACATCGGCTCACACATGGCCGGGAAAACAATAACACGAGTTACCAGACTCGGTTTGCACAATAACACTGACGGGACACAAAGCTCTCCATTCAGTCTTCAGGTAACAATCCTGGACAGTGGTCGCAGATAAAATATCTATACGACGGCGCGACAAAAGCGCTCTACTCTAACATAAAAGCCTTCAAATACGGTGTCGAATAACCTCTCCATAATAGACAATGACTTCCGTATATTTCAATGCACTCTCCCTGTGCTAAAACAATCCGCTTCCTAAAGCGTTAAAGAAATTATCATAACGTCCAGTGACGTAAGCAAACATATGACTGCTATAAGACTGCATGACCTTGCTCTGGAAATAATCAATACATTCCACTCATGAAAATAGTGACGTGCGCATGCGCGTCCTGTCTAACTGTAACATAGTCGTCTCTCTCTAAGCGTTGGAATCCATGCTAGTACACATTCAACTCTGGTGTGTCAAACACACTCACTCTGCTCATCGCATCAGGCGATAATATACACTTCACAGGCGTTAAATATACAAAAGAAGTCTCTAATCAAATAACGCTGGCTTACAAACTATAACATGTAGTATTAAATAATTGGTGGCTTCACTATCACGCAAAGAAATGAATGTAAATCATGGGTAATGTTAAAAATTGCAAAGATTGAAATTCAAAGATATTCCACTCGGAATAAAAGGTTTTGGAATCGGTGAAAGATATTCTACTCTTCAAATATATACATGTGCGCGTTCACATAACTTTAGCGTGTCTTATGGCTTGACACTAACAAAAAAAATATAACAAGCGACAATCCTACTGACTGCTAGGATGTCTAAAACGATACTGAGTATACCTGAGGTTCGACGCTTGACTAGCATCATAATTGAAACTCCCATGTTAGTTCTAACTGGAACTTTTGTGGCTTCAGAGCTCACATTACAACATCAATTAACACATTCAAAAGGTCGTGACTTCAGTTGGTCACGAAACGATACGACCATTACAAGGCCCAAAAGAAACCAAAGCAGTGGCGTGAAAAGGAGGTTCGCTAAAGGGGGTCACAAAAATATGACTCAACGATGGCTATCCATCGCTCAAAAGTCGAAGTTGGCCCATAATAAGGGTTGATCAAAACGAGTCCAAATGACTTGTGGTCCTGTCTAATCCATGAATATTAGGACATTACGTCCCGTGAACACCTTCACGATGCACCATGAACACAAGGTGGCAAATCCACTGTGAAAAGAAATAAGATTATACTATCTACAAGCCCTACCTATCTGGTGTCACTAGTTCGGTTAATTAAACTACTATCTACTCCACCACAGCTCAACCCGTACAATGAGACAAGAACAAACTCACATAGCAGCCACCCACAGAATCGTGGTGTAACAGAGACAGGATGGTTGGTGATAATTCCTGGTAATCACTCTGGCATCGAGCTTATACCATTCCATCTTCCTTCTCCTACTAGGCGTCTCTCGAGCAAAGATCTCGTTCTCATGGTCAGCGATTGGGTTGATGGTTCCATGGGCTCCAATTCCCAAAGAATAGGTGGTAAATCCTCCTGCCATGGTGTAGTGGTCTCCTGGTAGAATATTCCTCACATCATGGGGGTCCTTACTGTCTATCGTCAGCGTATAGAACATGATGTACACGTGGTCGACGTAGTTATGCATTTTGGATGTTACACACGTGGTTTCAACTGAAGTTAGATTTAGCACAGTTTTAATAAATAAATCACTGGCTTTACTTCGCAGACTGATCAAAATTGCCCATTCAATGTCTGCTTCACAGAATTTACACGACACGTGGAGTCGGCAATCACAGGTTCTGATAAAAATCACCATTCAAAAATATCACAATGATGGCATCGAAGATTATAGTGATAACTAACACTTGATCGTTCGTGGATGGTCTCCAGATCACAGTATTTTAACACTCTCACGGTCATAAGATATGTGAGGTTCACAGTAAAGCATGTGGTGTTATAATCAACAAAATATGTCTCAAAATTGACATGAAAAATCTGCACTTTGCACGTGCGATCGGTAAATTTATCACTGAAATGAATTTCCACAGATAATTACAATTTATTTGTGATTCGTCGTTGATGTTCGTCGATTTGCATATCACCTCGTGCCGAAATATCGTGGTGATCGTCTCGTGGAAGAGAATGATTTCACTTTTCCACACACAACTTTTAAATAATACTTTCCTCGCAGCGAAGCACTGCACACATTTGTGCGAAAGTAAACTTAACACGACGTTTCGTCGGATGTACAGGTAATCCTCACCCTCAGGTGGACTTATAATATTCTTCGTCTCTGCGGACGGACAAAAGTACAGCACGTCAGCTTCGGACGGTTTGTCAACAGGAAGGCAATGAGCTTCGGTCCTCCCGCAGGTCAAAAATTGAGTCGTTGACGATCCATTTCCTGCCGCGAATCTGCGGTGTTAATACCTTTTACCTTAAATTAAAAAACGGTAAACATCGTAATGTTTCCTTTAAACAGATCTACCTAATGGAATAATCTGAGACATTTACATATCAAAAAGTGTTAGTTGGTGCTCAGAATTAATTATCGAGGTAAGTGTTCAAAGTCAAGACATCTCCCATTTTTCCTGTATGTCTCGCGCTGCTACAGGGCGCGTTCAGTTACAATGGCATGACAAGTTCCACACTATTCTCACTAAATATCACTGAGCCATGAGCTCACTCGGGCTCAATATGGATTGAGAATTTAAATTTTAATAAATGAAGATTTATCAGGGATACCATTTTGGAGAAGTATGTTTCAATAAGGCAGAAAATGGATTGGAAAGAATCCTGCTTAAGACACGCGCGGGTTTTCATGATGACGTCAAAATTTGAGTTGAGAAGGGGCTACGAGCGAGGGAATCGTGGCTTCTTGTTCGGGAGACGTGAGAGAGGACGGACGTATCGAACCTCAGTCTCCGAGTGCGTGCTATTTGAGATATATAAGAATTGAACGGCAAAGTGTCGCGATTCATAGCAGAAGTGCATTTGTTTGTACGCAAACGTGTGAGTATTATGTTCCACATGTGAAACTGGCAAAATGTAGTGAAAGTTCTTAGAAAAAATTGATAAGGAAATATGTAAAATAAGCATCTATGTTCGAAAAGCAAACGTGAGTAAATTTAGTTAGACTTTGAGTAGTGTGAGGTTGGGTGTTCTACTTCACTTAGGAAGTTGTGAGGCCCTGGCGGCGTTGTGAAGGAAGGAGTGGTGCTAGGAGGACGTGCTTGGATTCATTTTTTTCGTTGCGTTGTCATCTTTATGGGAATGCTTGTGGTAAATAGGTGTGACATTTTTGGGGCTAAAAACCAATATTTGATTTTTTTTTCTGATATCTGGCAAACCAATAAAGCTATAACAAAGTTTGAGGTGTTGTTTCTTCGTCGCGTTGTCCTCTTTACGGGGATGCATGTGGTGTACACCAATATTCCCATTATTGAAGCAATCAACACTATCGAAAACAACTTAAAATCCAACAATTCGGTAAAAGAAACTGAAGAGATTGTGAGATTACTGAGGGTCGTTCTCAGCCAAAACCTGTTTCAATTAGACAATAAAATGTACACACAAAGAGAAGGCCTAGCGATGGGATCGCCACTAAGCGGGTTAATCGCTGACATCTTCATCAATGCACTAGAAAATGCGTTCTTAGAAAAGACTTCAACAAAGGGAATAGTAATATGGAAAAGATACGTAGATGATGTAATTTGCATCTACGATACTGAACTAACAAGCGAAGAAACAATTCTCCAATCCATTAATAGCCTACACCACTCAATCAAATTCACAAAGGAATCCGAAATAGACCGAAAAATAAATTATCTCGATATAACTATTGAACGTAAAGACGAGCTTTCATATTCCATATTCCGGAAAGCAACACAAACCTCGCATGCAATCGACAATCAGTCTAATCACCCCAGTACGCACAAACTAGCGGGTTTCAATTCAATGGTGCACAAGGGCTTTGAACATACCCATGTCAAAAGACTACTATAATAAGGAAATAAGAACCATTAAGCAAATAGCAAAGGAAAACAATTTCCCGCCAAGCAAAATAAACCAAATTATAGCCAAACATAAAAATAAAGATGAAACGATTCCCAAACCGAACAGTAATGAGAAAAAATTTGCGCGTTTCAACTATGTGAATGCGAATACATATAAAATCACTAACCTATTCAAAAAGCAAGGCAAGGCATAAAGATAGCTTTTACAACGAAAAACACAACCGGTAGGCACCTCCTAAATAGTAATATAAATAAACATGACCCGTAATCAAGGTCAGGGGTATATTCTATAACGTGCCAAGACACCGGTTGTCAAGCTAATTACATCGGACAGAGTGGAAGACGAGTAGACACACGTTATAATGAACATTGGAATGCGATAAGATACGGAACACATTCAGCCGTATGCGAACATATGTGTGACGCGGGGCACAGCTTTACCAACATAGAGTCGGGCCTTAAAATAATCCATCACGAATCGAAAGGCAGAGCTCTTGACATAAAGGAAGCAATCGAGATACACCTAGCCAAACGAAACAATCCCAACAATCTAAATGAACACACCTTCAAGGAGAGCTCACCCCTCTTCACGCTACAAAAAAAAAACACACCCCGTCGGAAACAAGACACAATTTAGCGACACAGCCAAGCTAGATAAAAAGGTGTGGGGGGGAGGGAATTAGGGGGTTTTAATAGGTAAATGCTATCTGGATCAGGTGTACGATGTACTTTTCTTCTGCAATAAACCAAGGCCCATATTCGCGGCAGTATTATAGGTTTCGGGACGTCCTCATAAGACCGGGCAGCGCTTAGTTGAATGGCTTATGGCCCTCGCGTGGCGAGGGCTAATCCATGGTCTTTAATAGTTGTAGACCCACCTCATTCAATAACATACATCTTATCTAGGTTGACAACACCTCACATAAACACATCGTAATGACTCCGCACAGCACATAAGGACAGGGGGGAGAAAGCAGGGAAAATCCAGTCGTTAGGATAACAACCTACCGCAGTCGACCGCACCGTGAGTTACAGTGAACACGAAAACTGCGCGTAGCTCTAGTAAGGAAGACAATCAGATAAGTAGTTAGCCTATAATATTATAGTTTAACCATAGTTGATTTTTACAACCATATAATCACTCCAAATTACAAACTCCGGATATCTATCTCCATTTAGCATTTCACCTAACATCATATATACTGCATTTAGCATACACCGACAGTTGCAGTACCAATACTGCAACTAAATAATTGTACATATTGTAAATATTTTCACCTGTATTTCAAACATAGATTGTATAGCCTAAGTGTAATGGATCTGATGATGATCGCTTGACGATCGAAACTGGTCATCCTAGTATATTTATTAATCTCATGTAATTTATTTCAGGATTAGGGCATAACCCATCTCTTTTGGGTACATTCGTGTTGACCGACTGAAAAGCACTAAACTCTTGTTTACTAAGGCAACACTGAAAATATGGCTTCAAACACCACAATTACCTTACGGTTAGTGAATAAAAAGAAACAACTGATTGTTCTGGATGCCAACACACCAGTCACCTACAAGTTGGTTTTAAAGGCGATATGAAATTTATGTATAATGTTACAACACCGTCTACCAGGGCTGTTGGTTGTCCGCCGTGTATGAGGACATTCACACGAGTATACAAACAACGATTACAAAACCTTGGTTATACGTTAAACAACCATCATGAACAAGGACCTGTTGCAAGTGTTAAATCCCATACGAGTGGAAGATGGGGAAGTAAGAATCGACATGCATTCCTATCAACCCCAAGCTCCAGGCCTAAATAACAATGACGAAATTCAATTTATTATCAACAAAAAAGATATTTTTTCCCTACCCCATGAATGTGTTATTCAAATTGAGGGTAAATTGATGAAAGCAGATGGCAGCACGCCCACCTCTTCCACGTTGGCTAATCATGGTCTGGCTTTTCTGTTTTCTGAAGTGCGTTATGTGATTAATGGTATTGGGGTAGATATGAATCGAAATGTGGGTATGACGAGTATTATGAAATTATATCCTTCTTATAGTGAGGAAGAATGCAAAACGCTTTCTATGGCAGGATGGTGTACCAACAGCAGCAAGGACTGGTTAGTTCATACGGATGGCACCTTTACAGGGTTTCTACCGTTAAAATTACTACTAGACTTCGCAGAAGATCATGAGCGTATTATTTCAAATGCAAGACAAAGTTTGTATCTGGTGAGAGATAGAAGTGATTATAGTGCACTCAAGGGAGGCCCTGATGACGTTGCGGATTCAAGAATTACACTGCTCCATTTAATATTGAAAGTCCCCCACGCCACTCTGTCTGATCGTAAAAAGCTAACCATGTTAAATTTGGTGCAGAAAGTTAAAGAGTTACCTATAGCATTTCAAAGTTAGGCTTTATATGAATACCGTTTGCTACCTACCACCGACACACACAGTTAGAGTGTTAAATCGGGTCGCTATATCTATATATTATTATTGGTTTTCAAACCAATCGAAAATATCAACAAAGCAGAGATATGACCATGTTAGATCACATTAACTTGAAAAATATACGTCTATTTCTAAATAATGTTTGCTTTCCGTATGAGGCATTGGAACTGAATTTTTCAAAAAATAAGCTTGGTCCCCTCTATGACATGTTTGCTAAATTTCAATCATCTTATTATTATTATTATTATGAAACACAGGATTTTCCCATGTTGACGCCGCAAGCGTTTAATGCAAAGGCACCACTGGTGGGTTTCGACTGTTCGTATTTAGAAGAATCTATGAATATCACCACCATGATTTAAGAGTAGATTTTGAAACACAAGAAAATGTACCAGCCAGTACGACCGCATACTGTTTGATTATTCATGCCAGACAAGTATCATCCTATTTCAAACTATGTCACCAGCTTGTAATACACATGTAACATCCTGCTTAGCTGCACCTGCTGTGTGATGAAAAAACATGTCTTAACATATTATGTAAATATTATTATTCATAATCATCATCAGTGCCTGTGACGACAATTGCTGTTGCGCTCTGCCACCATGCACACCAACTACAAGCGTCATGTGCCCCTCAATAAGCAACAACAACAACAACATAAAGGAAAGACCATGGAATTTAAAATGTGACTTTAAAAGACTAAAAACTTTTCAAACATGGCCAGTCCCCTTTATGGAATCTGGAGAATTGGCTGCAGCAGGGTTTTATTATTTAAACCGAAGCGATGTGGTGATGTGTATTTTTTGCAGCATTGAAATTGGCCACAGGGAGATGGGTGATTGACCGTTTAGTGACCATCAACGTTGGAACCCATCCTGTCCTTACCTGAATCGCTATGATGTGGGCAATATACCGTGGAGTTTGAATTATTGCATCATTGTACTGCCTCCGTAAATTGAATTATTTTGGGACAAAATGAGAGTATTTTCCGTCCCCATGATAAAATTTAACCAGCAAATATAATTTCTGGAAGTGTGACACAGGAGGGTGGTGTTACAAGCTCGAGGCTTTGGGAGAGCCCGATCACGTGATATGTTGCACAATGGACGCTTCTAGAAGGCTATATTTAGCATAGCAACAGCGAGTATGGAAATTAATATTATAAATATTGTTATAAATTATGCTATTGGATCCCAGCCCAGAGCCAATGAGAATAGGTCTTATTGAAGACGGGATCAACTTCAATTACACAATATGATGAAATTATGCATTTAGGCCCTTAGAAGAAGATTTTCTTATTTGTAATGAAGAGAATATTAAGAGAAATTATGTCTGCTACTTTAAAAACCGCAGATCGGTTAATCTACGCAGTAATAAGCATTAGTAATCTACGCGCTAAAATTATGGCGGGAGATTGATATGGCCGCCAAAAAAAAAATTCGACTTGGAGGGGGAGATCCAAGGATCGAGGTTCTTATTCCAGCAGTCTTTGAAGAGTGAGGATGTGTTTTTACTGGGTTAACGGAGATCCCAAGGCTTAGTCCGAGTGCGACGACTGTCGACTTGTGGAGACGCGAGGATAGCTAGGTGGAACGTAGGAGATCACCGCACTTCCATTCTACGTGAAGTTGTGAGGAACAATGAATTGCTTATATCTCTTATATCATTGAGTTCTGAATTTAAATAAGCGAATATGTATAAAGAACAGGTCGCATACTATATATTGTGAAAAGTCGTGCGTTTTAAAACTTACCGTTTCGACAATATAAGCCTGTCAAGTCAGTTTTTCAAACGTGTTGGAAGTAAAGCTGAATATCATTTTAAATTGCAACGTGAAGTTAACGAACGCAGTTCAAGTGAACAGTAGCGGAGAACTTTTAATATTAGCGCAACACATAAACAGTAACAGAATGACTATTATTATTCTTCAAATGTCTTCATTCAACATAAGTAACATTGTTGATATGATGAACTAAATAGTCATGCGCCAGTTACATATTCGGCAGCAGGAGTTAAGATACAACGATGGAGCTTCGTTAGGCAACGTATTCTTGAATACAGACGTAGTGTACGGTCCATCTTGTACATTTTCGTCAGTCTACGAACTCTAATATAACATCAATTAGCAATGGAAATATTTCATTGACCATTTATATGAATATTTCTATAATTATATTCCAGTGATGAAGCTGATACATATTTACGACGGAGAATGAAGACTCTACAGAAGAGATTTGTCAAGATTTGTACCCCAGCAACCACAGAAGAATTTGCCAGAAGGATGTCGTTCGAGCCCAGGCGAATGTTGGTGAATTCCAGAGAGGGACGTTTCCTATCTCTGAGGTCGCAGATCCGAGGTTCGAATGCAGATCCATCTCAGTGTCTTGTACTGAGGAAACATCTCAAGTATTGTGGGAATACTTACATAGATCTTCAAGTTTTCGTCCAAATAAGGTATCAGTGTATCTCAATTGTAGGATAGAGCTTGATTAGTGACATTCTGAGCCAGCGATCTTATTCCATATTTCTATATTTTCTCATTTCATGTATTTCAGTGTTTTCATGTATTTTACACTTCAGATGCGTGTTGAGATTTTTATGCTTCAAGATTATTTAGGAGATGATTGCCTTTCATCTATTTTTCAATTTTATTCTACGGATCAGTTGTGGAACTGACATTAAAAATGTTGTTTGAGGAATTATATTGCCTCATAGAAGACTAGTCGTTTCGACTCTCGAATGTTAATAATTTTATTTTAACCAAATATTCTAACATTGTGTCATAGCTTCAAATTAAATTCTTATTAAATTTAATTTGAGCACTTTAATGTAACAATATATAACTTCAAGAACAGAAGAAACATCGAATGATATTGTTATATCATTATTGTACATGAAGTATCGACGATCTAAGAAATACTAGTCGTTTGATAAGACCGAAGTGTATATAGTGAGTTAAGAATTATACAGTAACCGGGAAGTAAGAATCTCGAAAGTGTCGCGTTAGCAGCACTAAATAATGTATATTATTATCCCTATGAACATTCTTTGTGTAGAGTGGAAAAACATTACGACATTGACAAACCTTTTTATTATTTGTAAAGCTAAGAGCTTTGTTCATTTAATATGTTAGAGGAAATACCTTTTGATAGAAGATTTTTCAAATATTTGGCTAGGAATTCATAGCTAGTTTATCCCGGTAAAGATTGAATTCTATTTGACACTATAAATAACATGTGTGTTATTTTATTCTATTTGTGTAACATCACGTCATTTTGTGGACATGATATTACAACGATAAACAATTGAAAGCTTGACAAGTGAGGTGAGACAGGAGTATTATTTTTATTACATGTATTTGCGACAGACGAGTTAACAGTTAATTATCTTGTTGTGGAGTTAACTTTAGGAGGTTAATCACGACTGTCCAATATCGTTCATTACAATTGTAAGTTTCGTTTGAAGAACTTAAGCATGTATAATTGTAGTCCAGTAATCATGTGTAATGATACTGATGGTCATGCCATTATTTGAGGGAAGTTCCTACATAAGATATGTTAATAACAATTAATCCTCTTGGTTATTGTTTAACATAGTAGATGATAATTGTTTATGCCATATATACTGTTATATGAGGATTTGTAGAGCTATGAAGAGTGCTCATGCGAGGGAGTTCCGCATTTTAGGGGAAGTCAAAGTATTGTTGTTCTTTGATAAGAAGGCATGGATCATGATAAGAGCCGTTGTATACAAGTAGTCCAGTTCTTGTGAATTAACGATTTAGCTGTGTTAACAGGAGGGTTTCAGCGGAAATACAACTTGAGAAAGATCGTCTACTTATGTCTATAATACAATTATTAAATTTTATTAAACCAGAAGTTATGTAAATACGTACAGTTAACTTTCGTTAGTCGACTGTATTATACCGACAATGTAATGAAACCTATATAAGACGATGTGTAAGCAGTATATCAAAACTACGGAACGTTAGAGAAGGGTTATATGAAAAACCAGTGTATATAGTTAGTTAAGAATTGTACAGTAACCGAGAAGCCAGAATCTCGAAAGTGTCGCGTTAGCAGCACTAAATAATGTATATTATTATGAACATATTACATGTAAATAATTTTTGTAGAAATGATTTTATTAGTTAAATAATTTAGTAGGATTTATTAGTCAATTGTTTTGAAATAGCGTGTATATTATGAGCGGATGTTTTTGATATGAATGATTGTTTACTGTTTAGAGTAAATGTGGAACCGAATTGGTCATGAACAATTACGGGGTGCGAATGAAAGAGTGTATAAATATTTTTAGAATGATTGTTTAAGAAACAGAGTAGTTATGTGAAATTTTGTAAGATCTAAATGTTAATTTTACGTGTTTTTAATAAACGTACACACAAGCAGTCTCAATGTGGGCTAGCGAGAATAATTCACCGTTAGCATTGGAGCGCGATGACATAATATGAACAAGTGTACACTCACCGCCTTGCATATAAATTGTAAAAGAATTCCGAGTACGGCGTGGTGCTGAGGTTTCATTGATGAAACAAGACCAGAGCACGTGCATTCTACAAACACAGGCTTGTGAATGAAATCAAGTGTCTGGAATGCCACGAGTGCAAGAGCCTTCATTAAACGATTTTATTTTTACGCAGTGTAGGCCTAGAACAAGCCAAGATTTATAATCATAATTTTTAATACAGCATTGTAGTAAGATGTGGAGTTGAAAGGAAGTGTGAATGATTGCGTGTTTTTATTTTAATTTCTATTGTTAAATTAGTTTATTGTTATTTTGTTTATACTAGATTAGTTTACACTATTGTTAATAAATGTTATTCAGTTTGTTTTCCATTGTTGTTGGAGTGTGATTCATTTTAAATATAAGGAGAAGAGTATTGTGAATGTATTGTAGGCGAAGCTGAATTCCCAGTCCCCGAGAGAGGTAAGTAAAGGTGAGTGCCCGGTGTAGTTGGTTGTTGATCCACAATATTCTTGTAACTGCTGTATGTTAATCCCTAAAGGCCATGTTGGAAGCGATTTCTAATGTAGTATTTGACGGAGCTGTTAGAAATAGGCAATCCAGCGGGGGCAATGGATATTCCAACAGGATCCTTTCCGGATTATCGGGTACAGTACCAAATCCTATGAAAGCTGGAGATACCTGTGGACCGTATGTGCAAACCGTTCTTTTAAATGTTGTTCCAGATTAAAAAATAAAAATAAAAACCTTTGTAACACGTGTGTGTATGAGTTTAATGATGATCAATAAAACCAGTTTGCTGATGTAAAGTGTTTATTACTGTTATTCCTAATCCTAATCCTTTACTATTTTATTTAAACCATGGATAAGCGTATGGCTGGATAACCATGAGACGGGTTAGTTTTTGGTAGGACGTGGACAAGGTAAAAATAAAACAAAATAAGGAAACCATGTTGCGTACACTGATTGTGGATTGCCGAGGATTGAAAATTGGTGATAACAAATTTATACTATCTTTGGTTGTTCTACATTTTGGGTTTCACAACCTGTCCATTTGATGTTTAAACCGCACTATGCTTTTGATTTGTTGTGTCAGAAAGATAAAAACAATGTGAATGGATTGGAAATCATTTGCAACTGGTGTGGAAAGAGGGTACTATTTCTTATAAGTACCTTGACATAGTCATGAAAGCGCATTTGTACTCTATCAATGTGGTATTTGGAAAAGGTGCGGAAAAACGTGAATGGCTACAAGAGGTTTTAGCTCTTTACTGTCAATGTATCGATCTCATGGATATAGGGTGCCGTTCGCTGCAAACATAAATGTCCTTGTGGCAATATTAGCAATAAAGCCTTGGCACATACGTGGCATTTGTATCTTTGGTTAACGACTAATGCATGTTGGGAGTTGTTAAATAAAATTAAAGCTCAAGATTTACTGGCAGATGACACCAGTGCGAGTTCTGCACGTGAGGTGAAAACATCAACATTGTTATAAGATGGACGCCACTGCGATCGATTAGGCGATTGGTAAATTATTTGTTTGCAAGAAAAACTTACCAGTGTTACTCAACATGAATTATTGGCCATCCCCATGTCTTTTAATTTTATGTAGCAGCGAATGCAGTGAAAGAAATTTGGGACAGGGCACCTTACGAGTGGTCAAGAGATCCTCTATTGAGTGAATTGTAACCATGCAGCCGTTTTTCCCATCATAAGTAAGTGATTATAGCAAAAATACCATCCATACGACAGTGTGCAACGTGTCAACTCGTGAAATTGTATCACTGTAATAAAAGTCAGCGTAAAGACTATGTTTCATCATTCCATGATTGTCATGCGGAAAACACCCTACCATGCATGTTGGCAGCTGCCAAACAACAACAAGAACAAGAGAAGAAGAACAACAAGAAAAGTGTCTTTCACCGATTGAAAAATCCATGTCCGACCTGTATTGGCCATGGAATTATCGATAACATCATTCAATACTTACCTTTGGAAATACGTACACCAACCTGGTTACCGCTTTTGTGGAACCGGAACTCGTCTTCATGAACGTTTGAGGCGTGGGGACATGGGAGTCAACCCTTTAAATCAAGCATGCCGGAATCATGATATGGCTTATCATAACAGTGTTCAAACATTAAGACGTGCTGCCGACAAAGCGTTGTTAAGCATTGCCAAGCAACGATTAACAGCTTCTGACGCAAGTGTATGAGAACGGATGGCGGCATTGATGGTTATTGTTGCAATGAAGAGCAAATTACTTTTGTCCAGATATGGACTTTAGCATTAAGTTAAAAAAAAAAAAAAAAAATCAAAATTGTTATGATTTGAAAAAATTAAAAAAACAAGAGTGTATATGTGTTTTTATTTATTTCATTATTATTCGTAGAATTGCATAAAGAGTGTATATATATAAACATGGAGAGACAGACAGTCATAAATCATTTTGTATTATTATAATAATGAAATGAAAATCCACAACCTGCTTCCAGTCTCCGACCGGGTCAGGAATGGAATGAATGAAGCCCCCATCTAGCGGCGAGGATATGAACTGTGCCGGCTGCCGAGGCCTGACGCACTCCTCTGGGGCAATGATTAAATGAATGACAGATGAAATGAAATGATAGTGGAGAGTGTTGCTGGAATGAAATGTTGACAGGGAAAACCGGAGTACCCGGAGAAAAACCTGTCTGCCTCCGTGTGGTCCAGCACAGAACTCACATGGAGTGACCGGGATTTGAACCACGGACTCAGCGGTGAGAGGCCGGCGTGCTGCCGCCTAAGCCACGGAGGCTTCATTATAATAATAATTATTATTATTGTTATTATTATTATTTTAGCCATGAGTAGTAGTATAAACAAACAGACATACAAATAGCATCAACCCCTAATGCAAAACGCTCACAAGAAAACAAACACATTTTTTAAGAAGTAGAGAATACTTATGCATGGTCCAGCATTTTCGTTGTACGGTACTCAAAATTATTAGTATTAGTATCATTGTATTTTATGAAAAACATGTTATGACAATGATTTGCAAAATAACTTTTTTTTGTTATGGCTTAGTACTGAACCATGTGACCAGTGAATGCGTCGTGATGTTAACTTTTATTCAGTGAATAGTTTTCAATAGTTTTGAATAGGTTGTTTTTAAAGTGTCTCTTTTTTTGACTTGTGGTTGTTGTGCATGAGGGGTTGCGACATGATCAAGCGCCCCATAAGCGCATAACGTTTCCCGTAATTTTTTTAAAACTATAAACATATTTTTAAAGCTATATGTACATGAATAAAGAAAAAGGCGAAATAAGCATACACATGCGACTTAGGCATGATCCTATTGACGTAGTTTAAGGCTAAAAATGTCTCCAATCATGGCAAACTTAAAAAAATAAATTAACATACATGCGACATAGGCATGATCCTATTGACGTAGCTTAAGGCTAAAACAATTCTCCAATCATGGTGAACTAAAAAGAAATTAAAATTAACATACATGTGACATAGGCATGATCCTATTGACGTAGCTCAAGGCCAAAAAAATCTGCAATCATGGTGAACTAAAAAAAAATTAACATACATGGAACTTTGCCATGATCATAGATAAGCAACAACAACAACAGTGAATAAACGTCTTGCAGTACTGCGCCAAGATTTAATTTTTATTAATATTATAGTCTTTAAATCAATGAATGAATAAAGCCATGGATAGAGTACAGTTATCATTAATTTTCCTTTTTAACAAAACGTATGAAACATTGATTGTTTTTTCACCTTCATAGATCAAATACACAGGGTGAATACTTGTATTTACATCCTCAAACACTTCATCAGGTACGTTATTAAAACGTGTAGGAAGAAATGTTTCAAACTCTTGGCAAATGCAAAGAGCTCGTTCACCAAATTTGGTTTTTAATTTTTCCATTTTATGTATGCGAAAGGGTGTTTGCATATACAATTCACTGATTATCTTGCGTTCAAGGCCTTAGGTTTGACCAATTGCATTGAGATCATCCATGGTAGTCTATAAGTAAAAAAAGAGCGTCACAATAACACTCTAGTCTCAATGTTATTAAAACAACAACAACAACAACTATAATTTTGCCTATGGATCAAAGTGTGAAGCGTGTTGTCTTTTTCTTTTAAAGCCACAGCTTTTAATGCCTCATGGTGTATGCTGTATTGGATAAATTTACAAAGATATAATAATGTTTGCAGGAGGTGAGCGATAAATGTTGAACCCTCATCAACTGCCAGTTTTTCTGTGTTTGATCGTCCACGTGACGTAAATACGTGTACTCTTGTAAATGCCAATGATCGTCAATAAGAAAAATTTGTGTTGCGGTGGTTATGACGTCCATTAATAGCGTTACGTGTATTTATTTCCTTGGCCCAGGCATATTAAAAGAATCATTTTTTAACACTGGAAGAAGCAACAACTCTTTTTGCTGTACATAAACTATGGTGTCTGCAATATGTTGATTAACACGATGGTACATATTCATGTTTTCTAAAGGAAAAAAATCAAAAGATTTTGTTTAGTTATTTTAACTATTTTTAAACTATAAATAAACCAAGGTCTTGTTTTAAATTTTATCTAGTTATACTCACATTTTTTTTTAAATTTGGTTGGTTCATACAAAAGGGTGGTTAGTTGAATGACTTTAAGAGAGGGGGGATTCATTGGACAAATGGATTAAAACGTATTTAAATGTATATGGTTCAATCACTTACGCATCGGCTAGCGAGGTAGCACAAAACAGCAACCATTGCTATTGGCGGTGCGTATTTTCGAAATCTGGTAAATAGGTAAACGGAACCAAACCTCCGTTGTTTTTAATTAAAAATAGTGGCGCACTAACGTCAATAAATTCTAAAATAAGACATTGGTTTAAAGGTTTATTAACAGCTAACATGGTTTATTGTATGGGTACAACCAGGAGTTGTTTATGTTGTATCATAAGTAACTGATCTTGAACTTCTGAGCAAAGGGCTTGATACATTAAAAAAAAAACGTAAAGTGATTATTAGTATTCTTATCATTATTATGATGATGATGATTAGTATTACTTATCTAAACATGTTATCATTATTGTTTTCTTACATGGGAGGTTCAATGATTTGTGGCAAGAGCCTACCCGTCATGTTGACGAAAACGTACGCGTAGGAACAATGGCCGCATGACCATTGTATCACCTTTCGATAAAACATATGTAAAACAACCAAACTATGTGTTTTCCCCTATCGGGTGTGAAGTCGTATGTTGAATGCTATTCCTCTCTCGTTTTATTTGTATCGTTGCTGAAGTGAATTTGTATGATCATTAATATCACTTTACTACTCAATTACCTATCAAATACTTACGTATAAAGCTATTTTATTTAGTGGTTCCTTCCTACAATTCGAACTCGCAGGTCATGTCTGTCTTCGATTGGTGGATTACCTTCAGACCATTAGGTGCACTTCTCACGTGTACTCCGTCTCCCGAACATTCTTTGGTGTCATGAGGTGGTCACCTCACTGCTCACTCTACGTAATTTCTATCTGGTATTCTCTACGGGCCTATATAATGCCCTTGCTCACTGCTGCTCTCATCGTCTATCTATTTACATCGAACAGCCAGTGTCGTTTCTGGGCTCCGTCTTGTTCACCACTTCAGGGTCATGGACCTCCACTCTGCAAGATGGCTTACTCTGCCATGTAATAGCATCAACTTCAAGAATTTTTAACGAGACACTCCTGGTTTTTTAAAAGTGTCGTCATGAAGTTTTAATGAGGCATCGCCTCAAATACACAGTTAAGTAACTAAACCTAACGTTTTGGACAAATAATCGAAAATTGGATAATTACTCACCAGTGAACAATAGCAACAAGAAAAACTTCAGCTAACTTAAAATTTATTTTTTCCGGGCTCTGTGTATCAGTAAAGTTTTGGAGTTATCTTTTTCAGTGTTGCCTGTTCAAACTGTTAGTCGGTCAACACAAATATGTCCAATGACTGGACGGGAGTACAATGTAAATAAATAACAAAAGTTTAGTGCTTTTCAGTCGGTCAACAAGAATGTACCCAAAAGAGCTGGGTTATGCCCTAATCGTGAAATAAATTACATGAGATTAATAAATAAATAAATAAATATAAATAAATAAATAAATAATAAATAAATAAATCAATAAATAAATAAATTAATAAATAAACGTATTAGTATTAATCACTATTAAATAATGGGCAATTTAGGTTTACGCGTGTCGACTGCCAAGCGGTCATCATTAGATCCTGATTACTGGGGTTGGGGTTAAGATTTACATACAAATATATATCGGTATGATCTTATTATACTTACAAATGAGTCTTATGAATGTTTAAATTACGATTCGCAGTTTGAATCTCTTTATATTAAGTTGGTTGGTTTAATATGGTTTGTGAATTACGCATGATTATTATGCACATGTAACTTATGCAGTTAAAACAAACATTATATTAAAATTTGAACATGAATTATGTACTTATGTATACTTAGCTGCGTCACAGCGCATTTGTTGTACAGGTTTAAGTTATACGCTTGCCTACTCCGGACTCACTTGCTACAGAGTACGTCTGCCTGAACATCCTTGCGCGCGGTATCTGTTGGCAGAAGTTGTAACGAACTTGATTTAAAAGTACTGGGACTGAAATGACATACAAAAGTGGTGTGGGTTATGGAGTCTGGAACTATTCTCATGACTATTGTACGCCATTTAACCCATCTGTCGCAGCTTAGACAATGGTCCATATATACCAGCAACCAGTCTTTAAAATGGATCCTATAATACTGTCTGCTATTAGGCCACGGTTTGTTGAGAATTAGCCCAGGGTGTATCCTCCTCCAATAACATTTTCCCCAATTTATTCCTTCCCATTTTATGCATTCAGTACCTCATTTTTCGTTCCGAGTGCGGATTTACTTAATTTAGCAGCGCAAAACGTGGAGATCTTTCTAAACTGATGTGTTTGTGCATATTATAATTATACTATATTGGGTTTGTTTTAACTGTTTACACATGATTAATACAAACTAACTAACCTTATATAACGAGATTCAAACAGCGAATCGTAATATAAACATTCATTAGACTCATATAATGTATAATAAGACCAAACCGACTAATATTTGTGTATACATTTTAACCTCAACCTTAGTGATCAGGATCTGACCATGACTGCTTGACGGTCAAAACGCGTAATACAAAATTGCCCATATTTAACAGTGATTAAAACTGTATTTTCTTGGGAGTGTTTATTTACTCATTTATTATATATATTGTAGCCCCGACCAGTCATTGGCCAAATATGTGTTCACCGACTGATGAGTTACAACTTTTTGTATTCCAACTGCGATAAAAAATATTAAAATATAAATTAAAAATTCCAAACCTACATGAACTAACGTAAAATAGAACGACGAAAATGATGATGTTATTGGATTTTATGTAGGCCTATTACTTACTTAAAAAACAACCTTCAAACTCGAGTGCACATACTATTTTGGTCGACAGTAGTCGTAACTTGCCACTTATCAAAATCATTCGTTTTCAAGTAGCTATCAGCTTTTTCAGGCATCAGCGCATGCTATTTTTCTTGTACTTGTAATTCAACAATAAATTGTAGAATAAGAAATAATATCTCTGTACTTATGTTCAGTGTCCAATTCCGTGCTTGGAATGTCCCCTTGCTACGTTTCCCTTTTCTGTATTGCCTAACCCAATACAACCAGAAGATAGGAGTGGAGAAATTAACGTGAGGGAGGCATCTATATGCAACAAGATACTGTAATACTTAATCGATAAGAATGAATGCTTTTCAGACTTCTCAATATAGAGCCATCGCTTCACCCCGGTGTACCATCAAGGTCATAACATACCATGCCCTTTCTCAATGACACGCCACTTAACGGCAACTCTTCTCTGTCCTTTAGATTATCTTGCATAAAACGGGATTCATTTTAAACGGTTCAGTCCTATTTTAGGCTAATGCTGGCAATAAATAGTCCCAAGACGGTCTGTCCGCCTGTTCCATCACCACTCAAGATTCACTGAGGATAATGTAAGGAGCTTGGTATTTGGACTAAGGTGGATCTCACTGAAGTTAGGTTACATTCTATTTCACATATTAAATTTAAACGCTGTGTCACATGGAAGCACGAAACATTGAATTTTAATTCTCTCTCTTGATATTTGGTTCACAAGGAAATATTGCCGAACAAGGACTTTCATATGTAGAAATTTGATACGATGAAATCTTTCAAATTTCCTTGACATATGATGACATCAAGACCAACGCTGTCACGCTCTTGCAAGCGACGAGTGTCACTCTGCTTCAGCGTTGGGTACGCAACTCCCTTGTATGAACCCGTCAATCACGGGTGAGCTATAATCAATATGTATTACCAAGAATCACTCTGTTATTTCACAATTTAATTATCGTCGAGTCAATTGAGCCATTGAAATGTTGAATGTTGAAAAGTTGTAAAACATTGTATCTGGTAATACACGTAACCCACGTCACTAGTGGGTATGTACCCCATTTCGAAGGTATCGTTAGGCACGTGTAGTGCTGGAACTTAGCAGTGATAGACAATAACAGGACAATCCTATACGAAATTCTTCCTGAACCAGTTCCTGTGGGTATTAGATAGTCTGCTGCATTTTCGAACCTATACATGGTTATGCATGATGGGACACAGGCCTATTTTAGTTGCGTCACTAGAAACGTTTTGAATGAATGATTTCCTAACAAATTGAAAGGTCGCTAAGGACCCTGTCCATGATCTGCACGTTCTCCAGACTTATGCTGAATTTGTTTCGCGGGGTTATATGAAATGGACATACTTCATCAATGCATCCAACATTGCTGCCAATGAATCCGATAGACACCTGAAGGAGTCCAGGCTACTATGGGACGACAATTGAGTGCTTATATTAATGAGGAAGGAAGGAAGGAAGGAAGGAAGGAAGGTTTGGTTGTAGTTCTTTTTGTGACGGTAACCTTGTTATAATAAGGCATACGACCTCCTTTCTATATGGAATCCAAACCATTGGACATAACATTCCACCTCGAAAATCCCACACGTATTAACAGGGAATCAAACCAGCTTAATCCTACTGGAGGCGAGCAGTTTGCTACTGCGTCAAAACACCCCAGTCAGGCAGTCATTTTGAGTATCTCCTATAAGGGTTATTATCACAACCATTCCTGCAAAAGAACTCGAATGCTAACTTGGACATACTGTATGGTATTATGGGAAGTATTTTAATGTAAATTCTCTCTTTGTTTAGATGCCTCCTATCCGCTGATGACGTATGACCAACACATTGCGATACTCTGCATAGAGAGTTAAAACCAGTAAATTAGTTAACGATATACCATATAATACATTGTATGGAATGATTCATGGTATGCTCTGATGGTTCTGACCTATACTTCCAACACAGCATGTGAGTTTAAAGTGGAATTGATTTATTATTCTAAACTCTGTAACAATTGTTATTCGAGGAGGTGCAATGCAAGATTGAAAGCCTCGAAGCTTGTGTAGAGGATTAAAACAAAATGTGGAACGTGCATAGAAATCTACGCCACTTTGAAAGGGAAATGAACGCCCGGTGTTCTACATAATTTGCACAATCCTTTCCCTGCCTATTCTAAAAACATCTGAGGGTTTCATTACCAAATGGAATGATGCATTTTTTAAAAGTATTCTGGAGTAATACACAATGCTTACATAACTGAAGGGGAACATCGAAACTCAGGCAAAGTTTACGCATCTATAAAATATTTCTGGTCCTCCAGCAAACGGACTGTAGGCCTACGTTATTTCTCAACGGCTTCCCAACCAAACATTAATATATCACCATACGTTTACTCGAGCGGTAAGTTGTAACACAAACAATAACATCTGAATGAGCCCGATGACGCAGTTCCCCACTGTTTACCATACTTTGAATGTACGATAATAATGATGACTTATCTTCTCTCTTAGAACTCTGATGGTTTACCCGTTGAAGAGAAATGCATACATCATTCCTCTTACTGGAGCTGCTATAGGCCTCGTACGATTGAATAGCAATAAATCCTGGTGGCGAACGCGTCGCACAGGTTAGCCGCAGTCAAGTGCTGTCGGTCTGTTACTGTGAAATGCAAGTCTTGTCTCGTCATATTATAATATAATGGATCTCGTGTGAAATATGGCGGAGATCGATCGAGATTTCAATAATTATATTAATAATAATTACAGTATAATAAAAATAATAACTACAGGGCCTGTGCTCGAGGGTGTTAAATCACCCGCCTGGCTTTACTGTTGAACGGGACGGATGCGACACACTTTTGTTTATTTGTTTAAACCCATTTAAAGAAAACATATTGTCGATATTTATGAAATCAGAGTGCAATTCGGGTAATTCTCTTTCTTTTGAATGCCTCCGTGGCTTAGGCGGCAGCACGCCGGCCTCTCACCGCTGGATCCGTGGTTCAAATCCCGGTCACTCCATGTGAGATCTGTGCTGGACAAAACGGAGGCAGACAGGTTTTTCTCCGGGTACTCCGGTTTTCCCTGTCACAATTTCATTCCAGCAACACTCTCCACTATCATTTCATTTCATCTGTCATTCATTTAATCATTGCCCCAGAGGAGTGCGTCAGGCCTCGGCAGCCGGCACATTTCATATCTTCGCCGCTAGATGGGGGCTTCATTCATTCCATTCCTGACCCGGTCGGAGACTGGAAGCAGGCTGTGGATTTTTTCTCTTTCTTTTGAATGGTCATTTGTTATGATCGGTTACTTTTCATGCACCCCATTTGTATAGATCACCCGCCCGACTTTACTGTTATGCGAGCTGGACGTGACACAGTTATACCAGGGGCTATCGTCTTATTTATTTGCTTAAACGCACTTAATAAACAAATAAATATATTTTCGTTGATTTTTCAGGAATACAAGATTTTTCGGTGGCGGTTCACTTTAGACCATCCTTTGTTTAATTTAAAAAAAAAAAACTGAAATTACCTGATTTAATAGTCGGGAGGATATCAGGAGAGGATTGAGTATTAGATGTTCACTGCTCCACTGTCATAGACCCACCATCTCGCCCAAATAGCGACACGACTTATATAGTTGAAATCGATGTCCTCACCTCCATCTTTCTCACTGAGTCAGTAATGCCAACCCCAGGCGTTTGGTACTATTTCGCACGTGATGTATGAAATCACTATACTCAGTGGAAAGTGAACTCAATTACAGTGTTTTTTTATGTACGGTATTTATAATGTTTTACATACAAAAACAGACCTAACTTTGGGCTTACGCCCCAGACCCCCTTGCTTGTGGTACTAGCAGTAATTTTTCGCAAGACAGTGCCTAACTTAGTAGCGAAGGCGTGTGGTGAATTTCTTTATTCAAGTTGGTAACGTAGTCACATGATCGTCTTCGGGTGTCACATGACTGTCAAAGATGGCGTCCGTAAGTGAAGAAAAATTGCATTATTTCCGTGAAATAACAATTAATGCGGTGCAGCAGTGGCTATTGAGTATGAAGAGATTGTGAAACGACTCCCAACAACTCCCCGAAAGGTATGTATCTCATAAATGATATATTTTCAATAAGCTAAGGTGTTAAAAGTGATGAAAAGGGAGGATGGTCTAAGCAAATAAATAAGACGATAGCCCCTGGTATAACTGTGTCACGTCCAGCTCGCATAACAGTAAAGTCGGGCGGGTGATCTATACAAATGGGGTGCATGAAAAGTAACCGATCATAACAAATGACCATTCAAAAGAAAGAGAATTACCCGAATTGCACTCTGATTTCATAAATATCGACAATATGTTTTCTTTAAATGGGTTTAAACAAATAAACAAAAGTGTGTCGCATCCGTCCCGTTCAACAGTAAAGCCAGGCGGGTGATTTAACACCCTCGAGCACAGGCCCTGTAGTTATTATTTTTATTATACTGTAATTATTATTAATATAATTATTGAAATCTCGATCGATCTCCGCCATATTTCACACGAGATCCATTATATTATAATATGACGAGACAAGACTTGCATTTCACAGTAACAGACCGACAGCACTTGACTGCGGCTAACCTGTGCGACGCGTTCGCCACCAGGATTTATTGCTATTCAATCGTACGAGGCCTATAGCAGCTCCAGTAAGAGGAATGATGTATGCATTTCTCTTCAACGGGTAAACCATCAGAGTTCTAAGAGAGAAGATAAGTCATCATTATTATCGTACATTCAAAGTATGGTAAACAGTGGGGAACTGCGTCATCGGGCTCATTCAGATGTTATTGTTTGTGTTACAACTTACCGCTCGAGTAAACGTATGGTGATATATTAATGTTTGGTTGGGAAGCCGTTGAGAAATAACGTAGGCCTACAGTCCGTTTGCTGGAGGACCAGAAATATTTTATAGATGCGTAAACTTTGCCTGAGTTTCGATGTTCCCCTTCAGTTATGTAAGCATTGTGTATTACTCCAGAATACTTTTAAAAAATGCATCATTCCATTTGGTAATGAAACCCTCAGATGTTTTTAGAATAGGCAGGGAAAGGATTGAGCAAATTATGTAGAACACCGGGCCCAAATCTTCCAAATCGTCTCGAGAGGATGGTCTAAATGATTTTTCTTGTACAATTGAGACGATTTGGAAGATTTGGGCACAATCCCTCTGGTTTAAGACCTTGAGTTTTATGAAACATACACCTTAGCGTTATATATATATGGAAATAATAATAATAATAATAATAATAATAATAATAATAATAATAATAATAATATATTATATTATATTATATCACTGAGCAACGTAAGTCCATGGAGAATGATTTCAGAAATTCCGATAGTCGGAATTTCTACAGGACCTTCGCGAATAATATTAAGGGTTATGCACCGCCAAATTTAACCTTTAGGAAACAGGACGGAAAACTGGCACTTACTAATCGTGAAAATTGCGATGAACTTGCACGCTACTTTTCTGGGCTCCTTAACTGTCCCGAACCAACTGTACGTTTCTTGCATACGACCCCAGAACACGTCAAGCCAGACGCTGATCCACCAACACAAGAAGAAATCACTCGCCATATCAAAAAACTCAAGAATGGAAAGACAGCAGGAGAAGACGGAATTGTCGCGGAACTGCTGAAAAATCTTGGACCACGATCACTGCAGGAAATTACACAGATCATCCAAGAAGTCTGGCGAAGTGAAAAACTCCCATTTGATTGGAAATGCGCACTCATTCACCCACTCTACAAAAAAGGAGACAGATTGGATGTGAATAACTATAGAGGGATATCCCTCCTTTCTGTACCTTACAAAGTCTTCTCTGCTTGCCTCCTACAACGCACACAAGAACAGCTCAAGCCTCTCATTGGTGAATACCAGGCAGGGTTCAGACCAAACAGATCAAGTACTGAACAAATTTTCAACCTCAAGTCCACACTGAAACTTCGAGCTTTACGAAATCTCCCAACCATCTGCGTATTCGTCGAATTTCAGAAAGCTTATGACTCTGTCGACCGCCTATCCCTCTTTAATATACTCGAAGAATACACGCTCGACCCGAAAACACGACGCCTCATCCAACAGACCCTATCTGAAACAACTTCCAAAGTCAAGTTCCTTGGTGAAGTATCTGAACCTTTCCGCATCGAGACAGGTGTACGGCAGGGTGATGGGCTCTCCCCTCTACTCTTTAATATCGCCCTAGAGAAGGTCATCAAAGAATGGAGAAATGAACTGAGGAGTCGGAATACCTGGAAGCCCGTCATGCTAGGAAGGCAAACAGATAATATCGACGTGACATGCTTCGCTTTCGCGGATGATCTTGCAATCCTCTCCGCTGATGAACGAACGGCAATTCTTCAGATTGAGGTCTTAAAAGAGTGTGCTGAAAAGGTCGGACTACAAATTTCCTTCACAAAGACCGAGTTTATATCGACAAAACACATTCAAGCACAAAATTTACTCACAGAGTACGGTATGATAAACAGGGTTAATCAATTCAAGTATTTGGGTGAAATTATTGAACCCACAGGTATGGAAAGAGTGGCGAAAAAATCTCGTGAACTTAAATTGCAGAAAGCATACGGAAAAATCGCAAATATTTACAACAAGAAATGCATGAGCATCAACACCAAAATTCAACACTACACGACTGTCATCAAACCTGAGACACTTTACGCCAGCGAGACACTAAACCTCAACTGCAAAGGGGATCTTGAGAACATCAAGAAGGCTGAGAGAAAAATCACCCCTAAAATATTGGGCCCTAAACTCACAGATGATGGATATCGTCTGCAATCACACACAATCACAGAGAGATACTCTAACATCGAGTCAGATTTCCGCAAGCGACGACTGAGATTCTACGGCCACATAATGAGACTGAATGACGACCGGCTAACAAAGAGAATATTGACTTACTTACGAAAACTTAAAGTGACAACAGTCTGGGTTACCCAAGTCCAAATTGATCTCGAAAGTGCCAACATCATACCAATAGACATAGACGATCGAATGACATTCCGACATAAGATCCACAGTTGGGAAGTCACACATGAAGATCGACCAAGGAGACCAGGGAAAGGATGGACGGAGGAACGTCGAGTCCGACACAGTGAGATGATGGAGGAGTTCTGGAAGAACAAGAAGAACAGCACCAGAACATAATTTGCTTAATGTGATCCTTTGGGTCTAAACAATGTAAATAAATAAATAAATAAATAAATAATAATAATAATAATAATAATAATAATAATAATAATAATAATAGTGTAGGCTTTCACGGCCAGGTGAAATTCTTCAGAACGGCTTTGCGGGCTGTAAGGTCGTGTTATACATTTCTTGGTGTCTGACGTTACCGCAGCATGTACGGTTGGCATTTTCAAAGATATGTTCGGAGAGGTTTAAAGTAGCGCTTATCTGGGGTTTATACAGGGTAGGTGTAGTATTGCTTGACAGCCGGGAACACATGATTCCCCAGGTCAGGAAGCGCTGAAAGACTTGAACGACGAATAGTAATGGTGCGTGGTTTAGCGAAAACAAAACGGATTAGATACAGTATTGAAACATGTCTATCGGGCTAACCGTTGGTCCTCTTACTGTTAGGTTGCGCTATGCTGTACAACAAAAAAGCGATGTAATAATGCATACGGCGTGTGGTTTTCAAAAAATTCCATGTTACTGGAATCATTTTGTGGAAAGATGTTTGCCATATTCAGATCTTGACAAGTAATGATGCTACGATGATGTTGGTTGGCTTGAGACACGATGCACGTTACGCGTTATCAATTGAGCCCTAATTTATTTGATTCTCTCATCTATTTTTTTAAAATAATTTCCAATATTCATTTCACCAAGATCACATTTTACCTTTTGCTAAAACTGAAATATCTTGACAAGTAATTGTGCTACGGCGACGTTCGTTGGCTTGAGACTCGATGCACGTTACGATTTTGCATTGATTCTGTCATCCGTGTTTCAAAATCATTGTGAATATTAATTTCACGAAGGTCATTCTTCTGGAAGAGCTGAGTAATGAAAGTTAGCAAAGTTCCACTCTCAACCACCTGATGGTGCCCAGCGCTCCAATGATGCAATGGCGTAGGAATGGCTGACTATTTTCTGATACGAGCCAACTACCCATAACCCTAAGAATGTATAATCTTAAAAGCAACAGGTATTAAAGACGGATTTTGGACGAAATTATCAAAGGCAAATTCTGGGCGACATTAGGTACCACATCTAAAGCTCATACATGCTATCAAGTCACTTTACATAGGCGATAGTTTATCGTGTGATGGTGGTCTAGGAGGTAGCATGTTCGACACTAGTTCACGCAACGAAATTTAGGTGGTTTGAATTCCATCTCAGCGGGCTTTTATTGGCCTGCAAATTTTTGTTTAATTTATATGCTTGGTGTTACATTACATCATATCTAATTATAATATACAAATTCCTGTAAGCGTTTTAACATTAGGAATCATTGGTCCAATATTTGTGGTTTCCGCCCACTGCACTCTGTCTATCTATTGGCTTCATCTTGGTAGACGTCATATATGTTAATATAATTGGGATTACATTTTTCCTTTTACTAAAACTGAAATCTTGACAAGTAATGGTGCTACGATGACGTTTGTTGGTGTGAGGCACAATGCACGTCCGGGTATGATTCCCGGATCTGACAAGAACATTAATTCTGGTCTGAGGGCTGGAACGCGATAGTCTCAGCCTCGTGTGACAGAACTGAAAATAGGAGGGTTAGATTCCCACCTCAGATAATCTAGAAGTAATGTCCCCACTTCCACTCTAGGAACATGTCGGGATGGTAGCTGAATTACACGTATTTTAAATTATACTACAAAGTTTCTAAATGCTTAAGTAGGCTACTTACGAAACGCATTCATGCCCGTTTAACATATCACCACCGCGGAGCTCATTTATACAACACTCAACAAGACATGCTGCTATTATACAGTATTATTGTAGAATTAGGCGAACGATAATATATTATAAGGTATATAAATAATTATTTTCCGAGTCCACTTTAAGCCACAATCTTTTCATATCAGTGAATATATTTTGCCTAAACGTGAGAATGTAAGTGTTATTGAAGTAAGTAATCTAACACTTTCGTACCGTACATGCAACACAAACGTAATGTCTCTTCTGGCAATCATACAATTTTGAGTACTTACGAAACGCATTCATACCCGATTCACTTTATTTATACGAAATTATATTATATAACACAGGGTCTTTCACTCAAAGCGGGGGGCGTGGTGGCTCAGCGGTCTAGCTGTGTGCCTCTCACCAAGGCGGTCCGGGTTCGATTCCCGGTCAATGCATGTGAGATTTTCGAAGTGAAATGCCATGTCCTGTGGTTCGGATTCCACGTAAAAAGGAGGTCCCGTGGCTCATAATCACAAGATTTACGGTCACGTAAAACTACAATCTTCCTTCCTCCTTTACTCAAAGCGGGGCCGGACGTGACGGCCGATCCAGCGCTGCAGATAGAACGTCGAGCTAAAGGTCAGACGAGCACATGGCATCGTGGTGCTGAGACAGCAAATGTCACTCATAATCGTATGGAAAGAAGAGCTGTAGGATTGATGAAATCAATGCTAAGGAGCAGTGCGTGACTTCGCGGTGCTGAGACAGTTGCGACGCAAAGTTGAGTGAAGTAAAGTTGACTTTGTTATTTCGTTTATATCCTATTTTAAGTTATAACTGTTACAAGTTTATGACGTGTGTAGGCCCTACGTGTTAGTGGTTATTGTTTAATTGTTATTTTGTGTGAAATTTTTATAACGTGTTATTGCTAAGCTTTAAAGCCTATTGTTTCAATAATGCCTCAACCTGCGTACATATTAGCACAAAAGATTTTCATGAACGACACATATGAATTGACAAATTTCTGTAGAGAAGTTAGAAGGCGGTGTAAAGGAAATTTCCCAGATGCAACCATGCAGGTGGAGGACATTTTCAACATCTTCTGTGACAAGGTGAGTAATTATTTTACTTTGATTATGTGTAATTTTGTGTGCTTGTTATTTACATGCGATTCTTACGGCTGAACTCTCGAGCCCAAGCTCTCAGCGAGTTGCCAAGTGCTCGTCCGAACCTCCACGCGCCGCACTGTACAGTGAAACTTGGATAATTCGAACCTCAAGGGACCAGTAAAAAAATTCGAATTATCCAAAAATTCGAATTATGAACGTTCTTTGAAAAGGGTAGAGAAAATGTTCAAATTCAAATTTTTCGGTTCCCTCAACCTTTTTCGGCCTTTGCCACTCTCAATTTCATAACCGAGAATTTTGTCTTTATTTTTTAGGTATGTCGACAACGTGTTTAGAGGAATCCCGAAAGCCTTTGCAATTTCAGATTTTTTCCTTCATTCCTTTTTCCACTTCTTTAATCACCGCTATTTTCTCCGCCAAAGTCAAAGTTGTTTATGGAACCCGTGGCTTTGATGACGACATCTTAGTTCTGTACACACTTTAAAAGACAGGCAAAACCAAACTTCTAAACAACAACCACAAGTCTAATCAGACCACTCAACACGCACTACCAGACAGGTGTAAGGGATGACACTGTGTGGAGCGTTGCAAAACAGTGGGAGGGGTTGGGCATTGACGTTGGAAGGAGCGTCGCAGGGGTATTGTTGGTCATGTAGGCAAAACCATCGAGTAGGGGCCACATGCCAATGATACGTCGTTTTTCAGGAATTCCTGACCCAACTGCTTGGCTTTCGGTCGGCTTTTACACGTAAAAACTTCGAATTATCCAAAATATAATTCGAATTAACCACGATTTTTTAGCATTGATTGTATATAAAATGCTAGGGACCAAGAGAAAAATTCGAATTAAAGGAGATTTCGAATTATAGAAGTTCGAATTAGCCAAGTTCCACTGTATTATATTATATTATAATATATTATATCTCTACTTAGTATAAAACAAAGTCCCCGAATCTTGGAAGACACGGATAATCTCGAGAACCTCTAGATGGATTTTGATGCGGTTTTCACCTTTCTGTAAAATATATCACGAGGATGATTTCCGTAGATAATAATTTATTTATGATCAAAGGAAGCCGAGCAGTAACGATTTCAGTGAAAAAGTCGAAAAAAAAACCAACAAACTAGCGTCCGAGTGCTTTGTAAGCTTACGCAGGTCAGACCGTTAAAAATATCTGAATACTATGAGTGTAAGAATTGTTGAGTATGAAAAGTTACAAAAAACGTACGCGAGAGCATATCTCTATCTTCAATACATCGCCCACTGTAGGTGTTTTTACGTTTTAATTTCTTCCAACCATATCCATTCAAATACTGAGGCGACAGTTTACGAGCTAGCTAAGTGCGAGTCTATCACCCCTGTTACAGCCTAACAAGCGGGAGAACCTATCACCCCAGATACAGCCAGCAGCAAACCGTCGAGTCATGTTGAGTTAAGACTTCAGAGAAGAGTGGTTGTGTTTGGAGTTTCTTTGGAAGTGCAACTCGGCTTTTTTTCATTTCGTCTGTGATCTTTCCGTTTCGCAAAAATACAGTCATGTTAAGATTGGACGGAAGGGGGATTTATGTTTCATGCACCTCGCCATTCTTAAATTACGTCTGACAAGAATTCGCTATAATTAATAGTCCAGTCAGTGGTTTTAAGCCATCACGCCGAGATGTAAAACGGATATAGGTCATAGTTCTTTGACATCGAAAAACAAAAGCACTTTTCACATGACAATGAAACAGAGCCACAAATAATTTCTTGATTGTCACAAGAGAAAGATAGACTTCGTCCTCGGCTCCAATAACCGTTGCTCAAGAAGAACACCGTATGAACCACGATCAGAAACAAGCTTATGGCACCATCATATCTAGCATCACTAAGAAGGAAGGTAAGATGTTTTTTCTCTATGCCCCTGGAGGCACAGGCAAAACGTTCTTGATGAATTTGTTGCTCGCCAAAGTTAGATCTGGTGGTAATATTGCTCTTGCCGTCGCATCATCTGGAATTGCAGCCACTCTTTTGGAAGGGGGAAGAACAGCACATGCAACATTTAAACTTCCTTTGAAAGTCAGCAGTAATGAAGGAAGCGTATGCAATATTTCAAAACAAAGTAACACTGCCACTATAATCCAAAATTGTTCTTTAGTTGTATGGGATGAGGCTACAATGTCGCACAAAACTTCCGTTGAGGCTGTAGACAGGACCTTGCGTGATCTAAGGAATTGAAACAAACGTATGGGTGGCTGCATAGTTTTGTTCGCCGGAGATTTTCATCAAATCTTACCAGTTGTTACCAGAGGACCGAGAGCCAACGAAGCGAACGCTTCATTAAAGTGAACTTTCATCTGGCCGGATATAACAAAATTTGCACTCAAAACTAACATGAGAGTACTCTTATCTTCAGAAGATAATAGTCTGTTTGCTAATTTGTCACATAGAGTCGGAAATGGAGATTTACCGGTCATTGCCGGGAAAATTACCCTCAATCACGATTTCTGTGTTTTAGTAAGCAGCATTCTTGAATTGATTGAAAGCGTTTATCCTCAAATCCATGACCTATCTAACAAGTCTCATTCATGATTTAAAGAAAGAGCAATATTATCGCCGACAAACAAACAAGTTGTGAAAATTAATGACTTGGTGTTCTCCAAATTCACTGCCGAGGCGTAAGTATATTACTCAGTAGACGCAGTAGTCGATAGTGAAGAAGCTGTTCATTACCCTACAGAATTCCTAAATTCTTTACTTCCTCCTGGCTTGCCACCACAAGCGTATTTTAAAATTGGGAGTGCCTATTATATTGCTACGTAATTTACACCCACCAAAGTTATGCAATGGGACGCGATTGGTAGTGAAAATTTTGAAAAACTGTTTCATTGAAGCAACTATCTTAACTAGCTGTGGTAGAGGAGAAACGGTCTTATTACCCAGAATCCCTATGATTCCTCCAAATTTGCCTTATCATTTCAAACCAGTACAATTCCCAGTAAGAGTCTGCTTTGGCATGACTATAAACAAAGCACAGGTTCAGACACTTAGCGTGACTGGAGTTGATCTCAGTGGAGAATGTTTTTCTCATGGACAGCTTTACGTGGCTCTATCGCGTGTTACATCAAACTAAAATCTTTTCGTGTTCACTGCTGGAGGGAAAACAACTAATGCCGTATACAAGGAAATCTTATAAACTCGGTTAAAAGTAGCATTCATAATTGTTCCCGGGCGAAGCCGGGGCGGGTTGCTAGTTATACTATATTATACTGTAAAGCTTTGATCCAGTTCACATTTGGCTTAATTAGGCTGGAGTCTTGTGATACAACAATTATGTTGGTAGTTGTTGGCAATTTGCTGAACTGATTGTGTACTTTAAGTTAAAATATAAAACCAAAACCTTTTCGCTAATGTGCCAGGCACACAACAGACCGAATAACACAACTTCTGTCCACTCTTCCGCGAATAAAGATCAATTTGTGGCATCCGTAGATCAGCATACTGTTGGACTGTCATTCGACAGAGCCTAACTGCATGCCATTACTGTTCTGCGTTCTTTTGTATTTCGACAATCAACTCTATAGGCAAGGAGACACGAGTCTCTGATGTGCCAACACAAACACTCTGTATTATTGGATTCTCAGGACAGCAATAACTATAAAAGATGCTTTCAGCTATTATATTATATTATATTATATTATATTATATTATATTTTTGAATCCATTTTCAGTATCGCCCTTGTAATATAATAAAAGTATTACTTTTCAGTCGGCCACCACGTTAATGTGTCCAATTACATTGAGCGGGGAGTAAACCTTATCTACTCACACGTGCATTCCCTGGAAAAATTACATGGATCAATTATTCATTACGTACGCAAGAAAGCAAATGAACTCAGTGCAGACTCTCAGCTCTTGAGGAACACCCTGTTTTACCTGTTTGGACGTACTGTATGCATATACAGTATTTGGACTTGTTGAATTTTCTCTCAATCCTTTAACTTGTGTAAGCTTCATTTACGAAAAAAAAACTTACAAAATAAGTCAAAAAGAAATCCTTCTCCATAAATAATTACAGCAAATGTTTGTGTATCCTAATTTGTCGAGCATCGGTAAAGGCGACAGTATGTTTCACTTCTATTGGGCAACTCACCTAGACTTAGCACTCCATTTTCCATTCTGTTTGAAATAATCTTTATCATAGAGTTTTGCTGTGGTAAGCGAAAAACTCCATAGTGGAGTCACGGCATACCAGAGCATAAGCATATTTAATAGGCTACTAAAAATCGAAGTATCAGGGATGCCTGTGATTTAAATTTGCCCTTTTTAAATATTCATAAATATTTTATTTAATTTCAATGTTATTTAGTTTTGCGGAACAGAGATTGCCCTTCGTAGACGAGTTGTGAAATCCGTTTAGCAGATTATTATATACATATTCATATTTGTTATGTACATCGATATTGACAGTAAGTTCGTTATTAGCCACGGTTGTGTGTATAAAAATAAATTATTTCACATGTGTACAGCTAAAGAGGCCTATATTTTGATTAGTATTGTAATCAGAAACTGAACTGATAACGTGTAATAGCAATGGGTGTTTTAAAATTCTAATAGGGGCCGGGCAGTGCGCTCCCCGCGGCCATGTGAATGAGATAGCGAGTGATGGACGCCGGGGTCATGACCGTCACTTTTTACCACACACAAGTGGAAGCCCTGATGTGTGCCAATTAGATCAGTGAACGAGTCTTTTTGTCAGAAGGAAATTTTAGGGGATGCATTTTAAGTGAAGTTTGAATTATGGGATCAACGTGTTGAGGATCCATACAATAATTCTTATTTTTAACCACCACATTTGAACACTACGCTAGGAAGCTTGTTCTAACAGATGTGATGATGTGCGCTGTAGAGCTCGGTGTCAGAAAATGATATAACTGATTGCATGAATTTCGTAGGCCTATGTCCCTACTTGAGACAAATTGGGGAAATTTGAGATGATTTTTTCCATTCAGTACTAACGACTATTTTTCAGATTACCGAGTTTCAACAGAAGGAAAATGAAATGGATGGTTTTCCAAAAATATTTTAATCGTGGGAGAAACCTTTTAGCCTATTTTCATCAAATGCAATCTGTTTTGTCCATGTGTAGCCTATGTTTGTGTACTGATGTGTCTACATGCGTGTCTTATCAATAAAAATGATTTACTGAAGCGATTTGAATGAAACATGGTTGGGATTTAGTATTACTCAATGCAATTCTGACCGTGCATTTCTAATTTCGATAGAAGTCATCGATCAAACCTAGCGTTTGTGTGAAGTGCTTAATCGGTATTCAAAATCTGGAAAAATTTCCAACCGATAAACAAGAAATTGCGGACTATATAAAATAAAAAAAAAATGCGAGATGGTGGCTGTGCGAAATTTTAATAATTTCCCGTGTCCTATTAAACTAAACGGGTTAAAGATAGGCATAATGAACCTATAGCTTAATCTTCAACTACTGGTACATAATTCGATAGATTAGTTTTGATAAATTTAAAAGGCGTGCATGTCTGTTCCCAGAAATTAATTGCCCTAATTGGTTATGGATATTAACGATCCAAAACCGGATATAATGAACTGATGCAATAAGTACTGTATCTGCCTCATTTAGGGCTTTAGAAAATATTAAAGATCAGTCTTATGCGATCTACGCGAGTGAGATGTCCATTTGTCAGTAGTCAGTAGGCAGTGGTCACAGGCCAATTGACCATTGGCGAGTCATTCTGTTGCCGCCTTCAGAAGGGACATTATTTTGTCTTTTTCTCTGTGCCTGGGTATTTTGTCCCCTTTACCCATTCCTACATGACTGAACCATATTGAATAGAACTTCGTACATTGATATCCCTAGTAAAGAGCATCTTAATGATATATGTATTATATTGCTCCAACTTAAAAGAGAAAGGACGGTCATCCAAGTGTTCAATGCCTAAATCAAGTGCCGACTAAACTGACCATCGGCTCACTGCTATATTTCACAAAAACAAACAAACCAGAAGCGCTAGGAGCTCAAGGCACAAGTCCATCAGATGTTCACTTTCAAGATGATGACCACGCCAAGCATTCATACATTAAAATCCATAAGTCATGCTCCAATCGAGCAATGCTTACAACAGTTCAAGGATTTGAACACTTTTCCTTAAGTTATCTATAATTGCAGATGCTATCAGAAAAATTCTACACACACCCAAGTACAGGAGTGTGTTGAACATAATATTCAAGCCTCTAAACAACAGCAGCACCTAAAACAACAACAGCAAACTCACAGTATGCAGAGTTACATACTATAATTTCAGCTATGGTCTAGGGTTGGAGTAGGTGAGTGACACGGAAAACGTGAAATAAGCTACAATCTTGGGTTTTTCCTAATGTGAGGGCTGAAGAATCCGTACGAAACAAATACCGTAGTCGTCGTTAATATCTGGATTCGAACCTCGGATCTTCAAACGACAGAATGGAGCGTGCCTGATGCCACTTGACTACGATGTTGGTGAGTATTACTTTCTCTTACGCAAGTTTAATGATATTTATGAATTTTCATGATGTTCTCGAGGACAATCTAGCGTGTGGTTTATACTTGGAAACCCATTGCAAATGGGGTACCTCATGGGTACCCAAGCTACTTCTTATCGGGACATCGTTCCGTATTCTTGAGCGGAGTAATATAAACATACAGTGGATTTCGTAATGCAAGAATTCGCTGGTTAAATTTTAACGTCTGTAGAAAAATATAGGTAACAATGGAGCAATCTGACCACATTGGGCTTTCGTAGTATGTATTGTGTGCCTGGTTTGTAGAAAAACCTCTGTGGCACGACGGTTTAAATCCGGACATATCCACGTCTATGTGATGGTTCTTTACTCATTCATTATATTCTGTTCGTATAAATATGTAATTTATTTGCTGTGCGTTCGTGAAAAACGTTTCCATTTGTATTAATATTTAAATCTGCACTTCAATGATTTAATATATTCTGGTTTCAAACAAGGTTTATGCATTAACTTTATGAACAAGGCGTTATACTACGTAGAAATATAGATAAGTCGACCATTGCTCCTCAGACCTCAATTTACAAATCATGCACGTTTCCACCAGTGTACAGAAGCAGACAAGCGTGAGCAGATATTTGTAATATAATTGCTTTGTTTCCACGCTGTCTTAAATGCAACGTTGCCGAAATGTTCCAGTGTCAACTTCTCTTCTCCTTTTCTCTTCGAAATATACAGGTTGTCTCGAAATCGTGGCATGGCATTTTCAGAGTGTAACTTGAGAGAACATACCCTTCTAAATATGAAATGACAGCCTTCACAGAGGCACTTTTTTTTACAGAGTTACAAGGTCACATTGTAACACTTTGGAACTGAAATCTGAATTTTTTTGTCAGGTTTCAATACAGCCACGTAGAAAACGTCTCTTGCAACAAGTAGGCAGTGGTCACAGGCCAATTGACCATTGGCGAGTCATTCAGTTGCCGCCATCAGAAGGGACATTATTTTGAATAAGTTCACCTCGTGGTGTAGTGATTAGCAATCATCACTGTCACCATTGAGGTCCGGGTCTAAGTTCCAGTTCTGCCAAGGATTTTAATTCTGCTCTGAGGACTGGAATGGAGTTAACTCAGCCTCGTGAGGCGGAACTGAGAAGAGGTGGGTTCGATTCCTACCTTAGTCATCCTTGAAGTGTAGTTCCGTGGTCTCCCACTCCTACACCAGGAGTATACCAAGATGGTTCCAAAATTAAGGACACGATCGACTTCTTCCCAATTCGTAGCCTCAATTAGAACGATGTCCCGCGGCTTATCCGTGATCGTTAAATCGTGCACTACGGCCGTAAAGGCAGCTGAAGGTTGAAATCCCCGCGCTAACTGCAACAATCGTGAGCGTGGTCTTTCTCGCTTGTTTCCGCACTCCCTCCAATCAAATGACGGAATAGTACCATACTTCAAGTCTCAGAGGCCTATCTCATCCCCGACCCTGGTCAGTTATTGAGGTTTAATACAGTTACACACACTACTAAAGTCATCACAGAAATACAGGTTATCAGACAAGTTCAACACACACCCAAGTACACAGGACTGACGGCGAAGATGTCCCAAGCCTCTAAAGTGAATTAAGAACCGTGATACTGACACAGGTCATCAAATAGATTCCACACACACCCAAGTACACGGGGCTACATGACCACGATATCTCAAAGCCCCTAAAAACGTACTATCAACAACATGTTTTGTATGAGTACATGGCTTCATTATACCGCGTCTGGCAAGGTAAAGCATATTTGCTGTAGGAACTACAATAGCCTAATAATAGCAATACACAGACGTACTACCGTATAATCACTTCGTGGATATGGATCAAACATAAGGACTATTATACTACTGTCGACCAAAATATTATGTGTACTCAAGTTTGAAGGTTGTTTCTGAAGTAACCAATAGACCTACTTAAAACCCAATAACATCATCATTTTTGTCGTTCTATTTTACGTTAGTTCATGTAGGTTTGGAATTTTTAATTTATATTTTAATATTTTTTATCGCAGTTGGAACACAAAAAGTGCCCGTTTTTAAGCGTGTTTCAACCATGCGTCACATTTAAGAATAATTATCTCAAAAAACCTGTCATCAGATCGAATACAAATTTTAACACAATATACATTGGAATGTTGTAAAACTGGTTTATTAATTTTAAAATTTTGTGTGTCCAAGAAACAAAGTTGTTATCATTTTTGTAAGGTAACTTTTTCTCGGCTCGGGGTGGTTCGAAAATTTCGTTCTTGTTCGCGTTGCAATCCTTATACATCAAAAAGTTATGCTGTATGACTGCGAAATACGTAAATTAATTCACTTATTTAATATCGGTTTGTATTTGTACAGGGAAATAAGACATGGTTCACTAGCTAGCCGCTCCAGGTAAAGCTGTACAGCGTTGCTGAGATGGAGCCCATCACTTCCGAGCGAAGCGCGCCATGATGCGTGATGGGCTCCATTTCGGCAACGCTGTACAGCTTTCTCCGGAGCGGCTAGCTGGTGAACCATGTGTTATTTCCCTGTACAAATACAAACCGATATAAAATATGTGAATTAATTTACGTATTTCACAGTCATACAGCATAACTTCTTGATGTATAAGGATTACAACGCGACCAAGAACTACATTTTCCAACCACCCCGAGTCGAGAAAAAGTTACCTTACAAAAATGATAACAACTTTGTTTCTTGGACACACAAAATTTTGAAATTAATAAACCAGATATACAACATTCCAATGTATATTGTGTTAAAATTTATATTCGATCTGATGGCGGGTTTTTGAGATAATAATTATTAAATGTGACGCTTAGTTGAAACACGCTTAAAAACGGGCACTTTTTGTGTTCCAACTACGATAAAGAATATTAAAATATAAATTAAAAATTCCAAACCTACATGAACTAACGTAAAATAGAACGACAAAAATGATGATGTTATTGGATTTTATGTAGGTCTATAGGTGACTTCACAAACAACCTTCAAACTCGAGTGCACATAATACTTTGGTCGACAGTAGGCAATAGCTTGCATGGAAACAGAGGCTATGTATAACATGCTACTTCACTGCAATAAGTTACACAACAAACGTGTCAGAGAGTGTGAGTTGCGTAGTTGCTAGCAATCATGGCTGTCACCACTGAGGCTCGGGTTCGATTCCCGGCTCTACCAAGAAATGTAATTCTGGTCTGAGGGCTGAAACGGGTTACACTCAGCCTCGTTAGGCAAAACTGATAAGAAGTGGGTTCGATTCCTACCTCAGCCATTCTGGAAGTGGTTTTCCGTGGTTTCCCACTTCCACTTCAGGCATATGCTGGGATGGTACCTAACTTACGGCCACGGCCACTTCCTACCCAAATCCTATCTCGATCACAAATACACATACTAGTACAGACATCACAGTGACTCAGGTTATCAGATAAATTCTACACACACCCAAGTACACGGGGCTATATGACCTCGATGTTGCAAAGCCCCTAAAAAATCATCAACAACAAAATATGGAGTATTGGAAAACCTGCGTTTCGCCTTGCCAATTGCGAAAAAGAGGAGAAGGTACGAAATTCGATGCTCATCCAATACTAGCTATTACAAGGAAAAAGGGACTGTATTATACAGTATATTGTTTGTGGATCCTTGTGTGGATGAAAACAAGTTACTTAATAACTTTTGTACGTCGAAATGACCAGAATTGCGGAATTAAACAAGAGAAGACGTAACTGGCCTAGATACATAGTTGAAAAGAAATTTTCCAGCACAAAAAAGTTAGTTGTAACATTGAGGTAAGCCATGTAAATTACTGAATCTGTGTGCACGCGCTGGCGAGTTTCATGCAATCAGTTTCCTGGTGTAATACGCTTAATTTGAGCTAATGCCCCGTAACGGTAACGAGAAAATAAAAGTTAAAAAGTAGTTTCACGGCCTGCGATGTAATTAAAATCTATTTGCAACCATGCAACTAATTGCAGTAAATGTAATAGCTCCCATTGAAACCAATGCCCCATAACTTCTTGGAAATCAGTTGCATGCAGTCACTGAGGTATGTAGCACGTGGTCTCCACTGCCACTGTCTGCGATCAGGGTTAGAGCGTTTATATACGGTACAGGAAAAAACATATACACCCCACAGGTTTACTTGGTTGTTGTTGTTGTTGTTGTTTCATGCAAGGGCGTTGCGACATCGTGGCCATTTAGTCTCGTGTACTTAGGTTGTGTAGAATCTGATAATAATTTGTGTCATTGTAATGGCTGTACTAGTAGATACGATTTGGTTAAGAGGTGAACGTTGCCTTAATTTAGGTACCATTCGCTGGAGTGGAAGTGGGGAACCACGGAAAACCACCTCTAGTATGGCTAAGATAGGAGTCAAACCAACGTCTTCACAGTTCTGCGTCGAGTGGTTAACACTCTTAGTTGCCCCATAGAGGCCCGGGTCCAATTCCTGGTTCTACCAAGAAATTTATTTCTGTTAGGAGGGCAGGAACGGGATATACTCAGCCTCGTGAGACAAGACTGATACGAGGCGGGGTGAATTCCCAACTCATCCATCCTAGAAGTGGATTTCCGTGGTTTCCCATTTCTACACCAGGCGAATGCCGGGATGGTTCCTAAATTAAAGCCACAGTCGCCTCCTTCCCAATCCTCATCTGAATTACAAATACACACACTAATACATCCAACACAATAACACAGGCTATCAGACAAATTACACACACACCCAAGTACACGGAGCTACATGACCACGATGTCGCAAAGCCCCTAAATTAATCAACAACAACAATAGATCATCTGCGTCACGAGGCTGAGTGATGCCCGGAAAAGCCTTTAGACCAGAATAAAATCTTGACAGAGGCGGGAATCAAACCCGAGCCTCAACGGTGACAGCTAAGAATGCTAGCCACTATATAACGAAGCGAATGTGCCTTCTAGCCTACTTTCGACTTTTGAAAAAAAAAAAAAAAAAAAAAAAAAAAACAACGAAATTGGACTTATGAGATATACACAGGGCCAAAAATTTGTGTGTCTGTCTGGGTTTGAGAGTGTGTAATTTGGTATGTGTGCCCCCCCCCTTATCAATTCAAACACGGTGAAACTGAATTGAACGATAATTGGAACAGAGAAAGCACTAGTAAAGGGCACCTCAGTGTCATGATTTATATCGCCGCTATCTTGACAGAAACGTAATGGCGGCCACCCAAATGTTCAAAGCTTAAATCAAATTACGACTAACCTAATCATCTGATCTCTACCAAATTTTGCAACAACACACCTTCATGTGGGAAGCGTCCTTGGTGAAACTACAAGGTCAGCAGCCCAATAGTTTGAAGATGACAGCCGTGTATGTGTGCAAATCGATCTCCCCTCTAAATTCACACACAACGAAAACAAACCAAACCACCTTTGGTACAGAGGTAGCACTAGCAAGGGACAACTCATAGTCATGTTGTATATCGCTGCCATCATAACAAAAAGAGATGGCCCTCACCCAAATGTTCTGAGCTCAAATCAAATTACGACTAACCTAATCATTCGATCTCTACCAAATTTTGCAACAATATACCTTAATGTGGGAAGTGTCTTTTGCCCAAACTACAAGGTCATCAGCCAAATAGTTTCAAGATGGCGGATGTATGAATCATGCAAGTATTATAGCCTAATCGTATCTTACGATTCAACAAGGCCTGGCCTTACCAAATACACTCATCGTAAGGGAGGTTTAAACTGTCGTCAAGGAGGTGACCGGAAGGATATTAGCATTCTAACATTGTATATGTAACCACTGCAGTGACTAACAATTCAGGCTGACCGTGCGATATCGCGCTTGTTCGTGCCGTCCAGTTGTCAAAATGGCAGCTATTTGTCCCTTAAATCCATATATTTCCGTAATTTCGTAAGTTCATACCCTTTTAGGAGTATACTGAACAAAATTGTACATATTTAGTATCAAATGGTTTATAAAAACGGCAGAGAACGCTAATGAAATCGTTCATTGGAAGTCAAAATACTGTATTTTAGCCAGTTATACTAAAGATGTTATTAACGCAATGTACGCATTAAGCGTGTTTAGCGTAATTGTAGTGTCTCTCACACGTAACGTGGAGGTTCGTGGTTCAAATCCCAACTTGTTCAATTTTTTTACTTAATGTTTTTGTACTTATTGATTTATAACTACTCACACGTTATAATGTTAAGCATATATAGTGTGTATGTGCAATCGAAAATAATATATACTTATAATACCACATATTTCAACACTCGACTACAGCGATTAAAATTCTTTGTCCTTGATCCGCGGTACAGTCTATTGTTGTTGATTCTTTAGGGGTTTTGCGGCATCATACTATTGTAGCCCCGTGTACTTGGGTATGTATAGAAGTTGTCTGATAACCTGTGTCACTGTGATGTCTGTAGGCATACTAGTGTGTGTACTTTTATAAAGGGAAAGAATTTGGGTAGGAAGCATTTGTTGTTGTTCTTTCATTTTGAGATGGATGGACATCATGGTCATTTAGCCCCGTGTACTTGGGTGACTGTTGAATTTTCTCTGATAACCCGTGTTATTGCGATGGCTGTTTTAGTGTGTGTACATAAAATTAGGTGAGGATTCAATCAAAGTATAATAACCGTATAGCATGTTGTATTTCAACAAGCTACTACAAAAACATTCAATTGTACTCCTTGACAAGGACAAAGAGTTATATCTAAACCCATACATTTAGGAATAATTAGGCTATATGTTCTTTACTGAACATCTTGGATATACAGTCCAACACAACAATTCGCAGTAAATTATTTTCCTTAACGTATGATTATAGAAATATGAACCTTGCGAGCTCATTATGCAGGACTATATATCCACATACTAGCAGTAGTGCCCAGCTTCGCTCGGTGGATTTATTTGTTTTATGGATGATAATTAATACTACTACAGAACTGGCACATGATACCGGTACTTAAACTAACAGAAAATAAATAATTCTTAAATGTAACTTTTTGTGGTGGTGGTTTTAGTGGGGGTGATAAGTAGTACAGTATAATGGACGTAACAATCAAATTATTTTCCCGTAATGATAATAATGAATAGGGAAACGGTTGCTTACTAACTACAGCACTGATATATGTAATTTACAAACAAATTTTAAAATATGTTTAGAAAGAGAAGTAAGTGAAATAAGACACTGCCTAGGGCCTATATGTCATTGGCTGTTATAAATGTAGAGACCAATAGTGTCTTCTTTAGTCGCATAGTTCCGTAGGAAAATAATCAGAACACTTTGGCAAACTTCGGCTGTCCCGAGCTGCTGAGGTAGAATAGTATCATTTAACGCCACATAGCGCTCAACGATAAGTTTCGGAATAAATGGAGGTAAATTTGAAAGCACCAAAGCGTATTGCAGCTGATAACCTCAATGTACTGCAACAACACCGTTGTACTTATACAGAGGCATAATATGTTCATGATGATAACTGTTTTAAGGGGCCTAAGAAATCTTTTTGCACTAATTACTCCCCGTGACTGCAATTTAAAAGCAGCGCAAGATTTAACTATTTTCGCAATTCTGCACCAGAACACTGGTAGGGGCGACGTGATGCAGCCCAAATTGCCAGTCAACAATGGACTTATTAAAATACTCTTACAGTTACACTACTACGGTCATGAATGGTTCTAGGGCCTTAATACGTGGTTTTCAAGTTCAGTTTGTTTGTTATTCTAAATGTGGGGAAAGGAGAGCATTGTCAAATTTATCAAGTGGACAGTGTTACCAGCAGGATTTCAAAATGTAAGTAAAATTTGGTGCAATTAGGAGGATCGGTGTAGATTTGTGATAAAGGGCCTAAATACATGGAATGGAGTGGTCTGTCCGAAATTTAAAGTGAACAGTGTCACCCACACGGTTCAAAAGGGTAAGTATACAAAATGTGGTTCTGATCGGTGAAACGGTGTAGATGTGCCAAAGAGCCTAAATGCAGGGAATGGAGTTGTCTGTCCGAAATTTCATTCAGACAGTGTTACTTGCAAGGTTCCAAAATGTAAGTATACAAATTTTGGTTCAGATCGGTAAAACGGTGTAGATTTGTGCCAAAGGGCATACATGCAGGGAATGGATTGGTCTGTCCAAAATTGCATGTAAAAAGTGTTGCTCGCAGTGTTCCAAAGGGTAAGTATACAAATTTTGGTTCAGATCGGTGAAAAGGTGTAGATTTGTGCCAAAGGGCCTATATGCAGGGAATGGACTGGTCTGTCATAAATTTCATGTAGAGAGTGTTACTCGCAGGGTTCCAAAGGGTAAGTATACACGTTTTGGTTCAGATTAGTGAAACGGTGTAGATTTGTGCCAAAGGGCCTACATTCAGGGAATGGACTGGTCTGTCATAAATTTCATGTAGACAGTGTTACTCGCAGGGTTCCAAAGGGTAAGTATACAAATTTTGGTTCAGATCGTTTAAACGGTGTAGTTTTGTGCCAAAGGGCCTAAAATCAGGGAATGGACTGGTCTGTCCGAAATTTAACATAGCCTAAACTATTCCTCTTGAATCTGGCTATCATATACAGAAATAACTTTTCGAATCCGACTGGTAGTTCCAATGATTAGCGCGTTTAAACACCCAAACACACAAACTCTTCAGCTTTATTATATTAGTATAGATTTCCGAGGGCGTGGCTGATATTACGGGAACTGGCATGGAACAACAGTGTACCATAGTGAATTTTGCTGCGGAGCGACAATGTCTCCACTTTCAATATGAAGGACGGCAAAGTTTGATCGCTTAAAGCTCTTGAGTTAAGAGAGCTATTTTAGAGCTGTGTGGGGCATTCTCATTCTAATTTATGCCGCCTTCTATGCTCTTGGGGGCAAGTATTGTGACTTTGGATCCAGAAGTACTGGGTTTGATTCTCGGCTCTGCCAACAAATTAAATTCCGGACTGAGGTTTGGAGTGGGGACCTTCATCTTCGTGAGGTAAAACTGAGAAGAGATTGGTTCGATTCCCACCTCAGCTCTTCTAAAAGTGGTTTTATGTGGTATTCCTACTTCTGCTCCAGAAAAATGCCGGGATGGTACCTAACTTAAGGTCACAGCCGCCTCCTCTCAGTTACAAATACACACACTAGTAGAGTCATCACAATGCCACAGGTTTTCAGACAGATTCCACAGACACCCAAGTACCGTATATAGGGCTACATGACCATGATGTCGTAAAATCTCCTAAATTAATCAACAATCAATTCATTATAATTTTCATCTTTTCATGACTCATGAAAATTAGATCAATGCCAATTACCCCAATGGTAGTGAAAAACGCTGTAATTTTCGCCTCAACAATGCTGCACATGACCTCATAATGTAATAACTGGACAGATAACACTTGATAGAACACGATCTGAAAAGTCGGTACCAGATATTTGAGATATTCCATACATTATGGTGTTTGAAGCCATTTTCTGTGTTGCCTTAGTAAACGAAAGTTTGATGCTTTTCGGTCGATTGAAAAGCATCAATGTACACTTTGTTGAAGATATTCTTTGTCATAAAAAAGAGGTGTACACACGTGGTCATGTTATCAGAATATAATGTGCTATATTAGTTTTCCAGATGAAGAAGTGAATTCTAAAGTAGTCTAGTGGCGTTTCATTCTCATAACAGTATTTCATAAAGAAAATCCATTTCTTGAAATCGTTTGGTGTATTGGATGTTCGTCTAATCACAAATGTTGGAAGTTAATCCCAACAGCTAAATTCGGAAGTGTGTTGGTTCCGCCACATCATCGTTCATAAACATTGGTGTTATAATATTATAAATATTTTTCGTGAGAAAGTTATGGCTGCAGCACACCTGATCAGGGAATGCAATGAAAGCAAAGTTTGTTGATAAGGGAGATATAAGCAGAATATAATAAATAGTGAAAATGAATATCACATTTTATAGTAAATTATGCAACGAGCCTATAATGGCAATAATTAAGACACGAGTATGTTTGTAAAACGAGCGAAGCGATTTATATAATTTCCATACGAGTGTCTGAATTACCATTATAGGCGAGTTGCATACGACTGTTTATGTTCGACGATAATTATAACTTTAATATATGTTTTAACATAAATATTCATAAATATCTGAGGGATTCAGTAACTTCAGTTAGTGAACAGAGCTCGCTGGATGGTTTGCTGGCTGAACAGAGTGCTTGCGGGGGTCAAAGAATTTCGAAATCAGAGACCATTTACTTTGCTTGGCAATGCTATTGTTTACGGCCTGCATGATGTTTAGTGCCGATCAGAACTAGCATTCACTAATATGGTCACCGAAGTCGTTAGAAAGCAATGCTCGGTGTAGAAATTGGAGTTTGGGATATTAAGGTACAGTGCTATTTCTTGTCTCATATTCGCCAGTTTATTTACGTGAACATATGGGACGGTGCACTTTCCATGTCGGTAATTTATATAGAAGGATGCTGAGTTGCTGACTTCTGGACGTAGATTCATACATTTCTTGCATATGTCATAGTATTTCTTGATACCGTAAAGGTTCGTGCTGATTTTGTCTTTGTGTTTGGGATTTTAACTACAATGGTTGATCCAATATCCACCTCGAAGTTTCAAATCATGTAATTCATGTCCGACATGTTGAATTTTGAGCGCATGCTCGAAGCTATACTTACCTAATTGGTCAATGAATGAGCTCTGATTGACTGGAGAAACTGTTTCATAATGAAGAATAGTACTATAATGACCGTCATTATGATACAGTTTTCTGACATACAGTATAATATTTACATTTCGACATCGTCGAACATAAATAAAATTACTAAACAGGGAATGGAGGAAGACAGGCAAATTAACAAAACATCTTAAAGTTATCAGGGAAATTTGCGATAGGAAAGCGACAGATGAGAAATACAACAGAGATGCATGTAAAACTAATATACGGGTACAGGATACGGTAACCTAAACAATAAAACTTAGTTCAAATCTAGGATAGCCTCGCTGTATACATTAGAATAAGATTAAGATAGTACATAAGTAATAATATAAAGATTCTTTCAGTGTTGCTATTCAGTTGGTCAACACGTTTGTACTGACAGCAGTGGCTACGCTGACTAAGGCGCAGCTTTAAGTCATGGGGCCAAGCTCTCTGCTGACTTGGTAGACGCGTGGGTTCGAGCCCCACCGTCGGCCGTCCTTGAAATGTTTTTCCGTGGTTTCCCATTTTCAACACCAGGCTAATGCTGGGACGGTACCTTCTGATAGGCCACGGCCGCTTCCTTCCACATTAGTCTTCATCCATTTCATCCCTCATCCCGACACGCAGGTCGCCTACGGGCGTCGACTAGATAGACCTGCACTCGGTCTCTCAGGAGGCCACACGACCCAAAAAAAGAAGTTTGTGCCCAATGAATGGGCATGCAAATGTAAATGCACTCCTGGAAAGAATTACATGTACTGTATTCGGAAACTAACACTATTAAATGGGGCAATTTAGGATTACGCGTTTCGAGCCTCCAGTGCCCATCATCACTGCTCACTGTGTTGAGGCTTAAATTTTCACTAGTGTAAATGTACTGCTATTGTACAATAGCTAATCTTAGGTGATTATCACACGATTCGCAATTTGAATCTGATTAAAAAACCTAACTTATAACGAGATCCAAACTGCGAATCGTATGATAATCATGCGTGATCTTAAATTGACCCATTTAATAGCGTTAATTTACTGATACTTGAAATTTTTTCCAGGAGTTTGTTTACATATTTGTACTCCACCCATTCATTGGGCAAATTCCTGTTGACCGACTGAGGAACTACAAATGACACATACATAATAGCCAATATTAGTTTTTTCATAACTGTTTATAACATATAATACCCTGTATATATTTGTAGGAGCCGGCTCCGTGGTGTTGGCGTAGCGTGCCTGCCTCTCACCCGGAGGCCCCGGGTTCGATTTCCGGCTCCGTCAGGGATTTTAGAAACTGACGTGAGCGCTGGAACGGGGTGCACTCAGCCTCGTGAGGACAATTGAGTAGCTGTCTGACAGTGAGGCAGCGCCCCGATTACGAAAACCAAGATTCGGCCGAGGGGACCCAATGCGCTGATCACGCGTTACCCCAATATCTTCAGGCCAAATGGCTGGGCAGCGGTCGCTTCGTAGGCCTAGACCCTGCACGGGCTGTAGTGCCAAGGGTTATTGATGTGTAACATCTTTCCACTCGGTTGCTGGATATATTTGTGGGAGTGATTTTGAAATATGGGACGGAAGTGGATCGGACGGAAGTGTGTAAGACGCACTGACAGCTGGATCGTATCCCTCCTGGACATTCATCAACACACAAACATCTTTTTTATTTACACACTAACAATACATAACAATTCCAAGACTCTCTTTTTTTTCTTCACTGCCTACTTGATATTTCTACTCTCGTACTGCCTTCTTGATTGTTCTCGCACTGCCTTCTTGATACTCAGCTGCTAATCATATCAATATGACTCATTTTAACAGAATCCATATGAAATTACGTGTTGGTCTGTAATTCAAGAGGTCCGGGAATTGGGCGAGCCTTTCATGATCTACTGTTGTGCACATTGCATTTACACGCAAGTTGGCCTATTTATAAGGAACTAGCAACACGACCCGGCTTCGCCCGGGAACAGTTATGAATGCATTAAGTAATAAGCGCGTTTTTTTTTCAATGCCAATGAACAACGACCAATCGCCGTTTTACGTCTCGGCATGATGGGTTAAAATCACTGACTGGACTATTAATTATATTATCATGGAAATGCATGTGCAACAAATTCTTGTCAGACGTAATTTTAGAATAGCGAGGTGCATGAAACACAAATCCCCCTTCCATCCAATCTTAACTTGACTGTGAATTTTGCGGAACGAAAAGTTCACAGGCGAAATGAAGAAAAGCCGAGTTGCACTTCCAGGGAGACTCCAAACACACCCACTCTTCTCTAAAGTTTTTAACCCAACACGACTCGACAGTTTGCTGCTGGCTCTATCTGGGGCAATAAGCTCGTCCGCTAGCTAAGCTGTAACTGGGGGTGATTGACTCGCCCCTAGCTAGCTCGTAAACTGTCGCCTCAGTAACTGAATGGAGATTGTTGGAAGAAATAAAAACGTAAAAACACTTATAGTAGGCGATGTGTTGAAGATAGAGATATGCTCTCCCGGGCTTTTTGTGGAACTTTTCATAGTGAACATTTCTTACACTCATATTATATTGATATTTTTAACGGTTTGCCCAGCGTAAGCTTAAAAAGCGCAAGGACGCCAGTTTTTTTCGACCTTTTCACTGAAATCGTTAGTGCTTGACTTCCTTTGGTCATAAATAAATTATTTTCTACAGAAACCTTCCTCGAGATATCCTTTACAGAATGGTGAAAACCGCATCAAAATCCATTCAGTGGTTCTCGAGATTACACGTGACATCCAAGAATCGTGGACTTTGTTCTATACTAAGTAGAGATTATACGCCAATCAGTATAATTTCAACATCATCATCATCTTGTACAGTTTCAAGCCCCAGGCTGGGTCTGTTTGGAACATAAGCCTCGCCACTTAGTCCTTTCTTCCCACCACCTCTCCACTGTCACTCTGGTAAAGTCCTCGCCTCTCTTCTTGACACATTCCTCCACTCCTTTCAGCCATCTATCTCTTGGTCTTCCCCTTGGTCGTTTCTTCTGCATCTGCATCTCATGTATCCTCTTGGGAATCCTCTTCTCATCCTTCTCTTTAAGTGTCCATACCACCTCAGTCTTAATGTCTCAATCCTACCTTGCAAGGGCTCCTCTTTCACCATTTCCCTGACCTTTTCATTCCTCAACCTGTCTCTTCTTGTTACTCCGATCCTACTTCGCAGGAACTTCATTTCACCTGCCTGTATTCTGCTTATGTCTCTTTTCTTCATTGTCCACGTTTCTGAAGCATAGGTCAGTATCGGGATATAGTAGCTTCTGTATAACACTTCCTTGCTTTTTTGTGGGACATCCTTATTCCACACTAAGCTCCTAATGCTTCTCAGAAATGCTTCTGCCTGTCTGCCACGTTCCGTAATCTCTTTGTCATTTCTCCCATTTTCCTCCACTATACTTCCCAAGTACTTGAGACTTTCCACCTTCTCCAGCTGTCCACCTCCAAGTGTTATCCCACTCATTGGTCTGTCCTTTTTCCTGGTCGTTAACAGGATCTCACATTTACTGATGTTGAACTTCCATCCGTATTCTCCCACTGTTTCTTTCCAAGCCTTCAGTTGCTCCTGAATTTCCTCCTCCTTGTTTCCCCAGACCATGAGATCATCTGCAAACACCATTGCTTTCATCTTATCTTCTCCTATATTTCCTGCTATCCGTGTCATTACCTCGTCCATAACCACAATAAAGAGAAGGGGTGACAGCGCACTACCCTGTTTGAGGCCACTCATTTGTCTGAACCAGTCTGTTCTTTCCCCTCCAACTTTCACACAACTCACACTTCCACAATACATCTCCTTCACTCTGCCTACAGTCCCTTTTTCCACTCCCGTGTTTTCCATTGCTTTCCAAACCATCTCCCTACACACACTATCATAGGCCTTTTCGATGTCCAGGAAGGCCATCAACAGATCCTCTCCAAATTCGTAGTGGTGTTCCTGGAGCTGTCTCACTGAAAATATGAGATCCACTATTGATCTCCCAGGTCTGAATCCATACTGCTCCTCTCTCAATTTTCTCTCCACTTAGACTCGTATTCTACTTTCTAATATCTTTCCATATATCTTGGCACAGTGAGATATGAGTGTGACTCCCCTGTAATTTCTGCACTCCTTTCTGCTTCCTTTCTTAAATATTGGGACAATTAATCCTTTCTTCCAATCTTCTGGGTTCTTTTTCTCCTTCCATATGACCCTCATCACACGGTACAGCCACTGTTTCCCAACCTCACCTGCTGCCTTCACCATTTCAACACTCACTTCATCCACACCCGGTGCCCGTCCTCCTTTCATCTTGTCTATAGCCATCTCCAGTTCTCTCCAAGTCAAGTCCTTTTCCATTCCTGTGTTGTCTTCTCCATCTTCCAATGCATTGTCTTCCTCCCTATGACCATTTGGATTCAGCAAATACTCAAAGTACTCTTTCCACACTGTCTTGAGTGTCTCTTTGTTGTGTACCTCATTTCCGTTTTTGTCCATCATTACCACATCCTCTCGCAGACCTCTTCTCTTACTTTTGACCATCCCATAAAGTACTTTCTTATTTCCTCTGCTGTCTTCCTCCATCATCTCTATCCACTTTACTATCCACTTCTTCCTCTCCTCTGCGACAATCTTGTTTGCTTCCTTCTTCTTTATCTTATAATCTTCCCTTGCCAGATCAGTTCTTTCCTGGAACCACACTCTGAAAGCCTTGTTCTTCCTTCCCACAGCTTCTTTTACTCTCTCATTCCACCATGGTGTCTCTTTACACCGCTTTCTGTTGCTTGTTCTTCCACATACTGCCACTGCAGCTTCCACCATTGTTTTCGAATTGCTTCCATTCCTCTTCCCCTGTTTTAGGATTGTCTGTTGGCATCATTTCCCTTATTATCTTCTGGAATTCTTCCTTGACTTCCTTTTCCTTGAGTTTCCATAATTTGATTCTCCTTTCCTGGCACTCTGTCCTCTTGCTATCCTTAACAACTCCCAGGTTCATTACAAGTATTCTGTGGTCGCTATCTAAGGCCTCTGATGGTATTACCTTTATATCTCTGACACTTCTCTTCATTTCCCAGTCGTACAGCATGTAATCTACCAAAGATTTCTTTGTTAAATCACTGCTGTACCACGTTACCTTGTGGCTTTCTTTCTTCCGGAACCAGGAGTTGCCTACCACTAAACCGTTTCTCTTGCAAAAATCCAGCAACTTTCTCCCTTCTTCATTCCTGCTACCCCATCCTTCTGCTCCCAATACATTTTCATATCCTTGCCTTTCACTTCCTACATGTGCATTCAAATATCCCATGACAATGATGCTCTGACCATTCAACTGCTGTTGTAGCTCCTCCTCAAAGTCTTCCTTCTCTTGAGCTGTACATCCAACTTGAGGGGCATATACCTGGTCTATCTCCAGGCTTCTTCCCTTTACAGTTACTCTGATCTTCATGATCCTGTCACTTATTCCCTTTACCTCTTCCTTCATTCCATCTCTCACAACTACTCCTACTCCGCTGCTCCTTCCTTCACTGTTCCCACTCCAGTACAACCGGTACCCTTTCCTCAGTTCTCTGCGACCTTCTCCTTTCCATCTTGTTTCTGCCAAGCCCAGTACATCCAGTTTTCTTCTCACCATCACATCTACAATCTCCTCCACCTTTCCTGTCAGTGTCTGTATGTTTAATGTCCCAACTCGTAGTCCATTAGGATATCCGGGTCGTCGTCGTTTGCATCCGTCCTTTCCGAGGCCTGTTCCTGATTTGAAAGCAAATATGATATCCACTACTGGCTTGCCAGGCCTATCGTAGCTTCACCAGAGCCCCGTCAGCCGTCACTTTTCAGGGTTCCCATAGAACCTTCACAGCTACCGCAGCGGTCCCGGGGCACACGAAGTCCCCACTGTACTGTGCCCAACTCTAGGAATGGGTATTCCAAGATTCAGACACCTAGATATCAAGGGAAAGGCTACAGCCGCTTTTGAGAGTTGAGATATTTGAATATCGCGCTCCATTGCTTCCAGAAGCAATTGGAAAGAATATACCGCTAAGAGCATGTCGAGTGACGTAGCGAGTAATAGCAGAGGTCGAGGCTATTTATTGATTAAATAGTTAACCATGGAGTAGAGACTTGAGACTTGGATCAGATTACTGGCACGGCCAAATGAAAGTGAATGCACTTAGTATCAAGTAAATCGGACCAGGGATACCAGAGATATGAGGATTTCCAGATTTCAGCTGATGCGGCGTGACCCTGACCGTTTTGAATAAAAGCCGGCCGGCTCAAGCAACTTTAGCTCACTTCGAAACAAGCACTTGCCTAGCAAGGTGCTACTACGCTGAGCCAAGGCACATGGTTGCCGGATCTACGCAGAAGTTATTTTCAAAATTGTGATAGTCACAAAAGTGCTGCGCTACGAGTGGAACTTAGTAAGTTTCCGGCAGGGATAATCACTAAGATGATTGATATTTTTCTACAGACACTGGTGAAATATTTCATTTCTACATGGACATATGCTAGACTTTGTCTAGAATAGTACTTTGTCACAGACCAGTAATAATCTAATACTTGGATATTTTAGTCCAATTTAGTCAGTTTTCATATTTGTAACCTGATAACCACTTCGATCTATCAGTATATTGAAGGCCAGTCTATCACGGTGTTGTTCATTAGCCAACGCAGGGAAACTACATGTTGCTTCGCGCATGGTAGATGGTGTGAAGCCATGCCCAGGGAACGATCTTCAGAACAGCCGTTGATTGGTTTAGACTGTCAGTGTTTTCTTGTACTGAAACGATTACCGTGAGTTATGTTACAACTGACATATTTAAGAATAGATCATTTAGATCTGACCCCATTTAAGCAAACGGCTATGGTTTTAACAGAAGCCAATATTAAAATGGATCAACAGTTACTTCAAACGTCAAGAGATATTACCACTATGTCTTGTTAGACGGATTGTGGGTATATAATGGCGGCCGATACAAGGATTATACGTGCTGGTCCGATAGGGCATGTTTATGGATAAATCTACCGACAGTAGTGGCTACGCGCGCTAAAGCGCAGCGTTAGGTCAAGGGGCCAAGCTCTCTGCTGACTCGGTAGACGCGTGGGTTCGAGCCCCACCGTCGGCTGTCCTTGAAATGGTTTTCCGTGGTTTCCCATTTTCAACACCAGGCAAATGCTGGGACAGTACCTTCTGACAGGCCACGGCCGCTTCCTTCCACATCCTTGCCCAGTTTCATTCATCTTCATCCATTCCATCTCTCATCCCGACGCGCAGGTCGCCCACGGGCGTCGACTAGAAAGACCTGCACTCGGCCTCTCAGGAGACTACACGAAAAAAAAAATAAAAAAAAATAATGGATAAATCTGGTACAAACCAGGTTCGCTACGCTTCAAGACCATCAAGAAATGTAAGCCACATTTTGACTTTATATTATGCCTAGCTAATTGGAACAAACTATTTTTTTCTGCAGATGACCAACACATTTTTTATTTTTCTTCGTATTTAAATCTTGCAATGATTTACGCAAGACATATTAGAGTTATTCTGAGTATTTTCAGCACTCAGAACAGTTTAGGATCGATGACCGAGCATATCGAGCATTTATTTGAATATTTCATATTTTTGGGAAGTCACGGAAAACCGTCGATGTAACTGTAAAAGTTAAATTATTTTTTTGTTGAGGAATGGATATTTTTTCCATATTCGAAGGTTCGAACATGTGGATTCTCACATAATTAAACATATTTAAAATAATATAACTAATAATAATAATCCACTAATAATAATAATAATAATGATTTTCATAACTTTTCTAAATAATTCTTGGATATTATATTTTCTAATAATCATATGTATTGAGAGAGAGCCTATGAAGTAGTTTAATCATTTCTAGTTTGGAACAGAAGATTTTCCGAAGGAGAGTGGTTAGCGCAAGCCCGCATTCAACCAACATTTCAGTTCTGGTTGAACAGTTAATATTTGCAATGAGCAAAGTATATTTTTCAGATAACACGGAGAGGCATGAAACGGGAACCAAATGATATTTGTATCAATTAGGATATTTTTGTATTTATATAAAATCATGACGTAAATACACTCGAAAGTGAAATAAAGATTTTCATAAGTATGGTAAATTCACGGGTTGAATTGAATGGTAAAATAAAATAAACTTGTAAGTTTATTAATCTTCCAGTGTTGATAACAAGCAGAGGCTTGATTTATTGTATAAATTTTGGGAAGAAAATTTATGTGTGTGGAGTAGTTGAAATGCCATTCCCAGGTGCGCGTGTTTAAGTCGCAGGAATGAGGAGGATTTTTCGAGCATCAATCAAATAGCAGGTTCGATGGCTCAGGTTTATAGAAGGAGTATTGGAACTACACATTTCGTCGTATGAATGACCCGAAGGTTAGTTCTTAGAAACCATCAGTTCTTATTTCAACCTTGTTTACGAATTCCATTTAGACTTTGATTTTGCTAGAACCCGGATTTGTCATGATAGTAGTTTATTCTTCTTCAGAGGAAGACCTTTGCCGTTGTTGTTGGAATATTGTATTCTTATAAAAATAATAGAATGGGCCACTGCCAATTAAAAATAATTCTATAACCACGAATAATTTGAAGGATGTTTTCAATCCTAGTGCCATGAACTAAATGAATTTATTATGAAGCTACAATTCTTATTTCCGCATTCTGTCGAAGAATTGCAAGTTGTGAAAGTTGCTAAAATGGCCATGAATATAAATATTTTTCATAATAATGTTCCCAAGTGGAAAATCAAATAGTTGAATGGTTCAACAATTTATTGATCAAGTTGATGATTCAGAAATCATGTATTTTGTTAGGAACTTGAAGTTCATAAGCGAGTCACTTCTCGAAATGTTTAATGTCAGAAGAACAATTAATTTTTGTTGTGCTTCGCACAGTTCTTCAATGCTATGCTCAATGGTCAAATACTTTTCAGATGTTATTAATATGTGTACATAATTTGTGTTGATTCAGAAATAATAATATTTTTTGACAATATTTTTTTGAAACTGGAAAAATAAGTGAAAGTTAAAAATTCTATGAACATTTATTCTACGAGTGTTAATATTATGTAAAAATTCAAACAGTGAACTACGATATTTCCAGTAGAGACAATTAAATTTGAACTGGATTTAATCATGAATGAATATAATTTTGGAACACAGTCTACAGGACTAATAATCAGACTTGTGTTTCCAAATATAACTGTCCAATGTGTTTGGAAAATTTCTGTACATTGTGTAAATAGGATGTGGGTCGCCACACGTGAATGATGCTGCTTTGAGCATTTTTGCAGTCAATTCTAAATTCAAAATAAAATGAGATAATTTTACATGATGTGTTATGCCCAGTTGAATCTCCTTCTATCCTTATTGTTGCATTGAGCCAAAAATGAGTAAAGCATTTTTTTCATTTGATGTCGTTTTTGCGATTAGCTTTAACCCATCTGGCGCTCCGGGATATTTTGACTCTCGTGCTAACTGATTCTTGGTAAAATGCATATGTGGTCGTGCGGACTCCGGTCTAAACGGGCACATAAAATAAGATAGAGAGAGAAATGGCTTCGAACGTGGGGCTCGATTTAGACACGGTCAATCGCATGCCGATTTAAATTGTGAAAATTTTTATATAAATATTTTGGGAGTTGAGAGATGTCTGGTTTGGATGAATAAATTAGTAGGAAACCCAATTAGTGGGGAAAATTAAAAATTTAACTGGATTAATAATTAGAATGGGTTTGATTATTTTTGATAATGGCTTAACCATTAGGGCGTCAAGTAAATTCAGTAGTAAACGTTCGATGACTGGACATACGCATTATTAGAATCCAGGTGGAGGATATTTGAGAACTTGCATATTTTTCTTCTGATATAGTGGTAAATGTAATTCGTAAAAGTAGAGAATTTTGTTTTTCCATCACGTCGACATTAGGACAAATCTCATTTTATTAGAGTGTTCCAATTAGCTATTCATATTTCTTGTTCTAGTTATAAGCTTGTGTTTGCCAATATTGTATACCCCTAAGTTTTGAATAATAATTGAAAATTATGGAAGAGATGATGAGGATGATGAGGAGTTTGGAGGAGAGTTCAAAAGAGGCTGGACGGCGTGTAGCCGCCATTATGAAAGAAAATTCTGATTCTTTAGAAAGTAAACTTAAAGAAAATTCTGATTCTTTAGAAAATAAACTTAAAGAAAGTTTAAATGAGAAACTTAAAGAAAATTCTGATTCGTTAGAAAATAAACTTAAAGAAAATTCTGATTCTTTAGAAAATAAACTTAAAGAAAGTTTAAATGATAAACTTAAAGAAAGTTCTGATTCTTTAAAAGATAACTTGAAAGAAAGTTTAGATGATAAACTCAAAGAAAATTCCGATTTGTTAGAAAGCAGGTTAAAAGATAACTTGAAAGAAAATTTAAATAGTAAATTTAATTCTATGGAAAATAAATTTAAAGAGAATTCCGAAATTTTGAAAATGTCACTTGAGAGTAAATTGAATAAATTATGCGAAAAAACACATGAGCTCGAAACTTCATTAGCCACTAACGCAAGTTTAATGGACGATAAATTTCGCGATGCCGATCTTAGATCCCAAAGCTTAGCTGATAAGATAGAACATGGTCTTAGGAAAGTTGGTGAAGACATGATCAACCTAGAAGTCAAAGTGAAGAAAGAGAGTAATGAGATGGGAATTCCAGTTGTTCAACGGTTGACAGAACAATTCAAAGAACTTGTAATGGGAGAAATAAGAGAAGGTGTGATTAATGAATTGCAAACTGAAATTAAAACCACAGTTGTCAATGAAATTAAAGACACACTCAAGCTGGAGAACCAAGAGGGAATCAAGGAAATTAGGGAATCTTTGTCATCCCATATTCAAGTAATTTCCAAAGATATCCAAGCAACTCAGAAGGACATATCAGATATGACAGGGTCATTGAAAAGTCACGAGGCTGTTATGAACCAGATATCCACTGATGTCAAGGAGAATTGTAAGGAAACCGAAGCAATTAAAAAAATGGCAGAAGAAAACCATAAGGAACTTGAGGCTATGAAAACCCAAATCAAGGACGAGAAACAGTCTGACCATCTGTTGAAAATGTCAAGCATGAGGGGAAAAGAACAGATACAGATAAATCTAGGAGCAGCTAGAGAAACTGATAGTCAAAGACAGGATGAGGTCAGGACAGTATTTCAATCCAACCCCATAACTGTATTCAAGAATGTAGAGGATAAGCCTTCTAAATTTTCAGGGCGAGATTCTGTGACACCCGTAGAATTTTTGAGAGAAGCAGGTGATTACCTGAAAGATTCCAAGATCCCTAAGGAAAGACAGATCCGAGTGATAGGGAAGTTTTTGGAAGGTCCTGCACTTCTTTGGTTTAGAGCTTTTAGATCCACTCTAACCACTTTTGAGGAGTTTTCCCGTGGGTTATTAAAAAGTTTTGGTCCCCGGAAACCCAACAGCAAGTCAGAGCAGAATTATATTCGAAGAGATTCTCGACGTCACAACCTACTCGATACTCTACGTACTTTTCTGGACAGCTTTCTAAACTGCAACATTTAGATCCGCCGATGCCAGATAACGAATTAATTACTGCATTAATACGTCAGTTTCCAGCAGACGTCCAAAGGACTTTGATCGCTGCTGACATCTATAATATGGAGCAATTTGACGAGGTATTACAGAAATATCAAGCAGTGATAGACATGAAGACAGAGACGATCAGATTCAAGAATACCGAAGAGATAAACTTCGAGGGAAAAGAAGAGGAAGACATCGAGGGAGATGCTCAATGGTCTCTGATTTTTCATGAAGCTGAAGGAAGAGAAGTCTACACTGAGAAGGAGTCCCCAGAGCTAGGGAAAATTTTGGAAGAGTATCACGATATTTTTGATATTAAACCTGGTGAAATTAAAGATTTTGAATATCGTATTCGTGTAAATGATGATGCACTTTTCCATGCTAAATTGTATCCGGTAGCGGAAAAGCATCGAGAAAGGGTAAAAGTGCTTATCAAGGAGATGGAAAGTAACAATGTGATTGAAAAGTACACTACATCTTATGTCAATCCATTAGCAGTAGTGTCTAAGCAAGATGGAAGTCAGAGACTATGTTTAGACGCGTGAATTTGAATTCAAGATTGCTGCCAGAGTATGACAGACCACCAATCATTCGGGAACTGTTAAGGAAATTCCAAGGCAAGGTATGGTTCTCTAACATTGATCTCACTTCGTCCTACCACCACATTAGGCTTAGTGAAGATTCCAAGAAGTTTACAGGATTTATGTTTGACCAGCAGACATATGTATTCCGCCGTCTACCATTTGGAGTCAAAACATCTGGATCTATGAAGCTACAATTCTTATTTCCGCATTCTGTCGAAGAATTGCAAGTTGTGAAAGTTGCTAAAATGGCCATGAATATAAATATTTTTCATAATAATGTTCCCAAGTGGAAAATCAAATAGTTGAATGGTTCAACAATTTATTGATCAAGTTGATGATTCAGAAATCATGTATTTTGTTAGGAACTTGAAGTTCATAAGCGAGTCACTTCTCGAAATGTTTAATGTCAGAAGAACAATTAATTTTTGTTGTGCTTCGCACAGTTCTTCAATGCTATGCTCAATGGTCAAATACTTTTCAGATGTTATTAATATGTGTACATAATTTGTGTTGATTCAGAAATAATAATATTTTTTGACAATATTTTTTTGAAACTGGAAAAATAAGTGAAAGTTAAAAATTCTATGAACATTTATTCTACGAGTGTTAATATTATGTAAAAATTCAAACAGTGAACTACGATATTTCCAGTAGAGACAATTAAATTTGAACTGGATTTAATCATGAATGAATATAATTTTGGAACACAGTCTACAGGACTAATAATCAGACTTGTGTTTCCAAATATAACTGTCCAATGTGTTTGGAAAATTTCTGTACATTGTGTAAATAGGATGTGGGTCGCCACACGTGAATGATGCTGCTTTGAGCATTTTTGCAGTCAATTTTAAATTCAACATAAAATGAGATAATTTTACATGATGTGTTATGCCCAGTTGAATCTCCTTCTATCCTTATTGTTGCATTGAGCCAAAAATCAGTAAAGCATTTTTTTCATTTGAGGTCGTTTTTGCGATTAGCTTTAACCCATCTGGCGCTCCGGGATATTTTGACTCTCGTGCTGACTGATTCTTGGTAAAATGCATATGTGGTCGTGCGGACTCCGGTCTAAACGGGCACAGTACTTCACCCCTACAGGCAATCCCCTACTTCATGCCGTTGCCCGTCTCCCACCACGTGGAGTAGGGGTTGGACTTGTATCAGTATAATTTAATATAATATAATCCCCCTTCCGTCCAATCTTAAATTGACTGTGATTTTTGCGGAACGAAAAGTTCACAGGCGAAATGAGTGTTGCACCTCCAGGGAATGGCGAGGTGAATGAAACTCAAATCCCCCTTCCGTCCAATCTTAACTTGACTGTGTTTCACAGGCAAAATGAAGAAAACTCGAGTTGCATTTCCAGGGAAACTCCAAACTCAACCACCCTTCTCAGAAGTCTTAACTCAACACGACTCAACGGTTTGCTGCTGGCTGTATCTGGGGTAATAGGTTCGCCTGCTAGCTAGGCTCTAACAGGGATGATAGACTCGCCCTTAGCTAGCTCGTAAACTGTCGCCTCAGTAGTTGAATGGACATGGTTGGAAGAAATTAAAACGTAAAAACACATATAGTGGGCGATGTCTTGAAGTTAGAAATATGCACTCGCGGACGTTTTTGGTAGAACTTTTCATGCTGAACAATTCTTACACTCATAGTATTTAGATATTTTTAACGGTTTGCCCAGCGTTAGCTTACATAGCACTCGGACGCCAGTTTTTTTCGACTTTTCCACTTAAATCGTTACTGCTCGGCTTCCTTTGATCATAAATAAATTATTTTCTACAAAAATCACCCTCGGGATATCCTTTACAGATTGGTGGAAACCGCATCAAAATCCATCCAGTGGTTCTCGAGTTTACCCGCAACATCCAAGAATCGGGGACTTAGTTTTATACTATGTAGATATTTAAGGTTATGAGTGGTGTCCCGTCTATTAATCCACAGGGAGTACGGGAATGTTCTCCGCAGTGCCTACAAGCTGCTGCGAGAGATTACGTCACCAGTTGCGTTGGCAGTACGGCTGTCGCTTGTATCATAACAATCCAACAGTAAACATTATACTCATCACAGCCATTCATAACATACTGTTGCACTCTTCGAATAATCTAACTATACGCACTGACGATTTCGACAGCCCACAGCCCACTTATGTGGCCTTCACTCTATCAATGACACCGTGCTGCCAACTAAACTGATGACGCAATCACTCACAGCTGCACGTAAACACTGCGGAGAACATTCCCTGACTCCCTGTAGTTGATCCATATCGTATTCATTATTTAGGCTAGTGCTGGTGGAAGCTACAAATCATCTAATAAAATGAGTTCCATATTATAAACTACGATATCTGTAAAACACTCCCTTTTACAATAGATTAATATTTGTGCCAATAATATTATAAAATACCGGTGTATCAACAATTTCACGTGAGGTGTCTTCTATGCCAGATGTTACACATCATATGCGACTACTGTAAGGCTATAAAAAAATTATTTATTATTATTTTATATATTTGTAGGTTCTGGGACTTAGTTTCTAAATTCATTTTGCGATGTATTAATCTTCCTGAGCAGGATTGTTGTATTAGGCTATTGGGGAATCACTGTAACTAATAATCACATGTATCAGGTGATGGTTGTAATAAACAATACTCTCGCCCCAATCTCTGGCTATCCGATGAGGATATTCTATTCTACTACATCACAAATGCTTTTACATACTTTAGTGCCAACGGCCTGGGCATATTGAAATACCGGATGCCATAAGAACTCTGCACTTAAGCAGCATTGGGCGTGGTTGAAACTTGGATAGTATGCCAGTTGTGGGACCACGTGCTGTTGGCGCACATTCGGAGGAGCGCAACGGACCTGGCCAACTTCCGCACGTAAACTCCTGGCTGAGGATAGCCTCTTCGGCGGCTTGGACCTGCCTTCAGGAAGAATACCCGTTAATATTACATCATACTGTAGTGAGTGTTCTTTAAAATTCCCCCCAAGGGCTCACATCTAGTGGGACGTGGGTTGACGACCACGGGGCCCCAGCTGAGTCCGGCATTGCTCTCACTTACTTGTGCCGGGCTCCTCTCCGTCTTCTTTCCTGTTGACCTCACTCGGTCAACTCTTGTTCTCTTCCGACCCCGACGGTATTAGAGTATCCGAGGCCTAGGGAGTTTTTTCCTTTCCTGCCTTAATTTGCCCTTGTCTCATCTTTTCTGATACCCTCCTTCTTCGAGGGGTCAACTTTCTTTTTCTTTTCCTGTTCTCTCCTGCATGCGGCAGGGTGTATGTAGCCCCACCATTTCTGGTGCACTCTGAATATTGCTACACCCTCAGGGCTCACGGAAGGTGAGTTCGGGAGTGGGCGACCCCGAGGGATTCCTGAATTGGGTCCGGTTTTCACCCTTTTATCCATTACCTCTGGGGTGGACCCTCTCCTATTTCAATTTCCTATCTGGCTTTCATGGCTCTCCTTCCTTCTAAGTCCCTCAATCCGCATTCTTCGAAGGTTGAGGGCATTTCTTTTCCTCCTATCCTTTATTTGCCTTATTCTCCTTTTGTTTTCTATTTCTTCTTCTAGTATATAAGTTAGTAGTTAGTTTTAGTTATAGTTTCCATTTGATTTTCATCTTCACGATCATCCAAACCATTAGGGGCCGATCACCTAGATGTTAGGCCCCTTAAAACAACAATTATCATCATTATCATCTTTAAAGTTGCTTAGTTATTGAAATATCGTATACAATTGCTTCTTTCTGGGCACTGGCATGTGTGGGTGTTTTCTAAATGTAAACATTTTTCAATTGTGGATTATTTAGTGTGATAATGTTTTCACAAATCAATGGGGTATAAATATAATAATAATAATGATATTGGTTTTACGTCCCATTTAACAACTGCGGATTTTAGAGACGCCGGGGTGCCGGAATTTTTCCCCGAAGAGGATCTTCAATGTGCCAGTAAATCAACTGACACGGCTCCCTCACATTTGCGCATCCTCAAGTGACAAGTGGCTGCGCCAGGATTCGACCCTGCAACCTTGGGCACCGCAAACGAGAACCTTACTGCTGAGCCACACAGCCAGCTAGGTATAAAGCGCCCGCTTGACTCAAAATAATTGCACAAAATATTTAAGAGCTCAAAACAAAGAAATTTTACATCCATCAGTAAGTTAATTCAAATTTATGAAAACACAGTTTTTTTAAAACTTGGGTTACAACAGTGAATGAATTGGAAAATTGTATTTTATTTTTAGCCTACTTTTCACATTTTGAAAAAATGAGGAAAAAGTAGACTTAAGAGATCGGGCAAATGTGCGTGTGTCTGTCTGTCTGTCTGTCTGTCTGGCTGTGTGTGTGTGTCCCCCCTCTATCAACTCCTAAACGACTGCAGCAATCGAAACAAAATTTGGTAGAAGTAAAGATCTATACCTGTATATCTCACGGCCATATTTGAAAATGATGTCAGTGCTACCAACTGCTGAAAAATCGCAATTGAAATTTGAGCTCCATGTTGGATATCTTGGAAGGTATGAAGGGGAGCTATTTCAAAATTGGCACACGTATAGATAATAATATTGTGATTTAATTTCCAGGAGGCCATTCATGTCAGTGTTGCCAAAATGATTCTAAGCCTGCTGAAATGTCCACATTTTAAATTCATATAACTTCTACACTATCAATTGGATTTCAACCAAATTTCGTATGTGCTATGTGTACATAAACAGATATGACTGAGCGTATTCTTAAGAGCCACCAGGGCTGCCAACTGTTAATAAATGCTCTCAATTTTTTTAAATCTAAATACCCATATATCATAAAGTATGCAAGCCGACAGCTTTAAACTATGCACACGTATAGTACCTGACATTCTATATTAATTTGGAGTAACTTATATATGTCAGTGCTACCAACATGATTCTAAGCCTGCTGAGAGGTCCAACTTTAAATACATGTAACTTCTATACTATCATTTGGATTTCAACCAAATTTCGTGTGTGCTATGTGTACCATAACAGATATGACTATGCCGATTCTTAAGAGTAACCAGGGCTGCCAACTGTTAATAAATACTGTCTCTATTTTTGTTACCCTAATATCAATATATCAGAGCTCTAAACTTTGCTCACGTATAGTACCTGGCATTCTAGATTAATTTTGAGTAACTAATATAGGACTAGGCCAGTGCTGTCAACATGTTTCTAAGCCTGCTGATAGGTCCAATTTTAAAATGCATGTAACTTCTATACCAACTAATGGATTTCATTCAAAATTGATTAAACAATAGATCACATTATTTCAGATTATTTCTGACCAATACACGTATGTCATTGTTGCCAACATGATTTTACGCTCCCTGTTAGATCCAATGTTTAACTGCATGTAACGTCCATGCTATCCATTGGACTTCAACCAAATTTTGTATTCTGTACCGTACCTTAAGAGATGGAACTAAGAATATATTCAGTCACCAGGGCTGCCAACTGTAGTTCTCTATTAGGCTACATTATGCCAGGTAGCATATACAGTATTTCGAACTAATTAGAAATTTCTATATTACCAACATAATTTCGTCATTATTCTAGATAGATCCATATAGATTAATCATTGGCATGAATCTTAAATTTTAAGAAAAGTAGGCTCTTAATTCGTCACGGAACTTCTTGTTAATAATTTGGTCATGTGTGTAATGTGTTGGTTTTGGATTGCGCGAATAAAGGAGCACTAAATGTGGCCATCAAGGATGGCTTGCGGAGCAGTCTATATCAGGCTGAGATCTGGGTGCATGAGCTGCTAAGCCGGGACATCGTCAGTTTATTTAGCGGCGCTCGTCTACTGTAAGCTAGTTAAGCCCACGGTGTTGATCTAAGTAGGTGTGCACGCATCTCGGCAGCGATATGGTGGAAACTGCAGGCCTTGTTTGCTCAACAAAATAGCACACTGTCTCATTTGTCGCAGGGAAGTAAACGCAACGATATTTTGTGCCCCAGTCCATAAGACCTAAATAACTAGCCAGATTCTCTTTCAGACTTGCTTCTGAAGTTTAAAACACTTTGTAGATGTTTCAAAACCATTTCTGGTGAGTTCATAAAAAGTTGTTGATTCATTAGAGGGGCTTGGACATCGTGGTCATTCAGCCCCCTGTACTTGGGTGTGTGTGTAATTTTGTGTGATAACCTGTGTTATTGTGACGGCTGTATTAGTGTGTGTATTTGTGATTCAGGTGAGGACTCAGAAGGCGGCCGTTGCCTTAAGTTAGGTATCTTCCCCACATTTGCCTGGAGTAGAAGTGGTAAACCACCGGCCCCGTGGTGTTGGGGTAGCGTGACTGACTCGCACCCGGAGGCCCCGTTTTCGATTCTTGACTCCGTCAGGAATTATAGAAACTGACGTACGGTTTGGAACGGGCTGCACTCAGTCTCGTGAGGACAATTGAGTAGCTGTCTGACAATGAGGCAGCGAGTGGTCACGGAGATCAACATTAACGGCCGAGGGGAACCGACGCGCTGACCACGCGTCACCTCATAATCTGCAGACCGAATGGCTGGGTAGTGGTCGCTTGGTAAGCCTAGGCCCTTCATGGGGTGTAGTGCAACGGGGTTTGGTTTGGTTTGGTTTTAGAAGTGGGAAACCACTGTAAACGACTTCCAAGATGGCTGAGCTGGGAATGCAACCCATCTCTTCTCAGGTTTGCCCGTTCCAGCATTCAGACCAGAATTACATTTCTTTGCAGAGTCGGGAATCGAACCCGGAATTCCAGGGTGACAGTCAAAAATGCTAGCCCCTATACCACGAGGTGGTCAGTTGATAAATAACAATTAAGTGTGTACAGCTGTGGGTAATCTTATTATTCTGAAAGTCAAATTTCAACTCTTTCTCTATAATAATTGTAGTGAATCCTACGTGCATTGTGCTCTTGGCTTTAGGCTTCGTGCGTACGTTGATGTGCTGCTGTATGCGGACGTTCCGAGAAGCTGCGGTATTTCTCGGTTCGAGTGTTGCATGAAGAGATCAGCTGACGACCTGTTTGAGGATTTATTCTTCCCGAACGTGATGCTGTGTTGTTGGCTGCAATAATAGATATTGTAGCACGCAGAAAAATTTAATATTCTACAGAGTTTCCCTCCAGGAACTCACGAAATTGATTTGAAAGCAAGGTGGATAGTGACGGTGAATCGCAGGTAGTAGGTTTAAATAGTAGTAGTGGAGTAGTAGGGGTTCTAAGCCACTCATTTTATTTGTACCCGACTGTACATGTAAAATAATGAATATCTCTTGAACGCATGGTCCGATTTTGACAAATGAGGTATTGTTGGACTCGGGCTGACGTCCTCTTTGCTATGGACCACTCGTTATATTTTTCAAAATTATTTGGAAATTTTTGTTTTCGAAACTATGTGATAGTTTGAAAACCAAACAGGATAGAACGTTGTGCCATGGCTCAAACGAACAGTCTTTATGACCTTTATTTTTTGTAATAAAACTTTTTTATTTTTTATATTTTTTTGAAAACACTCGAATTTTGAAAATCCTATATTTTGGAAACTAGGAACTCTACAAAAAAAATTGTTTAACGTAAATCAATGGTCCCTACCCCCTCTACCCCCAAAATAAATTTCAAGTCTCTAGAATGAAAACCTGCAGTAGTGTGGTAAGGACAGAGCTGCCTCACTTAGCAAGTGGTGAGCCCCTGCGACCTTGGAATGGAAGGAGCCATGCTAGGAGGGCGTGCTTGGATTCGTTTTTTTCGTCTCGTCCTGCTCTTTACGGGAATGTCGGTGTCGAAAAGGTGAAAATCTGGAAACACAGTCTTTTTGGGGTAAAAACGTGATTTTAGACTTTTTGCTATATCTCACGAACCAATAACGCTAGAGGCGTGTTCGACAGGTCCAAGGACTCGGGGTAACGTCCTCTCTCCTATGGACCACTCGTTATAATTTTTAATAAAATTGGAAACTCGATTTTGGGGTAAACACATGTTTTTTGTGATTTTGCCGATATCTCACGAAGCAATAACGCTAGAGGCATGTACGATGGGTCCAAGGATTCGGGAAGACGTCCTCTTTGCTATGGACCACTCGTTGTAATTTTAAAAAAATTGGGAAACGCGATTTTGGGGTAAACACGTGTTTTTTATAATTTTTGCCGATATGTCACGAACCAATAACGCTAGAGACGTGTACGAGGTGTCCTAGCACTCGGGCTAACGCCCCCTTTCAAATGTGGTAGATATTTTTTTCGAAATAATAATTCACAAAGGGCCTAACGCCATACATGTTGAAAAAAAAATCATTACCGTTACCTGTTTATAATGTTTATAAAGCGTGGTGGTTGAGAGAGACGATACGGCTGGGTGTGTGTGTGTGTGTGTGTGTGTGTCGCTGACCACGGTGGCTGTGTTCAATAGATCAATCGCTATTTCGACGGGTCGGTGTATGACAGAGCGAGGGTGCGTTTTCTGATATTTTACCTTTAACGTGTAAACGGTGATGAGAACTAGGTTCTATGTTGGTCGAAGCGAGTAGAGAAAATAAACTTGCCGACGAGCAGGAGGTGAATGTCATTTGAGATTATTGGAAGGCGTTGATCTGACTTGACAACAGGTGACGCTTGAAGGTGAAATAATCTGACCATCGTGGTGGCAGGGGAGTGTGAAAGGCATGCACACACATTTGTGAAACCACATGTAGGCTAAACCAGTGACATCCTGTTTTGCTTCGTACGTGACAAAATGCAAGTTCAGGTGAAATTTGATCTACCGCAGGTGTTCGCCTGGGACGTTATCTGTCCACATGCGCGATAAATGTTAACAAGTTACATCCTGTCTTGCTTCGTACGTGACAAAATGCAAGTTGACGTGAAATTTGATCCGGCACAGGTGTTCGCTTGGGTGTTATCTGTCCACGTGCGCGATAACTGTTAACAAGTTACATCCTGTCTTGCTTTGTACGTGACAAAATGCAAGTTCAGGTGAAATTTGATCCGGCACAGGTGTTCGCTTGGGTGTTATCTGTCCACGTGCACGATAAGAGAATGTTCAAAGCGTGGAAAAAAAAAAGATTATACATGCAATGTGATATATAAAGACACGTCGCTGACATTTCCACTCGCACTTATGTGACTACCTTTGAACACGCTACAGCGTTTTGTGAAACACTTGGCCTTGTTTAACAGTTTTGGTGTTGGTGGAAAATACTTATTCTTGTTGTGAGGTAGGTATATATTTATTCATTTATACATTTATTGATTTATATATAAATACATGCAATTATTTATTGATTAGGTAATTAATGATTTTATTTATTTATTTGTTTGCAGATAACCGGTATAGCCTACTTGTCGTGTGTGTGTGTGTGAACGATATTAAAGAAAGAGAGAAAGACAGACAGCTAGAGAAGGAAACCATTTCCACACTAGTCCGTGAGACGGGAATATAGCAAAGCATTATACGTCAAGGTGAGATCTGTTTTATTATATAATATAACCTGTTTGATTTTGTTTTTGTTTATGAAATGCATAAACTATATGGAATGGATATACTTATGGTGGTTTATTTTATTTCTTTTTAGATATTTGGAGAAAAAAAGGGTTCACTGCTATAGCAAATACAGTTGAAAACCAAGTGGCTTTAGAGTGGAATCCTTGTCAAGCAGTCTACAGCTGAAAACTCAGGTGAGAGTGTTCTTTCAAAATAATGTCTTTTGCCACTGCTACCGATACGTTAATTTGGGAACCCCTAAACAGTTGTTTCAAATCACGTGTGTGCTCTGGTCGTGTGGTCAATGTTAGAAAAAGTTTGATTCCCAAAGAATTTTTACAATCTTGTTTTGAAATTTTTAAAATTGAAATGTGTACAGCGCAAAGGTTGCATACGGCTTTAAAGGTGAATACAGAACTGGTGTGCGATTTCATATATAAAAAGAAGGACGTAGAGCATAAAGAGACATTTTATATTTGCAGTAAAATGCAAGAGCTATTCATAGCCCATAATTTGGAACAGTGGTATGAAACCCACGTGGTGAATGCCTTGCTATCAAAATTTGATAAACTGCAACAAGGACCGAGTGGCCTTGCCTTAGACAAAATTCATCATTTGCAAATCAACATTTGTCAATTCAACCCGTTGAACGCTGGGTCTAGCTATATTGAAACACCACCAGCCATAGCTTCGAAAAAGGCAGTGGTGAATATTGAGAACCATGACAATGATTGCTTTCTGTGGTCTGTGGCTGCGTTTTTGCAGCCAGTACAGCAGCATTGTTACAGACCAGGAATGTACAAGGCCAAGTTTGTCGAATTGAAACATACTTTAAATTTAACTCGAGTATCGTTCCCTATGGACTTAACCGAGATCCATAGGTTTGAACAAGATAACCAGGACTTTTCGTTCATGGTGTATGGCCTTGACGGTGATGAGATTGTGGGTCCTCTTTACGCCACAAAAGAACCGAAACGACATCACATTCATCTTTTATATTTATCTGTAGGAGAGGTGAATCACTATTGCCTCATTAAAAGCCTGAGTAGATTGCTAAGCAGTCAAATGTCTAAATATAAATGTAAAAAACATATTTGTGACCGTTGCTTGCAATATTTTACAACCCCTACGCTTTTGGAACGTCATAAGGTAGATTGTGTTTCTCAGGAAGCAGTGAGACTGATATTGCCACAAGGGGACAAGGCTGTGTTAAAGTTTAAGGACATTCACAAGCGTGACACTGTTCCCTATGTGGTATACGCAGATTTCGAAGCTCTCACCACACCCATGGCGGGATGTGAACCAGATCCCACCATCAGCTCAACCACACCCATTCAAAAACATGAACCCTTTGCCATTGGATTTAATGTGGTGTGTGCCCATGACCCCACACAATCCGTTTACAAATACCGCGAGGGGCCAGATTGTGCCAAATGGTTCTTGGATGAACTTGTCAAGTTGGCTCATGATGTACAGGAATTACTGGACCACCCAGTACCCATGAGCCTATTTCCAGAACAGCAGCAGCAGTATGAGCATGCCACGACATGCCATATTTGCGAAAAGCCTATTTTAAATAGAGAGGAAAAAGTCAGAGACCACTCGCACTTTACGGGGGAGTTTCGTGGAGCTGCGCATAGTAAATGCAACTTGAACTTTCCAGCTCCTCGCTTCATCAGTGTCTTTTTCCACAATCTGGCAAATTATGACATTCAGTTTTTGATTCGTGAATTGGGCCATGTTAACAAGGGCTCGTTTACCATTATTCCCCAAAACCATGAGCGTTTTACAGCCCTGACATGGTGGTTGGGCGACTTTAGCATTCGATTTTTGGATTCCTTTAAGTTTATGGCATCCTCGCTAGACAGCCTTGTGAATGGCTTGAATGAGGAGGAATTAAAAAATACTAGAATGCATTTTAATGATCCTGAGCAATTTCAGTTGTGCATTCGGAAAGGTATATTCCCGTATGATTTCTGCAACAGCTGGGACGTGTTAAAGCAAAGAAAACTCCCTCCACAAGAGAAATTTTACTCGAAACTAACACGCAGTACCGTTTCCGATGAAGACTATGCACATGCATGTCAAGTTTGGCGAGTGTTTGGCATGAACACGCTAAGTGAATATGCTTTGCATTACCTAAAACTGGATGTATTGCTGCTCACTGATGTGTTTGAAAAATTCCGTGAGTTGTGTCAACACATTTACGGTCTTGACCCGGCTCACTATTACACGAGTCCTGGACTCTCGTTCGATGCCGCTTTGAAATACACTCAAGTGGAATTGGATTTACTCACTGATGTAGACATGGTTCTATTTTTTGAAAAGGGCATTCGTGGCGGCTTTGTGTCGCTTAACCAACGCCATGCTGAAGCGAACAATGTCTACATGCCTGATTATTCACCAGACAAACCAGAATCGTACTTAATGTACTATGACGTGAATAATTTGTACGGTTACGCCATGAGTCAGCCTTTGCCCTATGGAAAGTTTGCTTGGCTGACAGACAAACAAGTGTCAGAATTTGATGTGAACATGGCTAGCCAAGAAACAGGCCGTGGATATGTGCTAGAAGTGGATATTGAATATCCCTCATCCTTGTATGATGAACATGCCGATTTCCCATTCTGCCTTGAGCAAATGGTTCCCCCTGACAGTAAAGTGAAAATTGAAAAACTCATGGGCAAACTTTACAACAAAAATCGGTATGTGGTACATATCCAAATGTTGGTGCAATGCCTCGCCCAAGGCTTGGTGTTGAAGAAAATCCACAGGGGTATTTCTTTTGCTCAAAAATCATGGCTTGAGCCGTACATGCGACTCAACACAGAGCACCGACAAATGGCAACACAGCAGTTTGAAATTAATTTTTTTAAATTAATGAACAACTGCATCTATGGCAAGTCCATGGAGAATGTCCGCAAATACCGTGACATTAAATTGGTGAATGTCTGGGAGGGGCGGTGGGGTGCCCGGCGGTACATTGCCAAGCCAAATTTCAAATCAATCAAAATTATCGATGAGGATTTGGCTACTATTGAAATGAGTAAGACCAGCGTGACCATGGATAAGCCCATTTACTTGGGTCAAGTCATTTTAGACTTTTCTAAATCGGTCATGTATCGATTCCACTATGAGTTTGCCAAACGCCATTTTGAGGACGTCTCTCTTTTGTATATGGATACGGACTCATTCATTTACCACATTCGCCACTGCAACCCCTATGACGTCATGAGGCAACATAGTGACTGGTTCGACACCTCTTGCTATAGCGCTGACAACGTGTTTCAGCTGCCCATAAAGAACAAAAAGGAAATGGGCGTTTTAAAAGATGAATGCGGTGATTCCATTATGACGGAATTCGTAGGTTTGGCTTCAAAAATGTATGCTTACCGCACACTCGACTGTAAGGAAGCCAAAAGAGCAAAAGGTGTAGGTAGGGCAGTGGTAAAATCGCTACGTGTAGACGATTACTTAGCGGTTTTACGCACTGGCAAAGCTATGTCTCATACACAGTGCAGGATACAATCCAGCAACCATCATCTGTATCTTGTGGAACAGAGAAAACGCACCCTCGCCTCCATGGATAACAAGCGTGTGTGGGCTGATGACCTGCTCACCAGCCAGCCCTGGGGTTATAATCGCAACGAGGAGGAGGTGTGATTTCACTGTATAATCGTTTATGGGACATAGCTTTATGTAACTTGTAGATTTAGTATTTTGTAAATATTGTTTTCTTGTCATTGTAAATAGTAGATTTTGTAAATAGTGGCAACCCACTTGGACCTTTTGCTCTTAAAACGTTCTATGCAACCTTATTTTTTTAAAATTTTTTGATTGGTAAATAGTGTGATTCTTGTAATGCTGTACAAAATTGATTTTTTGTAAATATGAAATAAGTAAGATTTTTAGTAACTTTAATAACTAGTATTTAATTATTTTTTGAAATAGTAAAATGGTAAACTAAAAAAAGTTCTTTTGGGATGAGTGTACATGTCGAGAATGTGCTTTTGGGAATAAATAAAGTGGTTGTGTTTGTTCCCAAAGACAGGTGTGAATGTATGAGTAGAAAGAGAAAGCTCATGTATATGGTTGACCAGAGCAAACACGGTGAGGTAGGGTGGGGGGGTGGGGAGGGGGTAAATGCTCACTTATATACTCATTTTGTTTTAAATAGTTTCGTTTTTTTCATTGAAATGTGGCAGACAATAGACATTATTTTTGTAAAAACAGTCTTACCTGCAGTAGTCGTAGACCTCGACGTTTCTCCAAACACACATCAACACATTGCAGTATTATCAAGGTCAAGCACTTGCATCAACATCATTGTCAAATCTCAACTTTCGACATACACCAAATGGAAAAAATATGAAAACTGCAAAATGGAAATTCCATGTTTCCATATCACCAAAACAGCAAAACTTAAAACGGACATTTTTAAAAACTGGAAATGGCCATGTGTGAAATTTGAAAATTCAAAAACTTCAAACGGACATTGTTTAAAATGTGTCATCAGCAAAATGTAAAAATCCATATCATCAAAAACGTTAAACTTGAAACGAACGTTTTCAAAAAAATGTAAATTGCAAAATGATAAATGACAGTGTGTGGAATTCATCATGTGTGAAAAATGTGTAAAATGAAAAAAATCAGCCATCAACATCACGATTTCTTAAAATTAAAAATAACAAAACATCGTGCTCTGGAAAACTTTTGTTTTTATTTCATAGTCATAGTGAATTGACAAAAGAAAAATAGAATACAAACAAATCCCAATTCCTCACTCCTCAATGTTTATGTCCATGCATCATCAACTTTCCTTTCATAGCACTCATGACAATCAGGGCTGCCATTCTTTCACCCACTGAGGCATCATTGGATGTGAAACGTTGTTTAGCTTTCTTCAATAACAATTTATCGGCCACATGTCTTAAACCAGGATGACTATGGCGATAAGAAAGGTCATGTTCCTTGCATGCTTGATCCAAAAGATTAATGGGTACATCACTACGTTGTAAACGTTTTTCGAGACGAGTTCCAGGGCCACAAAAACGATAACCTGGAAGATGGATTTCAAAAGGTAAGTATTGAATCACTTTGTCAATGACGCCATTGCCAGTACAGGTCTGGCATATCCTTTTCCATCGATGGTAAGAAGGTTTGGTCTTCCTCCTCCTCTGTGGACGATGTTTGTGTTTGTTGTTGTTGTTGCTTTTTCTCGCCATGACACCCGTGGAATGATTCAACAAAGTCTTTACATGGACTCTTATGACCGTGATACAGTTTCACTAGCTGGCAAGTCGCACACTGACGCATAGACGGTATTTTTGCCATGGCCACTTGCTTATGGTGATCGTAATCCGTACAGGGTTGCAATTCACTCAACACAGGGTCTTGAGTCCATGATTTTGGTACATGTTGCCAGATTTCTTTGACCGCGTTGGCGGCCACATAATAAATGAACGACTTGGGCAGCGCCAAGAGTTCCTCTTTGGTAAAACTGTCTAGTTTCTTTTTGCACACAAAGAACTTGCCGATGGCTTTGTCCGTAGCATTGCCTTTCTCCATAGTATCACGTGCTGTAGATGTTTACACGTCGCTTGTAGAAATCTCACTGGCGTCATTCACAGGTAAATCTTGAGTTATAATTTTGTTCAACAACTCCCAGCAGGCATGGGTGGTTAACCAATGAAAGAGATGCCACGCATGTGATAGGGCTGTATGGGTAATGTTGCCACAGGAACAAGTATCCATGAGCGTTTGCAGGGAGGGGCAGCCCAACTCCATGAGGTCGATACATTGGCAGTAAGACGCCAAAAATGGTTGCAACCATTGACGTTTTTCATTACCTTTCACAAATACCACATTGGCCGAGGACAAGTGTGCTTTCATGACCACGTCCAAATATTTATAGGAAATGGTTCCCTGATTCCAGTCTAGTTGCCTATGATTTTCAATCCACTGGGTTTGTTTACGGTCTTTTTCACACAACAAATCAAAAGCATGGGGTGGTTTAAATAGCAAATGCGTAGCTTGCGATATCCAAAACGTGGTACAATCGATCATGGCCACTTGTTTAAATATAAATTTGTTGTCACCAATTTTAAACCCTTGGCAATCCACAATGAGTGTGCGCAACATGTTGACGCTTGCCTGGATCAAGGTCAACTGACGACTGACTGACGATCAGGTGTGATCATGACATAGACTTACCTGCCATGCTAGTTTCAAAATTGAGGTTAGGGTAGGACAGTGGGGGCATGCAAAATAAGAATTTAAGAATTACATCATTTTATTATCATAACACGTCTTACAGGCTTTTGTCATTTTAGGATAAGGACGATAGCAACTGATACAACAATATAGTCTCTTGTGTTTGTAACGTCCATAACACCGATGATGTCCCAATGTCTCTAAACTAGGCGTTTTTGATGGTGAGCTGCTCACCGAAGCACCATGGATACCATACGGTCCACACGTATCGTAACTTGTTTTTTTTTTCATCACCCAAAGACACAAGCGAGGGATAGCTTGAATGACAGGGTATATTTCCCACTTTCATTCTGCACAGGTAGGGGCAGGTGGGTGACCAGCGCTGATGTTCCTGCATGGGTTCATCGCCCTCCTGCCATTGGTCTATGATGATGGGACAAAAGGCACATTTCACTTCATCTCTTGTTTTTAAATAGTAGAATCCAGCGGCTGCCAAGGCTTGAGGGTTTATGAAAGGCACTGGCCATGTGGCAAAAGTCTTGAAACGTTGTTCCTCAGAGTTTAAATTCATGGATGTAACGTCTCTTGAGGCTTTAAAGCAAGACATGACTGAGCGGCTTGACGTGGGATGACCTGTTATTTATACACTCGTCACTTGGTTGGACAGTGGATAATAGTTGACTTGTTTGTGATGAATAATCAGACAGTAGGCCGTCGTATTGGCTGGTACATTGTTATGCGTTTCAAAATCTAGTCGAATGTCGATATTGGATGGCTTGACAGACTCTTCCAGGTAAGAACAGTCAAAAACAATCAGTGGTGCTCTTGCCTTAAACGCTTGGGGTAGTAGCATGGGGCCGTTCTCTTTTTGATAATACGACCATCGAAATTTAGAAAACAAGTCGTACAGGGGGCCAAACTTATTTTTTGAAAAATCCAAATCCAGTCCTTCATAGGGAAACACAGCTCCGTTGAGGAAAAGACGTGCATTTCTCAATTGCAGGTGATCAAATTGCGTGGCATCTTTGGTTTGTTGATACTTGCGATTCGTTTGAAAACCCACGATCAGGTAGAGAGGTCTCTCTGTATAGCGAGCTGTTTTTACAGACCAACTGTGTGTGTTGGTGGTGGGCAATAGCGGATACTCATGGAGTGCCCAGCTTCTAAATTCCATGGGTAGAGGCATATCTCTCTTTACCATCTTGAGTATGTCCAGTTTTTTGCTATCGTTAAGGGTCACATGAGGCACTTTCCATTGCAAGCGTTGTAGTTGAACTTTTGAATCGATGGGGGCATTGTCAGCTCCCTTGAGTGCATTATTATCACTCCTGTCTCTCACCAGATAAAGCACTTGCCTTGCGTTGACCACAATGCGTTGGTGATCTTCAGCAAAGCCTAGAATCAGTTTAAGAGGTAAATATCCAGTAAAGGTCCCATCGGTGTGTACCATCCAGTCATTGGTCGAGTCAGGACACCAACCTGCCATGCAAAGTGTTTTACCTTCTTCCTCACTATAAGAGGGGTATAGTTTCATGACACTGGAAATGCCCACATTTCGAGTGCTATCCACCACGATATCGTTAATGACATACCGCACTTCAGAAAACAGAAAGGCTAAACCATGGTTGGCCAACTTGGATGTGGTAGGTGTAGAGCCATCGGCTTTGGTGAGCCGACCTTCAATTTGAATGACACTTTCATGCGGTAGGGTGTAAATATCTTGGTTGTTGATAACAAATTGAATTTCATCATTGTTATTGAGTCCAGGTGTTTGAGCTTGATAGGAATGGAGATCAATTCTTACCACTCCTGGTTGCTCCTCGATGCGGTTCGCTATCTCTAGGATAGAATTCATCATGAGGGTTGACGTGGTAACCCAAATGCTGTAAAATCTGCTTGTTCTGAGATGTTAACGTGTATTCACGTGGCAAACAACTAACACCATTCCTAGACGGTGTTGTTGCTTTATACACAAACTTCATAGTGGCTTTAGCACCAACTTGTAAGTCACTGGTGTGGTAGAATCTAGATCAATGAGTTGTTGATCTCTATTGATCAGTCTTAATGTTATATTACTAATACTATCAACAGCCACAGCATGAAAAAGCACCACTGGAGGGTTTTCACGAATAATATAGCCATTGGGCGATGTCACAATAAAGTCATAAAGTGAATGCGATGGTTCTTGATTGGTGTACACTTGGCTAATAATATTACACGTCACCGACACATGATGGTCCTCAATGAATTTCACTTCATGGTCTGATTCATGTTTTTTGTTGGGCTCCAACACACGTGGTTTAAATCCTAGTAATGGACCAATGGAATCGGGGTGTGTTTTAAAGTCAATGTTGAATGAAGAGAAAATACTGCAGCGATGAGTGTTGGTATTGCCTACAAGTTCAAACTTGTGCGTTCCGTCGAGAAATGACTTTAAACCATATTGATTGATCAACACCACATAAATGTGCTCATAAATATCATCGATCGTGTATCCACCAGAGTTCAAGGTGAGCACAGAATCATCATAGTAAAACTTGTTGTTCACATTTTCACGTATGTTGTATATTCGATTGTACGTTTCAAGAGAAACAAGTCCTAAACCATAGGGTTTTTCACTCAATTCGATAGGCGGGTAAAAGTCTAGGCTGACTTCAGGTCCACGTCCATGCACTGTAAACGTTTTACTTTCTGCCGACATACTGGTGGCGTTTTTGCTTATGCTGCGTCTTATATAAAAAAATTAAACACAAACGTCCACACTGTTGGCTGTTAAACGTTTGCTCTCGTTTCACATTATAATATATCTTGATCCTGTTTCCAAAATAGGTCACTAGTTCCATGGGCGGGGGCAAATTCCCAAAACTGTCAAAGTACCATACCGTGGATCCCTCTTTGACATAAGCTACATAATGCGTTCCTGGTCCTCGGTGATCATCCAAATTGACAACAGCACATTCCTGTTTCCAAGGTCGTGGGGGTAATTGGTTTCGCATAAACACACCTCGAAAATGAGAAAGCTTTAGTTGTTTAGCATAGCTTTCCACTTGTTGATGCGTCAGGGCATGTCTCGCTATGGCAGAGGTTATTTTTTTTTTTTTAATATTTCGAAATGGTGAAATCCCAAATCCTTGTTGATAAAAGGCTGGCTTTAAATTGGCATTTCTAGCCCCCATGGCAATCGCTTCCATCGTTTCATTGTGTCGCTGACTTTCTTTGAGTTGTTGCTTGCCCTGCTGCGCGGCTTTAATGGTTTTCGCCACTGCACTGGCACCGCCCAAAAGTGAACCCATAGCAGCCAAACCGGCAAATAATGCAGGTAAAAATCCAGCTCGTTTGGGGACGGGAATCACTCGCCCTTGGTTTGAAACCTGTCGCCGACGTTTTGGAATAACCTGTCTCTGTGCTGCTCGAAGGGCTTTCCTTATGGTCAATACATTATTTTTTCTTTTTTTCTTTCGCAAGGGCTTGGCCACGAATGTTGAAAACCCTGGCTTTGCCAAGGACAATGTCCTTTTTTTAGTCTTTCTCACTGCATACCTTTGTTTCACCATGATGATAATGACCAACAACCTTTCACAAGAAAGTTTAAATCACAACTAACGTCAGATGGTTATTTCATGGCTGTATATTCCAATTCCACATAAAGTGGGAAATCGTTTATGGTTTTTCCCGCTTGCTTTTCATCCCATGTCAACATGAGATAAAAGGATAATTCGTCACCTGCATTGACCATTTCATGGTCATGGACCAACATCCTATGACCATTTATCTTTATTTGTAAATGGTTCTCATCAGGTATGGCATATTTGATGTGAATGGTTCCATTATAGTGTAATCGATAGTGGCTTAAACCCGAAGCAAGCACATAGGTCGAGTGCCGATCATGGACTACCGGTAAATGGTTTCTGTCATTCACAGGTTTTTCATTTGTCAGATACACTAAAAATACAGATGGGATAAATTTATAAAGCCTTTTCATTTCATGGGTCACGTAACGCTTGGTACAAACATCGTCTTCGTCTTGTGGGTCTTCCACGTGAATAATCCGATGGTGATTAGCGCTATAGCCATTCACCGTAAGCTGGGGCACTTTGTCATAAAACTCATACACTTTGTTATCCACATACTTTTTCGTAGTAACGTCTGTAGACACTTGAGGATGTTTTACATGGGTTAACCGCTTTCCCTTAAAGTCATAATCTCCCTGTTTTGTGCGTGGCACTACTGACGTATCCACATAGTGTTTATTAGCAGGATCTGTTTCCTGTTTAGGATCATGTATGGGGACAGACCTATCTTTGGCCATCAACGCACGTCCAAAGACATCCATCGTCAACCTGTAGTAGCAGTCTACTGTTTTTATGACAAGGCTCGGTGTCCTGTATATAGACAGCCGGCTAGCCTGTCTAAGCCTTAGTTGACATGAAGATTATTAAGCAGCAAGAGTCATTCCCCGTGGGGGACATGGTTTCCCATCTCTGTCCCACATCACGTGAACAACGCCATGGTTCACTGTTTCCATCTTCCATTCGCTGCATCATTGTGGGGCCTTCCGGCTGTGGAAAGACAAATCTTTTGCTAACGCTCATCACAGCGCCCAATGGTCTGCGTTTTCAAAATATTTATATTTTTGCAAAATCTCTCTACCAACCCCTCTACGTGTTTCTGGATCAAGTCATGTCTGGATTACAAAAAGAGAATATGGGTTATTTTACATTTTCCATGCAAGAAAATGTGATTTCACCGGATGAGGTAAAGCCTGATTCACTCATGATTTTCGATGATGTATCCACTGAACGTCAAGGCATTATTCAAAGCTATTTCAGCATGGGTCGTCACAAACATATCGATTGCTTCTATCTTGGACAAACGTATTCAAAAATGTCCAAACAGTTGATTCGTGACAATGCCAATGTCATTGTTTTATTTCGCCAGGACGAGAGGAACAGTCGTCACATTTATAATGAACATGTGAATCCGGATATGACCTTTCAAATGTTTACAGAATTGTGTGCCAAGTGCTGGAACACTCAACGTCATGCCTGTTTAGTGATTGACAAACAAAGTGAACTCAACCAAGGACGGTATCGCTTAGGGTTTGATCATTTTATTGCTATTTAAGGCCCTGTCTCATTCCCCATCAAGTCATTTGTCAAGACACCATGGCGTTAGCAGAGAGTCAATTGAAAAAGCATATTATTAAAGCAAAAAATACTATTCGCCAAAAGTTTCGTCAATTGAAACAATCACGTGCCAATCATGCTTTGTTTATTCAGCAACATTTAGCACCTCCACTAAAAGCCATGTTGAAACCCTCTTTCAAGCCATCTGAAACGCTACCCACCGTTTCACAAGCCACGCAGACGCTGCACGAGGACCCTGAGGAAGAGGAAGAGGAACAGGAAGATTTGACTAGTGTTAGTGAAGTTGAGGATGAGGAGGAACAAGTGTTTACGCCTCAAAAAAAGGCCGCACCCCTTGCAGAGTTTTTGAGAAAAAAGAAATCCTTGGCCATGGTCGAAACACCTTGCCCTTCCAGAGCGTCTCCGTTTTCACAACTCTTGGCCACCCCTCAACATAAAGCTCAACTGAAAACCATTTTAATAAAATATTATGGATCAACATTGGAACCCTATTTCACCGATCTATTTATTGGAAACACAGATACCACGTATGGTGTTCGCTATGAGAATGATAGTTTTAAAATTGGCGATTCATCCATTAAATTTGCTCGTACTAAAGCTGTCATTAAAAACATCAACTATAAATTAACGCCAGGACTGTTAAAGCTGCTCTTTTCTCGGACCCCCTCTTTCCATGATTATACGTCAGAGGATCTTGACAAATATAAATCCATTTTATTGGATACCCATGCCCACAAAAGACAGTATGATCCCACGCAACAAGTGAATGCCAATATATCTCAAAAATATAAAACCATCATTGCAAAAATGTTTCCCACCAGTCAAAGTACTCGTCGTAAAGCATCCGCTTCGGGAGTGACATTTAAACCATTAAAACCCCTTGTGGATGTTACCTACTGGCACAATCCCAATAAGCTCGTCCAGCGGCTACAGTTGTTGCATGCCTCACGTCAAGCTGGCCACACCGGTCACGATTGGGAAATTCAAGAAATTGAACAAGAACTTCGAAATGCCAAAATTATTCTTTAAGCCCTCACCCATTAAAATGGGTATTGCTCACGAGTTGCATCGCCCAGCTAGACGTCATTATCCACGACTCAAGGTGATTTCACGAGGTGTGGATGAACTTTGGCAGGCTGACTTGGTTGAAATGATACCCTATGCTGGCGTTAACGACGGTGTACGCTATATGTTGACCGTCATTGATGTCTATTCCAAAATGGCCTTTGTTGAACCTGTGCGTCGCAAGTCTGGTCCACTAGTTACCAAGGCCTTTCAACATATTATTCAACACTCCAAACGTCAACCTCAGCTGCTACAAACTGACCAGGGGAAAGAATTTTTCAACAAGGACTTCTCCAGTTTCCTCAAATCTAAGGATATTCACCATTACACCACGTACAGCAACCTCAAAGCCAGTGTGGTCGAGCGGTTCAACCGAACATTGAAAACCCATATGTGGAAAGCGTTTACCGCTCAGGGCACGTATCGCTGGTTGGACATGTTACCTGAGCTAGTGTCACGTTACAATGACACCAAACATAGAACGATTGGGACCAAGCCACGTCTCGTAACTAAAAATATTCAGCGATTGGATAAACTGTTCAACCCCATAAAAACAGCCGATCCTAAACGTCACCGACTGAACATTGGGGATTTTGTTCGTGTGAGCAAATTTAAGTCTGCCTTCAATAAGGGCTACACGCCTCAGTGGGGGACTGAACTATTTCGAATTCGTCAAGTCAACTTGGACACTCCAGTCACCTATTTACTCGAGGACCTCAACCATCAACCCATAAAAGGTAGATTTTATCTACATGAACTTCAGAAAACAGCATTTCCTCAGCATTATCTTGTGGAAAAAGTGTTGAAACAAAAAGGAAATAAACTCTACGTCAAATGGTTAGGGTTTAACTCTACGTTTAATTCTTGGATCAATAAATTACATGTTGTGTGAACCTGTGTACTTTTTATTTATTCACACATGTTGTACACCACCTATAGCTCTATGTGTACAGCGCTCCGCGCTTCATGCATGTTCATACATGTTTGTCTTTCCCTTTCCTCCTGTGTTCTCTCATACATTACCCCTCCCCTCTCCCTCCCTTCACCTCCCACCACTGCTGTTTGCAGCTCTTGCCTATCTATTGGTTGTGACATCATTCCGACAAGTTGCATCATACTTTTTACTGATTCAGCGATTCCCACGCTTTGAACAATCTCTTATCGTGCACGTGGACAGATAACACCCAAGCGAACACCTGTGCCGGATCAAATTTCACGTCAACTTGCATTTTGTCACGTACGAAGCAAGACAGGATGTAACTTGTTAACATTTATCGCGCATGTGGACAGATAACGTCCCAGGCGAACACCTGCGGTAGATCAAATTTCACCTGAACTTGCATTTTGTCACGTACGAAGCAAAACAGGATGTCACTGGTTTAGCCTACATGTGGTTTCACAAATGTGTGTGCATGCCTTTCACACTCCCCTGCCACCACGATGGTCAGATTATTTCACCTTCAAGCGTCACCTGTTGTCAAGTCAGATCAACGCCTTCCAATAATCTCAAATGACATTCACCTCCTGCTCGTCGGCAAGTTTATTTTCTCTACTCGCTTCGACCAACATAGAACCTAGTTCTCATCACCGTTTACACGTTAAAGGTAAAATATCAGAAAACGCACCCTCGCTCTGTCATACACCGACCCGTCGAAATAGCGATTGATCTATTGAACACAGCCACCGTGGTCAGCGACACACACACACACACACACACACACCCAGCCGTATCGTCTCTCTCAACCACCACGCTTTATAAACATTATAAACAGGTAACGGTAATGATTTTTTTTCAACATGTATGGCGTTAGGCCCTTTGTGAATTATTTTTTCCAAAAAAAGTATCTACCACATTTGAAAGGGGGCGTTAGCCCGAGTGCTAGGACACCTCGTACACGTCTCTAGCGTTATTGGTTCGTGACATATCGGCAAAAATTATAAAAAACATGTGTTTACCCCAAAATCGCGTTTCCCAATTTTTTTAAAATTACAACGAGTGGTCCATAGCAAAGAGGACGTCTTCCCGAATCCTTGGACCCATCGTACATGCCTCTAGCGTTATTGCTTCGTGAGATATCGGCAAAATCACAAAAAACATGTGTTTACCCCAAAATCGAGTTTCCAATTTTATTAAAAATTATAACGAGTGGTCCATAGGAGAGAGGACGTTACCTCGAGTCCTTGGACCTGTCGAACACGCCTCTAGCGTTATTGGTTCGTGAGATATAGCAAAAAGTCTAAAATCACGTTTTTACCCCAAAAAGACTGTGTTTCCAGATTTTCACCTTTTCGACACCGACATTCCCGTAAAGAGCACGACGAGACGAAAAAAACGAATCCAAGCACGCCCACCTAGCATGGCTCCTTCCATTCCAAGGTCGCAGGGGCTCACCACTTGCTAAGTGAGGCAGCTCTGTCCTTACCACACTACTGCAGGTTTTCATTCTAGAGACTTGACATTTATTTTGGGGGTAGAGGGGGTAGGGACCATTGATTTACGTTAAACAATTTTTTTTGTAGAGTTCCTAGTTTCCAAAATATAGGATTTTCAAAATTCGAGTGTTTTCAAAAAAATATAAAAAATAAAAAGTTTTATTACAAAAAATAAAGGTCATAAAGACTGTTCGTTTGAGCCATGGCACAACGTTCTATCCTGTTTGGTTTTCAAACTATCACATAGTTTCGAAAACAAAAATTTTCAAAAAAATTTTGAAAAATATAACGAGTGGTCCATAGCAAAGAGGACGTCAGCCCGAGTCCAACAATACCTCATTTGTCAAAATCGGACCATGCGTTCAAGAGATATTCATTATTTTACATGTACAGTCGGGTACAAATAAAATGAGTGGCTTAGAACCCCTACTACTCCACTACTAATAGTGCATTTGGGATTTAAGTAGCCTATCTATAACTATGTTTGTTGATGTTAAAAGATAGTTTGGACTTTCAGCAAACGTTTGAACTCACGAAAACTATAGGCCATCGCTTTAGTTTGTTGGTTATTGCTGTTTTTAGGGGCGGAACTACGAGGTAATCTGCCCCTCGGTCATCGCTTTGGAAAACAATTTAACCTATGGGTCAAAATACGCTTGCGCACTTACGCCGAGCTGCTTCGGAAACCCAGTTTATAAGCTCATCAGATCAGCCCCCTAGCAAAACTTTTAGATATTTAGATTTTTCTAGGGATCTTGGGGACATCGGCTCCTCTAGTGCCTAGTTTTAAGTTTCTAGGATACCGAACCTGGAAATGTTGCATTAATCATGTCTATTTTCATTTTTGTCTTTGTTATACATCGTTACACCATGACATTACCTCCTTAATATCTCGGAAAATTTCCTCTACACTTCCTCGGGGTTTGATTTTAAAAGGTAGTTCGGACATTCAGGAATCGTCTTGGCTCACAAGAACTATAGGTCGTCGCTTAGGAAGACAAGTTAACCTTTGGGTGAAAATACGCTTGCGTACTTACACCGAACTGCTTCTGTAACCCAATTTTAAAGCTCATAAGCTCGGCCCCCTAGCAAAATTTTAAAATATTTAGATTTTTCTGGGAATCTTTCTCGGGGTTTGATGTTAAATGGCAGTTTGGGCATTCAAGAAACGTTTGAGTCCACAAAATCAATAAGTCATCGCTTTGGAAAAAGAGCTAATCTCCGGTTGAAAAAATTCTTGCTTACACCATTCTTCGCCATTTTAAATTCCTCCCCTCGAAATTTTTTGAATATTTTAGACTGCTATTGCGATCTTGTGAGTATCAGCTTCGCTGGTACTAAGTTTCATGAATCTAGGATGTTTGGAAATCCCTCATTGATTCATGTTTATTTTCAGAATTTATCTGCACATCGCTCCACCTTGGCCATGGTAGCATACCCAAGTTTATAAATTTGGCCACTCATAGCGCAGCAGTGCATTTCTCACCCCAACGCACGGAGCCTATAACTCTTGCTACAATACACTTAACTTAATATCTGTTCTTGGGAATTATTTGCAATTGGATTCTATGAGTCAAGTAAACTTACGTAATTATGTACTATGGTGTCCTGGGAAACCTTAAGTAGTGACTGCCACAAAGATCACCTTGAAACGCCTCGGCTAAGAATACTCAATCCCAAAGATGTGATTGTCAACTTCTTGTCCAGTGTTACCAACTTATATTTGCTGAAAATCACTAGATTCCTATCTTATCAAAAGGGAAACATGTCTCCATTAAAAATAACAAATGTAAATGACACTAGACCTAGCTAGTCGTTGCTAAAATTGCAAAGGCTTTTCCAGTAATTAGATAACTTGCTCACTTCAGTATTTATGTAAAAGTTTGTTGTTAATTCATTTGAGGGACATGGGGCATCTTCGTCACCAGCCCCGTGTAGTTGGGTGTGTCTTGAAGTTGTCTGATAACCTGTATTTATGTGATGACTGTAGTAGCAAGGATGGGCTAGGTGCCCTGGGACTAGAAATAATGTGCTATCCTGGCATTTGCCTGGAAGGATTGCGGAGAATCCCAGGGAGAAACATACTCAGGGCAGCAGGATAGCAGCTGGCCGCAGGGTCGTAGTGCACTATTTAACGAGCACGGCCACGCCGCGGTATCAAATAGTGTCAAGGTGTTTGCTTGTCTTAACAACATACTTAGCAATAACAACATAAACTCAATATATACAGGAGTGTCAAAAAAAAACGGAACATAAGTAGAAAGGATTCTTTTCAGGTTTATAGAAACACCCATTACTGGGTACAATCGTGTCGACGGACTGAAAAGCATTAATTTTAATTTCTAGGGCAACATTGAAAAATGGTTTCAAGCAGAATAATAAAAACCTGTGATCATTTTTCATTCTGTCCATAATTTCCTCACATTTGCGCCTAGAGGTTGGCCTACTGATATCATCTACTGTACTACGTTAATCTCATTGCCCCTAAAAATATAATTAACTTTCATTCTTCTAAGGAATCATCATATACACGAAACATATCATGTCTTCCTTCAACACTTCAGTATCGTCAACCCACTCTGTGGTGTGGTGGTGATTGTTGTATTAGGGGGAAACTACTAGGGCACCTGCCCCTAATGATATGGTGATAATGAGAATGGAGAATGAAATGGGAACTAACCTATCTCTACTATTGCTACAACTGCTAACTTACAGTATATCTAACTTGCATACTAGGAGAAGAAATCGATAAAAATAGAAGGAAGGGCAATTTAAGACAAGAGGAAAAATTACTTCAACTCTCGTAAGATGAGTTTTAAGGGCCTTGGAGGAGACATGACGGGTAGACTAAAGGGAAAGTAGAGGGCTTCCACCACAAATTCAATGAAAAAAGACGAAAAATCGTAACCAGTCAACTCCCTAACCCACAGGCAGTGAGCTCTTAAGAGTGAAGCACTATCTAGGGTGCACCATGCATGGTAGAGCTACACACATACCCTGCTTCCTTCAGGGTTGGTAAAGGACAAGTGTTGATCAAGAGAGGTCGACAGGATAGAGAAACGAGCGGAGCCCGTCACAAGTAAGTGGAAGCAATGTTGAACTCAGCTGGGGTTCCGGGGTCACCAATCCATGTCTTACTAGTCATGAGCCGCTGGGGGAGTTTGAAAATGACTCAAAGTAATGAAGTTTGCTCCGAAGTAACTAATATTTGGTTTCCCATCCCTTCCCTTGTGGTTGACATGGTTGAGAAACTTTGCTCCAAATTCAAAGTATGTTATAATTGGTGTATCATTCACGTATTTCTTCCTGCAGAATTCTCTATTGTCTTTATCGGATATGTGTTTGTGTAAACCTCACCGGAGTTACTTTATCCACTGGGTTCAACAAACTGGAAAATGAGAAAACTTAATTGCACTGGGTATATGGATGTTAAATGAAATACGGGGGCTAAGCGGGATGTAGGGAAGGCGAAGTCTGATGTAGTTTGAGTCCCCACTTATGAACGTACAGCCAGCCGAGGGCCCATAAACTGGCCTGGTCGTGTCGTAAAACTCAATCTACCTTCTTATGAACGATTTCTCGAGCAAACCCCTCCACAGCACCTCAGTGGCTCCTTCATTCTTGAAACAAAAGCTGTGCGATTACAAGATTCATGAGCTATTTAATGTGGCACATTATACTGAATAAGGACGGTAATAACGCAACCATGAGCACAAATACATAAATGTTGTTGTTTCAATTTGGTGCTTGGCCCCACTCGCATGTTCGAGGAATATGTTCGATAACCTGTGCTATTGTAACAACTGTAAATGTGTGAGTGTGATTTTAATTATATGAGTCTAGGATTGGGATTATTGTCCCAGGAGATGAAAGAAGATTCATTCCTAACATTTGCCTAAAGTGAATGTGGCAAGAGCACACTCAACATTCAGCGTCGGAGTTTGAACATCGGACCTCCGAACTCCATAGCGTGTTTTACGATTCATCTCGGCTGCGCTGTTGGGTAACAATGAATAAAAGGAATCAACCCCGGCTATTATGAAACAAACATGTACTTCGTATTTACATTCCTTTGTGAAGAGTGGAAATAGTGCCACTGACCAACGACTTCCTTCCTGAGGGCAAAGCTGGGTGTTACGCAGTCAACTACTCTAGTTGAACATAAGTATAATATCAATTTTGGCAACCAGGTTCATTCATTTCATTTCATCTAGAAGTGCAGGCAAAGTAATCTGAATTGCGAAATTACGAAGATTTTACATGAACAAAAGTTGATCAAGGTGATAAGAATGTCAGTTCACTCCTTATGACTGAACTGGAACAATTCACAATTTTACAATGGTACTCCTATTGACTGAGTATAATTCCACAACTTGTTCATGAAGAGATTTCATTACATTTTTCATTGACAATTTCTTTTACATGGACAGGCCAGGTTTTCATGTTATAGCCTACTGTATGTACGCGATTTTTTGCTCTCAATTAGCTTGAGCCACTGTTATATACATTCCTCCGGTTTCTGACTGGAACATTCTAAGAGACAAAAGTCAGTGCAGGGGCCATGTCAATCCATCGACCATGGCTTAATCTAAAATGTTTTGTAATTTCCGTAAATGGTACCAAACAAGAGAAGGCAAAAACAAAAACGATAACGATAACAATAACGTTACTTTAAAAGTTACTCTGTGCACAGCATAATCGGTTGTTAAGACTACTTCTATCGTGCATTCTATCATGAACGAAAATTCAGCCTTGACTAATTCACTGTATGCATTTCAATTTCTTTTTCTGAAACTTAAAAATTTGAACATGAATTTCAATAACGTCAAATTAGGTACATTATTCTTAAAAAAGGTGCATCAACACCGCAATATAGAATTCGAGTGCATAAAGCTAATTATAAAACCTTGAATTATATCAATACGAAGTACTTGCAGACATTCGGATGTTCAATGTGAGTGTGTGTATGTCTGTCCCCCCCCCCCCATATCAATTCAATCATGACGAAACTGAATTGAATCACAATTGGTACACAGGTAGCACTAGCAAAGGGCACCTTAATGTCATGTTTATATTGCCGCCATTTTAATTAGAACAAGATGTTCGGTAAAGAACATATAGGCTACTTTCTCCTAAATGCATGGGTATAGTTATAATTATAACTCTTTGTCCTTTTGAAGGAGTATAATTGAATGTTGGTTGTAGTAGCTTGTTGAAATACAACGTGCTATACGGATATTATTCGTTGATTGATTGATTCCTCACCTGAATTATATATACACACTCTAATACAGCAATCACAATAACACAGAATATCAGACAAAATTCAACACTCACCCAAGTACACGGGGCTTAATGACCATGATGTCCATGCGTCTCAAATGAAACAATGACAGCTTCCTACCCAAATCCTTCCTCGTATAAAAGTACACACACTAGTAAGCCTACATACATCACAGTGGCACAGGATCAGACAACTTCTACACACACCCAAGTACACGGGGCTACAATACCATGATGCCGCAAAACCCGTAATGATTCAACAACAACAGTAGACTTTACCGCGGATCAAGTACAACGAATTTTAATCGCCGTAGTCGATTGTTGAAATATGTGGTGTTATAAGTATATATATAATTTTTAGCCTACTTTTCACATTTTGCAAAAATGAGGAAAAAGTAGACTTATGAGATCGGGCTAATGTGTGTGTGTCTGTCTGTCTGTCCTTCTGTCTGTCTGGCTGTCTGGCTGTGTGTGTGTGTGTCCCCTATCAACTCCTAAACGGCTGCAGCAATCGAAACAGAATTTGGTAGGAGTAAAGATCTATACCTGAATATCTCACGGCCATATTTGAAAAAGATGTCAGTGCTACCAAGTGCTGAAAAATCGCAATTGAAATTTGAGCTCCATGTTGGATATCTTGGAAGGTATGAATGGGAGTGATTTCAAAATTGGCACACGTATAGATAATAATATAGCAGTTCAATTTCCAGGAGGCCATATATGGCAGTGTTGCCAAAATTATTATAAGCCTGCTGATAAGTCCAAATTATAAATGCATATAACTTCTACACTATCAATTGGATTTCAACCAAATTTCGTATATGCTATGTGTACATAGACAGATATGACTGAGCATATTCATAAGAGCCACCAGGGCTGCCAACTGTTAATAAATGCTTTCAATTTTTTAAAATCCAAATGCCCACATATCAGAAAGTATGCAAGCCGACAGCTTTAAACTATGCTCACGTATAGTGCCTGACATTCTATATTAATTTGGAGTAACTTATATACGTCAGTGCTACCAACATGATTCTAAGCCTGCTGAGAGGTCCAAATTTAAATACATGTAACTTTTATACTATCATTTGGATTTCAACCAAATTTCGTGTGTGATATGTGCACCTTAACAGATATGACTATGCCGATTCCTACAAGTAACTAGGGCTGCCAACTGTTAATAAATACTGTCTCAATTTTTGTTACGATAATATCAATATATCAGAAAGTATGCAAGCCAATAGCTCTTAACTTTGCACACGTATAGTACTTGGCATTCTAGATTAATTTGGACTAACTAATATAGGGCTACGCCAGTGCTGCCAACATGATTATAAGCCTGCTGATAGGTCCAATTTTAAAATGCATGTAACTTCTATACTAACTAATGGATTTCATTCAAAATTGACACAACAATAGATCATATTATTTCAGATTATTTCTGACCAATACATGTATGTCATTGTTGCCAACATCATTTTACGCGCGCTGTTAGATCCAATGTTTAACTGCATGTAACGTCCAGGCTATCCATTGGACTTCAATCAAATTTTGTATTCTGTACCTTAAGAGATGAAACTAAGAATGTATTCAGTTACCAGGGCTGCCAACTGTAGTTCTCTATTAGGCTACATTATGCCAGGTATGCAGTATTTCGAACTAATTAGAAATTTCGATATTACCAACTTAATTTCGATATTATTCTAGATAGATCCATATAGATTAATCACTGGCATGAATCTTAAATTTTAAGAAAAGTAGGCTCATTAGTTCGTCACGGAACTTCCTGTTTCGATTGCAAATACACACTATATATTCTTAACATTATAACGTGTGAGTAGTTATAAATCAACAAATACAAGAAGAAAACGAAGTATAAAAGGTTTAACGTGATGGGATTTGATCCACGAACCTTAAGATTATGAGCCCAGGTCACTACCACTACGTCATACATGCGCTACTCTAACACTTGGTTAACAACTGGTTAAGTACAACTGCTTAATATTTTGTGATGCAATCAACGATTTCATTGGCGTTTTCTGCCGTTTCTATAAACTATTTGATACTAAATACGTATTATTTTGCTCAACACATTCCTAAAAGGATATAAACTTACGATGTTACGGAAATATATGGATTTACGAGCAAACAATACCCGCCATTTTAATCCAACGGGACGGAACTGTCAGCCTTAACTCTTAGTCACTACTGCGGTTACATATTCTCTTTTAAAATGCTAATATCCTACTGGTCACCTCCTTGCGGACAGTTTACACCTCCTTATGTACGATGAGCGTATTTGGTAAGGCCATGCATGCCTTGTTGAATCGTAAGTTACGGTTAGGCAATAATATATGCATTATTCCTACATCCGCCGTCTTTAAACTAACTGTCTGATGGCCTTTTAGTTTTGGGCAAAAGACGCTTACCACATTAAGGTATATTGTTACAAAATTTGGTAGAGATCGGATGATTAGCTTCGTCGTAATTTGATTTAAGCTCAGAACATTTGGGTGAGCGCCATTTCTTCTTTGTTATGATGGCGGCGATATACAACATGACACTGAGTTGTCCCTTGCAAGTGCTACCTCTGTACCGAAGGTGGTTTGATTTGGTTTCGTTGTGTTTGAATTGATATGGGGATCGATTTGCTCACATACACGGTCGCCGTTTTCAAGCTATTGGGCTGATGACCTTGTAGATTGGTAAAAAAGACGCTTCCCACATGAAGGTATGTTATTGCAAAATTTGGTAGAGATCAGCTGATTAGGTTAGTCGTAATTTGATTTAAGCATTGAACATTTGGGTGGTCGCCATTACGTATCTGTCAAGATGGCGGCGATATATAAGGTGCGTTCAAAAAGTAACGAGCCGGAGGCTGTAATGCACAAGCCGGTGACGACATCGGCTAATCGTGGCGTGTGTAACGAGGTGTGGTTCCGACCAGAGCGTGGAAGGTCACAGCCCGTCCCTAGAGGGCACGCTCCTCCCTAGAGGGAAGGAGGCGTCCGTGGCCTTACGGAAGGTACTGTACCAGTATTTTTTGGATCAATAGATAACATTTATTTGTAAGAGGCCATTCATATTATTGTGGAGATTTCAACATTTAGTTGAAAGTTACAGCCAGCATGACGCGAGATTAGGGGAATCGCTTAGGCAACCCTGCTTTGCACAAGCGATACTTGCCTAGTCCGTGCTCAGTGACCCTGCTCACACATGTTTCCCAAGGATGAACTTGCAAGCAAGATGGCCGCGGTACAGCGGAGACATAAAACCAGCTGATATATATATATATATACTTACAGAGATTACAGAGGGGATCGACAACATGGGTTCATTATGAATATTAATTAGACATATTCTGAGGATATTTACAGAGATTTATAAGCTATTAAAACATTTTATATGTGTTTATCGCATTGACAGCAAGCAACCTCGATCATTATCGATTGAATCGTGATGCATCTTGGGAAGATCCTACAGAGCAGTTCCGAGGACTGTCTGGGAGAATCACTCTTTTTTGAAACTGTCTATATGGAAGTCTCGATCTGAATTATTGAAACTGTTCGTTTTACAAGTGCGGTACGGTAGTGATGTTTCACTGCATACAATGCAGGCACAATCGCGAAGACACGGGTCGGTCTGAATAGCCTGGTGTTAGCGTGATACAAGTTTCTTACAGTGCCGTGAATAAACATAGTGCATTTGCGAGGCTCAGTAAAGCTTGTTCGTATAACTATAGGACTTGTAATATCATTGTGTTTCCTTAGAAATATACTGCTATGACATATACGACTGATTTGAGGGGAATTTCCGACCAGTTATTTTTACGTGCAGTTATGAGTTGCTAAGCATTTAGAAGGAACGCAACATGAAGCAGAATTGGATATATATTGTAACCAATGCTTGAAATATGCAAATCATAAGCAGACGTTTATACAAGAAGAGACTTAAGGATTCTCTAGATAAGATAGTGAGATAATTACTTCTACAATATAAAGAATCAACAAACAAGAGTGGAGGAGTTCACTATCCCTGCGCTTCAAGCCAATCCAGGCATGTACGTCAGAGAGTCCATGCGTCGCGGACAGCTGTTCGAATATAGGCGGTGAGGGTTCGATCGCGAGTTCCAGACCATGCCTCAACCATTTGACACCCAGGATGATGGTTCGATCCCAGGAACAATGCGTGATCTTACACGCATTTATCTCCTTCAAGACATCATAAGGTAGCTGCAATATTCTCTATCAGTAGACAGTATGAATTAGAAATATCCATAGATTACCTTTTTCACCATATTTCTTTAATATGTTGAAAATGGACTTTTAGGTTAAACTTGACGCTTCTGTCATTTTTGTTTGCTAGTCTATTTTAGGTTTTGATTCGACAACGAATGCACCTACAAACAATTATTGTGTAGATAGGCATTTTTGGTATTTTAGATTTTGCAACATCGATATTACATTTAAATAAAAAATAAGATATGAGTATTATAATTAGTTGAGAAGAAACATTTGTCGAGAAGAAACGTTTTAGGAGAAGACTACGATATTTTTATATAAGAATATTTATAGGAAGAAGAATATTTACAATGCATTTATGAACATTCTACATGATTTATTATGTTACTTCATGGATTACAGAACATAATTATTTCGTCGTTTCATACAGCATTGCATTTCGAATGGCTGTATTATTCTACATGAAGCTAGATATTTGCATTGAAATCAAGTAACATTTTTGAAGTTGATCTTTGCAACATTTTGTGAATTAGGCAATTATAGCCATTTATGAGTAAAGTTATTTGAGTAGAGATATTTTTATTAGATTAGAGAAAGTTCAGTTTTCGATTTAGATAATTCGAGTTGGTTTAGTCTTTTCTGATTTCGTATAATTCTAATGATTTTTATCGCATCCTATTAATATTGGGCATTTCTCCATGGTGTAGAATTACACGATTTTCTTGAATTTATTTTGCGGATCTGAATTGAATCTCGATATCAATTAAAATATAATCTGTCATGAATAATTATGTGATAGTTGAAATTCATATGTGAGATAAATTATAATGAAGAAATGAATCTCGATATCAATTAAAATATAATCTGTTATAAATATTTATGTACTAGTTGAAATTCATATGTGAGATGAATTATGATGAAGAATTGAATCTCGATATCAATTAAAATACAATCTGTTATGAATAATTATGAGATATTTGAAACTTATATGTGAGATGAATTATGATGAAGAATTGATGATGATGATGATGATGATGATGATAATTGTTGTTTTAAGGGGCCTAAAATCGAGGTTAACGGCCCCTAAGATGAAGAATTGAATCTCGATATCAATTAAAATATAATCTGTAATGAATAGTTGAAATTCATATGCGAGATGAATTATAATGAAGAATTGAATCTCGATATCAATTAAAATATAATCTGTTATGAATAATTTTATCATAGTTGGAATTCATATGTGAGATGTATTATAATGAAGAATTGAATCTCGATATCAATTAAAATATAATCTGTTATGAATAAATATGGGATAGTTGGAATTCATATGTGAGATGAATTACGTTGAAGAATAATTGAACTATTGTGATAGTTTTTCCAAGAGTAGATTAACACTAAGATAATCATGTTAATTGTTAGACATGATAATTCATGTTATTTAATTGACGACTTTACTTGTGGCGTGGCTTTGAGGTTCCTGAAGTGTTTCACAGAGTGCGCAGGTTGTCTTGTGGGCGAGAGAGGAATGGAGGCACGTTGTCTTGTGCCAGAATGTTATTTACCGAGTTGAAGTGTCAACGATTTGTGTTTGATAATACATATATATTACCGTAATTCGTATTAAATATACCTCCAATATAGGCGTAATGATGAGGGTTGTAAAATGTAGTGCATTACCAGAACCGGTTTATGTTCTTATAGTTACGGCTCCGTGTTCGTATATATGACAATTTCATTGTGCGAAAGGAAACTTTATTTCTAAAGCAGCTGACATGGACCAAGTCGTTAGAGAACCTCAAAACGTTTAGTTTGAACTGTGCTACAAAATACGTACTGGTACGGTAGGTGATGATGGTTCTCAATGACTAATGAAAGAAGGCTGTAATCTGTGCATACATGAATTATTGAAGATGTTTGGTGTGCCTATCAAGGTTATCTAATGACTATTAAGGCTGTCTGTTTTGCTAGACAGAGGGAAATCTCCTCCAAGAATACTCTATTCGTGGTGTGACGGCTAGCTTTGTTAGCTGTCACCCCGGAGGTCTGGGTTCGATTCCCGTCTCTGTCAAGATATTTAATTCTAGTCTGAGGGCTGGAATGGAGTAGGCTACACTAAGCCTCGTGAGGCAAAACTGAGAAGCGGTTTTCGATTTCCACCTCAGTCATCCTGGAAGTGGTTTTCCGTGGTTTCCCACTTATACTCCAGTCAAATACCGGATGGTTCTTAACTAAAAGGCAACGGCCGTTTCCTTCCCATATCTCACCTGAATTATAAATACGCACACTACGACAAATACCGGTACCACAATAACAAAGGTTATCAAAGAATCATCCCACTCTCGTTCGAGTACATGGGGCCATATGATCACGATGTCCAAGGCCCTCAAATGAAACAACAACAACAACAAAGAAGGCTAAACCTAGGGGAAAGTGCATAGATCCAGAACCGGTGATGAAACCTAACAGCAAGAGGACAATTCTTATTTCCGTCAATTTTCCAAATTCCACAGATATACAAGTAGGCTTCTTAAAATACAGCTGTAAATTTTAATTTATGTCTGAATTTACTGCTGCTAGTTAGTTATTGTTGTTTTAAGGGGCGGAACAGCAAGATTATCTACCCCCAATTTACTGCAGTGAGGATAATAGCAACCTAGGCCAAATTCCATGTGATGTCTCTTTACAAGCAAATAGGAGTGTAGAACTGTACAGAATCCTTTTGTAAGCTGCTTTATAAATCATACTGGTATTTACAGTAGGCCTAGATCTACATATAGATATATTTCATCCCCAGTTTTTGACTGACGACCTGGATTTAATGCCACATAGCTCCTAGGCCTATACACCAATCTTCCTCTTTTAATTATTTTTAGCCTGTTAATTGCCAAGTTCAGAAAACCTTTGTAGGCTACTACCAGTACAGTACCGGTATGTCTAATTTAAAAACTGATATTAAAGCAACTCAACCGGTATATCTTTTTTAAATAAAAACGACTTGTATCGGAAATCTGATACCGTATTTTGAAAGAAAGGTTACTTTAAGCCAGTTAATTTCAAAAATGTCAACTAAAGATAACGCCCAATGTAATCCTCCAGAACTGCCGTAGGCCTACCGGTATGTGAAAGTAACTAAGCTCATAATCCTCACCTAAAATATCGGTATTTTTCCCTAGAGTTTTCAATATGTTAGAATAACTAGAAATATTATCTTAGGCTATGCCTACAGCTGCGAATTGCACTTATTTTACTCTGAACTATGGCTTGTTATAAGCACTGCACTGACACCGTATTCATCAATAGGAAGATAATTAGTTAAAAATCAGAAATTAATTTCGTTAGTTTATTTCTATACTAGCCTATTATTTTAACATACCATACCAAGCGTTTAACAAAGAGAGTGTGAATAATACCGTATTATATCTAGGCGTAGGCCTAATTTATATGCCAGCTTAGGACGTGGTGGCTTCAATTTTATTGGAGAAGAAAGCGGGAAATACATTTGGCACAGCATCATCACTTAAAAATGTCCTTCCAGGTAAGAAATGGGCTAAACATGCTCTCATGTGGGCTGATATGTGTGATTTCCTTTCAGCACGAAGAATTTTGAAAAGCCACTATTTCCTCAAAATACGACCAATGACAAGGACGTAAACGTTACTTTGTAGTTGCCACATCTGTTTTTGCACTGGAGCACAGCACAATATTGAACGATTATTATATAATGTATAAAACAACGAATATTTAAGCGTAATTCGTAACTACAACTCACACAAGATAGCCATGGCTGCACAAAGATCGGTTTGTAAACAAAGTCACGTGATAGCGTGACCTCAGAGGGCGGTACTGTTCTAGTCGTCCATTGACATTTATATAACTTTAAATTAGGCGAGGAAAATTACAATACAGCTATTGAATGCTATTTTTCGTATTGAGTGAATCAATACAGGAGCTAATAAAGTCGTTTAAGTATATTTCGATATTGGTTGATATCAGGAGGTAGTATGAATATTTGTATAGAGAAGGCTGTTCCAAATCCACGAGTTTGAGTATGCGTACACGCGAGTACTCAGCAGTAATGCTCGGAGCACGGTTGGAGAGGGACTGGGGGTGACAGCCAATACGTCACTGGGCGAAGGTCATAGCACAAGTCTATGCGTTCCTGCCAGTCTTGATGTATCCACCATGAAGTGATGGCAGCCCCCCACAGCAGAGCTGTATTGCTTGTTGCAGGTTTACTCACGAAAGGCGGCGAGTACTCTGCTGCTCACGAGCGAGCTGCTCGGCTGGAACAGCCTGGTATAGATAGAGTAATCTCTAGTGTGAAGAGATTGACATTTTTGTAATGGAATTTTGTGGATTACCGTACGCGAGCTGATAAGCAGTCGCTGAATTATGTAATAATAATGTTTATTCGTGAATAGAGCACGATCATTGAAGCCACAATGCTGAAATTTAAGAATTACCCACAATTAAAAGTTTATTGAAGGAAAATTTATTTATTTATTTTGATTCAGAATGTTAAACATAACTCATATCACAGTGTGAAACGCTAATTGGAGATAATATGATCATGGTATAATTAAAAGAAGCTATAATTGAGAATAATAAGAAAGACACTACGTTTGATTAACTTAGTTGTTTGTCAAATAAGACATATAATGATCACAGATAATGTTAAAATGATAATGCTGATGGATAATAAGAACCTTGGCGAGATTCGATAGAAGGAAATTACTGTAAATTAATGTATATAGATAATGTTTGCAATTTGTCTAGTTTATTTGTGTATTTAACATGCGCTGATGTGAAATCGTACATAGATATTTCTGTGAACAGAAACTTTACATAGTGATGCAACAACGATACCAGATTCGTCAGTCATAAGACGGAATTAATTTGTTTTTGTCTTATAGTTGTCAGGCTTTCGTCTTACAACAAATTTCTTCGTTTATCAGTTAATAAACTGATTCTTACATTTTAAAATATTCAATGATTTCGTGATTTATATTAAGAAAAGGATGTGTTAGGAGGACCAGTGGGGCAATATTCCCAACGTCAGTCATCTGCCCGAGATTTGTTTTGAGACTCTCGAGTTCTCTTTGAACTAATTTTTCATTTGTTCTTTACCATTGGGGCTTTCTTAACGCATTCTCTTTTCTTGACGTGTCCTTATCCCAGGTTGATCCATGTTGGTAGAATTTTTTGGGATTTATTTTAGCCGGGTTCTTCCAGATTCTACGATCCAGCTGTTCCATCGGATTTCAACAGGTAAGACCATGTGGATACGGGTACAGTACCATCCCGGCATTTGTCCGAAGACGAAGTGGGAAACCACGGAAATCACTTTGAGGATGGCTGAGGTGGGAATCGAACCCCTTCAACTCATTTGGACCACCCGCGGCTGAGTAGACCCCGTTCCAGTCCTCATACCACTTTTCAAATTTCGTGGCAGAGCCAGGAATCGAACCCAGGACCTCTGGGGCGGCAGCTAACCATGCTGACCGCTACACTACGGAGGCGACCCACAATAATAATAATAATAATAATAATAATAATAATATGACACGTTCTGTATTTACTGCGATGCTGCGTGGCTCAGCGGTAACGTTCTCATTTGCTGTTCCCAATGTTGCAGGTTCGCATCCTGGCGCAGTCATCTGGCATTTGAGGGTGCGCAAATGCGAGGGAGCCGTGTCAGTAGATTTACTGGCACGTTAAAGATCCCCTTCGGAGCAAAATTTCGGCACCCCGGCGTCTCTAAAAGCCAGAGTAGTTAAAAGGGTCGTAAAACCAATATGCATTTACTGTATTTTGGGGCAGACGACCCCGTAGTTCCACCCCTTAAAACCTCACTAACTAACTATTACTGTATGTTTATAGCAAGCACTTTTCGCACAGACGCCGTTGAAAGAAATTATCCTAGTATCATGTATTTATTTGTTATGTGGATCGTATGAGTGAGTCTAAGTTTTCCTCTAAACCAAGGTGGTCATAACTTCGAACACTTGCTACTATGAATATACAGGATACCTTGCTTTCGTTCTACAGATCATTACGTCGTCCTCCAATCTGGCTAAGTACCATCGGATAAGTAGGATCTTTTTCAGGACCAAATAAAAAATCACTCGTTGGAACAGATAGATATGCGTCCATAATACATCCACAATAAACGACATTAAGCAAAAGAATTGTACTAGTTTGAGGTTCGAACCTACTACAATGCGACTTCGTTGACGCTACTCTAGCAATTCTTGATTTAGCCACTATAGCTACCGAGAACCATGGTATATCGCTGGCTCGTATTGATTCTATTCGTAGACACTTCCTGTCCAAACGTAAGAAGGTGTGATAGTTTTAATCATGCATTATATTTGAAGTCATTAAAATAACACTGCCACTGTTGATTTCTACTATATTCGCGAGCATGTACTCAACGGTAAAGTTGTACTAAGGTCGAAACGAAGCAGGTACTAATGTTTTTAGGTTGACTATGATATACGCGTTAGTTGGGTTGCCTTCTTCAAAAAAAAAAAATAAGGGGCTGGTGGACCACTCTGTATAACAATTGCTTTAAACATTACAGATATTTGTGTATAATCAAGTACGATAGTGTGATATCGTCAGCAACCATTTCTGGTGACAGAATTATTTGCTATTGATGCAATATGGACATAAGCTCTGTCATTAAGAAGACGCTATTGATTTTGTTTCCTTATTGTGTGACAATAGTCATCCAATATGTCTACGATGGCTTCAGTTAATGAATTGATTATTCTATTTTAATTATACGCTGATCTAGTGATTTATATTAATAACAGGATGTGTTAGTAGGACCAGTGGGCTGCTTTTCCCAACGTAAACCATATGCACGAGGTCAATTTTGAGATTCTCGAGTTCTTCTGTAAGCTAGTTCTTTTTGTTCTTTACCACTGGTGTTTTCTTAACGCATTCCTTTTACTTTTGTGTTCCTATCCCTGGTTGATCCCCGTTGGTAGAATTTTTTTTTTTTTATTCAGCCGGGTGCTTCCAGATTCTACGATCCAGCTGTCTCTTCAGATTTCAACAGGTAAGACCATGAGGATACGGGTACAGCACCTAACGTAAGGCCACAGCCGCCTCCTTTCCTCTTCCTTGCCTATCCATCCTATTCTTCCCATCTCATCCCTCATAAGGCCCCTGTTCGCTTTGCAGGTGAGGCCGCCTGGGCCAGGTGCTCGTCCCACCTCCCCAGTTGTACTCCCCGACCGGATGTTTCAAGCTCCAGGACACTACCCTGGAGGCGGTAAAAGGTGGGATCCCTCGCTGAGTTCGAGGGAAAGCCAACCCTGGAGGGTAAACCGACTAACAAAAATTGTATTGGAAAATAATATGTTGGAATCTTTAGCCTATGAACTAGCCTCTTTGTTGTGGAAGCTTGCAATAAAACGTGCTGTGTAATTAATTTTTTCATCAGAAAATACGCAGTGTATGTAATTATATGGGTGATTATAAAACAACACAAATAGAAAAGAACTCATTTTTCACATATTCGTACGCCGGCTATATGGGTGTGAGCCAAGCATCTAGAACACCCGACCAAAGTACCGCATTGAGTTAAGAAGTCGATAATAGGTTTAGGAAGTACCGTAATGATTGGAAATCAGGATGTCCTAAAACAGGGGCATATGACCTCACTGTTCCGCCCCTGAAATAAGCAACCAATCAACGTATACTCCACGTTGTATTTCAACAATGTAATAAAACCAACATTCAATTATACTCCTTGATAAGGACGGAGAGTTATAACTATAGCCATACATTTAGGAGAAAGTAGGCTATATGTTCTTTACTGAACGTCTTGTTTTAAACTGAGAATTAAAAAATTCATCTCGCGTGATCGTAATGTAAATTTATGGATTCAGCCTGGATACGCTCCTGATATAGGATATCATTTACTGTCGACAACGGGGAGGTTTTGGACAGTATTTCATATTTCGCAGGAATATTATTTGAGAGAACGTACGGTAAATAAGCAAGGCACGGGGCTGTGGCTTGTAGGTGACAGCAAAGTGTTGTCGAGGGAGAGCTTCAGCGTGTCATGTAGTATTCATTGCTCCTACAGCCAGCAGATTTATTGACGAAGAGGAAAGGTGAAACAGGTTCTCTTTTCCATTATTGAATTGGTCTACAACACTCAGAGATGATACCATGGAGGCAAAATCGAATGACATATTACAATTTTAATAGTTTACCACTGAGAACTGAATATAGTGTATTTAGAAGGACGAGAAGCTGTGAGAATACCTATAAAATATAGTATAAACTTCATCCTAAGTACCCAGCAGTGTAGCTGTGTGCGTTAAGTCACGCACCGCATCTGTGATGGGGATGTGCAGTCCAGAGAGGTGAGGTTCAAATTCCGGTGCTGATAGTAAAACCGAATTGCACTTGATTATTCAGTTGGTGATCAAAATAATGGATACACCTGAATGACGTAATACCATCTTTGCATGTATTACAGCTGATATTCACCGTGGAACTGTTGCATATAAACCATGAGCATTGATAGGGAGCATGTTAGCATTCGTCACGTAGGGCACCACTCTCAACGAATGATAGTGCAGTGGTCAAGGGTTCTATTTCCAGTTACTGCATGTGAGATCTTCGAGTTGAAATTCCACGTCTAGTAGTTTGGATTCTACTTGAGAAAAGGAAGATCCCGAGGTTTATGATTGCGAGATTAACGGCCAAGTCAAATTACAAACCTACTTTATTTCACTCACAAAGGTACAACCAACCCTGCCCACATAGAAACCCACCTGAAGCTCCGCACACTTGTAGATATAACATCAACAAACGTGTTCTGGAAATCGCACTTACCAATTCCAAGTGGAGGGGTCCGAGATTGGAAGAACAAATCATTCTCGCAATGTCTAGTAAAGGGGTTGCGCGCGACGTTCACATGTTCTGCTTCTCTTGGCAGTCCATAGCTCAGAACACCCATTCCAAGAAAATATTACAGCCGTGTGTCGTATTTATGGCATAGTTGAATCACAATTGAAGCTTGCACCAAGCACAACGATTGATAACACCTTTATCACAACGGGGCTGATGATGACCAAAGATATCTCAACCCCCTAAAACGAACTAACAACAACATTAACTTCTTCCCAATCTGCACACTGTTTGGTCAAACGAAATTCCACTGGTGTCTGAAATCGTGGCGGCTGCTCTGACTGATAATTTGTAGCAAACCATGAATATTTAATTATATCATGGAAACAATGAGATGAAAGCTGTCAATGAACAAAGGATTGAATCTTTAGAATGGTGTCTATGTTAATCATCTATTTAAGGAGATTCATATTTAATGTGTATTTCTGTGACACGCCGGTTTAAAGATTTTCACTATCCGAAAATGAATTCATCCGAAGGCTGTATCTTCCCAGTGATTCCTGGAGGGTGTATGGACTTATTGCACTGTTCTTCCTGGAGAGGTGTTTTTAAGCAAGGACTGTCAATATACAGAGTCCAAATATCTAACAGCAGTGCCAACTCATCTCCAGTAAATGAAGAAAATGCTTCTTGGTACTGAACCCGTATTTAAAAAGCCTTGTGAAAGCCATGACTCGAGAATCGAACCGGCTGCGCGTAACATTTGTATGTTTTCAATTAAAGGGAATGAGCAGGCTACCCGCTCAGCATGCAAGCATTTTGTGAAGCCAAGGAGCTACGCAGTAGAATGCAATGACATTATCGTTTCATTTTGTTAGACAAGGATGTGAATATTTTTTAACATGGTAATACATGAGATATAGATCTACCTGGAAATTGACACAATAGCAAGTTGTCAGTGAAGACTTGTATGTAGAAACCAGTCTTTGGCAAAGTCACGTGATTGAAGCGAGCCAGAGTCAGGTCGGCACGTGGCAGTGCGCGCAACACGCGACTTTGCACACGACACACACGCGACGAGCTAGTTGACGAGATCACATGGCAGGATTTAACCAATGGGAATATTATAAATTGATGACGTGCTACTATATACTAATTACTTTGGAGTACATTTAAAAGAAATTAAACCACAGAAATATGAAGAGAATTAAAAATAAAACATATTGGAATGATTGGAATTATATATTGAAATCTGAAGGCGGAGATATAAGGAAATGAACTTTCATTGTTCGCCGCCAATGATGCCATTTTTTAATTGCAAGCAGAGAAGGGACGTGTCTTTAGAGAGATTATTCCATTTCAAACATCGATCGAAGACAGCAGTGCTTGTCTGAATTACAAATACATAGTGCGAGGAACGCCAAGATAGGTCGACGGAAGGATCATCGCCACCTACGGTCAAGCTGATGATAGGCTGCGCTGAATATTAATACATGAGAAAAAGGCCTTAGTTATTTGAAGCCACGAAATAATAAAAGTATATCAACGAAGTAAATTCGACATAATAAATGCAGTAAAGGAAAGTCTACGTATATCTGCAACGTATAAGAAGAATATCTAAAATCCACGAGAGTTGTCCAGAATATACAGTATCACGAAATTATTGCCACGAAACTATCTTTGAACATTGAAACATTTCCACTATATCTTAGAAATGTTTTCTAATGGTTATACAAATTGAGTCGACGAGGATATTTTATATTAACTTCTCGACGGCAGCAGTGATGGCACACTAAACAATTAAGAGGAACTAGCCTACTTCAATATGTAGATTCCTAGTGTGACTTAACGCGACGAGGAACATACACACATCAAAAAATGTTTTGCATCACCTCGGTTCCAAGAGTTCCGGAACCGTTAAATACAAAGGGAATAGAGATCAACACAAACAACATTTCAGCTCGTTTTATTGCTCATGAGACCCACACATTGCATGTTGTACCATCATACAGCTAGACTTTCAGCATTTGTGGTCCAGATTGCAGTACACACCACTACCTCTAATACCCAGTAGCACGTCCTCTTGCATTGATGCATGCCTGTATTCGCCGTGGCATACTATCCACAAGTTCATCAAGACACTGTTGGTCCAAATTGTCCCACTCCTCAACGACAATTCGGCGTAAATCTCTCAGAGTGGTTGGTGGGTCAAGACGTCCATAAACAGCCCTTTTCAACATATCCCAGGCATGTTCGATAGGGTTCATGTCTGGCGAACATGCTGGCCACTGTAGTCGAGCGATGTCGTTATCTTGAAGGAACGCATTCACAAGATGTGCACGATGAGGTCGAGAATTGTCGTCCATGAAGACAAATGCCTCTCCAATATTCTGCCGATATGGTTGCACTATGGGTCGGAGGATGTCATTCAGGTATCGTAAAGTCGTTTCGGAGCCTTCCATGACCACCAGTGGCGTACGTCGGCCCCACATAATGCCACCCCAAAACATCAGGGAACCACCACCTTGCTGCACTCGCTGGACAGTGTGTCTAAGACGTTCAGCCTGACCAGGGTGCCTCCAAACACGTCTCCGACGATTGTCTGGTTGAAGGCATATGCGACACTCATCGGTGAAGAGAACGTGATGCCAATTCCGTGGGGTCCATTCAGCATGTTGTTGGGCCCATCTGTACCGCGCTGCATGGTGTCGGGGTTGCAAAGCTGGACCTCGCCATGGACGTCGGGAGTGAAGTTGCGCATCATGCAGCCTATTGCGCACAGTTTGAGTTGAAACACGACGTCCTGTGGCTGAACGAAACGCATTATTCAACATGGTGGCATTGCTGTCAGGGTTCCTCCGAGCGGCAATCCGTAAGTAGCGGTCATCCACTACAGTAGTAGCCCTTGGGCGGCCTGAGCGAGGCCTGTCATCGACAGTTCCTGTATCTCTGTACCTCCTCCATGTCCGAACAACATCGCTTTGGTTCACTCTGAGACGCCTGGAAACTTCCCTTGTTGAGAGCCCTTCTTGACACAAAGTAACAATGCGGACGCGATCGAACTGCGGTATTGACCTTCTAGGCATGGTAGAACTACAGACAACATGAGCAGCGTACCTTCGTCCTGGTGGAATGACTGGAACTGATCGGCTGTCGTACCCCCTCCGTCTAATAGGCCCTGCTCATGCATGGTTGTTTACATCTTTGAGCAGTTTTAGTGACATCTATGAACAGTCAAAGGGACTGTATCTTGGATACAATATACACAGTCAACGTCTATATGCCGGAGATCTGGGAACCGAGGTGATGCAAAACTTTTTTTGATGTGTGTATATGAAATAGTAGAGTGGTATTACATGAACTATAATCCACTAATGACACTACAAAAGCAACGAAGGAATGAGTTTCCAATGTCATATCGGAAACTTCATTCACGTCACATCGCTTATCTACAAGTTACCCTAGAACTTCTATAGAGGAGACGAATGAAGAATGAACATCAGAGCTATCTAGCTCAAGAAGCGAACGAGATATGCCAGTTAGTATCCGAGGAGATCGCGGAGGCGAGATGTTCGACTTCAGGCAGGCGTTGACACAGCGGAGAGGTGAGACCAGCTGGGAGTCACACGCTAATGTGCGCCAGCAAATCAGCTGTTTCCGAACTCGAGCCGCAGAGATGTATCATTCAGGAGTTCAACTATGATCCAGGAATTGAAGTAGATTGTCCGAGCTGAAGGTAGTTAAAGCGATCTGATTATATGAAGTAGTTTGTTTGCAATGTTGTTGATATTATAGACCTGACCAAATTTTGTGTAGCTATTTGACCATTTTTCATGTCCAATGTTTGATAGTTCAGTTGAGTTGATATTTTTCAGTTACTTCATTTTAGTACTTTTTTCGAACGCCATCGTTTTCGATTTTGACGTAGCGTAAAATTGTATTAATCGTTGCATTTTTATATTGTTTAGTCGTTCGAATTTCTATGCGAATCCGTGTTATTTGATAGTAGAATGTTTCAGAATGTTTCAGAATATCTTAATGAATATTTCAGAATTTTGTATTTCTGAATATTTATTATTTCGTTATGTTAAATATGATGTTATTTTATGATTTTGTTTATTATAATTAGCATTTGTTTAAATCTTCGGATTTAACATTAATATCGACGTGGTTCATTTTAGAAAGTTTATCTTGATTGAAGCAACGTATTTTTGACTTTAAAGTAAATATGAAAGAATTGATAGTTCATTTTCAGAGCAGAGCTCTTGACTACGCTAAACTAGCGAGATATGAAAAAGGAATGCAGGAATGTAATTGGATTGCATCGACATGTATTGTAACAGGTGTAAGTTGAAGATGAAATTAATTTAAATTCATGAAATATAACAATGAATGGTGAGGAGATGAAACGTATTATTATTAGTATGACAGTTATATACAGACGAATATCTTAAAATGTAACATTTCAATGAAACAGTGGTTTTATTAAATAATAAAATTGTAATGTCACAATGAATCGCTAAATAAATATATTAAAGGTGAAAGGTTTAATAAGTATTACGAGTATGGTGATAGAACAAGTCGAGAATAATGAGTGCACGAGGAAATGTAAAGAGTTGTATAATCGGTTGCAGAATTACTGCATTTGAGGAAGTGAGTTACACAAACGTGTGTGATAAGTAGAAATATTTGAATTCCGTGCAATTATGAGTTGAAATGGAGAGGTATGATAATGGAAGAATTTAGGCGCGTAATGTAACGCCATGTATGACTTGTTTATGGGAAATGTGAACGTTTCAGCGATATATAATGTATAACAGCGATATGTAAAATGGTAATAACGACAGTGTAGTCGATAAAAGCGATATGTAAGTGATGAATATGAATGTGAAGTTGAGTACGTAAAACCACTATATTTCAAATAAAGTAAAGGCCACGAAGTTAGTCTGATATATACTGTTTGGAACAGTAATTAGCTTAATTGTTTGTTACATATGTTCATTTGGATTTGACAAAATAATAAGCGATAATGTGAAAGCTAATGTGATCTGAAAAATGATAGTAGCGTGAAGGAATATTAACGTGATCCAAAGATGATCGTAAAGTGAAGGAATATCGTGCTGGTAACGATAAAGTTGAACAAAAATGTAAATATTTAATATTTTATAATAATAATAATTTATGGATTACAATATTTGTAAATGAGGATTAGAATTTTAGAACGTCGAATTAAGGAGACCTATTTATAATTTAGGGAGAAAATGTAAGTAGAGAACGTCGTTTTATGAGATTTATTTTAACATGAATGAACACAGTATAGTCAACAAGTGGTTGACATTTTTCAAGAACATGAATAGACGAGGAGTCTATGCCAGACTAGTTTTGTTTTACTCCTTAATGAGGTCACACAGAAGTCCAATGCCGAAATTCTCGGTATATTTTGGTTCTAGGCGAAGCTATTATTTTTAATTTGATGCTACAACTTTATTTTCGTAATGTGAGATGTTGATTCATTGTTTGTGGGACATTTCTTATATATGTTGTCCTTTTTGAATAAACGTCAGCAGGCAATGTTTAGTTTGCCTATTCCTTTATATAGAACACAGCGACTCTTCATTTAATAATCAACTGCGGTGGTACTACTAGTTAGATACTGGCGCCCACTTTTAAACCGTTCACCCTCGAGATTCCGAGAATCTCGTCCTCCAATACTTTGTTGTAGGATTTGTATGTAACTGGGTAGTAGTACTATCGTATTTTTAAATATATTTGTATCGAGAGGTTCCTAACTAACCATCTAGCAGGGAATTGTTGGTTCATCTAGCTGGGTATCAGCGTCCCTTGCGATACTTTCAATCCTTCGGATAATAGGTGGTGGTTACATGCATTTCGGGTACAGTACCACTCTTTTAATTATTTCTCCCTATAATTCGTGATTAAATTGCTTTCATTATTAGGCTATCTGCCTGAAACATTGTTTCTGACACTTTGGGGCCAAGCTTGAACCACCTTTCTTTTATATTTAAGGGAAGTCGTAAAGATCCAAATTGGTTAATTTTGACATTTTCATTTTTTTACACATTAATAATATATAATTCATTCTAATTTATTTGGTAGTCTATGTGTTTTATTGTAATAGTCCAATATTTACTATTTTTAATTTATTTGTATTATATTACTGAAATTCTAATTTTTCTTTAAAAAATCCCGCAAGGTTTTATAAACAGCATATCTCACAAACTCTTTGGTCTAGAAGGCTGTGGTTAGGTTTATATATTAAAGGAAATCATCAGTTGGCTATTCTGTTGAGAAGAGTGTCTGCGGTCGATGGTCCCCCGACATCCCTGTCAAACAGGCACGATACACTTATATAGTTGCTACTGCTACCGCAACTAAATACATTCACCCAAAACTTTAGACATAGATTTAATAGCCTAAGTGTAATGGATCTGATGATGAACGCTAGACGAACCTGGCCATCCGAGTGTATTTATTAATTTATTTAATAATCAATTTTACAATTGTAAAAAATATTAACATATTAATTAGGTATATTGAATTCAGTTTTGAGTGACACTGTTAGTTGTAATATTTTTAGGGGAAAGTAAAACTGTGTGAAATTGCTTTAAAACGAAATGGCCTTACTTTAACATCAATTTTCTAAAAATTACTTTTTTCAAAATAAAAGTCCCGTTTTCTCAGGAACTACTTGTGGTATCTCCATAATTATTTTGCCATATAATGTATATTTTACACTGATACTGTGGATCCTCAAAAAGTCAATTTCTTAAAGTAGATAGTAAAAAAGTTAAATCTTCTAATATTTAATGAAAAATTAGATGTTCAATGAAAAGAATTATTTAAAAAAACTATTAAAGTTTTCCATATGAATGAAGATCAGTACACTGAGGAAGAACCAAATATAGAGTGTAAAAAATAATTCATATATCTTATAGATACTGAGAAAATGGGGCATTTATATTCTCATTCTAACATTGCCAATATAGGGCTATACGACTCCCCTTAAAATGATTTCTGCGTTTTCTGTTAGGGCTTGGTGCGTTGTTTGACGTTGATCATTTATAAGGTGAATCGCACTGAAATGCGCTTATATTTCCATTGGTGAAAAATAATTCCTTGTCCGGATGTTCTTCGTTGGCTGCGGAATGGGGAAGTAATTTTAAACACACAATAGTGTCGTATTTTTCTGTATTTTCTCAATAATATCCTGAATGTTCAGTTAAGTTGAAGTTTTAAAATTGTCAATAATGGATGGTGTTAAAGAAGAGTTATTAACGATTTTGCCATGAACGATTCATCCTCACTTATTTGATCTGTATATGAAATATTGTTATTACGAAAATACTGCAATGCAACCTGAAGTACATAAACTGGATATACAGTGTACTTTCACAAACAATACATAACAACAAGTTTTTATCAAACCACAAGTTTCTATAGACTGGTGGAACTGACCCAGTTATTATATTACTGTAATCCTAATTTTTCTTTAATAATAATAATAATAATAATAATAATAATAATAATAATAATAATAATAATAATAATAATAATAATGTTATTGGTTTTACGTCCCTTTTAACTACTCTGGCTTTTAGAGACGCCGGGGTGCCGGAATTTTGCCCCGAAGGGGATCTTTATCGTGCTAGTAAATCTATTGACACGGTTTCCTCGCATTTGCGCACCCTCAAATACCAGCTGACTGCGTCAGGATACGAACCTGCAACCTTGGGACCAGCAAGCGAGAACGTTACCCCTGAGCCACGCAGCCAGCCTTCTTTAAAAATAAATAACAGCCAAACTTAAAAGGGAACATATACTGTATAAGTTTTATAAAATACCTTATGCATAGATTTTTCAGGTTGCTTGACCCCTCACCTCTCCTTCCCACGACTCTTATATTGCGCTTGTTGCCTAAAGGCTACGCGACCGATTTATTTCAACTTCCAATCATAGGTCCTTCCGCATTGAATTGGTAAGTGAGAATTTCTGAATACAGTTGTTGCCGGTATACATTATTTTTGGATATGCGGAGTTTCAGGAGGAGTTAGGTGGTTCCCTTGTCATTTTTGTCAGCACCTTGGAAATCTACACCGAATATTCTGATTTAGATCTAAGTACAGAAGTTCAACAATGGTCAGGTTGCGGAATTGAGCTGCCTTTTGCAGATATTAAAATTCATCCTGAGGATCGCCAAACCACGCCTGACCAGATCTCGGAGTGTGAACGTTGGAAAAAGCCTATGCTGTCTTTATAAATGAAAAGCTTCAGAATCATGAGATTCAGACGTTCAGATAGCCACTATCAGTACGAGAAAAATTAATACCAACAGAATACTGCGAAGTTGAAGCCCACATCATCTCAGAATAATCTCCATTTTAATGTTCTTAAGTACGCAGTCCAGTGGATAAGTATCGTTCGGCATTCAGTTTGCATAAATTATGCCTATTAATGACTCATCGGATCATATTAATCTGACTGAAAATGATAAATTTACTGTATATATTTTTTCCATTCATCGCAGGTTCATGATGCATGCAAGTTGCAGCATTAGATTCTCACTAACGCTTTCTTGGTGGTAACGAGAGGTTTGGATTTTGTAACGCGGACGCATTATTTAATTTTGTTCACTGTAGAAACTTCTAGAGCTATCCATGGGTTTCTATACACGGGATAAACGGATTGATACACACGAACACATGTTGACATGGATGTATTTAACAAGACACTGTGACACATGATACAGAGTACAGTCTATATATATATATAAAAGGCAAAGAACATAAAGGTCAAAGAACATACATGTGACAAAAGACAAACGACATGTAGAGCGAGATTAGAAATTACGAAAAGTATTCATTCTCTTCAACACTCTCCCTTAATCGAGCAATGCTACAATAAGCTGCAATTAGGATAATCCAATGCCAGTAACACATTTCACATGACCATGAACTGGCAGACCTTTTGTCAATACATCAGCAATCATTTCAGCAGTAGGCACATAGGATAACTTTACTTTGCATTTCTTTAAGATGTCCCTAATGAAATGATAGCGCACATCTATGTGTTTTGTTCTCTGATGAAAGCCTTCATTCTCAGCCAACTTCTGAGCACTCTGACCGTCATTACACAACTGAATTGGACCTCCTCTCTTACACAATTCAAAGAAGAAACCTCTAAGGAACTGAGCTTCTTTACATGCTAAAGTCAGACCTATGTATTCTGCTTCAGTGCTAGACAATGCCACAACTGGCTGCTTCTTACTTTCCCAACTTATTGGGCCTTCTGCATATTTGAATACAAAACCACTCACAGATTTCCTGTCAGTTGAATCGTTTCCAAAAGGAGCATCAACAAAACCCTTGGCGTCACATTCTGATTTTTTATACATGATACCAAGATCCACCGTACCTTTCAAGTATCTGAACACTCTCTGGACACATGTCCAATGTTCCTTACCACGACAATTATTGAATTGACTCAAATAATTAGTTACATATGCAATATCTACCCTGGTACAAATGGAAAGGTATAACAAAGCACCAATGGCCTGTTGATAGGGATAGGATTTATCACAGGATGTGGATTTCTCCAACAACAAATCTGTTTCCATTGGAGTTTTCACAGGAGTACAATCTGACATGTTAAACCTATCCAACACATCTAACAGATAACACTTCTGATCCAATTTAATACAATCTTTGCTTCTTTGAACTCTCATCCCCAGACATTCAGAGACTTGTCCCAAATCTTTGATCTTAAAATGAGAATGCAACACAGACTTCAGTTTCTCCACTTGGACATGATCATTAAAAATACAAAAAATCATCAACATAGAGGGCAATAACAACAAAAGATGATGAATCTTTACAGTAATATACACATGGTTCATACAGAGACTTCTTATAACCAATTTCAGTAAGAATTTCATGAACCCTCTCATACCAAGTGCGAGATGCTTGCTTCAAGCCATAAACAGCTTTTCGAAGCTTAAAAACTTTAGAACTGTCACACTCATAGCCTTCTGGGGGGTACATATAAATATCATTTTTAAGAACGCCATTCAAAAAAGCTGTTGAAACATCTAGGTGATGAACTTCCAGATCCATATTTACAGCAAGAGCAAAAAATAGTCTCAATGTACTATACCGCACTATAGGTGCAAACGTTTCCAGATAATCAACTGCATACCGTTGAGAACAACTTTAGCCACTAAGCGTGCTTTAAATTAAGACACATTGCCTTCAGTATTATATTTCACTTTAAACACCCATTTGCATCTTACAATATTTGTTCCCTCAGGTTTCTCAACTAATGTCCATACATCATTATCATGAAATGACTTGAGTTCTTCCTCCATCGCCTTTTTCCATTGCATGCCATCCTTACCGCTAAGTGCTTCAGACACAGTGGTCGGTTCCACTTAACCACCACTTTCAGCAAAATAGACTTCATAATCAGGAAATTGTTTTGGAAGTCTCTCCCTTAAAGGGTACCTCCTATCTGCATCTTCTGGAACACCAACCTGGTTAATCTCATCATTTTCATTATCATCATTATCATGAATTACAACAATGTCTTCATTAACCTGAGCAATACCTGGACCATCAATGTTGTCCCTAACCTGACCAGCAACCGAAACTTCAACGACTGGCAGGTTATCATCCTGTCCAATTCTGTTTTCATCATCATTTACAATGTCATGCAACGGAAAATACATTACATCACTCATTTCATTATTTTTCTCAGCACACCTGGTGAATTTATGTTCTACAAATTTAACACTGTGCTCTACAAAAAACTCTTTAGGCTTACTGGGATCAAACAGACGGTAACCTTTCTTTTCCCCATCATACCCAACAAACACAAAACATTTGCTTCTGGGTTCCAATTTGCCACTACGCACCTGTTTTGGAACATGGACATAAGCATCGCAACCGAATATTTTCATATTCTCATGACTTACAACTTTACCAGTCCACAATTCCTCTGGTATGGCATTATCAACTTGACTAGGAGGACACCTGTTCAAAATATACACTGCCGTATTGGCTGCTTCCGCCCACAGCTTTTTGGAACATCCTGCTGTAAACAACATGCATCTAACCCTTTCCATAATAGTACGATTGTGACCTTCAGCTACGCCATTTTGTTCAGCTGTATACCTTACAGTTTTCTGTTGCACAATCCCTTTTTCCTTGAAATATTTGTTCAGGTCAGAATTGACAAATTCCTTACCATTGTCTGATCGAAAAATCTTTGGTGTCTTACCTTTCTGAGTTTCACAATATGCAACAAAATCCTTGACTTCCTTCTTGGCTTCAGATTTTTGTTTCAAAAAATAAACCAAAATCTTCCTGGAAAAATCGTCAATTATTGTCATCATATATTTAACACCATTCCAGGTCTCAGGGAGCGGCCCACACAAATCAGAGTGCACCAAGTCCAAAAGACTTTCATTCCTCGAGTGACTTACTTGTGGAAATGACTGCCATTGCTGCTTCCCGAGAACACAATCCCTTTGGGATTTCCTTAAATTTAACAACATCAGACATTTCACTTAAGACCTGTAACTTCTGTCGCCCAACGTGACCCAACCGCTCCTGCCACAAATTGTAATCAGAAACATCACTAACAAGGGCAGACATATCTTGGTTAACATTCAGATAATACCGACCATTCAAAACTGAACCAGTAGCTAGCACGCTACCATTCTCTGAGCAATTCTCTGAATCCAAGATTTCACATCCAATTTTGTTAAATACAACAACAGCACCCCTTGTGACCATCTGACTAACCGACAGCAAGTTAACACTCAGTCCTGGAAGATGCAACACATCTGACAGATTATTAATACTGTCGCTTACGTTCAGCGCAATGTCACCAACTCCTTGTACAGACAACTTGTCATTAATACCAATTACAATCTGAATATCTGGATCATCATTGCATTTATAATTTGACATAAGTTTAACATTAGGAGAAATGTGAGCACTACTACCAGAATCAATGACGAAACAATTCTTTGGTACGTGAGCAGTTAAAGCACACAGCAGACTTTTATTGGATTTTGGACACTTCGGCGCACTTTGAACTTTTGTCTTCTGTGTACAAGTGTCTCTTCCGTGACTCTTTTCACCACAAACCCAACACTTCCAACGACTTTTGTCAACCACTTTTTCACTACCGGTAGAGCTCTTTGGTTTCTTGACATACCTGAATTCCTTCTTGGTGTTGCTGTACAGGGCTGCCCCATCAGCTGACTTCTCACCTTGACTTCGGCGAAAGCTTTCGTCCAACAAGATAGACTTGATGCGGTCCTAATGTAGTTCCTCCGATGTTGAGGTTACGGCCATAACCAAGTTATCGTATTCATCAGGAAGACCTCGAAGTATCATAGCAGCAACAAACTTATCAGCGACAGGCTCATCAACAGCTGCTATCTTCTGTGTAACAGACATAACCTCACCAATATACTTGTCCATGGAATCGAAATCTGATAACTTGAGCGAGCACAGATTTCGCATCACCGTGATATACCTCCACTTTCCTTTATCTTCAAAAGCCTTTTCAAGGGCATGCCAGGCATCCTTAGCTTTTGCACAGCCTCGAACATGGGGATAATTGTGAACAGCCACCATGAGACATATATCCGCCAGCGCTCTCTCGTCACGCCGCTCATGTCCCTCCGACACATCTGTGGCTCGGACACTGGCCCACAATCCATGCTTTTTGAGATAATTTGACATCCCAAAAGACCAGTTCGAATAATCCTCCCGACCACTCAATTTCGGAAACCCATAAGCACAAGGACTCGAAGCATGTTCACTCATTTTGCCTTCTCACTTTAAAGTTCACTGAAGAAAATGATAACAGAACACCGTTATGACTGGGCCACATAACCTGTAGAAACTTCTAGAGCTATCCATGGGTTTCTATACACGGGATAAACGGATTGATACACATGTTGACATGGATGTATTTAACAAGACACTATGACACATGATACAGAGTACAGTCTATATATAAATAAGGCAAAGAACGTAAAGGTCAAAGAACACACATGTGACAAAAGACAAACGACATGTAGAGCGAGATTAGAAATTACGAAAAGTATTCATTCTCTTCAATATTCATCGCCCGTCGAACGGGGTTTTTTCAACAGGTTGTTATAGACGGTGATTGAAATCTGTTATCACTTGTGTAACATTGGGTTTGCAGTTCACTGTGTCAATCTTCTTCAATGCTGGGTGGTCCCTATCACTGAGGTTTGGCTGTCGCCCACTATTACTCTTCGCTGATGAATGATATCACAATTCGTGCCAATATCCCATCTAAGTTCGACAAAGTATTTGATGCGTATAGATGAAGTTGGCTCAACTAGTGAAGCATTTGATGCTTCTTCGAACTTCAGTGGAACATTCGTTACTCTTCTTTGTATGCCATCATAATCTTGGACACTTATTCTCAATACACCTACACACTGAGTGCTTACGATACGCTTGATAGAACTTAGACAACGCACTAACAATTAGCCCCTTTTGAAATCAGAGAGATCTAGTATTTTCCCTTCCTACGTCTAGTCGGTTGAACACACGCATACGTACTACACCGCCTAGCGTACAGCATACTTTCAGCCTTCACAACAGTCGCAGCTAACGAATGTTCAGTGTTACTTCATAAAAAGTACAAGTTGTAGAACATTGATGTTGACACGTTATTTGTTAAAGACAGTTCCCGGAAAATGTTTCACATGATGTATTTCATAACTCACATCAGCACACTTCCACCACTGGAAAATATGTGTCCAAATTTACACGATGACGCTAAACTTCCTTACATCAATACAACACTAAGGCATTTGTAACAGAATATTTAGTTCATGGTACTGGTTTATCAACTTACTGGGTGACATAAGTAAAATATGTTCGTTTTCAGAAATCAACATTCGTATAATCTCAATTGAAAATACTTATAATAGAAGGAAGCTTGTAGTTTTACGTTACCGTAAATGTCACGATCTTGAGCCACAAGACCTCCATTTTTACGTGGAATCCAAACCACAGGATGTGATATTTCACTTTGAAAATCTCACATTCATTGACCGGGAAAATGCCAGTAATAGTTTGGGAGATATTGAATTTTTGTGAAATATTTCGTTGTCGTCAAATTTATATTAAAATTTAAAAAACATTGTTGGAGTCAGATGAGGTAGTAGTAAATTCTTAGAGAGTTTCATTTAAATTGCTCCTGTCGGTTAGTTTATAATAGTGACACACTCACACACGTACACACACATTCGCACACACACACACATACACAGACGAAAGGTAATCTTATCATAGGATGAAAATAGGCTATAAATAGAATGCCATTTAGGACGAACTAATTTATAGTATGTGGAACATTTTGAGTACTTGGGTGGTAGTATAGTGAAAGTGATGGTAGGTGTAGAAAGGCCAGTGCAGAGAGTTCTCAGTTGGGATCTACGGAATTATGGAAGGAAGAAGTTAATGTTGCGTCTAAAATGACTGTACATCGTTCAGTTTTTAGACCAATCTTCCTTTATGGAAGTGAGAACTGAATGGATTCAGGATACCTCATACAAAAGCTGGAGATAACTGATTTGAAGGTAGCACAAGTAAATTCTGGGATAAATAAATAGATGGGAGCAATGGTAGAATTGAAGAGTTAGGAATGAACACGTTAGATAAGAAACTGGGTCAACAGCTTGGTGTTCCTAGGCGAAACCCCACACAAGATACGGCATAAATCTAGAAAAAATGCTGAGTTTTATATAATTCACTGGCCGTGAAAGCCAATATACTAACGTTCGATATGGCTGTTTGTGTCAGCAGACCCATATGATAGGGTCATGTGAGTATATTGAGAGAGAAGAGACCACCTGGGAGGTTAATTCGGCTATAGAAGATAAGACGAGTAGAAGGAGGACTAGGAGGCAATGTTTAGATTCCGTTTCTAAAGATTTCAAGGTGAGCGGTATTGACGATGAGAAGGCTTCAGTGCTAACTGTTAATAAGGAATCATGAAGGCGACTCGTTCGCACATAGAGGCTGACCAGACTGGACGCTCAAAGACAAAAGTCTCAAATGAAAATGAATGATGAATAAACAAGTCTCTGTTGTAATGATTGTTTACGGCATAGAACTTCCCTAAAATGTCGTGTTCTGTCTCATGTTTTACGGTATTCACTAACATGCAAGCTTGACGTATGTTGAAATGTTATGAGTGGAAGAGAAGCTTTCAGACTCTCTGAATACTTTATGATGATATATTTCTGCTAATGGAAGAAAAATATAATGAATATGAAATAAGTACGGGTGGAAAACATTAGCTCATTACATTGGTGATTACATTCAAAATTCCAACCAGGATACTAAAATGCGAAATGCTTAAGGTAATTGAGCAAGGAACCCCGTGATCAGAATATTTCTTCCATTTTCCTCCCATTGTTCTGTAATTTTTACTCAACCGGACAGTCAGCCTAACTCTCCAAAGAGGATGTTACGATACAGCCGTTTTGAGATATGATGGTCAGTTTCATCTTGGTCTCGAAGTCAGTGGTATCATTTTGCACGGTAAGGAACAAAACCTTGTTATTAAGCTCCGGTACAGAAACAACAGTTGAACACAATCATTGATTCAAACTTGAGAAGGTATTGAAGATTACAACTATTCAAGAAGTGAGGCCAGTGACGTACAAGCATTGCCAAATAAATCAAGGAACAAAACATTTCATTTCTATATTTGGACCTTAACTGACGCTGATTCTTTTGGAACAGATGATCATATTTTTATATTACGAACATAATACGGTTAATTGGGTCGATATATCCTGCAACACACAGCATTCTTTAGCTTCCGATCCTGAGTAATCATCTTTCACATAAACACTTCCAGTCCTGTACTTCAAAAAAAAAAAAACACCAAGCGTATTATTTTTTCAGCTAAGGAATCTTCGCCCGTTCCTTTGGGAGGAAATGATGGAGACTAACTTCTAAACTTTACGCACATAACGTTCTTGTTCCGATATTGAACGCGACGTTCCAAGGAGTGCCTTTTGATTCCAATTTTCTAGTATTTAGCCAACGCCAGCTATGTCACGAGGTCTCTTTGTTTGAGCTCGGCTGTGTGGTTATGTTGACATCAATAGAATTAATGAGAAATGAGTGAGGCGTGAGTGGTTAGCACAGTCCTTGAGTTGGGTCTGGCATTTCAACTACAGACTTGTACAGTATGACTGCACATACAGTACCTGTTAAATGAATTGGAGGATTGCTAGAAAACAAAATGTTCAGTAAAGAATATGTATGGGTATAGTTGTATCTCTTTGTACTTATCAGGGGTATCAATGAATGCTCTTGTGATGAGGGTTAAGTGTTGCAGCTCCCCGTTCACTAATTATTGTTGTAATTTCACTTGCGAATCCAGTGGAATTGATTGGAACATTAGAAAAGTACATCCATCTTGCGCCTTCTGCAGAGAAAGTCCTTTATATGAGACTACATGTTTGCTGAGTTTCGTCATTGGAACTGTTATAAATATATGATTGTTGACAGTAAATTGTTATATATTCAAGATGGCGGAGGCGTGCTATTTGCAGTGTGATTGTCTTATGACTAATGCACGCGAGGTTTCTTATCTGTCTTCCCTCTTAAGGGTTTCGTGTTATTTGCACAATTGGGTTATTGATTTTGAAGTTTTAATAGTATGTGTGGAGGGATAGAGGGGGTGTAAACAGACAACACACACTGGTCACTATTCTAAACTCGCCATCTTGTATTGCACACCACAGAATACAGAGTAACAAAATACAAAGAACAGAGAGGGATAGATATAACACACACACACTGCAGTCCAACATAATGTCAATGGCTATGGAGCTTGGGAGGTGGCACCACCTGTGGCCAGGTTGGAAGTCAATTCCCAACATCCTCCCCACCCTGGTCTACCTCTAGAGGTACGACCAGCTGAACGGGTCGGGCCAGTTGTTTTCCATCTGCTGTGGAAAGGATTACAGTCCTTACGATCCCGTCCCTTCCAGTACGCAGCTCGTGGATCCGGACCTTTCTCCAGAGATGTCTCGGCTGAAGGTCACTTTGAAGGAGCGCGACGTCGCCTACCCTCAGCGTGGAGTTCTTCTTGGGCTGCTGGACTTGATGGAAGCTCTGCAGCAACAGTAGGTACTCCTTACTCCAGCGCTTCCAGAAGTCGTCTGCCAGTTGTTGACGCAGTCGGAATTCTCGAACAGGAACTCCCGTTGGTGGTTCAGGCCCAGATGGAACTGTAGTGAGTTTCTCTCCCACAAGAAAGTGTGCGGGAGTCAACACATCGCCGGTGTCTCCATTGCGAGTCAAGGGTCTAGAATTCAGTGCGGCTTCGATGCTGACCAGTACTGTTTGAAGTCCTTCTTCGTCGATGCTGGAGCGTCCAAGTACCTTCCGTAGACACCGCTTCGTCGATCCAACCATCCTCTCCCACCATCCTCCCCACCAAGCCGCGCGTGGAGCGATGAATTTCCAAGTTACACCGTGCTCGGAGAGGTAGCGGTGAGTCTTTGCCGCAGACAGTGAAGCCCAAATGCCACTCAGTTCCTTGTTAGCCGCGTGAAAGGTCTGGGCGTTGTCCGAATAAATAGTGTGTGGCAGACCGCGCCTACCGACGAATCTCTGTAGTGCTTGCATGAATCTGTCGGCGCTCATATCACCACTCAATTCCAAATGTAGGGCCCGTGTAGTGGCACACGTAAAGAGGGTGATATAACGCTTTTTGGCTGATGTTCCTGCCCTGACGTACAGCGGGCCCGCGAAGTCGATACCTGTGACAGCGAATGGCTTGCTTGGGGTCACTCGTTCGGAGGGCAGTGGAGCCTCTATTGCCTGGCCGCCAACATTTTTTACCATCTTGCAGGGTAAACATTGGTGAAGGACGTGTTTGATGGCACGGCGAGAACCAAGGATCCAGTAGGTGCTTCGGAGATCAGAGAGAACAATATGTACTCCGAGATGATGGAGCCGTATGTGCTTGTCTCTTATTAGCAGTTGTGTGAAGTGATGTCGTCCTTCCATGATGATTGGATGCCGTTCACTCTCTGAAACCGCAGCATATTGTAGGCGTCCACCGAGGTGAAGTATGCTATTGTCGAGAAATGGATTGAAACATTTGATTTTCGATTTCTCAGGCAGAGGGGTCTTCCGTTCGAGAGCTGCAATTTCGGCAGGGAAACATTCCATTTGCATTGCCTTTATCCAATAGCGGAGGGCTCCATTTATGTCTTCTGCTGTCAGTTCCCCCGTTGGTTGGTCCTCATGTCTAAATAGGCGTACGAAGCGAAGAACCCTTGCGGTTACGCGAAGAAGTTTGATATAGGAGCTGTATCTGGTAGCTTCAATTACTGGGTCTGGTGATTCAATTTGGAGCACATCCTGAGCACGAGTTCTTGCTTCAGGGAGGGGCGTAGAGAGGGGTGAGCTGTGTGGCCAATGGCATTGGTCGAGAGATAGCCATGATGGTCCTTTCCACCAGGGCTGAAGAGTTTTGATCTTCTCTGCCGTCAATCCTCGTGACAAGTGATCTGCTGGATTGTCCTTGCCTGGACAATGTCTCCATTGTGACGGAGTGGTAGAGGATTGAATCTCGGTCACGCGGTTGCAGACGAACGTCTTCCAACGACTCGGATCATTCTGAATCCATCCTAGGGTTACTCTTGAGTCCGTCCACAGGGTCCCTCTGCTTGTGTCGAAGGTCAGCGCTTTAGCGCAGTAATTCAAGAGTCGAACGCCGATCACCGCTGCTAGCAACTCTAAACGTGGTAGTGTCACCTTCTTGACTGGCGCAAGTCTACTTTTACTGCACAACATGTGGGCAGATGTGGTGCCATTGCAGAGAGATCGTATATACAAAACAGCTCCATACGCTCGCTCTGAAGCGTCGCAGAACACATGGACATCTGTGATGTCGTGTTCGGGCGTTCCTGCCCATCTTGGGACGGTGATCTGCGAGAGTTGGGGTAGACTTTAGGTCCAGCTGTGCCAGCGACTGGCGAGGTCCTGCGGTATGAGTTCATCCCATGATAGTCCTCTATGCCATGTGTCCTGAAATAGGATTTTCCCCAGTATTGATACCGGCGTCATTAAGCCCAATGGGTCGTAGAAACTAGCAGTCGCTTGGAGCAGGTGTCGTTTCGTAGCGGGGCGGTCCTTCAGTCTCGTTGTGATTTCTGTAACATCTATAGTGAGCGAGTCTGTTACTGTGTTCCATGGAACGCCAAGAACGTGTGTTTCCGTAGTTATCTCTCTTCCTTCGGCCTTCCATATCTGGATCAGCTGTTGGGAACTCGTGGCCCATTTCGACATGGGTAGACTTATCTTCTTCATGAGAGAGGTGAGTTCATAGTAGAGTGCGATCGCTTCATTTTCTCCTCGGGTACCTGCTATAATGTCGTCCATGAATGTATTTTCATCTATGAATGAAGCCGCGGAAGGAAACTGAGATCTGTTTCTAGTGGCAAGTTCTCTCAGCGTAGCTGAAAGGAGAAATGGGCTGCAAGTCAGTCCGAATGGGAGTCTTGTGAAGCGAAAAATCGCTTGCTCGTTGGAAGCCACTTGAGCACCACTCTCATCTTCGACAACACGGTACCACAGGAATCTGGTCAAGTCTCTATCCTCTTCGTGAAGGGACAACTGAAGAAACGCTTGGCTGATGTCTCCTATCACACCGTACGGGAATGAACGGAACCGCAACAATACTGCAAACAGTTCGGGGAGTAGGTTTGGTCCCATTTCCAGGGTCTCGTTGAGTGGGCGCGCGTTTTCTTCGTGTGACGATGCGTCGAAGACTATACGCCATTTAATGGTTCCATGTTTCTCTTTCTTTACCAAGTGATGAGGAAGATAAAACTCATCCGTACGGGAATGTTCCTTGTGGGAGAGAAACTCATCCGTACGGGTTTCCTCTGGAGCTAGTTCCACGTGGCCTTTCCTTATGTAGTCCATCATGTGGTTCGTGTATGTTTGTCTCAGGGCTTCGTTCTTCCGGAATCGGGTTTCCAGTGATTGGAATCGTTTTTCTGCAACGTGATAGTTGTTGGCAAGTTCCATAGTTTCCTTGCGTGGCAATCGTACGACTCTTCTTTGGTCCTCAATACTGTAAGACGCGTGAAATTGTGTTAGAAGTGAGGTGTCTTTAGCGCTCATTGCTCGGTCTTGTTCAGCTGCAATCCCAACGGACTCCAGATCCCAAAAATGCCGAAGAGAGTCGTCACAGGGCATGGAGTGACATGCATCGATGAAGTTTACAACCGTGTTAGTAGCTGATACACCTGAGCGGTTTCCGGTGAATATCCATCCAAATTTCGATGGAATTAACACAACTGACGAGGAGAGTCGTATCGGGGCAGAGTCACTGACGATTGTCCAATACTGATCTCCTCCGATTAACAGCTCGATTGGAAGGTCAGCTGAATCATCTGTAGGGTCAGCCAATTGCAGTTTCCGCGTTTGTCCAGTCATCGTGATATCTCGTGGTACTGCTGGGTGGTGAGAAAAGGAGTGGGTGGTTTCAAATGCCGTCAATGTTACTTGGGTACTGTCCCAAAATCCTCTCGTCTTCAGGCGAACGAACCTACGTGAATGTGATGTGTTGGATGGTGTTTCAAACGCGTGGACCTTTAATGATGCGTCTCCAATGACTTCCAGACCCAGTTCATCGACCAAAGAACTTTTGACGAAACTGGATTGACTACCTCCGTCGAGAACGCACCTCGTCAGCTTACTCGAACCCGTTGGTCCCGAGATCCATATTCTAGCAGTCTGGAGATGGGTAAATCCCGGAGTAGTGACGTTTATTTTACCAACGGCGGTTGTTTCTGTGCAATTCGCGACAGGGGAATGATTTAAGTTGCTGCAAATCGCTCTATGGTGACCTTTTCCACACTGGGAACACGAAGCTCTTCCTTTCCTGCTACAGTCCTTTGTGTGATGGCCTCGTTTAAGACAGAGGAAACAGCGCGATGATTGTTTCAATTTCTGAGTTCGAGCGTCAGTTCCGGTTACCTTAGTACAATCCTGAGCCCAGTGTCCTCTTCCCTCACAAAAGACGCAAAATGGCTGTAGTCTTTCCTTCTCTCTCTTCTTCCCTTTCTTGGCGTGAGTGTCAATCTGGAACGCCGCTGTTGCTGGGACAGAAGCCGGGTGCTGATAGATAGAAGCCGGGTGCTGATAAGATTCCCCCCGAATCTTTTGACTAATGAGGGCACCTTCAACCTCTTCGTTCAAAAAACACATGAGTTTGATGATGTCACCTTCACTAACGTTGTCTCTCCGCGTGTGGATGATCCAACGCCGGCAGATATCGTCTGGGAACGCTCTTAGTATCTTGGGGGCTAGCACGCGACCGTAGTTGGAAATATTTTCTCCCAGAGCCTGCAGTGCTTGAATCCGTCGGTTGCACTCAACGTAAGTGTGATTTAGGGACTCGGGGGTGGCGGAGTGTATCGGCGGTATGTTTTCCAGATAGTCTAAGTGCGCCTGGATAATTCTATTTTCATCTCCGTACTTGGAAATGAGAATTTTCTTTGTGGCATTATAAGTGCCAGCTGTGATAGCAATACCGTCTACGAGATGCTTGGGCTCCCCTTCTAAGTAACCTCTCAGAAAGACGTGTTTGTTGACCTGCGATACTGTAGGATTCTGGTCAATGGAAGTAGTGAACTGCTCCCAAAAGCGAGACCATTCTTCAATATCTCCCGTGAAGGGGCTAAGTTTTATGGTGGGCAACTTAATTGGTTGTGACGTGGGCATGGCAGTGGGAGTGGTGGGACCTTCGTTTATGGTCAAGGTAGAGGTGACAGAGTAAAGCTTCTTGTCCGCTCCAATAGTAGCTTTCTGTATGGCGCGCTTTGCATTGTCAATATATTCGTCACATACAGTAATGTCCGCATTGTAATCTGCGTCAGATAACAGATCATGAATACCATCGTCCAGTTGGGTTAAGCTGGTGAGTGTTTCCTGCAGTCTATCGCGGTGGAATGTGAAGTCTTCCAATGCTGTGTTTTCTGTAAGGCTGTTAATGGCTGTAATGAAGCGTGTGGCATTTGCTCTCTCACGTGTTCTTTTCCTTTTCAGATTGTGAAGGCTTACTGCAGTAGCGGTCTCTTGTTCCGTCGGCATAATGGGTGCAATAAATCTTAAGCTTGACTGACAGGCCTCCCTCCAGACGTGACGTAGTGAGCGGTGAGCTTACGGGCGGGTAGGGGGATCCGTACCGCACCGGTACCTTTGAGGGCTAACAGAGGGCGTGCTAGGTCCGTGGAAGATCTTAAGACCTTGCTAACAGAGTGCGCTGGAGAATGACTGGTAGGGCGCGTGAGTTAATAGATGGCGCTGTTGAGTTGATGTAGGTATTTGCGCTCAGATCGCACGGAACTGAACGGAACTACACATGCGTGACCCGTTGCAAAGTCCAGCGGAAGAAAGATATTCTACTACTTTGGAATACTGTAGATTAAAGGAACACTGGATTCCTTAATAAGTCATGCGCAATTCATGCAGGCATTTCATAATATAATACAACATCCGTGCATACAGTTTCTGTTTAGCGAGGGCCAGTTATGTCTATCTCGCTAATAATAATAATAAACAAATACAGTAGACAGGATGCGTGCTTCTTGATTGACAATACGCAGTTCCTGTTCGTGTAATAGCAGTCGTATATTAGCTTCATCAATCCAAATGATAATAATGAAGAAATATCAGTTGTTTCAACATGCTATTTTCTTTCGTATTGAAGTTGACTTATCTGAGAGTGCAGTGTAGGCTATTGGTGGCATCTCAGCGTCTGGCGTGGGGTGGTGCTGGAGTATCTATCCTCTTTCCCTCGTCGTGGAGCTTCCTGTAGTGTAGAAAGCTCGTCTGTAGATACAATTCCGTTGAAGAAGTTAATCCTTAGTCTTCCCGAGTGTTTCGGCACCAAATGTGGAGGGATAGAGGGGGTGTAAACAGACAACACACACTGGTCGCTATTCTAAACTCGCCATCTTGTATTGCACACCACAGAATACAGAGTAACAAAATACAAAGAACAGAGAGGGATAGATATAACACACACACACTGCAGTCCAACATAATGTCAATGGCTATGGAGCTTGGGAGGTGGCACCACCTGTGGCCAGGTTGGAAGTCGATTCCCAACAGTATGCTTACACCATCTTGAATATATAGCAAGGGTGTTCTTTTGCCTTTGGCATACAAAGCACATATACGGTTCTGCATTAATGCTAATTTGTATCTCTTACATATACCATAGAGTTATCTGTTTCTTGTTTATATGTTTTATAATTTCAGGATGGCATATGCGTGTTGTACTCAGTATGACATTACTATGAATAATGGTAGCGAGGTGTATTGTATGGTATTCCTCTCTAAGTAAACTTCACGGTCATTGTTCTATTGTGAAGTAATGATATTCAAGTTTTAAGAATACGCCCAGCCACCATATTGAACGGTTGGCGTCGCTGTTCTTTTAACTTGGTCATAAGAAGCCACTTACACGTTTCTACGTTGCTGTTAAGTTTCATTGCTGTATCTTAGAATACATTGATTTGTTCATTATCATATTCTATATTGTCAAGTTGGCCGTCGCACGTGTATTCAGAGTGTTATTCTTATAGCTCAATTTAGTACGGTATCTTCGTCTTTGATTGCGCTATTACGTTCTAAATGGTTCACAATTACGTTTTAATACTACGCCCAAGTGACTAAATTTCGTTATTGTAGTTCTAAAACACAAAATTATTCATTTTTTAATTATGACATTTCAGGATGGTCACTAGTGGTACTGACACTTTTTTATGTAATACTCTTTTTCTACCTAGATTCTCATTAATTACGCACTAACATCCTGAGTTACTAATTTGTATATTTTAATAGTACGCCTAGCCACCATCTTGAATCTACTGAGTCACTGTTCTTTTGCGTTGGGCATACTAAGCGTCATGTAAGGTTCTACTTTAATTCTAAATTTAGTTATTATGCCTCCAGGATACGGAATGTTATTCATTTATTTTGAAATTTGAAGATGACAGGTGTGTGCTATTTTCGGAATGATTATCTTTTGACTAACGCAAGTGATATATCTTATAATGATACTCACCTCTTTGCAAGATTCGTCTTAATTACCCAATTTCAGTTTGAGTTGTCGATTTTTAGCCTACTTTTCACATTTTGCAAAAATTAGGAAAAAGTAGACTTATGATATCGGGCAAATGTGTGTCTGTCTGTCTGTCCTTCTGTCTGTCTGTCTATCCTTCTGTCTGTCTCTCTGTCTGTCCTTCTGTCTGTCTGTCTGGCTGTGTGTGTGTCCCCCCCCCCCTATCAACTCCTAAACGGCTGCAGCAATCGAAACAAAATTTGGTAAGACTAAAGATCTATACCTGAATATCTCACGGCCATATTTGAAAATGATGTCAGTGCTACCAACTGCTGAAAAATCGCAATTGAAATTTGAGCTCCATGTTGGATATCCTGGAAGGCATGAATGGGAGCTATTTCAAAATTGGCACACGTATAGATAATAATATTGCAGTTTAATTTCCAGGAGGCCATACATGGCAGTGTTGCCAAAATGATTATAAGCCTGCTGATAGGTCCAAATTTTAAATGCATATAACTTCTACACTATCAATTGGATTTCAACCAAATTTCGTATGTGCTATGTGTACATAAACAGATATGACTGAGCGTTTTCTTAAGAGCCACCAGGGCTGCTAACTGTTAATAAATGCTCTCAATTTTTAAAATCCAAATACCCATATATCAGTAAGTATGCAAGCCGACAGCTTTAAACTATGCACACGTATAGTAACTGCCATTCTATAATAATTTGGAGTAACTTATATACGTCAGTGCTACCAACATGATTCCAAGCCTGCTGAGAGGTCCAAATTTAAATACATGTAACTTCTATACTATCATTTGGATTTCAACCAAATTTCGTGTGTGCTATGTGTACCATAACCGATATGACTATGCCGATTCTTAAGAGTAACCAGGGCTGCCAACTGTTAATAAATACTCTCTCTATTTTTGTTACCCTAATATAAATATATCAGAAAGTATGCAAGCCAATAGCTCTAAATTTTTCACACGTATAGTACCTGGTATTCTAGATTAATTTGAAGTAACTAATATAGGCCTACGCCAGTGCTGCCAACATGATTCTAAGCCTGCTGATAGGTCCAATTTTAAAATGCATGTAACTTCTATACTAACTAATGGATTTCATTCAAAACTGACACAACAATAGATCATATTATTTCAGATTATTTCTGACCAATACATGTATGTCATTGTTGCCAACATGATTTTACGCGCGCTGTTAGATCCAATATTTAACTGCATGTAACGTCCATGGACTTCAACCAAATTTTGTATTCTGTACCTTAAGAGATGGAACTAAGAATATATTCAGTCGCTAGGGCTGCCAACTGTAGTTCTCTATTAGGCTACATTATGCCAGGTATACAGTATTTCAAACTAATTAGAAATTTCGATATTACCAACTTAATTTCGTAATTATTCTAGATGGATCCATATAGATTAATAATTGGCGTGAATCTTAAATTTTAAGAAAAGTAGGCTCTTTGGATCGTCACGGAACTTCTTGTTATGTTTTATTAGTTCGCGCAGCCGCTATCATGATTTATTGAGAGTCTCTCCTTTTGCCATGGCTATAGAAGCCACATATACGGTCCTACCTTGTCACTAATTTACAATAGCTCTCACCCTTTATAGGTCCTTGGGATACTATCTTCCCACCATGTATTTATAGAAAAGTTTTAGGGAGAGAATCTTCCCACCCCTTTCATTTCCAGCAGTTCCACATGCATCCACAAGCTAGATGCAGAAAAATATTGAAAACCCATTAATTTGATGTATACAGTTGATCACTTTCGTGATACTTTCAATGTTTAGCTTGGCCCATTTGTCGGTCAAATTTTGTTTCTTGTTACCGAGATCCCTGAATGGTAATTATTTCTTTGTAAATGTATTAATTTCTTAAACCAAGTGCATAATCTTGTTATCAAGCACCTATTCATAGATATCATAGTTCTCACCTCGAGTGTTCCAGTCGCTCGCTACCTCAAGCTTCCTCACTCCCGGCATACACGGCATCTACTGGCTCATCTGCTGTCTGCTGAGCAGGGTCGACTGACGTCACCCTGACTTTCGTTCGACCAATGGCAGGTCTTTGTCTGGTCGGGCAATCTCCAGCCTTCGAGATTGTTCCATGATCACTATTTAAGACGCCACCTGCTGGCGTTCTCCATCCACTTCTGATCACATCGTCATTCAGATCAACGCTGCCACACCGCATGGCACTTTAGCCAGTCGCTGCTTCACCTCGCTGCTACGTCACGAGGCCTCTACTCTGATACATCGCTCAAGAGGACAGGAATGTTTGCCAGCCGCAGCACACTGCAAGTTTCACCTTAGATGGGGTATCTCACTTTAAACTTCGAGGAAGCAGCAGTCTTCCTGGCCGCACCCAATGTCGACTTATACTCAGTCACCGCCTGGACACTACCAGTGTCAAACCGTCACCAGAAGGGAAAAGAAGAGTTGAATATTCATCTTTTCGGAATATACATCTTGATGCCATGAGCGCCTCCCTCCGAAGAAACCGTGGAGGACTTTTAAAACAGTTTTAGGCTAACTGGAACTTTTATGGAGCTGGCTCAACAATTTGGAAGATAAGTTCAAACTTGATAAAGAATTGAATTTCTTACTCTCATCATACATTTCATCTTTTTTATGGTTCTTTTATTAATATGCATATTATATTTCAATTCCAATTTCTCTCAAATCTAGGCAATCCTTAACATTGGTTTTTCCATCATTAATCAGGGTACTGTCACCAGACCCTCTCCATTTGTTAAGATTTAACACTAATTATTCTCTGCATATCCCAGTTGTGTGCATTTATTGTGCATTTTAATGTTATTTAAAGAAAATTGTTGTCTCAATAAATATTATTTATATCTTGTTAACTAAACCTTTGTTTTCTGGTAATGTACTTTTATGCCCATTTCACCGCACCGCTTCAGTCTTTTCGCTGTTTAACAGTAGCTATTTTGGTTAAGCTTAAACCTACTTCGCGTTCTCCCGTATGGGGAAGTTTTAGGGCAGAACTTTCTCCAACAGTCATCAGAAACCAAAGGTGGGAAGCATATATCCCAGTGGTCTCCACAGCGTAAGTGCTCGCCAATTCGGTTGTGTTGAGTGAATGAAATGCATTGTTTTACAGAAGACGGTGTTTTTATTGAAGATAAGAGATTTGTAAACGTTGGTATATAACAGAAATATAATGTTAATAATGTTTTTGGTCACTTGAATAAATATATTTCAGCTAGAATGGAAATAATTATCCTGCTCAGGGTGTTTGCCATAGAATAGAAAATTTTTAAAATTAATTTTCTGTGTATTTAGTAAATACTATTTTGAAATTATTGAATTATATTCGAATATACTAACTTATAACATTCCAAAATCACTTTTATATTTTTTGTGCAGTTTTCGGCAAAGATGATATAGGTCACTGACCTTGTGTTGGGTGGGAGTTAAGTTTTTTTAAATACAGTGCGTGATGGGTGTTTTTACGTATTATATCTTGTTAAATAAACCTCATTTTTGAGTGATAAACACAGTATCACCATAATTTGGAGGTGGGAGATTATTACCCCATTGCTCATTTAAGAAAACATACTGTCGGGTGTGGGCAGTGGGATAATAATTTCCCACACCATATTTCATAAAATAGAACCCAAATCCATACAATTGTTGCATATTCCTACTCATCTAACACCCCCAATTACTAATGTGCAAAAAAAAAATATTAAATAACAAATATTTTATACCCCCAGTCTTTGCCCTATAAAGGGTTAAGTGCTGAGCTTTATTTATTGGTATATTTTAGAATTTTAAGGTGGCTGCTGCGCCTAATGTTCACTCTCATGTAGTCATCACGTTGGTATCAGAGAGTCCTTACAAGGGAATATCTTAAAGCCATGTACAGTGAGCTTTGATTCATTTGCATGCTTGCATAATTGGCACGGCCAGCATCTTGAAATTATTCAGATGATCGCCTTGTAGTTTGGACCGTACACGCGTCCCACATGGAGGTAAGCCTTTCCAAAATTTGGTAGAGATCTGATGATTAGTTTAGTGGCAATTTGATATAAGTTTTGTACATTTGGGTGACTGCCATTTAGTTTTGCTTAGGATGGCGGTGATATAAAACATGATACTGAGGTGCCCTTTGCTAGTATTATCCCTGTACCAAATTTGGTTCACATTTGTTTCGTTGTGTTTCCATAGATATGGGGTGGGACAGACGTATACACACACACACACACACACACACACACACAGGGGCGCACCCAGACTTTTGGTTTAGAGGGGGCTTTCCTCAATAACATGATTTCAGCTATGGAAAGAGAATGTGTCCATTATTAGTCTTGTATGTAAATATGTATATTTGAGATCATATGCATAAAAATATATTCTATAAGATCAAACATACTGTAGAATGTTCTGTTAAAACCAATACAAAAGATGCTATTGGACTGGAGATTATTTAAACAAAATGTGCATTGGTTTTATACAAATTTTAGTTACAGTACCATTGAGCTAAGTTTATACAAGTAATAAAAAGGAACTGCATGATTTTTTATCAAGAATTAACTTCTGATTACGATCAGAGTGATAACGACTGGATTGCTCTACTCACTATTTTCATAGCTATATATCCAGCTACCAGGATCGTCAGACTGATGTGTAACATCAATTATCTGCAATCATTTACTAAGTTTTGAGTTGTTTATACCAAGAACTAGTATAGGTTTTAGTAAATTAATAATAGCATTTTGATTTTGAATATGTAAATTTAATTGGAACTAAAAATTACATTTTAAAAATTACGAGATGTAATTGTATATCATAGTGTTATGGATTGTAACAAATATTTTATGTACTGTACGTGAAAATATATAAGTTATTTTAATTTTCCTTAATAACTAACATTATAATAAAAAATCTTAAACATTTCTAGAATTTCAAGTTGAACTTAATCACACAGGCTGAAGGCAAGTTTAAACAAATAGTTGGATACAAATCATGTATTAATGAATTAACATTAACGTTGGTTGAATAAAGTGGAAACTCGAATTTCACAGAACAAAATCCAAAACGGAAACTACCTCTACTGGTGACTTCAATTTCCCGGTGAATATTCAGTGCTGCTAGTCCAGTCAGCCTGTCTGCACCCATGGTATTCCTAAGATATGTTTTCAGCTGACGTAGTGTAGAAAATGACCTCTCAGCAGTGATTGTAGTCACAGGGATGGTACACAAAATTCTCAACAATGTGTGGATATTAGGAAACAAGTCCTTGTCACATAGATTCAACATATCGATTGCGTTTTTAGGGATATTAGCGTGGGTCTTGAAGCTCTTGTGCCACAGTTCAAACTCAGCCATAAGCAGGCCTTTGTTGTTTCCTCCACTTTCATTTATGTCATTCTTATAAAAATTACACAGCTGTAAGAAATCAAGTTGCATTTTTTCTTGGAAGGTTTCTTTATGTGTATGTGATGCATTGGCTGATGGCAGTAAGCACTCAAAACTCTTTAATAAGTATTTATGCTTGATGAATCGAGATTCCAATGAAATAATGAAAGAGTCAATCCAAGGGATGAAAACAGATCTTTTATAGTATAATTCTGGAGTTTCTGCTGGAATGTTGCTTCTGTTCAGTCGTCTTCCAACTGTTCGAGGCATCGAAATTATTGAACCACAGTTATTAGCAATTTTGGTAGCTTCTTCAAACAACGAGTGAAATTCTTGATCTGCATTTTTTCGTAGAGAATTTAAGCTTTCAATCACAGTTTCAGCATGTGTAATTGCAGACGATAAATCTAAATCAATTCCCTGAAGCTTTTTGCTTAGGTTTACTCGGTAACCTAGCAGTTTTTCTGATGCCATGAGAGAAATTATAAATTCACCTTGACTTAAGGAGTTTAGTAGTATTTGAGCTCCTGAAGAAGATTCCCTATCATTCCAGTTTTTAATCTCCTCCTTCAAGAGGTTGCAGCAGTTCTTTCGTAACAAAAATAGCATCGTGCCTTTGCACCCATCTTGTTGGACAAAGCTGCAGGAGTTTTTTCTTGTTGGTTTCAAGATTTACCTCAGATTCAATGCACTGTTTTAAAACTGCTTGTCTTTTAGGAGTGATAAAAAAATCCCACAACTTCTCCACTATTCCAAAGCAGTTCCTGATTGATACAACCTCAGACGTGGTCGACAATGCCAGGTTAAGGCTATGAGATGCACAATGCACGTATATTGCTGAGGGGTGAGCTTCTTGGAAGCACGCTTGAGCCCCGTTAAACTTATCACCATCAATGTTGCCAACTAAAATTTCTCTACAAGCACTAAGTTCACGGCAAACATCACTGCTGCACTCATGGCAGCCGCCCCATCGTACCCCTGGCCACCTAGGTTATTTATGTCTTTATTACTGTCTTCAAGACCTTTAATCAATGTTTTTGCCAATACGCTACCCGTAGTAGAGGTTAGAGGCATGAACTTCAAAAATTGCTCACATTTCATAACCATTTAAAGTATTTGGCGTTACATAACGTAAACACAAAGAAAACGGTTCAACAGTTGAAATATCAGATGTTTCATCTGCGAGAACACTAAAAAACTTAGCTTCTTTTACTTTACTTGCTATTTTTTCAGTTATTATTTGGTTACAAGCATCGATGATTTGATTTTGAAAATTCCAACTTATATAGGTCGCATTTTTGCCACATGACCCAAAGTGATCTTTCAAATTGTTGTCACCTGCTTCAATTCTAGCTCTGAGCAAAGCTCTTAAGTTCCCCTCATTTTCAAATGGTTTGCTGTCGATTTGAAACTGACCATAATCTCTATGGCCCCTAAGGGCGATATTTTGCCTGCCACACAAAATTATAGTTTCTATTATTGGAATTATTCTTTTCACATTATTTTGGGCTTGGACGTCTTTTCCTTTATCAAGAGATTTGTCAATCGGTTTCATTCGGCAGTCCATAACTCTTTTAAAGTTAGCTGGGCTTACACATGAGTCTTTATGATACTGCGAGTTTGCATGTTTTTAAAACTTTTCTAGTGCTTTTTTCCAGTTACAAAAACCTTCTTCAACAAGTTGTCCAGTATGTTGAGCGTTACTCTTACCTACTTCTTTTTTTGAAAAAGGCATACAATGGACACAGTATGCAGAGTCTTCAATTCCAGAATACGAAAGCCAGGTATATTTCTTTAGCCATGAAAACGAAAATTTTCGTTGTTGGTTCCCATGCGATCTAAAAGGAAAGTTAAAGTTGCTCTGAGGAACCCACTTGTCATTCAAAACTTTGAACTTTTCATTGTCCATCAACACTTTGTTTTTAAATAAACCAATGTCCAAATCCATATTATGTTTACTTACAGTGGCCTTAGGCCTGCTCACATTTGTCTCTGAGCCCTCCTCTGACGAACAACTTGGCTGTTTTTCTATGCTTGCAGTCCTTGTTAACAGTTCCATACTCGTTGAAGGATTGCCACATTCACTAACACTAACCACATCATATTTATTGATTTTTAACGGTTTAAAGTAGTTTTGCATGTTTGACGTTCTTTTGTCTCCCATTACTACTAGTCCAATTGGACACACTACGAACACCAATAGCCAATAGAAAATACAAACACAACAACAATCAACGAATCAACTTTTACAAACACCACTACTGAGGGAAATGGTGAAAGAGGAGCCCTTGCAAGGTAGGATTGAGACATCAAGACTGAGGTGGTATGGACACTTAAAGAGAATGGATGAGATTAAGATTCCCAAGAGGATACATGAGATGCAGATGCAGAAGAAACGACCACGGGGAAGACCAAGAGATAGATGGCTGAAAGGAGTGGAGGAATGTGTCAAGAAGAGAGGCGAGGACTGGACCAGAGTGACAGCGGAGAGGTGGTGGGAAGAAAGGACTAAGTGGCGAGGTTTATGTTCCAAACAGACCCAGCCTGGGGCTGGAAACTGTACAAGATGATGATGATGACTACTGACTTGACGCCTGACACAGAGCACAGCACAATACATTGGGGAGAGAAATTTTCACCGCTGTCCCACGCGCATCTTGCTCCGAGCATAGTTACGATAACGCCCGGAAATATCCGATCGTGTTGTGTTTACAATATATATTATTATCACTCAAGTGTTGCATAAATATAGGCCTAACATAATTCTGTTTTAAACCAGTAGAAAATCGCAAAATGTTCCAACGTTCCAACACTAAACATTCTGGAGCCCGTTATGCAATCAATTTTCTTGAAAGATATTATCAATGTTTTTAAAGTGTTCCCAGGTTTTTAGGGGGGGCTTAAGCCCCCAAAGCCCCCCCCCCCTGGGTGCGCCCCTGCACACACACACACACAACACACACACACACCGACACACGGTCGTTTTAGGCTAATAAAAACATATTACTTATACTAGCCCACGACCCAAGCTACGAAAGGATAGGTCTGAATCATACTCTTCATATATTACGCCAATCCAACCTCCCTTGGCCAAACTTTAAGCGGCTGTTTGGGTGGTGCAGTGGCAACATTCTCACCTGCTGTGCCCAAGGTTGTGGGATAGATTCCCGCTGCAGTCAGTTAGTATTTGAAGGTGCATAAATGCGTGGAAGCCGTGTCAGTATATTTACTGGCACATTTAAGATCTCCCGCAGAATGAAATTCCGACATCCCGGCGTCTCTTAAAACTGCTGTAGTTAAAAGTGACGTACAGCACATGAGATTATTATTATCATCATCATCATCATCATCATTATGAACTAACATTCAATTCCCTCCAACCCTGACGTTATTATGTGTCTGAGAGTTCGTGGTCCGTTTACAACTACTGATACATGCTGTATATTCCAGTACGTTCACAATAACACGGGTTATTATACATCATTATCACGTCCACTGTATAAGCAATTTTCTAAGCACATCAATGTTGCCACTACTAATTATTTAAGCCAAAATTTATTTTGAAAAATATATGGTGCATGCACTAATTTATTAAATGCTATGTTTTGTATCTCGTTATCTAATGAACCGATCGCAGCGAAACATTACTAAACGTGCCTGGGATCTTCTCACTACCTCTAGGAAAAATGGTAAATTATTTCAAGTCCCAGTACTCATACACCAGCCTTAGACCCCAATAATTACAATCGTACACTATGACAGCCATCACATCACATGAACACAGGTTGTGGGACAAATTCAGCATACAACCAATTATATGGGACGGCCGACCAAGATGACGTAACAGTAACCTTATCCCTCCCCAATATATCTCTCTATCTATCTAAAATAACTGGATGAATTCGGTCAAATGAGAACTTGAGAGATAATGCTACACGTGTGTGGAAAAGGACGCATAGGCCTACATCTCTCTGTTCAATATACACGTTAAAGTAAATCATGACCTATAATAACGGGAAGGAATTCATCTCGATGTTGTCAGCATAAATGCGAGGAATATATGATACAAAAATAATATTTCATTCGGATATTGTATATTATGTTTACAAAATGTAGTTCCAGCAGATGAGAACTGTTTTAATTTCCGGGAGCCAGTCGGCCTGAACCTGGACCTCATATTTACGAGTATTGTCTTACACCTGGGCTGCGCGGTGCTGCCATCTATCACGAGACTTGGCCCGTGACAGCGGCGCGGCATAAAGGCGTCTCTTCTGGCGTCGCTCCTGGCGAGGAAGCCGCCAGGCTATACACAGCTAATGTCGAGTCAGCCAAGTGTGTCAGGAATCGCATTTGCTTTACCTTGTCATTTACTTACCTTGTAATTCAGTTTAAAGCATTATCCTAACAGCACTTTAGTCAATAGCACCCTCTGTATTCTAGTTGCTAATACTGTTTTCAAGCATTGGAATTTATAACTTAATGTCTATCGCCACCTCTAAGAAAATTGTGTCTCATTAGCAATGAGAGCTCAGAGCTCAGGGTAGTGACTGGGGTGTCCATGTATTAGATACGTTGCTAAGGAAAGGAGGTGGATAAACTTTCTTTAAAGCCGTGTTATCTAAGGTGCGGAATGGTGGTTAGCTGATCTTCCGTAAGATACGGGTGACAAGAAACGAAATGCTTAACGTAACGTAAGTAAATTGTGAATTGTGCGTCGTTGCGCCTGTGTTGTAACCACCTCAAAACTTAACGTGATGGGATAACTTACTGAGTGTTTGAATTAATCAAGTTAACTTATCCACTCCCAGTAATTTTGGCTGTGGTTTTATACACACGTGCTGTGACGTACAATTCAAAAATTTACTTACTTTACGTTAAGCATTTCGTTTCTTGTCACCCGTATCGTACTGACAATCAATTTATGGACCATTCAATTTTTGGTACATTGGTTGTTTAAATCTGTCTTATGAAATGAACGGAAAAGGGACTGAAGTCACATTGGTCAAAGAATAGTAGACAAATAATACTTCTGTCTGCTAAAATGTGCGGAAATGAAGTGCAAATGTATTGGTCAACGATTTCCATCCATTCTATCCATTAAGTTTCATGACTCATTGCGTGTAAGACGGAGTGGAAGCGGAAGAAAGAAGTTCTAATAAAAACCTTACCTTAATCAAAATTTCTTCTTAATAACTGTGACCTTTACGAGATGTGAGTTAGGTATTAAATACACTGATCAAAAAACCTTTTGCATATTGCATGATGTTGTATTTTCATTGCTGTATGACGACATTTCGTTTTTGCAAATTGGCTCATATGTTAACTCTAAGATAACACGTTTGTTACCGTACACTTGTTATCTGATATGGAGTTTGTGCATACAGCCTGTAAAAATGGGGGAAGTGGCCAAACCCCTACTGAGATTGCGGTACATAGAACCAGAACATAAGGCCCATTGTCGAAGATTGCAAACAAAGGGCATACTGTACCTGGGTGGCCATAACAACTATTTCAGTGCTACAACATCGATCCTGGACTGGAGAAATAGACTGGACAATAAGGTCGTAATAAGGTTGATATCTGTGCTAGTATGTACCTGTCATTATTGTTATTATTGTTATTATTATTATTATTATTATTATTATTATTATTGTGTTTCGTGTGTTATGCCATACGCAACATCTCTACTTAGTATAAAACAAAGTCCCCGATTCTTGGATATTACGGGTAAACTCGAGAACTACTGGATGGATTTTGATGCGGTTTTCACCATTCTATAAAGGATATATTGAGAATGATTTCTGTAGAACATAATTTATTTATGATCAAATGAAGCCGAGCAGCAACGATTTCAGTGTAAAAGTCGAAAAAAAAAACTGGCGTCCGAGTGCTTTGTAAGCTTACGCTGGGCAAACCGTTAAAAATATCTAAATACTATGAGTGTAAGAACTGTTCAGCATGAATAGTTGTACAAAAAAGTCCGCGAGAGCATATGTCTATCTTCAATACATCGCCCACTATAAGTGTTTTTACGTTTTAATTTCCTCCAACCATGTCCATTCAACTACTGAGGCGACAGTTTACGAGCTAGCTATGGGCGAGTCTATCATCCCTGTTACAGCCTAGCTAGCGGGTGAACCTATTGCCCCAGATACAGCCAGCAGCAAACCACTGAGTTGTGTTGAGTTAAGACTTCTGAGAAGGGTGGTTGTGTTTGGAGTTTCCCTGGAAGTGCAAATCGGGGTTTCTTCATTTCGCCTGTGAAACACAGTCACGTTAAGATTGGATGGAATGCGGATTTGAGTTTCATTCACCTCGCCATTCCCTGGAAGTGCAACTCTCATTTCGCCTGTGAACTTTCCGTTCCGCAAAATTCACAGTCAATTTAAGATTGGACGGAAGGGGAATATATTATATTAAATTATACTGATTGGCGTATAATCTATACTTAGTATAAAACGAAGTCCCCGATTCTTGGATGTCACGGGAAATCTCGAGAACAACTGGATGGATTTTGATGTGGTTTTCACCATTCTGTAAAGGATATCTCCAGGAAGGTTTTTGTAGAAAATAATTTATTTTTGATCAAAGGAAGCGAATCAGTAACGATTTCAGTGAAAAGGGCGAAAAAAAACCTGGCGTCTGTGCGCTTTTTAAGCTTACGCTGGGCGAACCGTTAAAACTGTTAAAAATATCAATATACTATGAGTGTAAGAATTGTTCAGCATGAAAAGTTCTACAAAATATGCCGGGAGAGAATATCTCTATCTTCAATACATCGCCTACTATAAGTGTCTTTAGATTGGTCGGAAGAGGGGATTTGAGTTTCATGCAACTCGCCATTCTTAAATTACGTCTGACAAGAATTCGTTGCACATGCATCTCCATGATAATATATATAATTAATAGTCCAGTCAGTGATTTTAACCCATCATGCTGAGACATAAAACGGATATAGGTCGTAGTTCAGTGACATCGAAAATAAAGCTGCTTATCACGTAATGCATTCATAACTGTTCCCGGGCGAAGCTGGGGTGGGTTGCTAGTAAATAAAAAAAAACAGTTATCGGTTAAAGCACGTGTATTATATTTGGTCACAAGTATATAATCTTGCTACATACAAAACTTTTTTTTGACCAGTTTATAGACACGAAGTTTGGTGCTTTTCGTTCAACACGACTGTACCCAAAAGAGTTGGGTTTTACCCTAATCCTGAAACAAATTACATGATTTATTAATTTATTAATTAATTTATTAATTTATTAATTGATTAATTGGGTTACATTCGTGTTGACCGACTGAAAAGCACCAAACTTTAGTTTACTAAGGCAACACTGAAAAGTGGCTTCAAACCTCACAACGAATTTCCTATTTTCGTCGGCACATGAAAATAAAACGAAACTGTTGCAATGATAGGCCTATTGTTACATTTTAGCCGAAATTATGTAGCTGAATTGAATTCCTCATTTTGAAGAAGTAGTTCCGTAGGGAATTAATCCGCCTATTTATATGCTTTCTAGAACAGCGATTTTATCAAAACTCTCCCTTAATTTCAGTTAAGTTTTCGTGTGCTAGACACAGTTACAAGCTGGAGCAATTCGTTATACCTAGAAGGGAACTGGCAGAATTCAGTGTTTTATCACAGATCATACTTCGATATGAGGAGAGGGCGATTTAAAGCCAAAATGGAAGTAAACACACATGAACGCCGACTGGAAACTATTATATAAAGTAGGCCACACTGCTGTACCATTTGTAAATCCATCGAGTGATTTACTACAGTTCTACGTTCCTCCTCTACTGAGTTGGACTTTTCACTTCATCTCTACACGGCTATAGCACCCTACATCTGAGGTAACCTGACTAATTTTAATCTTTCACTGCAATTTTATTTTCCAGTCTTCCTTTCAATTTAAGTTACCTATGCCTGCATGCCTTTGTCGTACCGACCAGTCTATGCTTTTCATTGCAACACGCTTCAAATGCAACTCTTCCCTAATATCTCTCTAGTCATACATTTAATCCCCCATCCCCCTGTTACAACACTTTGCAAATGCTCTGCAATCCAGTTTTCTGCTACAGTACTGTCAAAAGTTAGAGTTTCAGTTTCATCGAGTGGCACGCTTCAGACAAAGATTATAAAAGAAATTAGTGTTATAGTACCAAAATCTACATTTGATATCAACTGCTTTCTTTCCTTGCCTATGCGAGCTTACTACTTTATATCCTTCAATCATCAATGTTTAATTTGCTTCTCAAATAACAGACTTTTCTCGTTTTCGTCAGCGTTGCATTTCAGCCACGAGTTGCCACACGTTTATGTTGAGCTCGACTCGACACGGAGAGCTGACTTTTGAACTGGCTATTGATACAATTATAACAACGCGCTCAATTAACTTCTGTGTTTCAGGATAACTATAGCGAGGTCACCTGTGTTGTTTTGGTTTTACTGCTCCAAATCACAAGATAAACAAATTCATAATTATGATGCGAGAGTCATTTGGTCTATTTTCGTCATTTTTAATATAGGATTATGAGACCACCTATGCCATGTATGATTTTGCGTTTGGGCGCGTATGGGTGTGTGTATCCTTAATAATTTGTTTTTATTGGCTAAAGCTATTTCAATAAAACTTGGTAAGGATTTACTACTACTCCGTTTGACTACGACCATGCCCTTCAAATATCCATAAGTGTCACTAATACACCATGGCGGCAACGTGAAATAGGCTACTTCACCGGGATTCAATACCTCCGAAACCATTGAAGCAATGAGCCTAATTGCTTATTTAGGGGCCGATGACCTCGCTGTTCTTCCCTTCAAAACAATACTAATTAGCTAACCTAAATATGCGTGTTGTGCATAAGTTCTCATGTATGACTTACAAATCCTGATAAGCACAAAACCAACATGGCGGTAACGCGAAGTTCAAATATTTACCTGTATATGGCGAAATATTCCTCCGTGCGCAGTATAACTTGCCATAGCAAATCACAATTTATGGTGTCTGAGGTCTCAGTAATCGAAATTTAATGCATTTCAGTCGGTCAACACGATTGTGCCCAATTATATTGGGTGTTCCCCTAATCCTGAAAAATATTCACATGAGATTAATAAACATACATGGATCGTCAAGCGATCATCAGATCCATTGCACTTAGGCTAATAAATGTACGTCTACAAGTATGGGTGATATTATTTACAATATGTACACTTATTTTGATGCAGAAGTAGTTAAACTAACACAACTAGTCAATATTTGTTAGTTATATGTGATTTTTTGTTAATATATTGAAAGTGGTGATTGACCTCCAAATTTGCTTGCTTAGTGTGATTATGCGATTGCCTGTAAATGGTCAGGTTAGAGTGGATTGTGAACTTAGCTGCTTGAGTGGTAAGCTGTCCAGTTGTGAGCAGCTACTCTCGTCACTGCCTGCACAGAACTGGGAGGAATTTCCTGTGTGCTTGTTATCTCTTTTCCTCCTAGGATACCCCCTCCCGCATTCCTGCCTGTGTTCGACGAATATTGTAACATATGTGTGCTGCCAAGCCTAGAGCGTCATAATATGGTGTATGTTACTGTTTTCTGCTCAGGTTTCATTCTCGCCATGCGTAAGCTGATCAGTCCTATAAGCGCTACCTGTCTAATAAGAATGTCTCGGAACCTTTAATACTGTCATTAATGCCAGCCTTGGTTTGTTGAAGATATGGCACAAAGTGCATCCTGATCCAATAACATGTTTTCCTTGTTTCTCCCTTATCTAGCCTGGCTGCAACGTTATGTTGATTCTCTTTACACTACTAGAAAATAGTTCCTTTGAATTGGTCTAAGGAAGCCACATACACGATTCTACATTAATTCTATATTTCGTTGTTGTATCGTAAAAATACTTTGCGTTATTCAAATTTTCAAGACGACCACCGCACGTTGTATTCAATGTCTTATACGCATGGCTTATTTCAACAACGTCCCATATATGGTACTTCTTTCTTGCTAAAGTTGACGAAATAACAATTACATTTTAATATTACGTCCAGTCACCATTTAAGTGGAAGACAGATTGGAACACGTTACAAAGAACTCAGAAAGGAAATATAACAAAACAAACATTCTGCCTTATGCGAACACATGTATGACAACAACCGTCATTCCGCTAACATGGAAACAGACTTGAGTATTCTACACCTCGAAGCAAAGGACAGACCTCTCGACATTAAAGAATTCATAGAAAAATATCTAGCCAAGAAAGATCATCCAGTGGATCTCAACAAACACATGTTTTTAGAAGGGTCACGAATTTTTGTGCTGCTAAATAAAATAGATCCACACTCGTAAAGAAAGTGAGGCAATGTATGAATACGGGAAGGAATACTTTGGGAAATATGTTATAGAAGGAGGATGCACCATGTGCTATATCTCAACAAACCAAGACCTGAAATTAGTCAGTATTGTGGGATCCTATTCCATCTAATAGACCGTTTGCGAGCATATATGAGCATATCCAACGCTGTGGCAGATGACTTAAATGACCAGCAATGGTAATGAGAAAAGTTGCAAAATCCATAACATTGGTTACACCATATTCTATAAGTCATTCTAGCCTCCGTTAGTTACAACTTCCGTTAACGGATGTCGCACGTAACGATATTCAGACGATGGTGCTCCGGCATCACGAACCATTAGTCGGGAGTAGGCAGGCGAGAGCGTAACAACTGTACAACCAACGGCTCTGCGCAGATAAGTAACCATATACGTAATAGAATTCAAGTTATTCAATTGTTATTTTATTTTATTTATTGTATTGTGTTGTTCTAATTTGTATACACGTGCATAGTACTTACACGCAATTCACAAACTCTTATAAATAACTCTAAATTTATATAATGAGATTCAAACTGCCAATAATGATATAAACACCAAGAGTTTAGTGCTCTTCAGTCGGTAAACACGAATGTACCCAAAAGAGATGGGTTATGCCCTAATCCTGAAATAAATTACATGAGATTAATAAAACACTAGGATGACCAGTTTTGATCGTCAAGCGATCATCATCAGATCCATTACACTTAGGCTACAAAATCTATGTTTGAAATACAGGTGAAAATATTTACAATATGTACAATTATTTAGTTGCAGTATTGGTAAATGTTATCTGGATCAGGTGTACGATGTACTTTTCTTCTGCAATAAACCAAGGCCCATATTCGCGGCAGTATTAAAGGTGCCGGGACGTCCTCATAAGACCGTCAACGCTTAGTTCGAATGGGTTATGCTCCATGCGTGGCGAGGGCTAATCCACGGTCTTTAATAGTTGTAGACCCACCTCATTCAATAACATACATCTTATCTAGGTTGGCAACACCTCACATAAACACATCGCTATCACTCCCCACAGCACGTAGGGGCAGGGGGGAGAAAGCAGGAAAAAACCAGTCGTTAAGATAACCACCGCAGTCGACCGCACAATGAGTTCCAGTGAGCACGAAAACTGCGAGTAACTGTTGTACGGAAGACAATCAGATAAGTAGTTAGCCTAAAATTTTATAGTTTAACCATAGTTTACAACCATATAATCTCTCTAAAGTACAATCTACGGATAGCTATCACCATTTAGCATTTCACCTAACATATATACTGCATTTAGCATACACTGACAGTTGCAGTACCAATACTGCAACTAAATAATTGTACATATTGTAAATATTTTCACCTGTATTTCAAACATAGATTTTGTAGCCTAAGTGTAATGGATCTGATGATGATCGCTTGACGATCGAAACTGGTCATCCTAGTGTTTTATTAATCTCATGTAATTTATTTCAGGATTAGGGCATAACCCATCTCTTTTGGGTACATTCGTGTTGACCGACTGAAAAGCACTAAACTCTTGTTTACTAAGGCAACACTGAAAATATGGCTTCAAACACCACAATATAAACACCAATTGAACGCACTACAAATGTTTTGTAGATAAATCATATTTGTATATAGATTTAAAGCCTAACGTAGTGATCAGTACCTGATGATGACCACTTAAAGGTCGAAACGCGTAATCCTTATATTGTCCCAATATAATAGTGATCATAACTAATACATACATAACTAATACATACATATCTAGGCTACAATGGTATGGACATGTGAGGAGGATGCAAGAGGAGAGGATACCGAAGAAGATGTTTGGAATGGAAATGACGGGAAGGAGGCCAAGGGGAAGACCAAGGGACAGATGGACAAAAGGAGTTAAGAAGAGTGTGGAGGAAAGAGGAGTGTGCTGGGACACAGTAAATGACGAGAGATGGTGGATGGACAGGAAACGATGGAGAGGCTTATGTTCCAAGCAGACCCGACCAGCGGTTGGAAACTGCTCAAGATGATGATGATGATGATGATGAACTAATACATGTAATTTTTCCAGGAGTGTTACTTATTATTCATATAGATTATATACATTGTACCCCACCCAGTCATTGGGCAAATTCGTGTTGACCTACCAAAGAGTTAAAACTGACAGTAACTTTCATACCTTTTTACTGATAACTGAGAAATTTAATATATTGTGAACATGCCTTCAGGGATATAGACTATTTGTGAGCATTTTCAGAGGCAGCAGACTTGCCAACTACCTAGTAACTCTTTCTGAGCATTTGCGCCTTAGACTCTCAGTATCTTAGAATCCATGGAAATACATTATTTCAAACAAACTGTAGTGTTCTATTAGACTATACTATTTTAGGTATATTTCGTTAAAATCTTGAATACCAGTATTGCCGACATTATTGTTGATAATAGGGTAATAGCTCAATCATTTGTATTAAAATTTAATTATAAGTAATGTAGTATTTTAAGTTCGTCACGGAACTACTTGCTTTTCTTGCGATCTAATATCCGATTGCAGTGAAACTTGGCACAGCAAATTTCAAATTATAGAAGGCCTACACATAGAATTCCTTAAAATGAACGCATTACTGAAATATGTCTTCCCTACGGGTGGAGGCTGGCTTAATGGCGCAGCGGTTTTGGGGTCGAATCCCTAGCACCATAGTAAGACCATTTTTATATCTTGAAGATATTACTCGTATGTTTATTGCCTAGTAAAATTACAATTTTAAAAGGGACGTAAATCCAATAACATTATAAATATTGTAATTAACATTTTGGGGTATTGAGTTTTGAGTCTGAAATTGTTTCCCTGTACTTAATCACAATATAGGCCATTCCCCAAAACATACTCGTGTTTAGTCCATCACTTGGAAAATCTATTTAATTAACTGGAGAAGTTGGATATGGAAAGATAATTAGAAATTAGGCTATGTTAGTTCTTCATGGAACTTCTTGTTAGTGTTTCAATTGAGTGTGTGAGCAAGCGTTTGAGGTTTGGAAGTTGTCAGTACTCCACGACCCAACCATCTATCATCCAAACCTTGCAGGTGCACTTTATGGCGAGTCATGATGTCACCACAGGAACTGCTCGTGTTGTATCGCACTGAGACAAGGTGTCTAGAAACACACTGGAAATCAAAATCATAATTAAACTCTCATAAGATGAAGATAAACCGTTCATTTTTGAAAAACACAAACTCAAATTTGATTACAGGGAAAAGTTCAAACATTTTTCTCCGTATCTTTCAACGTCATATAAACGTATTATATTGAAGTATTGGAAAGCATTAGAGGTGCATCCTTGTTGGGAATGTTAAATACGTTGTATGTTAATTAGTTCAATATTTCATGGAACGACCATACTAGCTAATAGATTCCAACCGAATTCTGTAAGTAAAATGTGTGTACCTTACGAAATATAAATATTGAAGTCACCAGGGCTACCAACGTTTGATAAATGCTCAGTATATTTGTTTAACCTAGTCTCAGTATCTCAGGAAGTATACAGTCAAAGAGATCCAAATTTTGCAATTACTGTATGTACACCATAACATTGCACAAAACAACATTATTAGGGGCAGCTGATTCACTTGGTATAAGATACCAATATTTTAGGTATATTTTGAGAAAATCTTAAATGCCACTGTTATGAACTAAATTCCATAGATAAACTTGTTATATGTCTAAATGATGAATCTTTGGTTTCAATTTTAAATCTCAAGAAAAGTAATCACTTTATTAAGTCACTTAACTACATTTTAGTAGGAGCTTTACAGCCGATCGACGCGAGTTAATAAAACGCTTCTCATACAAATGGGGGGGGGGGGGGGGTAAATTGGATGACTAGTTTACTTAAGCAACACTACAAAAATGGCTCCTAATATTTCAATAAAATTTCATAACTACTTGTTAAATATGATATGATTCAGTACATTGCCAATTCGTTTTGTTTTCTCGTGTTAAGGAAGTTCACTATTCCGATCAAGGCCATGAGGGCCTTGCAAGCGCGAAAGGTAGGGGCTCCCATTATTTTGTGTCATCGGCACACGATGGGATGGAGTTGTCTGCTACACGCTCGGCCATGTTTGTTCTCTGGAATTACCTGAAACACTCGTTTCTGTTGTACGCTGAGTGAACCCCAGGGATATTTGCGTTTCTTAAAGGGGTAGTTTTGTTTCTAAAATCCACTACCCAACTGTGTGAGAAATCAACCAACTCCCTTTCGGTCAGAAGCTCAGTGTCTGGGCTACGCAGCACCCACTCCCCACTATTCCATTCACATCAAGTAAACTATAGGAGTGGGAAAAGTATTATTAACCAACTGTTCGTTACACAAAGTGACGGACAAGTAACTATGCGTTAGAACTGTGACGCAGTTATTTTGCGTGTAAAGTAACTGTTGCTGTAACATAGTTGCTATAAAAAGTTACCTATTCAACCTTGCTTCCATACATAAAGTGGGTGGACTACGAATAAGGAATCTTCTATTCTGATCTTCTTCATTAATATTTCGACACCATTATACCCGGCTGCATGTAATAGGGCTTAAGATGAATGTATTGGGGTCATTGATGTACTCTGGTCTTCTGATGCGTCTTTCCATTCAGTACCACATGTGCTCTGAAGATTGATATAAGGTGAGCTTGGAGGCCAACAAATATGGCAAAAGTGAGAACTACTACACATATCGCCGTGCCAGTGCAAGACTACGATATATGCAAAAATCATTTTATTGAGAAAAACGGGTTTGAAGTTTTCTATAACTTTGTATTAGCCTTTCGACAGTGTGAAAATCTATAGAGAATTTTGAATTTTGGAAATGTTTCGGTTGATTGCATAGTGTACAATGTCCTTTTAATTAAAATTATAAATTTTGTAATTAAGGCCCACAAAAAGGGCTAAAATGCAGATGTCGTGGTCTTGCACTGACTGTTCTGTGAAAATTGTCAGACAATTAATCAATTCCAACACTTCAGTTTCATTATTTCCCTAGTTTACTGCTATATTTGAACATTCTATACACAATTATGATTTGAAAAAAAATACTTGTTATTGAAAATAGGCACACTGAGGCCAAAGATGGCATGAATGTTGGAAAATAGTTCACAAGTTCAACATGAGCACGTCATTTGCTTCAATAGTCAGAACCTCAGTTCTTTTCCGCTTCCAAAGTAACGAAGAATGGGTGATGCGTCTTAGGTATTAGATTTTGAGCACAGAGTGAAATAAGGTCTTTCTTCTTGCTAGCTGATATTTTTGAGATTTTCCATAAGCTGGTTTGAGTTTGAGAGTTTCGGGATGATGATGTGGACTGCTCCTCTTTGTCTTTCTGTTAATATGCACTAGTTTATATTGCTTTTCGTGGTAGGATGTTTTATAAAAGAACACCCCAGGGGAATTCTTCTTCACCATTATCTCAGTGAGAGCATTCCACGAAACTTTCTCCCCATCCTCATTGAAGGAAAAATTTTGCCGAGGTCATTCCATAATGACTTGCAATCTATGAAGTCATCTGTTTCCATTTGTCTTACAAGGTAAGGTTCCCAGTCCTTTTTGCAAGACTTGCGATAGTAGCAACCTGAGAGGGAACGTAAATGGGACCGGATTTCAGAGCTCTTTTCTTCTCATATTCTATGCGAGAGTGCATAGCGTCCCCTCATTTTGTGTATGTCCTACTACCAAAAACTTGTGTTGAATAGACGGAATTCCTAACTTTAGAACAGCGTAAAAGTATGCAGATAACACGAATTTGTTCTTAGTTTGTCCAACACAATTGTCGGAGTATAAAATCACTTCTTGATTTGGGTATTCTTTCAGAAACTCTATTATGCAGCTACCAACTTCATTTTCCCCTCTTCCAGCTTGACCTTCGTGCCACATGTAGCATCTTCCAATTTTAGAGACAGCTTCGTAAATAGTGAAATTGAATAAATTAAGTTTTCTTTTATTTTTATTCATATTCATATTCATATTCATTCATTTATTTGCAATGGGGGGTGTGTCCCCCGGTGGCAAATTGTATATACATAACAAATAAATAATTATACATAACAATTCAATAACAATTATACAACAATTAACTGGATTATTTACACAAATAGTCAGTCTTTTCTTAAACACACCTATATGTTTGGGAAAAGGCTCTTGATATTTCACCACTTGGCAGAGGTGTAACAGCTTGAAAATCAAACACAGCCACCACTCCACGGTTTTCCTCAGTGGCCTGATGAATATCATTTCCTTTCTCCCGTCTCATTGTTCCTTTCTCTGCATGATGTCTCTCATATTTGTCTTTAAGTTTTTTCTTTTGTTCTTCAGTAGAATTCTTATATTCTTTACAGATCATACACTGATCCTTCTTAGGTCTATGAAACCCGATGTTGAATTCCATATTAAATATTGTATCGTATACGTGCTTCTTTGCAATCGGTTCATTTTCTAACTTACATTTCTCAATATACATACGGTATAATGTGGATATATCCAACGAACCTTGAAAATACTCTCGTGTTGAATGTATCAGCTCGAATGTAATGGGATTCCATTCTTGGAATTGAATTGATGTGTTGCCTCACTCCTTCCCTTATCATTAGGGGTAGCTTCTTTTGCTTTCCATGCTTCCCCCTTCATTCTTCTTCAAGGAAACCATCCTTGTTCTTGGAAATAACTGTAGAAATAATGGTGTTTTCCACGCCAAGGGTGTCCATGAACATCTTCTGGCAAACCTTTATTCTATCTCCCCTAATGGTTGGTGGGTTTTCTGAAAGTTGGGCCTAATGGAAACAAATGCAATCCTTCATTATGAACATTTCTTTTATATTTAACATAACACTACGTAGGCTGAATATAATCCTAGCACTATAAAAAGAAACTAAAATAATCATTGAAACCACTAGTAATGGCATTTGCATTTGGAAACAATTAATTGCTTTATCAGAAACTAAAGAGTACATACCTTTTTAACCAAAGCTAACAACATTTCACAACGACTGCGATATATCCTCTTCATATTTATATAATCCAGTTTCCATCCCTTCACTATAATACACTCACTACCACACTGAGGCTTGGAACAACAGTGAACTGATTGGGCGGGAAAAGAAGAAAATCTTTACTCGTGTGAATAGAGACAACTCAAGAATGCATGCCAGATTCTAAACAATCCCGGGCAAGACCGTGTAGCTTCTTGATTTGGGTATTCTTTCAGAAACTCTATTAAGCAGCTACCAACTTCATTTGCCCCTCTTCCAGCTTGACAATTGCAGATATCCTGGTCTTGCACTGAAGGTAAATTAATTCTCCTTCAATTTCCAGTGTAAAACTGATGCATCTGCAGATGACGCTGTTTTGCACGGAACATCTTTAAAAAAATACTCCAATGCAAAACCAATTCATTTTACTTCAAGGGCCCAATTATATAAATTTTGCATTTTTTTGCACTTTTACATTGAAGATCACACTAAAATACACTGATTGCTGTAAAAAAATAAAAATTGAAAAATTTGCACTTATCGTGGTCTTGCACTGGCACGGCGATATTTTAAAGAATAAAAAGAGTATCCGTAGCAAATATGTCAACAAGTTGAGGATTTTACAACAATGGTGGCAAGAAACTTCGAAAGCATGCCAAGATTCATTAAGGCTACTAATAAAGGAATCGCCGGTGGGTCAAATTTCTAACAACCTCGTGTGATGCGGAACTGTTAATTATGTGTTAACATTTATATATGGCGAATCATTGTAAAATACTAAGTAAAAATTGAAGTAAAATCATAAATTACAGGATCATCTTGGAAATTTCTAATTCGTTGTTCACCCACGGCACATCTGTATATTGGTTTTTATAGCAAATTAGTCGAGGGGAACATTATGATTTGATAAAGAATGCAATACGAGCACAATTATTAGCTGTGCGGATCAGTTCGTAAGTAACTCACTTTCTGTGGCCAACATCTTGGGATTGAATTCTAGAAGAATTGGTTGGTAAGGGCTTAAATGAATGAACTTATTGTCGGTAAATATAAGATCCATTTTATGGATTAATTCTGGAAGCCCTGCGTCTCTAGTACCAGAGCAGTTGATAGAGACGTAAAATCCATAATGAATAATAATCTAATGACTAGGGCTCGGATTTTTGGGTGCTAAAATTTGCCAAAATATTTATTTGTATGTGCTGAAAATGCTCGAAATATGTGCCTTAAAGTAATTTTTGTATTATGTTTCGGTTTACTTCTGTGAAAATACACAATATGCAGGATCACCAATTTATGCTATATCTCGCTGATTGCAGACGAATGACAGTACACAATCAGACTCATCCTCAAGTTGTCCGTCACAAATGAGCGGTGATTACCGCAAAACACCGACTTGTACGGGAAAAATGAGCGCTCCACATCTCAAAACGTCAGTCTGGAAAATTGCCCTCTAGATGTTGTGTAACTTGAGATCGCTGCTAAGCCTTTATTGCTTTACCACATGCTTAGCTGTAAAGGATGTATCCATCTGAACTGGATATATCCTTAAATTCTGCAACGTACTGCAGCAGACGATAACCTGGTGTTGCTTTTACTTTTGGCATAGGCCTAGTGGTATTAATTTGCACTACAATATTACATTAAGATATCTATACCTCAGAAAACAAACTTCATAGAACCAGACATTAACTGCATGTGAGTGATCTGGTCTCGTGTAGAGGGGGAGAAAGTGCAGATATGTAGTGTAATATCGCCGTATGGTCAAGGGAATCCTGTGCTTCTATGATGAGTGCGATAAGATAATCACACTGCTGCAAGTTGATGTACAGGGCAGGTGATGTTTATATTATGAATAGATAGTTTTTGAGGCAGAATCCTAGTATCGTCCTCGTTTTAAGCAAGACAAAACCAAAATTGCTATAAACTAAGAAATCTATCACATTGTAATGTTCCGATTCGTCCCCTTAGTTGTGCAGATCTACTTGTTTCTAATTCTCATTGATTTAAATTTATAAGCAGCAATATATTATTATTATTATTATTATTATTATTATTATTATTATTATTATTATTAATTATTATTTTTATCGTCATACTTTTTGGATTTATTCTTTGCAATTATTATTACGCAATTTATTATAAATATTCTAATATAATTCTCTATTTATCGTCATTTAAGGAACATATAAAATGGAAATTACAATAGTCTGAATTAAAAGCTAGGTGAACAGAGCACTTGATTGTGAAACATTTCGTCTGGGCTGGCGACAACTTCACCACGGGAGGTCCGCTGATGTTAGACCAGGATTCTCAGAATAATTGTTGACCAAGTTTCCTCATGAGACAGCACATTATTATGAAGGAACTAGGGTGGTTGACTCTGACGTCACGGAATTCTCAGAACATCGAGCAACGGCTGATGAATCCAAAGTTAATCATGACGTTACACCGCGTGGAGGATGGAACGAATGAAGAGCATCTATTTGAATCTTACGGACTGATAGTAGGGGAGTTGTCATGGACACACTGTTATGATTGGACGAAGAAGAGTTTGGCAGTGAGGGAACTTGACCCACATAGGCCTACAGTATATACGTTTGCAGAACGATTCTCGTGGACTATAATTGGTACTCTAACTACTACTAGAACTAGGAATTCGAGTACTTCTTTCTACAATATCAATTTAAAATTACATCAAATTTATACAAGTCTAACTGACGTGAATATGATTGTGTATTTGGTCATTTTCACAAAAGTGAACTTTGGAGAATATCCGTTCACTAGAGTCAGTCCGCAGTGGTACAAATTAACTACTTGCCATAGTTAAGATCACGATCTACGCGACAACGGGACGAGGGCCAAGCGACATTCCCAGCGTTTATCTGATGGAATAACATACAGCGAACTGCAAGACAACACCGGTGAGTCACATACCAAATCCAATCAAGTCTCTGTATTTTATTTAATGGCGAAGTAACTTCAAGCTCTTTTCTTAACGTTAATCTTTTAAATTAATTTGCACTTAGTATTTTTCGCCAATGTAAATTAACTTCAAGCTTTATCTTAAAATTTGTATTATTCAACGTAACTTCTTCTTTTCGTGGCAGTTTTTCATTTAAATTAATACATTTTGATTCTATCTTAAGCCAGGACTTATAATTTTAATCATAAGTAATCCCTATTCCTGATCAAGAAAAATAATTGTTTGGTGGCTAAGCTTCGCCACTAGTCGAGAAAGAGAGATCTCGAGTGTTCTACTTTAAGTTTATTTAATTATATGTTTCATCAAGATCATCTGATGACCTGGCGCCTAAAGGAGCATGTTATTATTATTATTATTAATAAGCAGATAAGATGTGAGTATTTTATTTCTATCGGCTGAAACGAGTTCTTTTGCTGCGAGTGGGACTTGTTGTGGTTCTTCCTCACTCACATCAGGGGAACGTTTGTCCCCACAACGTGTAGCAGCTGCCAGGAACGTTATGTTTGGTCGCCCAAGAGGGGCGAAAACGTTACAACATCGCTAAAAATAAACATTAGAAAGAAGTGATAACTGAAATATCGGAATTAATGGGATAGTTATCGAAACACGGATAAAATATTTACCCATAATTTTTTATATCTAAAACTCAGAAAATAAGTATTAAGATTAAAATTTTTAATTACCTAAAATTCCTATGCCTACTAATAACCTAAATACAGGCAGTGCCGGGAAATGTATGGTACCCAATCTAATTTTTGTCAACTGGCAAGGCCCTCACTTCTCTGGGGCGATGGTAATGGGTTTCAGATGGAGAATTACTGGAATGAAATTGACAAGGTACATGGGATATCCCGGAGACGACCTCTAAATTTCTAATTTTTCCGACCAAAATTTGACACCAAAATGCACCGATAAAAGACAGATGTCTGACCATCTGAGCTACGCAGGAGTCAAATGCTTAATTAAAAATAATAATACTAGTGTACAGTATTAGGAATAAAAGGGCGATTCTGGCGCAGGGGCTAATGGTCAAAATGGCCGCCATGCCCTGAGACCGTGCATGACGTCACAGGAAGAGGTCGGCCGTGTAGTTGCTAAATGGAATATTTATTATTATTATTATTATTATTATTATTATTAGGTAATTATTGATTGATCGTGTACAATCAAGACCAGCCTTATATCGTCCACTTCTTGGTGTAGTGGCTAGCTTTCTTGGCGGTCATTCCTGAGGTTCGAATCCCCGGCTCTGCCAAGAAATTTAATTTCTGGTCTCAGGAGTGGAACGGGGTACACTCAGCTTTGTGAGGCAAAACTGACAGGAGCTGGCTTTTGATTCATACCGCAGCCATTCTGCCTAACCCAACTTCACCTAGCCTAACCTAACCTAACCTAACCTAACTTCAAAGTCAGAGCAAATATGAGAGCAAATGTGAGAGCTCACATAATAAACTAAGTTATAACCTAACCTAACCTAACCTAACCTAACCTAACCTAACTTAACCTAACCTAACCTAACCCACAGAAACCTCATTTAAAGATTTTAGATTTTACTTTTTAACATTTTAACATTTTAGATTTTAGATTTTTTCATTTTACATTCTTTAGATTTTACATTTTACATTTTTGATTTTTTTTGTATTTTAGATTTTAGTTTTTTTATTTTACATTTTAAATTTAAGAATTTTTGATTTTAGATTTTACATTTTACATTTTCCGAAAAGAGTAAACTACAAGGTCACATACCTAACCTAACCTAACCTAACCTAACCTAACCTAACCTAACCTAACTTAAAAGTGCGAGCAAAAAAAAGTGAGAGCAAAAAGTGTGAGCAAAAAAAGTGAGAGCAAATGTGAGAGCACAAATAATAAACTTAGTTATAACCTAACCTAAACTAACCTAACCTAACCTAACCTAACCTAACCTAACCTAATCCACAGAAACCTCATTTAAAGATTTTAGATTTTACATTTTAACATTTTATATTTTAACATTTTAGATTTTTGAATTTTTCATTTTACTTTATTTAGATTTTACATTTTACATTTTTGATTTTTTGTATTTTAGATTTTAGTTTTTTTAGATTTTATATTTTAAATTTAAGATTTTTTGATTTTAGATTTTACATTTTACATTTTCCGAAAAGAGTAAACTACAAGGTCACATACTCAACCTCACCAAACCTAACTTAAGCTAATCCAAAGGCTAATGCACATACACAAAGTATATAAGGGTACATGCAACTATCCTTATGCTAGTCTTATAGGCTACTGTACAACATGATCACTACCCCAACCGTGTATTTTTTTCATTTTGTTGTTTACACATTTGTCAATTTTCCAATTTCCCATTTTCAGATTTTTAAATGTCAGTTTTAAGTTTTTCAATTTCATAATATGGAAACATGATTTTGCATTTTGTTGTTTACACATTTGTCAATTTTCCAATTTCCCATTTTCAGTTTTTTTTAAATGTCAGTTTTAAGTTTTTCAATTTCATAATATGGAAACATGGATTTTGCATTTTGTTGTTTACACATTTATCAATTTCACAATTTACCATCTACAGTTTTTAAAATGTCAGTTTAAAGTTTTTCAATTTCATGATATAGAAACATGGATTTCCCAATTTGTTGTTTACACATTTGTCAATTTACCAAATTCCCATTTACAGTTTTTAAAATTTCAGTTTAATGTTTTTTCTATTTTGTCAATATAGAAACATGGATTTTCCAATTTGTGTTTTACATGTTCATTTTGCATTAGGAGTGGAGAGAGGTGGGTAGTAATTAAAAATGTACAAGCAGTGTCCATACAATATTTTTAATTTTAAATACATGTACACTATTTACACATAATGCATTTTTATATACATTATTTTTTGTTATAAATTGTACAGTTGTTTTTATTTTGTTTTTTATTTTATTTATTTTTGATTATGAATTCCATTTTTTATTTTTGTTTTTTATTTTTATTTTTTATTTTTGTAGTGTTATTGTTTTATTTCCTAAATTGTTTTGTTTTATATAGGCTATTTGCTAGTTGCAGGTAGAAGATTTTGATATTCATAACTTAACCCTTTAAGCATGGTTAATGATTGAGTAATGACCATAGGCATGTGTACCTATACCATCAGCATCAATTACTCTTTTATCATCACCAGGACACAAAGCAATTTTGTTTAGTCTTATAGATGATATGTCATGTTGTTAACAAGCGATAATGTTCATTGGTATTCTTTTTACATTGTTTTTCATGACACAATCCTTATAATCTTGAAAGCTTATACAATTTTCGACAACACCTCTGTTAATACCTTTAATCTTTTTGATTTCTTTACCACTTATGTCTAAAGCGTACATTTTAGCTCTAAGTCCAACAAATGCTTTTATAATTTGTCCACAAGCCTCGTCTTTAAATTTCCCCAACGTTTTCTTGTTTGATGTAGAGTAACATATGTGATTAGTAGGATAATCACGTCATTTTTCTCCCATTTGCAACCTTTGTAACCTGATGCCGATCATAGGCAACCCGCACGCATGGTCGTGATGTGGGTTGCCTATGCATAGGCGTACTTACTATAGGCTGTTAACATTTTTTAAAACTTTCTGGTCCCGTTTCCCACCCTACCGATGAATTTCCATCCTACCTGCTATTTTGGTCTCGATTGCTGGTCATAACCTTCATTTTCATTCAACTCTGAAAACTCTGCCATGACGCGTTACGCGTCCAGACAGGGAGGGTTGGGGGTGCAAACATTTCAAGTTTGGGGGACGGAATGTCAATCAACGATCGGAAGGGGTTTATTTCGTGTCACCACTAATTCTAAGGACCTTTACAGCCCTTTCAGCGATTAAGACCTCGTTTCAGCTCTTAAAAACGGCCTGATTCGAAAAATCATACACACGGGGGGTAGCAGGGGAAGGGCACATAGGCACAGCTCCTTTTTTGAAACGTTAGGGGAAGACCTCCCCCCCCCAATTCACAGCACTGATAAACATCTCGATTAAAACCTTACTTAGGGGTGAATCAAGAGGGGGTGGTTTGGTCCCATGCCAGTTGATTGTGTTAGGGGGGGGGGGTGAACATTGCCGGAAGCCTTAAGAACTTACTGCAATCAGCAACTGAGGACGGTGTGCAGGTTTTCAGGTGGTTAAACACACCCGGTACCTTCTCAGACGCCCCCAATGGTAGTCCATGTTTAGGGGATGATGAAGGGGGTTGAAAATACTCAAACGTCAAATGTAACGATTTCAACGTGTTTGTTGAACCTTTAAGAGCAAGACTGATTCATTTTCGACTGATTTGGCAACCTGCGACAAGTCCTACAGCGTTTTTCGCAAACTTCAATTTGCGGTTTTCGAAAATGGGCTGTTTTTCGGGGCGCTACCCCGAAACTACTCAAGTTGGGGAGTTGTGCTGAAGTAAATGCTTGGTAGGCCTCAGGACAAACGTCATACTGAGATTTCGAGCTTGTGCGGTCAACTTTTGAAAATTTGGTGGCCTTTGAAAAAAGTGGTGCTTTAATTTTTTTGAGCAGTTTATTATCTATCTCGCCTCTAAGGCATTTCTCTAAGTGTTAATTAGGTCACTGCTTTACCTCGTGGCATTTTGGTCCGTCTACCGGGTCTCAGTTTGCTACGCGCTCTTTGGCCGTCTCTATGACGTCACTTCTCTCCAGCCATTCAGCACGCTTCTTCTCGCCACATGTTTGGGGCATGCCAATGGCCGGACGTCGAAAATTCTAGACTCCAGTGCTGTCTGCTATTTAAGATGCAGACCGACACATATTCCTTGTGATTTCTCTGTTGGTATGGCACCAACCACCTGTCTTGAAGAACCGCACGCTAAACTTCATGATTGTCAAACCTTCGCATCGTAATTCTGCATCAAGAAGTGTTAACTTTAACCTTCACCATGTCAACCAGACATGCTTCAACTAATCCAACTGGGATTAAGCTTTAACGTGTTCCTGCGACACAAACTCAAGTATACATCTACGTGTACTACGGAAATCTACTCCGTCCTAAGTGAATATTGTCACTTCATCTTTCTAATAGCGAAGGTCTACCTTACTATTCTGCGAGTGTACTTCAGCTCCGTCAAATACTTTGTGAAAGTAACCTCAACTTGTGTTCTACGCACACGTGTGGAATTTGGTACCACACCCTCTCAAGTTAAGTACTTTGTGCTACGCAATTTTGAACTGGACATAACCTATGTCTTCCTTGTTCTACGCAAAACTGGATTGTCGCCAGCACTCTATCAACAAGTTAAGTACCAAAATGTATAAGGTATTTAATGCTTTTTCATGTGTATTCTACAGCAGACCTGCTTCTGCCATTGCACTGTTCTTGTGCACTACCTATGTTCTTTCTGTTTTCATGTTAATCTTAAACAAGCATGGTTTAGAAGATTCCTCAATCTTAATGTCTGTGTGATCTTCTCTCAATTCCCCACTAGGCGGAATAACATACCAGCTTTCTTTAGCTATTTTTATGGTTTTTGTGAGAACAATCTCAGCATTGTTTATGCATATCTGTAACTTTCTTTGCACTTTGTCTGTGCACCATATCTTTCATGGTTTACGTTCAGGTAAAAGGCTACTTGCCCATCTGCTTCTGCCATTTCACCTTTTCAGTAAATTTTGTATGCAGCTCACATATTTTGTTTCTGCCATTACATTATTTCTTTTGAAAGTGCTTTTGTTGCATCTTGGCAACTGCTTACATATTTGCATTCTTATAGGGTACTGCAGGACTGGACCCCTGTCAGCTACTGGCCCCCTTCATAGGTCATGTCTTTTGTTAACTTCTATAGTTTTCCCTATTCTTTTCTTTCGGTTTGATAGGATTCGCTCCATGTCAGCCAGTCAAAAGCAACTCAATTCTTGTCTTCCGGCATTTACATATGCCCAAGATTTGTAACTTTGATTTATTTATTCTTAAGAAACTAACCTTGTTTATCTCTGTACGCAACTACAACATTGTAACTAAAATTGTGAACTTATTGGTTGAAAATATATATTTATGTTAAAGCTACTTGCTCTCTCTCTTTTTCTTTGTTTTTTTGTGCTTGCTCTTATCATGTTCCACCCTACATACTTTAACGCTCAAACTTTATTAATTCTGAACACACTCAGAATTCTCTCAGATAATGGAGACCTTAAATTGGTTGATCCAATGGTGTTACCTTTACACCATATTCTTGTGGTGCCGAAACCCTGGAAATAGTTTCACTTCATTCAAACTTAACTTATTCTGGAGAGCACGTTGCTTCATGGTATTACCTTGTCTAAAACTCCGTCTGACTTTTCGCAGCTAATACGGAGTCCATTACGGTGGAACAGGTGCAGGTTCCTGACGCGCAGCCGCAGCCCTCTCCTGTCAAGTCTGACGTTGTCTTGCCACCAGCAGGTTCTCTTGAGGTTGGGGTAAGTGCTTCAGTCTGCATCATGGCCAAAGCTGACAAGTTATTAGGCACTCGTGCCCTTTTAGAAGAGAAGTTATCCAAGCTTCGCTCTTATCTTACTGAAAAAAGTTTTGATGATCATAACTTAGGCATCCTCAATGAAAAATTTAAAACTTATCAATCCAATTTCATGTCGAACGACACTATACAAATTGAACTTGAGCTTCTCAACTCAACTCATGAGCAAGATCGAGCTGAGGTGGAGGAAAGTTTTTATGAAGGCTTTGCTGAAGCCGAGAATTTAATCAAAACATTAACCATAAAGCATAGGGACCAACCTGTCACTCCCTCGAAACCTATCTTACCCCAGATTTCCTTGCCAATCTTTTCTGGCAACGAGAAGGAATGGGATTCCTTCGAGGAACTGTACATTTCATTAGTGCATAGTAATTCTGAAATACCCGATATTCAGAAGTTTCATTATTTGAAATCTACATTGCATGGCCCCCCCGCTTAAGCTGATAGAGGCACTTCCTCTCACATCAGATAATTATTCTGTTGCTTTGAATCTGCTTCAACAACGTTTTGGTAACCCCAAGCTTCGCATCCGCAGACATATTACTGCTTTATTTAATCTCCCTTCTTGTCGCCCCGACAATCTTTTCTCTATACGTCAGTTAGGTGATACTGTCGAGCTTCATGTTCGAGCTCTTGAGCACTTAAAGCAACCCGTCCAGCATTGGGACTTGTTTCTTATATATCTTACTACTTCCAAGTTCGATCCTCAAACTTTAAAGGCATCGGAATCAGAGTTAATAGATCAGCCTGATCCCACCTTTCAAACTTTGGTCACGTTTATCAAAAATCTTTGCCAAATCCTTTCAGCCGTTGCTCAACAAGCCGAGCTACCTAGCTCGAGCAAAGGTGCTTTCGCTAAGACTTCTTCTAATAAGAAATCTGTTCGCTCTCAGGTACTTAGAGTTCAGAGCACTGTACAAACCTGATTTCTCTGCAACAATTTGCATCCGCTATACACTTGTTCCATGTTCAAAGCCATGACTGCCGATGAACGTAGGAAAGCTGTTGCCGAGCACAAATGTTGTTATAATTGTTTGTCTACCAAACATGCAGTTTCAAACTGTTCGTCTAAAGGTGTCTGCACGCATTGCAAACTACGCCACCATTCTTCGTTACACCGGTTTGGAAAACCAAAATTCAAGCATCCCCAAAATAAGCCTTTGGAAAGCGTTATTTATACGACTTCTCAATCCAACGTGGCATCCAGTAGTAAGTCATACCTTACTTCTGGCACTCATGCTGACTATAGCGCTCAGTCGTATAGTCAGACTGCTAATTCTTGGCGAAGTACTCAGGTTTTGTCATCCACGGTGAGACTTCAGGTCCAAGACTCTAAGGGCAAATGGCATTCTGTCCGAGCTCTTCTTGACAATGCTGCCACACATTATTTCATAACCTCTTATTTGGTTAAGAAATTAAACTTAAAGCCCAATACTACTTCGATAGAAGTATCTGGTATCAATAACAGTAAGTCTACTTCCTTACAGTTCCTAAAGCTCAATATTAAGGATTCGGTGCAATCAGGCACTAACCTTAGTTTAAATTGTTTGTCAATCCCTGTTATTGGAGCCCCGACTCCTAGTCATTCATTTTCTATTGATACTTGGCATTTCCCCTCTGATCTGAAATTAGCTGATCCCTACTTTCATCAGAGTGCTCCAGTTGACATTTTGCTAGGTGCTAATGTCTTTTGGCAAAATTTGCTTCCCTCTAGAATTAATATAACTTCTAGCATCTATGCCCACCATACCAGGTTCGGTTGGTTGGTCACGGGTCATATCCCTCTTGCCACTCTGCAGTCTTCATCTTTATGTCACTTAACTCACGTTGAGTTGGACAACAATTTGGAAAAGTTTTGGAAAATTGAGTCTATCGATTCCACCCCTTCTTCTTCCACTGAAGATGACTTTTCCGAACAGCTTTATCTCTCCACTACCACTCGCAACCCAGATGGTAGATTTGTGGTTACTATGCCTCGTATTTCTTCTCCCCCAGTTTTAAAGGATTCACATCCTCGTGCTCTTAAGGCTTTGTTTGCTGTGGACAATCCGTTGAAACAAGATTCTTCAGCTAAAGCTCAATACTTTGACTTTATGGAATACTACGAAGCCTCTGGTCACATGGAAGTCCTTCATAAACAAAATATCTCTGAAGATAGTGTTTATTTGAATCATCACCCTGTTTGGAAGAACCGTTCCACAAGAGAAAACATTCGAGTCGTTTTCAATGGTTCCGCTCCAGATTCTAATGGTATTTCATTGAACGATACCTTACTTCCCGGTCCCGCCATTCAGTCTGATCTTTCTTCCGTTCTGTTAAACTTTCGCTTGTACCCTGTTGGTGTGATCGCCGATATTAAACAAATGTATAGGCAAATTTTGATCAACTCTGAACAGCAAAATCTGCAACAAATTCTTTGGCGTGATAGCCCCGCCAAACCCATTAAGATCTTCAAATTAAAAACTGTCACATATGGTTTAAAACCATCTGCTTTCTTGGCCATCCGCACTTTAAAGCATCTCGCTGACCAAAACTCTAATCTCTTTTCCGTTGATACCTCAAATCTCCTCAAAAATCTTTTTATGTGGATGATTTCCTTCATTCCTTCAGCTCCCCTGCTGAAGCAGTTGAACACTCACTTGATCTCCAGGCGTTGCTTCAAGGAGGAGGTTTCTTACTTCACAAATGGAATTCTAATTCTCCAGAAGTGCTATCTAAGCTCTTATCCAAAGGAAACACTGATACACCAGTCGAGCCTTTACATACCGCTGATTCTACTAAAGTTTTAGGACTTCAATGGTATCCCGTGTCAGATTCTTTCTTCTATCAAGTCAGCTTGTCTCCTATTCTTCCTCAAACTAAGCGACAAGTTCTTTCAGAGATCGCCAAAATCTACGACCCCCTTCAATTTCTAGCTCCGATCATAGTCAAAGCTAAGATGTTTATGCAGGAATTATGGTCTCTCAATACGGATTGGGATGATCCTATCCCTCCTTCTCTTTTGTAAAGATGGCTTTTCTTCCGCACTCATCTTCTTGATCTGTCTGTCATAGACATCCCCAGGGTCCTTATCCCTACGTCATTTTCTACTAATCTAAAGCTGCATCTGTTTGCAGATAGCTCTGTGAAAGCTTATGGATGTTGCGCTTATGTGGTCAGTCGTGACACTCCTTCTTCTTTCTCTAATTTAATTTGTACCAAGTCAAAGGTAGCTCCTTTGAAAACGGTATAATTGCCTCGCTTAGAGTTATGCGCTGCCCTCCTCGCAGCCGAATTATCTCAAAAGCTTGTCTCCAATCTCAACTGTCATTTCAGTCATATCTGCTACTGGACTGACTCCGCCATCACTTTAGCTTGGATCTTTAAGCCCCCCACGTATTGGCAATCTTTTGTCGCCAATAGGGTGGAAAAATCCAAACTCGATCCGCATCTTCTCAATGGAAACATGTCTCGGGTAAGGAGAATCCAGCAGACATAATTTCTTGTGGAAGCCTTCCACACCAGCTAGTCAAATCTAGTCTTTTCTGGCATGGTCCAACTTGGTTGTTGCAAGAACCTTCCTCTTGGCCAGCTCTATTTTCTTCTGCTTTAACGAATATTCCTGAAACTCGTAAAGTCGCCTCTTCTCTTGTAACCACGGTTACCCCTTCATTGTTTGAAAGATATTCTTCTTTTCAAAAGCTAGTTCGGGTTGTTGCCTACTTGCTTCGTTGGAAATTCTTTGTGTTAGATAAACCATTGTTTCCTCAAGCATTTCTTTCAGCTGTTGAATTACAGTCTGCTACTACCACAATCTTATTGTTCACGCAGCAAGAGGTTCTTTCTGATGAAATTAACTCTCTATCTAAGGGTCTACCCCTTAAAAAGCGTAATAGACTATTCGCTATATGCCCCTTCCTTGATGATAACGGATTGTTAAGAGTATGTGGTAGATTATCTTTTTCTGATTATCCTGAAGATAAGAAACACCCCATCATTCTTCCTTCAAAGCATCACGTTACTAAATTGATCATACGTCAATTTCATTATCAGCACTTACATGTTGGTACACGCACTCTCTTGTGTTTACTTCGTGAACATTACTGGCCCATCAATGGCTTGCACGAAGTCATCTCCGTTGTTAGAAAGTGTATTCTTTGCTTCAAGGCCAAACCTAAGTTTCCTCAGCAACTTATGGCTGACCTTCCTTCGTTCCGCTCCGCTCCCAGCAGACCATTTCTTATAACTGGTATTGATTATGCTGGTCCGTTCCTATATCAAACCAATAGTCTAAAAGCTAAACGCAAAATTCCTGCCAAGCTTTACATAGCGCTATTTGTCTTGATGGTTACTGGTGCTATTCATCTCGAACTGGTCACCAATGCATCCACTTCATACTTTCTTTCTGCTTTTTCTCGCTTTGTTGCTAGAAGAGGAATTCCCTCTGAGGTTTTCTCTGACAACGCCAGAAACTTTCTTGGCGCTTCTCAACAATGGCAAAAGGCACTCTGCTCTCGTTCTGCCAACGAGCAACTTTCTAACTACGCTCATTTAAAAGGCTTTAATTGGCATTTCATACCCCCTTACGCTCCTCATCATGGAGGTAGATGGGAAGCTTGTGTCAAATTAACTAATGATCATCTCAAAAGAACTATAAGAAATCCTATCATGTCGTTTGAAGAATTTAATTCTTTCATCATTCTTATCGAAGGCACTGTCAACTCCCGTCCCTTGTCTCCTGTGTCTAACGACCCCTCCGATCTGCTTCCTTTAACCCCTGGTCACTTCTTAATAGGTAGCTCCTTAAATGCTCCGCCACCTCTCATCGACCACAAGCTCGATAGTTCTTTGCCCATTCTCTGGAAAAGAGTCGAAGCACTCAGGGACAGATTTTGGAAACGGTGGAGGCTGGAGTATTTGAACTTGCTTCAGAGGAGAGGGAAGTGGCAGCTCGCTCAACCAAACCTCAAGGAGGGAGATTTGATTCTTCTTCGAGAATCCAGTCCTCCTCTTGTTTGGCACACCGGTAGAGTAAATTTTGTAGGTTTTTGTCACGGCAAAAGTCAGACGAGTATTTGAGTTATAACCTCACTTTTTCGTCACCACGTGTTTGTGAAAATTCATCTTTGTTTCACATTATTGTTTAATTCAGTTATATTTAAAGTTATATTTGTACTCACCTGTTATATTATATTATCTATCTCGCCTCAAAAAAATTATCTAAGTGTTAATTACCTCGTGGCATTTTGGTCCGTCTACCGGGTCTCAGTTTGCTACGCGCTCATTGGCCGTCTCTATGACGTCACTTCACTCCAGCCATTCAGCACGCATCTTCTCGCCACATGTTTGGGGCACGCCAATGGCCGGACATCGAAAATTCTAGACTCCAGAGCTATCTGCTATTTAAGATGCAGACTGACACATATTCCTTGTGATTTCTCTGTTGGTATGGCACCAACCACCCGTCTTGAAGAACCACACGCTAAACTTCATGATTGTCAAACCTTCGCATCTTAATTCTGCATCAAGAAGTGTTAACTTTAACCTTCGCCATGTCAACCAGACATGCTTCAACTAATCCAACTGGGATTAAACTTTAACGTGTTCCTGCGACACACACTCAAGTATACATCTACGTGTACTACGGAAATCTACTCCGTCCTAAGTGAATATTGTCACTTCATCTTTCTAATAGCGAAGGTCTACCTTACTATTCTGCGAGTGTACTTCAGCTCCGTCAAATACTTTGTGAAAGTAACCTCAACTTGTGTTCTACGCACACGTGTGGAATTTGGTACCACACCCTTTCAAGTTAAGTACTTTGTGCTACGCAATTTTGAACTGGACATAACCTATGTCTTCCTTGTTCTACGCAAAACTGGATTGTCGCCAGCACTCTATCAACAAGTTAAGTACCAAAATGTATAAGGTATTTAATGCTTTTTCATGTGTATTCTACAGCAGACCTGCTTCTGCCATTGCACTGTTCTTGTGCACTACCTATGTTCTTTCTGTTTTCATGTTAATCTTAAACAAGCATGGTTTAGAAGATTCCTCAATCTTAATGTCTGTGTGATCTTCTCTCAATTCCCCACTAGGCGGAATAACATACCAGCTTGCTTTAGCTATTTTTATGGTTTTTGTGAGAACAATTTCAGCATTGTTTATGCATATCTGTAACTTTCTTTGCACTTTGTCTGTGCACCATATCTTTCATGGTTTACGTTCAGGTAAAAGGCTACTTGCCCATCTGCTTCTGCCATTTCACCCTTTCAGTAAATTTTGTATGCAGCTCACATATTTTGTTTCTGCCATTACATTATTTCTTTTGAAAGTGCTTTTGTTGCATCTTGGCAACTGCTTACATATTAGCATTCTTATAGGGTACTGCAGGACTGGACCCCTGTCAGCTACTGGCCCCCTTCATAGGTCATATCTTTTGTTAACTTCTATAGTTTTCCCTATTCTTTTCTTTCGGTTTGACAGGATTCGCTCCCTGTCAGCCAGTCAAAAGCAACTCAATTCTTGCTTTCCGGCATTTATATGTGCCCAAGATTTGTAACTTTGATTTATTTATTCTTAAGAAACTAACCTTGTTTATCTCTGTACGCAACTACAACCTTGTAATTAAAATTGTGAACTTATTAGTTGAAAATATATATTTATGTTAAAGCTACATGCTCTCTCTCTTTTTCTTTCTTTTTTTTGTGCTTGCTCTTATCATGTTCTACCCTACATACTTTAACGCTCAAACTTTATTAATTCTGAACACACTCAGAATTATCTCAGATAATGGAGACCTTAAATTGGTTGATCCAATGGTGTTACCTTTACACCACAGGCGAAGTAAAAAAGTGTGCAGCATCCACTCGGAGTGTTTCTAGTGTTTTGTTTCTAAACGTTTCAAAGCTGTCTGCAAGAAGGAGTTCATCTAAAGTTAGGTAGAGGTTACTATATTCCCCTAGAGTTTTAATGTTGAACTGATTCCACACATTTTTGGCATGTTCATTGTCTTCTTGACTAACATCTTCTTGGCTTAATATGTTAAAGAATACCTCTTTTGGAGGTCAACACGTTTCACTTAACCTTTCCCATGAATCAATGTAATCATAATAATATACCCCTTTACGAGTCAAGAGCGTTGCATTTTCTTTTCCAAAGAACTTGTCTGTTTCAGGGTATGATGTTAAGTTGGAAACTAAGTTTTCCAAACTACTTGGCGCTAACCGAAACGTGTCCACAAATCGAAGCTTAACATTTCCTACATATTTGGTGACGGAAATGTACTTTTCTTTGGAGTTAGCGATAACATCCACTCTCTCAGTAGTACACCCCAATTTCTTTACAATGAAATTTGCGTCGTAGCCACTCATATTATGTAGAAATACAGGAACGGGATTACGTGTTTTATACCTCAAATTACAGTTTTTGTTAGCACTTCCACGGTATTCCCTTGTAATATGGCAATGTTCTCTAACTTTCCAGTCCTCTTTGGTAAATGTTTTTTCACACAAATAACAGGTTTCAGAACATTGGAACTCTGCTTCTTGATTCTGAGTTAAGGAATTTGGAACATTTAAGCTGTAAAGGCTTAGTGTCTTAGTATGTGTCCTACTAACCTATCTCTTCTCTTCATAAGCAGTTGCCAGAAACATCTCTCCTCTCCCACTATTCTTAATACCTCTTCGTTTGTAACCCTATCCAGCCATCTGATCTTCATAATTCTCCTGTAACACCACATGTCAAATGCTTCAATTCTCCTATTTTCTGCTGCACCAATAGTCCAAGTTTCACTTCCATAGAGCGCCACGCTCCAGACAAAGGCTTTCAAAAAGACTTCCTAATACCTAAATCTATATTCGATGTCAACAGATTCCTTTTTTGTAGAAATGCTTTCTTTGCCTAAGCCTACCTACTTTTTATATCCTCTTTGCTTCGTCCGTCACTGGTTATTCTGCTTCCTAAGTAACAGAAGTCTCCTACTTCCTTCAGCTTTTCACCTGCCAATTTGATCTCCATAGAGGTTTCTGTTTTATTTCGGCTGCATTCCAGTATTTTTGTTTTACATTTATTAATTTTCATCATGAATTCTTTCCGTAAGACGGAGTCCATACCATTCAAAAACTCATAGATAGCGGAAACATACTTTGCGTGTCGCATGCATCTATTTAACAAAGTTTTACCTCATGAAAAACGTGCTTGTATAAGTTTTGTATAAAAATTGAATATACAATTACCTACTAAGTGTTCAGAACTAACATGTATAGCCTTGTGTTGGGAATATTGGGGTCCTTAGCAATAAAGAGTGCCTAACACACATGATTGTACAGCCTTTTGATATGTAGTAAGTACCTGATAACCTTGTGTAGGGTATAAGAATATTTTCAGTTGACTACTACCTGTCACAGTGTTTACATTGTGAAAGACCGTTGAAACAACCAGTCTTTAGCCTTGTCATATGCAGCAAGCAGCTGTTACCCTTAACTAGGGGTATATTAGAGGACCCTTAGCAAGAATATCACCAGTTGACTATTATCTCTCATGGTGTTCACATCGTGAAAGACTGTCAAAACAACCATTGTACAGCCTTGTACTACACAGTAAGTAGCTGTTGGTCTTGACTATGGTATATTACAGAACCCTTAGCAAGAATACAATCAGTTTACTACTACTTGTTACAGTGTTCACATCGTGAAAGACCGTCTCACTGTCCAGTCTACAGCCTTGTCATATGCTGTAAATAGCTATTGGTCTAGACTAGGCTATATTAGAGAACCCTTAACAAGAATATCACCAGTTGACTACTACCTCTCACGGTGTTCACATCGTGAAAAGACCATTTCACCGACCAACCTCTAGCCCTGTGATACGCAGTAAGCAGCTGTTTTCAGAAATCAACATTCATAATGGAAGAACCCATTCCTAGTTATATGTGTAAAGAGTGTGGAAAGACTTTTCTTCGAGACTATCATAGGAAGCGACATGAAGTATCGTGTGGTGAAAACCATGAATGCAAGACCTGTGGTAGTACATTCAACAATGTGTACAACGGACGTCGGCATGAAGAATGTTGTAATGTTGTGTCGGCAGCTAAAAGACAAAAAGCGGAGCCTACAAAACATTAGCTACTGTCATTGGTCTCTGACAAAAATTGACCTATTGAATATGAGACATCTTTTGAAGGTCGACTTAAATCCTATTTCATACGTTGTGATATGTGTAAGGATTTAAATTCATATCTTAAAGAGTCCAAACAGCAAATAATACAAGCTATGCAGAAAGAACTAGCAATGCACAAGCCGATAAAAGTTAATCTTGTGGCTGAATGTAGATTCATTCATACATCTACCAATGAAATTACAGATCGTGCTTTTAAAACAGGAGATCAGGCCCTATTTATGGAAATGGACTTAAGTAGTTTCTTGGAAACACAATTTACAAAGTTAACTACGGAAATGGAGGAATCTGAGCTAAAAGGCAGTAATTGGGCTTTGTTAGCAGTGGAAGGAGTACGATTGAAAATAAATAAGTACAATCCCTTGCGTGGTAGCACATACATTCCATTACCAGCAGCTATATAAGCAAGAAAAGCCAGCATTAATCCTGAAAATTTGAAATATGAAAAAAGTTTTATGTATGCCATTTTAGCAAAACTGGTTAAAAAGGATGCTCAACGCATTAGTAAATACAAGGACCTGGACAACAAGTATGATTTTTTAGTAATATCGTTTCCTACATCACTAGCTGACATTCCCAAATTTGAAAAAGCCAACGATATATCCATTAATGTAATTGGATTGGAACAAGACAACAAATTGTTCCCTCTAAAGGTTCTGGATCAAGAGCTGCAAGACCATCACGACCTCCTTCTGCTAAGTTCATCATCCGGACAGAACCACTATGTCTTTATCAAAGATTTTGATAAACTAGTAAGACATCAGATTACCCACCATCAACATAAGATATATACTGGTAAACGGTGTTTTACTCACTTCGACAATCGATATAGACAACAAGGAATGGAAAAATTAAAAGAACATAGAGCTTTGTGTGTCCAGCATGACATTGCTAGGGTTGAAATGCCTAGGTGTATTAAAAACTCAATTGTGAAATTCTTAAATGTTGAAAAAATGCTGAGAATACCTTACGTTGTCTATGCAGATTTCGAAAGTATACTCTTACCATATCAAACATGTTTACCCAATCCTGAAGCAAGTTATACAGTGCCATACCAAAGTCATGTTCCTATGAGCTTTGGTATATACGTTAAACCCTCACCTGCTGTGGAACCCATAAAGACAAACCTTCCAAACCAACCTGTTATTTATCGTGGAACTGACGCTTCAGAAAAGTTTATGGACTGTTTGATCTCAATAGCTAATGAAATTGATCGCCTTTACAGCTTAAATGTTCCAAAGGTCTTCACTCAGGATCAAGAAGCAGAGTTCCAATGTTCTGAAACCTGTTATTTGTGTGAAAAAACATTTACCAAAGAGGACTGGAAAGTTAGAGAACATTGCCATATTACAGGGGAATACCGTGGAAGTGCTCACAATAACTGTAATTTGAGGTGTAAAACACGTAACCCCGTTCCTGTATTTCTACATAATATGAGTGGCTACGACACAAATTTCATTGTAAAGCAATTGGGGTGTACTACTGAGAGAGTGGATGTTATCGCTAACTCCAAAGAAAAGTACATTTCCGTCACCAAATATGTAGGAAATGTTAAGCTTCGATTTGTGGACACGTTTCGGTTAATGCCAAATAGTTTGGAAAACTTAGTTTCCAACTTAACATCATACCCTGAAACAGACAAGTACTTTGGAAAAGAAAATGCAACGCTCATGATTCGTAAAGGGGTAATTTGTAATGATTACATTGATTCATGGGAAAAGTTAAGTGAAACGTGTTTACCTCCAAAAGAGGTATTCTTTAACAAATTAAGTCAAGAAGATGTTAGTCAAGAAGACTATGAACATGCCAAAAATGTGTGGAATCAGTTCAACATTAAAATTCTAGGGGACCTCTACCTAACTTCAGATGTACTCCTTCTTGCAGACAGCTTTGAAACGTTTAGAAACAAAACACTAGAAACACACCGAGTGGATGCTGCACACTTTTTTACTTCGCCTGGTTTAAGTTTCGAGGCAATGCTCCTTTACACAGACATTGGACTGGAATTGCTACAGGATTACGATCAGATTCTTCTAATCGAGTCTGGAATACGTGGAGGCATATGCCAGGTGTCTCATCGGTATGCTGAAGCTAACAATAAATACATGGAAACCTATGATTCTGAGAAACCATCGCAGTTTTTTACCTATGATGATGCCAACAACCAATATGGGTGGGCTATGTGTCACTCTCTTCATTATGGTGGATGTCAGTGGGTTTCTCCAGATGTTGTTGATCTAGAAAAACTAAAGGAAGACGATCCTGTGGGATACATTCTAGACGTTGATGTTGATTACCCATCTGACCTTCATGATCTACACAACGATTTGCCTTTCCTACCAGAGTGTACACAACATAAGGATTCGTCTCTGAAAAAACTAATTCCTCATCTTGGAAATCGAAGGCGATATGTTGCTCACTACATGGCATTGAAACAGGCTTTAGATCATGGAATAAAATTGATAAAAATTCATCGTGTTTTAAAGTTTAAACAATGACCTTGGCTGAAGGCATACCTTGATTTTAATAGCAACCTTCGAAAACAAGCCAAAAATGATTTTGGGAAAAATCTGTACAAATTATCCAACAATGCCATTTTTGGAAAAACAATGGCAAATATCCGTAAAAGAATAGACATACGTCTTGTGACTGACAGCAAAAAGGCAGAAAATGTAATAGCAAAGTCTACATTTATCGACAGAGCAATTTATGGTCCTAACCTAGCTGCTTTCCAATTGGCTAAACGTAACATTGTATTCAATAAGCCTATATATATATATTGGAATGTGTATACTGGATATTTCAAAACTCTAATGTATTCCCACCACTATGATGTCCTGCTACCCTATTATGGAATGAACAATCTTTACCTCATGCATATGGATACCGACTCGTTCATTTATTTGGTTAACACCCCAGATGTATATCAAGACAAGTTGGATTTCCTAGAACACCTGGACACATCAGATTATCCTACTGATCACATATGTTACTCTACATCAAACAAGAAAACGTTGGGGAAATTTAAAGACGAGGCTTGTGGACAAATTATAAAAGCATTTGTTGGACTTAGAGCTAAAATGTACGCTTTAGACATAAATGGTAAAGAAATCAAAAAAGATATTAACAGAGGTGTTGTCAAAATTTGTATAAGCATTCAAGATTATAAGGATTGTGTCATGAAAAACAATGTAAAAAGAATACCAATGAACATTATCGCTTCTAAACAACATGACATATCATCTATAAGACTAAACAAAATTGCGTTGTATCCTGGTGATGATAAAAGAGCGATTGATGCTGATGGTATAGGTAGACATGCCTATGGCCATTACTCAATCATTAACCATGCTTAAAGAGTTAAGTTATGAATATTCAAATCTTCTACCTGCAACTAGCAAATACATCAAACAAAACAATTTAGGAAATAAAACAAATAGCACTACAAAAATAAAAAAACAAAAATAAAAAAATAAAAAAAATAAATGGTATTCATAATCAAAAATAAATAAAATAGAAAACAAAATAAAAACAACTGTACAATTTATAACAAAAAATAATATATATAAAAATGTATTATGTGTAAATAGTGTACATGTATTTAAAATAAAAAAATATTGTATGGACACTGCTTGTACATTTTTAATTACTACCCACCTCTCTCCACTCCTAATGCAAAATGAACATGTAAAACACAAATTGGAAAATCCATGTTTCTATATTGACAAAATAGAAAAAAAAACATTAAACTGAAATTTTAAAAACTGTAAATGGGAATTTGGTAAATTGACAAATGTGTAAACAACAAATTGGGAAATCCATGTTTCTATATCATGAAATTGAAAAACTTAAAACTGACATTTTAAAAACTGTAAATGGTAAATTGTGAAATTGATAAATGGTAAACAACAACATGAAAAATCCATGTTTCCATATTATGAAATTGGAAAACTTAAAACTGATATTAAAAAAACTGAAAATGGGAAAATTGACAAATGTGTAAACATCAAAATGAAAAAAAAACCCGGTTGGGGTTGTGATCATGTTGTACAGTAGCCTATAAGACTAGCATAAGGATAGTTGCATGTGCCCTTATATACGTTGTGTATGTGCATTAGCCTTTGGATTAGCTTAAGTTAGGTTTGGTAAAGTTAGGTTTGGTGAGGTTAGGTATGTGACCTTGTAGTTTACTCTTTTCGGAAAATGTAAAATGTAAAATCTAAAATCAAAAAATCTTAAATTTAAAATGTAAAATCTAAAAAAACTAATATCTAAAATACAAAAAATCAAAAATGTAAAATGTAAAATCTAAAAGAAGTAAAATGAAAAATCAAAAATATAAAATGTTAAAATGTAAAATCTAAAATCTTTAAATGAGGTTTCTGTGGGTTAGGTTAGGTTAAGTTAAGTTATAACTAAGTTTTTTATTTCTGCTCTCACATTTCCTCTCACTTTTTTGCTCACACTTTTTGCTCTCACTTTTTGTTATGCTCACACTTTTAAGTTAGGTTAGGTTAGGTTAGGTTATAACTTAATTTATTATGTGTGGTCTCACATTTGCTCTCATATTTGCTCTGACTTTGAAGTTAGGTTAGGTTAGGTTAGGTTAGGTAAGGTTAGGTAAGATTATTTTAGGTTAGGTTAGGTTAGGTATGTGACCTTGTAGTTTACTCTTTTCCAAAAATGTAAAATCTAAAATAAAAAAATCTTAAATTTAAAATCTAAAATCTAAAAAACAAAAATCTAAAATACAAAAAAATCAAAAATATAAAATGTTAAAATCTAAAAAATGTAAAATGAAAAAATAAAATCTAAAATGTTAAAATGTAAAACGTTGAAATGTAAAATCTAAAATCTTTAAATGAGGTTTCTGTGGGTTAGGTTAGGTTAAGTTAGGTTAGTTTAGGTTAGGATAGGTTATAACTTAGTTTATAATGTGTGCTCTCACATTTCCTCTCATATTTGCTCTGACTTTGAAGTTAGGTTAGGTTAGGTTAGGTGAAGTTGGGTTAGGCAGAATGGCTGCGGTGTGAATCAAATCCAGCTCCTGTCAGTTTTGCCTCACAAGGCTGAGTGTACCCCGTTCCACTCCTGAGACCAGAAATTAAATTTCTTGGCAGAGCCACTACACCAAGAAGTGGACGATATAAGGCTGGTCTTGATTGTACACGATCAATCAATAATTACCTAATAATAATAATAATAATAATAATAATAATAATAATAATAATAATAATAATAATAATAATAATAATTATTATTATTATTATACTAATGGCCCCGTTTATGTTAATGGTATACGGATTAAAAGGAAAACCACTGACTTGTACACAGTAATCAATAAGTTCACTGATACCGTACGTAAGAGACGATTGGAATTTTATGGTCACATCTGCCGAATGGACAACACCAGATATGCAAAAAAACTGCTTGATATAATTAATTCAAAGAAGGTCAAAATCAGTTGGTTAGAAGAAATCAAACAGGACTTAAAGGAAATAAACATTACAGAAGATAGCATCATGAATCGCAAGACTTTTGGAACTCGAGTTACAAATCACTCTTTCACTGAAAAAGCTAAAAAGACCACTGGAAAAAAATGGACGGAGGAACGTTCATGAGGAGATTTTGGGAGGAGAAGAAGAAGAAAGCTCCATCAACACGAGTCAGCAAGTTCAAGCGCGCTCCCTAAGTGGGCAAAACGAAGAAAGAATAATAATAATAATAATAATAATAATAATAATAATAAATATTCCATTTAGCAACTACACGGCCGACCTCTTCCTGTGACGTCATGCACGGTCTCAGGATGTGGCGGCCATCTTGCCCATTAGCCACTGCTCCAGCTCTGACTGACCCCTCCATAAGAATAACATAGGGCTGGTTGCGCGCGGCGACCATCTTGCCCATTAGCCCCTGCGCCAGAATCGCCCTTTTATTCCTACTTACAGTTTTCGTCTGCTGTAGCTGATGGAGCTCACCGGTTTTTCTGTGTGAAGTGGCTAGTGTCCAAGGCTGTCTACTTAATTTATATACTTTTCTAACTGTACGCTTTTGACAAACGCTGTGAAACGAATTTTCTTGCAGTGGGCCTGCAGGTTGACAGAAGTAAGGAAGCAGACGGGTATTGTACTAGGTTTCTCCACTGAGTGGCAGTGGTTCATTTCTTAAGAAAACTTTTATTATTCAGGAGTAGATTATATTGCTAAGGGTGATACCAGGGGAAGAGCTAACCACCTGCATTTAATGTTGCAGATTCGTCACGCGGTACAAAATTTATGACTTAATAAAAGAACAACTTGATGAACGAGTTACAGCAAAGTTTGTGGGGATCTTGATCGGTCGGGACATTCCAGTGCCTTCCCTATGGGAGACATTCTAGGGCACTGGATTACATTAAGTTGTGTGGAACATTATCAATGGATACCTACAATATTTTTAATTCATATTTATTATTAATTTTGGTATTGTTACTGTTAATGCTAAAACTAAACTTAGATGCAATATTGATCATTATATTTCAATACGTCTTGCAATAGTTCTGTACACAAAGGCAAGAAAGAATTCCCGCACAGTAGAATTGCGGAAGTACTGTCCCCGTAATTTCATTTGAACTTCACATAAAACACAGTGGAACACGGCACTATATCACGTCATGCTTAGGGATTGCGTACAAGGAAGATATCAATGGATATGCATGTAGGGAAATTGAGCACAGGCTGTGAATTAAGATCAGGTGAGCAGTGAATCTAATCAACTGCATAAATCCTAGAAAAAATTAATAAGTTTCAAAATAATAATTGAGGAGATGAAATACAACCAGAATTCCCAATTGTCCAGCTAAGATGGAAAGAGTAGCCATTAATGAAAGTTTGGGTATGTGCCATTCAATAAACTGATGAGCATAAAACACATATGTCGGCCACGCGAAATTCAAATAATTAAACGGGCTTTTCTTGCGACTTAATCATCTATGCGCAGTAAAACTTTTCGCAGGAAATCCTTATGCAAGTCCAAATACACTGACGTCTAACATTGAATTTCATGAGAACTTGAAAATGGTGGCTGCGACTTTTGAAATCAGATTTTAAAATTTTTATGTCCTAATCAACCGATCAAAATGAAAGTTTGTATAACGAACCACCATTATAAACTTCATCTGCTGGTATATAGCCTACATTTAAAACAATCGGACATGGTGGCCATGTTAAATATTTCTCAGGTTGTGAATGTCTCTGAAACTATTAGAGCATTCAACCTGGATTGTCTATAGTGATTGGGAACTAAGTACATTTTTATGATACTTTCAATAACCTGATAGACACCAGGGGGCCACCCGAACTGAAGAGAGCCTTCGTATAATGAACTGTAACATTATTTATTATCTAATGGCACTTGGTAGGTTAAGCCTGGGCTCAGACACTACCTGAGGGAAGATGATTTGAAAAGAAAAGGAAAAAGGTTTAGGAGTGGAAACGATCTTAGGCAGAAAGGAAAAGAATCCAAGACAAAATAATTAATTATATAGTGAGAAAAAAAATAAGTTGCTTAAAGGTTGTGGAAGAAAGGTGAACAAGTGGGTGCCTAAGCGAGAATAACGGAGAGAGCAGCGTGAGCTGAGGTTACCGGCAGGCTGTCGCTAAGATCATTCCCTCCCGAGCACTAATTTGGCTACTATGTAGGAGCGTAGTGCACTGGCGAACAAAGGTATGCCAGATGAAAATGACTTATGTACTTTCCCTTCAAAAGGGTGAGATTTTAGAAAGCATTCAGGAATGCTAGAAAGATTTAAATTACCCGGAATATTTTTATTACCCGCCACTGTCGGATCCCCAACAAAGAGACCAAATGCCCCCAGAGTGGACAGAGATAAAGCGCCTTCAGAGCTTTTAGTGAGATTTTTATTATTATGAGTAGAAATTATTAGAGAGAAACAACTGTTGTGTTTAAAGAAGACTAAACTCTTATCCAGTAGGGTGACGAACTAAAAGTTTAGAAAGGGTAACAAATCCAAACCTAACTTGAACAAAACCAAAATTCTGAACAGTGAATCACAGGACAGAGCGAAAATCTCTTCAAGTAGGAAGCCGGCTTGTGATGGTCCCAATTTGAGACCAGAACGAAATAATTTTATATATTATTATTATTATTATCAATATTTTTAAGTTTACATTTTACCTTTTATTAGTTATTATGTTAACTAATATATTTATATCTATTATTATGCGGTAATGTAGAATATTATGGCAATTGAAAGGATTTGGAGCGATACACATTATATTTGAAATTAGTTTGACGCTTGACTGAATATTATTTCTGAAGAAAATTCGAACAAGAGAAGAAAAGGGTTGTTCACAGAAGGCGGCTTCTTGGAAATGACATAAATAGACACTTATGTCTGTCACATCAAGTATTCTACCAATATACAAATCATACTAAGAAAAGATTCTAAGAAGACTTACCACTAACAATGCTGGGCCGATGAATGAATCCTTTGCAACTATATACAGAGGGTGGGCTAGACCTCCCGAGAAATACTACAAAGAAGTATTGTCATTGTTGATATATGAAGGGCGGGCTTATATCGCCTAGCGACTTCTGAAGAGGGGTCATACACGTGCTTTACCTGGGAACGATATATATATGACGGCCGCCCAAATGGAAATTATTATTATTGAATTGCTGGAGGAGAAGGAAGGATGCTGAGTGGAGCAGAGTAACTTGTATCGAGATGGAGTCTATAACGCAGTTCTAAACTAGACAGTTGACTATTAAGTATGTGAATTTGATAAGACATTCTGTCTCATCAAACTGTGACATGGTTGTGTACGAGGCTATTGTCACAGGGATGATTTTTGGAATTTATTCCGTCATCCACATATAAATTAATTACTTTGAGGATGATCAGGGCCACCTGGAACTCTCTACGCAACAATCCAACTACAAAGATCTTCAATGCGGTGAGCGATGTAAACAGTTATACTCCAGTCAAATCAGAAGGCTATCATGCTTCTTAAATTCAATATATTCTATTCAATTAACTCAGTATACTCCAATTTCCAACCAAGAACCATAATATAAGTAAATTCAGTAGATTCTTTAATTTAAATTTATTATTATTATTTTTATCTTTAGTATTTTATATTTTTTTTGCACTTATTGTTTTTATATATTAAATTCATTTTAAATTCAAATGCTTGACTGGTTTCCTTTAGTAGCTAGAAATTACTATAAGGCAACACCATACTCCTGAACTAATTATCGTAAGGTTAGATTACGTAAGTTTCACTACGGCTGGAGATAGGAATTTCGATGCTCTACCTCTGTGTAACCGAGGTTTAATATATTATTTTGATCATGATATATAAATGATCTGGCGCCCTGGCAACACATATATTACACATTATGTACTTTTTTAGTGAAGCTGACAACAATACAGATACACTATTAGATTAATACACAATTAAATGTTTCATTTTGATAACCCAAATGTGGGCGATTATTTAAATAATGAGCTTTTGCATATTAACTTTTTTAATTAACTTTATTCTTATTAACAGTAATCAAGTTTAAATATCTCCCAATCCATTACAAATAACGCCCAACTAGCGGAGCGCTTTTCTTCTTATTAAAAGAACCCCATTAAGCTCCCACAACCCATTACAAATAACGCCCAACAGTGGAGCTTTCTTATTAACACTCTCTCTAAGTCTCTATAACCCATTACAAATGGCACCCAACTGTGCGGCACGAAAACCTAACGATATTTACGGAAGGAGTAAGTGTAATTTCAGTGCAAATTGTCAGTGATTTTGGGGGAAAGTGAAGTGAATTAGTGTATTATTAGTGATTGATTTTGGGGGAAAGTGAGGTGAATTTTGGAACGGTAAACTTTATACGGTGTACTTCGAGATGGCGGATGAGGAACAAAGGAAATTGAGGAGTAGGGGTAAAGGCGAGAAAGCTAATTATACGAAAGTTGATAGTGGTACTGAGGCTGAGAGTGTAGAGGATTATACCAAGATGTCGGAGGTAAATCTTGAGAGTATTCCTGAGAATAATCCCGAGGTTAACCCTGAGACGAATATAGAGGTACATCCTGAAATAAATCCTGAGACTAGTGGAGGGAAGGAGAAACAAAAGCCTTTGGATATTTCGGAAAACAAATTAGATGAGATCATGGGAATGTTTCTGGAGATGAGTAGGGAGATGAGAGAGGAGATAAGCAAGGCAATAGACAAGAAGCTAGAAGATAGCAATAAAAATAATCAGGAGATAAGTAAGCAAAATCAGGATATAAGTAAGCAAAATCAGGAGATAAGTAAGCAAAATCAGGAGATGAGTAGGGAGATGAGAGAGGAAATAAGTAAGCAAAATCAGGAGATGAGTAGGGAGATGAGAGAGGAAATAAGTAAGCAAAATCAGGAGATGAGTAGGGAGATGAGAGAGGAAATAAGTAGGCAAAATCAGGAGATGAGTAGGGAGATGAGAGAGGAAATAAGTAGGCAAAATCAGGAGATGAGTAGGGGGATAAGAGAAGCGATGTGTAAAGATAATAAAGAAATTAATCAGAAACTAGATAATATGGTCAAGGAGAATGAGGAATTAAATAGGAAGTATGGGACGCTGCAGGAGAGTATTCAGGGGGCAAAACAGGAGATCAGATGTGAAATTAAGGATGTGTTAGAAGAAAAGGCTAAAAATATTATAGAGGAAGTAGATCTGAAATTAGTAGAAGTGGAAGGGAAAATTCAGGAAAAGTTAGTCAATCAAAGAGAGAATCTTCAGAAAATAGTACAGATGGAAACTAGACAAGTAAGAACAGAATTGGGAGGAGAGATAAAGAAAGTGCAGTCAGAATTTCATAAGAAAGTAGAGGATAGTCACCTGACAAATGAAGAAAATTATCAGGAGATTCAGGAAAAACAGAAGATATTAAGAAATGAATTGATAGAAAAAGAGAATAATTTGAAAGAAAGAGTGGAAATGGTAGAAAAAGTGGCGGATAAAAAGATAGCAGAAATTGAGACTAAGTTAAGAAAGCAATTAAGGCAGGAGGGAATACAGGGTAGAGTTATTGTATCAGGAGGTGGAATGAAGGAAACTGAACTAGTTAAGTTCTCTAACGAGCAGGGATGTCCTATGGAATTCATAACTATAGTTGAAAATAAATTCAAGGAAAGGCTACTAGAAGGACAGATAGAGTGGAATATGGTAGTGGAGATATTAGATCAGGCTTTTGTGGGGGAAACAAAAAGCTGGTTTTCTGTCTATAAAAACACTTTAGTGGACTTAAATGATTTTAAAAATAAATTTTGTGAAAAATATTGGAATGATGAAATACAGGCCCAGAAAAGGGAAAGTATTATTTGTGGGATATATCCGCCTGAAAGTACTTGCAGTATGACTGAATATTTTCTTAATAAGGTTACCATCTGCAAATATCTAGATGGCATGACACAAGACAGCGATATAGTCAGGCAAATGATAAAGCATTTCCCATTCCGAATAAGAGAGGCTGCATGCATGCAACGCACTTCGACTATCACAGAGTTAGAAAGATTATTAGGGAGATTTGATGCTCTAGGGAATAGTGTTGGTGAAACACCGGCAGGACAGGAGAATAGTCGATATATGAATGAGAATAGGAATCAAAATAATAATGGCAGGCAACAACACCAGAATTTTCAAGGCAACAATAGGGGGCGTAATTTTGAAAATTCATATGCTCAAAATAACAGGGGGCAATTTCAAGGTAGAGATGGTTATCAGAATAACCGTGGCCAGTATCATGGCAATAGGAGAAACCATGATAATAACCACAATGGTAATCAGGATAATAATGCAGGTCCTAACAATGGGCAGCGTTATTACAATCAAAGAAATAATGTAGGAAATTCGGGGAGGCAGAGAGAAGAAAATCAAGGTAATGGCAGCAACCCTCGTCAGAACCACAACAAAAATAACGGGGAGACACAAAACCAAGATAATGGTACCGATACTTTAAATGTGAACCAGACTGTGACGTAAGGTCAAGTTGTCAGTCTGAGTCTTTTCCAGCTTACACCATTTTGAGCGAACCGTATGACCTAAATATCCGTAATGATTTATTAAGTGAATTTATGGATGTATCTAAAGAATCTATCGTTATTAATTTTAACTCAGTGTTAAAATTACAAGTGTTAGGGGCGTGTATCGATACACTTTTTGACAGTGGCTGTCAGGTTTCTTGCATCAGTGCAGCATTTTATAATAATAGGAAGGAAAATGGTATTAAAATTGAGGAAATTCCAATTAGAACTACTTTCGTGTTAACTGCGGTGGGCAAGAAATCTCACATAATTTCTAAACAAGTGGTTGTAGAAATTTTAATAGGAGGTAAGATTGGAACTCATGTTTGTTTAGTGATTCCAAATCTTGTTTACTCACTGATTATGGGTTCGGACTGGATGTCGCAACATTCTGCACAGCTATGCTATAAAGAGGGTAATATTAAATTCAGATGGATGAATGAAAATATGATCATATCATTTAATAATTCGAGTAAGTTTTATGGTGGTTCCAAGAATATATGTACGCTTGAGGAGATTTTAACGACTGAAGGAGTCGATATTTGCAGTAAGGTTAGTGGTGAGATTGTCGGGGTATCTATTGAAAAGGAACCTCATTTTTTACTTTTTTTAGGCAGTATGATGACGAAGGATTCTCTAGAGGATACCTTGCGTAAAGCTGCATTACAGAGTGAGTTAGAGAGTAATCGAGTGGATGAACTATTGGAGGTGTTGATAGAGAATAAGTATATATTTGAGGACCGTATTGGATTAGCTAATTGCTACGAACATTCATTAAATGTACTTGATCGCAGTATTTTTGTAGGTCATCGCTACCCCGTGCCTTACAAATTCCAGGAAGCTGTGAGAAGGCAGATTGAAAGCATGTTGAAGGATAAAATTATAGAACCCTCGATTAGCCCATATATTAATTCATTAATTGTTATTCCCAAGTCTGACGGAAAAGTAAGACTTTGTTTAGATGCACGAAATTTGAACAACCATATATCTATGGATCAGCTTAGATCTCAATCAATTGAGGAATTAGTTCAGGGATTTCCAGGAAAACAATGGTTTACATGTGTTGACTTAAGTTCAAGTTTTTGGCAAGTTTCGCTAAAAAAGGAAGATAGGCCTTTAACCGCTTTTTCCTTTCAAAATCATCTGTATCAATTCTGTCGAGTAGCTTTTGGCCTGAAGAGTAGTTCTGCAGCACTGATTAGAGCTCTAGGGATCGCTTTAGGAAGCGATATGGACAAATTTGTAACTATATATATAGACGATTTGGTGATTAGTTCAGAAACATTCAGTGAGCACTTAATGCACCTGGATCGGGTTTTTAAGAAATTAGCGAGAGCTGGTTTCACTCTCAAACTCAGTAAGTCATTGTTTTGTCGTAAGGAAATTACTTTTCTTGGTCATACGGTGTCTGCGGAAGGTGTGAAGCCTGAGGAAAGCAGGGTAGGTAAGATTTTAGATGCTAAATCACCTAGGAATGTGAAAGAACTGAAAACATATCTGGGCATGTGCAATTATTTTCGTCGATGTATTATGAGGTATGCTTGTATGGTGGAACCATTCCGTGAGTTATTAAAATCAGGTAATAAATGGTGTTGGACAGAAATGCACGAGGGAGCATTTAAGGCTCTCAAAATTGGATTTGAGAAGGCCGTAGTGTTAAAGTACCCTTTAAAGGACAGACCATATGTGCTGATGACTGATGCATCCCACATTGGCATTTCCGGTGTACTATGCCAGAAAGATGAGGAGGGCAATTTGAGGATTGTGTCCCTGGCCTCACGTGGTCTTTCTGCCGCTGAAAAGCGCTACACTATAACGGAGTTGGAATTACTAGGCATTGTGTACAGCCTAAGTAAATTCAGAATGTATGTCCTTGGCGGGAAATTTGAAATCTTCACAGATCACCACGCCCTAGCATTTATTAACACATGTAAACTGAGTAGTAACCGCGTTAGCAGATGGATTCTTGCACTGCAGGAATATGATTTCGACATACATCATATTAAAGGTAAGGATAACATTTTGGCAGACATGTTATCTAGAGACGTCAATTTAAATCACAGTGAGTCAGTTGTTAAGGCGAACCAAGGGGTGTTGATATGCGCGTGCTTGGATCCTACCAATAAAGAATCTTTAAAGGTGTTAAGAAATCTGTTGGTAAGACAGAGAGAAGATAAGGTATTAAAAGAACCTTTGTCATTGTTAGAAGGAAGTGATTTAGAGTGTGTGGAATCTGGGAGATTCATATACAAAATGTTGGACGGATTCCTAGCACGGAAATGTGGGGAAGAAAAATGGGCTATTTGTGTGCCTAAATCTTTAACGGAGGAACTTACTTGGTTTATCCATAAGGAATTAGGGCATTTTGGAGCTAATAAAGTGCTCTATGAACTCCAACAAAACTTCATTTGGTGTAGAATGGGGAGAGAAATTAGGACTATTCTTGCAAAGTGTGACCTCTGTCAGAAATCTAAATTTCCAAATAGATATTTAACGGGCGAAATGCAGGCCGTTCTCACAAGTAAACCTGGAGAGTTACTATGTGCGGACCTATTTGGGCCTATAGTGAAAGGTCAATTTGGCTATGAATACATTTTTGTAATAGTTGACTCATTCAGTAAATATGTCAAACTATATGCTTTAAGGAAGGCCACCGGGAAAGCTTGTAGCAAATTGATCATAGAGAAATATATACCTGAGTTCGGTCTTCCACTCAAAATATTAACTGATAGCGGCCCGCAATTCACATCTAAACACTGGAAAACCAAGATGCGTGAAGCCGGGATATCACATGTCCATTCATCAGTTCGCTATCCACAAGGGAATATTTGTGAAAGAAATATGAAGGAACTTGGTCGCTTGTTACGAGCTCTCGTGTATGACAAACACTCTTCTTGGGTATCGCAACTTAGCAGAGTTGAAACTTGGTTGAATGCTGTCCAACACGAAAGCACGAAAATGACGCCGCATGAAGTGCATTTTGGCAGTAAGCCACAAAATGAGTTAGCAAGAATATTGGGATTAACAGTGGGAAAAGAACCAGGATTGGATGTCATTATCCAGATGGCAAAAAAGAATTTAGGTAAAGCAGCTGAACGCAGAATTCGCCAACAAAAAGGTAAAAATCTGGATCAATTTGAGGTCGGTGACAAAGTCTTGTTGCGTGTTCCAAGGCAATCCAGTATTCTTCAGAAAGTTATAATGAAGTTCTTCCTTATTTTTGAAGGCCCCTATACTGTGCAGAAGAGGATAGGTAAATGCGCATATGTCCTAGAAGACGCAGGAAAACGATTATATGGCACTTACAATGTGAGATCCTTAAGGAAATATGTGTCATGAGTAATAGAAGTGAAGTTGATGGTAAGTAAGGAAAGTCGCTGAATAATAAGTCAATGATTGTGGTCTGAACGAGCAGGTAATGGCGAGGGTTTGCATCAACCTATGATATTGTGTGTCTTGAAGAGCACAGAGGAAATATAAAGCGTATTTTGTCGGCTATAAGCTTGTGTATTTGAGTGTGATATATACACATATGTGGGGTAATTTAGCGCACTGCATTTGCACTGAACGATGTTGCCTTAGGTAATACAAGCTAATAAAGTTTCATTTTTTTTATAATATGCCTGTGTTACTAGATACATATAATTCCTGAGAGACTGGAGTAGATCTGGTGACTCGCATCACATACCAAGTGTTGTGAAGTGATAAAGTGAATTAATCAGTTGGCAGTCCCACCAACTAGCCATAGTGTATTCAGTTCGACACCAGGCTGAAAATTGAATTCTACGTCCTCAAGATATAAAGCAAAGGTGTATGCCACCCAAATATACATAAGTGCAACGATGACTTATGTCCAAAACAAGAATATAAAAGTGAAGGGTATTTTGATGTACATTGTTTACAGGTCGCTTTAATTATGTAAAGAAGAAAGAAAAAGACATTATGAACAGTGAATGACTGAAATGATGAGATTTAAAAATATATATACATAAAACTTGAAGGGTATAATTTTTTTTGATGTTGGTAATTGCTTTGAAGGGTATAATAATGTCGATGTTTGTAATTTCTTTGTAGGGTATAATATTTTATATTTGTACAAGTGTTGAAGAGAAGTATGGTGATATGATTGTTGACATATACCATAATTCTCTGGGGCGAATATGTGATGGTCCCAATTTGAGACCAGAACGAAATAATTTTATATATTATTATTATTATTATCAATATTTTTAAGTTTACATTTTACCTTTTATTAGTTATTATGTTAACTAATATATTTATATCTATTATTATGCGGTAATGTAGAATATTATGGCAATTGAAAGGATTTGGAGCGATACACATTATATTTGAAATTAGTTTGACGCTTGACTGAATATTATTTCTGAAGAAAATTCGAACAAGAGAAGAAAAGGGTTGTTCACAGAAGGCGGCTTCTTGGAAATGACATAAATAGACACTTATGTCTGTCACATCAAGTATTCTACCAATATACAAATCATACTAAGAAAAGATTCTAAGAAGACTTACCACTAACAATGCTGGGCCGATGAATGAATCCTTTGCAACTATATACAGAGGGTGGGCTAGACCTCCCGAGAAATACTACAAAGAAGTATTGTCATTGTTGATATATGAAAGGCGGGCTTATATCGCCTAGCGACTTCTGAAGAGGGGTCATACACGTGCTTTACCTGGGAACGATATATATATGACGGCCGCCCAAATGGAAATTATTATTATTGAATTGCTGGAGGAGAAGGAAGGATGCTGAGTGGAGCAGAGTAACTTGTATCGAGATGGAGTCTATAACGCAGTTCTAAACTAGACAGTTGACTATTAAGTATGTGAATTTGATAAGACATTCTGTCTCATCAAACTGTGACATGGTTGTGTACGAGGCTATTGTCACAGGGATGATTTTTGGAATTTATTCCGTCATCCACATATAAATTAATTACTTTGAGGATGATCAGGGCCACCTGGAACTCTCTACGCAACAATCCAACTACAAAGATCTTCAATGCGGTGAGCGATGTAAACAGTTATACTCCAGTCAAATCAGAAGGCTATCATGCTTCTTAAATTCAATATATTCTATTCAATTAACTCAGTATACTCCAATTTCCAACCAAGAACCATAATATAAGTAAATTCAGTAGATTCTTTAATTTAAATTTATTATTATTATTTTTATCTTTAGTATTTTATATTTTTTTTGCACTTATTGTTTTTATATATTAAATTCATTTTAAATTCAAATGCTTGACTGGTTTCCTTTAGTAGCTAGAAATTACTATAAGGCAACACCATACTCCTGAACTAATTATCGTAAGGTTAGATTACGTAAGTTTCACTACGGCTGGAGATAGGAATTTCGATGCTCTACCTCTGTGTAACCGAGGTTTAATATATTATTTTGATCATGATATATAAATGATCTGGCGCCCTGGCAACACATACATTACACATTATGTACTTTTTTAGTGAAGCTGACAACAATACAGATACACTATTAGATTAATACACAATTAAATGTTTCATTTTGATAACCCAAATGTGGGCGATTATTTAAATAATGAGCTTTTGCATATTAACTTTTTTAATTAACTTTATTCTTATTAACAGTAATCAAGTTTAAATATCTCCCAATCCATTACAAATAACGCCCAACTAGCGGAGCGCTTTTCTTCTTATTAAAAGAACCCCATTAAGCTCCCACAACCCATTACAGGCTGAGCGAACTATATTTGCCTTAATAATTCACTAGAATTAGCTAGAATAGCTAAAAGAAACTTTTTGAGTGAAGTTAGCAGAAGGTTTGCTCTAAACGCAACACATGATTGAGTTTGTAGCCATCTTAGCATTCGGTGATTTTGTTTATTTCTTTGAATATGAAGTAATTCGAAAGAAAAGGTAGGAAAGGAAAGGTCGTACCTAACAGCTCTTAGAGCAATATAAAGGAACTCCAACAAGAAGGTATCGCAACTTTAATTGCTTTAACAATAATAGGTTTTGACAAGGTTTACAATTAACAAGTAATTCTTGGTTTAACAATATGAAGGTCTGAGACCTATGACAAAAACTTGAGACCCTTACAATGGTTTTCGATCAATGCAAGAGATTAAAAGGTCTAAAGCCTATAATGATAATAATAAAAGTTTTTTTTCAAAGTAGGGGTTATTTCTTAAAGAAATATATAAACATTGCTAAGATTGGTTGGATAAAATATCAATGCTTTAAGAATGCCTTTGTAGTGGGAAAAAGGCTATACATAATCAATCTTAAATTCCTGGACATATCAGGAGAAGACAAAGAGGATTAAGAAGTGGATTTATAACCACTAGGATATTTATACAGACTTAAAGAGATGCTAAATTCAAATGGGGCAGGTCGCATTAACGAAGCCTGGATTATAAATAATTAGATATAAACGTTTAACACTTGGGAAATTCTAACTTCCTGGACGCAGCAGGAAAAAATGCTTATTCCAATGTGGGTTTATAACCACATAGATATTTATACAGGAATTACGAGATTAGATATCACAAAAGATGGGAGGGAGTCTATTTTTAGACAAAGCCTCGTTGAATTACAAAAAAAAACCAACTAGTTTAAACATACCCTAAATTGATAGTAAAGGAAATTTGGAGTATAGGAAATGGGGAATCTGAGTCCTGGCTGATTTTACCGGTACGAACGAACGCGACGGGGAAGAAGCCACACATACACTTATTCGAAGCACTGACAGTTTGTAGTACATGAGAAAAATGTTCCTATTGCAGTTTATGGATGTGCTCTGAGCTGAACTTTAATAGGTTTCTGGCGTTAAAGAGTTTTAATGTTGCAGTTAATAGTTCAATTTAACTGAAAGTTGGCAGTAATTTTGACGTTGTTGAGGATAGTTCTTCACAGTTTAGAGTCTATTGCAAATGGAAAATTCCAGAACTGCAGTTACAGTTTGAAGGAGTAAGCAGAGATCTCTCGTAGGCAGACAAGTAATGTTTTAAACAGCTATGAATTTGGCATAAATCCCTCGTTGCAGGGAAGGTACCCCCTTATTTAGTACAAGAAATGCTAGATTTCATGACTTTAGTAGCGAGCCTAGTTAGCTAAGCATGACAATTCCCGCGTAGGGCAGTTATAGAAGGATTGCACAATATTGCGAAATTCAAATACTGCCTATAAAATTCATTAAAGCTTTCTTGAATAGATCATAACCCTTCAAAACATGGTTAAAATCACTTGAAGGTAGTTACTTAGCTTTTCATTGTAGATATGATGGTTCCTGCAGCCTTTGGACACAACTTTAAAACATGGCGTCGATTTGAAATCATCTCATGGAAAAAGGAGATGAGCCTCAGAGGACTAAACTTTTCACCTAAGCATCCAGTCGAGTAGTGAGTGAGAAATTTCTTCTTCTTCTGCTTGGTACGGTAGTGGGCACAGTAAACTCTTTACCCAATTGCTGAGAAATTTGAATACGCAGATAGCCAGAACGACCAAGGGAGGGGGGAGAGACAAACGAATGAATACAGAGTGGTAAACATAATAACATACAAAATTCGGCACTAAGAAGTTTTGATACATCAAATAAAGTCTTCATAGAGATTGCAGATAACGACAAGGACGACATCTGCTTGCTTGGGTTGAAACCATTCTTGAAGTTGCTGAGTTCAACGCTTCAACAGGTTACCGCGTGGTGAGCTTTTGGTGGGCTACATAGAAAATACACATCTGGAACTGACTTTCAAAAGAATAAACAAGTGTTCAAAGAAACAGGAATACATAAAGGGTCACTGTTGGTGTCTGCGGAAAGGGAAATAGAGGAACTAATGTAAAAGAGAAAAAGCAAAGAGCAGCGACTGCTTACTCTAACTAACCGTGTATTCCAAGGAATACACCAGCACTGCAGTCTGTAATTGACTTTTCTTAAATTTAATAGAAGGCGTGCATTTGACGTTTCTTAAAATTAATTCCTGTGACTCGTTACAGAAATATCACATCTCGCGGGAGGAGTCATAATTATCGATACTGAAAGTTATATATTCTAGCAAGAAATTTGTCATTATAGTAGTGGTGGTGGGCATTGTGGAACATCAAACTCATCTATCCGAATTGTCTAATGTAGGTATAGTAAACTATAGATTATACGTATGTTCATTTCTGAAAAGGAACATAATTTACAGATGTTCTATGGAACCTGTTTTTGGTATGTTGATAAACCAGTACCATGAACTAACCAAATATTCTGGTGCACGGTTTCCTGGTGTTTTATTCATGTTTTGTAGATAAGGCTCATCGTGAACATTTGGACAAATATTTTCCAGTGCTGGAGGCGTGTTGATGTGAGTTATACCGAGTGACGACGAAAGCTTTGCTTTCAGACATGGCATGTATTAGTACATTATTATTAGACCATTTTGCTTTATTATAATACCTAATGTTTATTTTCATTGTCTGAAATGATTTCAACGCTTAGATACTGAGTTTTGAGTTTGAAGTTGTGATTTTGTACTTAAACGCATTATAGTTCATATACCAAATGCTATTTAGTATACCAAATGGAATACCCTTTACATAGATGGGAGAAGTTTTAAAATAAAATTAAAAAGAACAACAACAGTAGAATATATCAAAATAGGCTATTTAGTTCTTCACGGAACTTCTCGTTTAGGATGAATTGTTAACTGTATGGACTGTACTAAGGCCTATGATAACTTAGCCGTACTAGATCGTGTTAGGTGTCTCATGCTAGGAGAGAGAGGAGAGCTCCCCTCCCCCTTTGTTGTACACGGTACTTTACTGGTTAATGACGACAGCCACTAACAATATTGGATTAGATTAAGCAAATTATCACCATGATGACACATAACGTTAAAGGAGATGCACTCGGTAATCGTAGAAAGTTGATAGTAGACGCAGTTCTACAGATGATCTCATTACTCGCAAGGCAACGAAAAGGGGGATCTTGAAAACAGCCTATCTGACGGAGAGTCAGGTAATCAGTGATAATTTGTGGGTGGCCTTCAGTCAATTATATCCTGGGCTTCAGGCACAATCTTAGGAGGAATATGAGCTAATACCAGGAACTTACTCCGAGACTTAGCACAAATCGTTTATGACTTTTACTTGAATAAGTGAGGAAATTTAGAGATAAAACCTTACCTCCGATTAGGTGGATTCGAGCAGACTCCTTGTAAAAACGATATCCGTTGGCTTGTGATAGTGAGGTTAAAAACCATGCAATACTGCAAGCTTCCATTCTTAGAGATAAATGAAACTTGAAGTTGGAAGAAAGATGTCGTGGACTGTAAGATAGTCCCGTCGCGGCATTTGCCTCGAGCTAAAAATGGGAAACAACGGAAAGCTATTTTATGGACGGCGACAGATGGGTTCAAGCCCAATCGTCTACCGAGTCCGCAGAAAACTGAGCCCATTGTCATGCACCTAAGTACACATAGACAGCACGGTATGCCTACACCTAGTAACTTGAAATATGAAACATTAGTAGAGAGATTCAACCGGTTCTGGTTCACCCGTAGCCATGAGCGATAAAGCACACACCGCGACTTCATTTCGCCGCTTGACATTAGTAGGGCATTTAAGCCGGTCCTGGCACAGGGGCTTATGTGCAAGATGGCCGCCGCGCGCAACTCACCTATGTTATTCTTATGGAGGGATAGTCATAGCTGGGCCAGGGGCTAATGTGCAAGATGGCCGCCAACGAGATTAGGATTACGGATACCCTGAGCCATAGGATGGCATTATTTATATTATGTACGAAGATGAAAAGGAAAGAGAGGAGAAGGGAGTTGTTTAACGTCTAGTCACCTAGTGCATGAGGTTTTGATGATTACCAAAACGGGTAAATGTGGAGAAATCAATCTCATACCCTTTTAATATTGAACTTAGTAAGTCAACTATTTTTTTTCTCTCTCACACAGGGTGGCATATGCTTTACACACATAATTTAAACCAACTAGAACGTTAAAAATGTAGAAAACGCCGTTAACAGCACTGCAAGGGTTGTAGCCATGTCTTACAGAGTTGTAGCCAGTACTCTACACCCCCTCTGTGAGGGGGCTTAACATCAACCAGTCAAAGCTTGAGTATGTCATGAAGCCGAAACTCCAGTAAGTTTACTATAAATGCTATACGTAAACCCTTATCGCAGGTGTATCAACAAGCTTGGCAAACTTGGATTACGAATACACCTCAAAGGCCTACTCTCCTTCGTAAAGGGAACCGTGCATTATAGTTAAGATTAAAGAAGTAAAAGCTTTTGTGCCTCTCCTCTTTTCTCCGGGATTGAGACCGGCACTAGGGCATAACCCTAGAGACAGAGTTAACACACACACACAGGCTTACGGAGAAATTAATCTCGTACCAGAGGCCTTTTCATTCACACACAGGCTTACAGAGAAATTAATTTTGCGCCATAGGCCTTTTCATTCACTCAAAGTCATACGGAGAAATTAATCTTGCACTAGACACCTTTTCATTCACACATAGACTTACGGGGAAACTAATTTCACACCAGAGGTATTTTTAATTATAAGTACAAGACCTGAGTTTACGTGTGGTAGGGTGGTAACTTCGTTTTTGCTCCTTATTCCACCACAACATTTGGTAGGTTTTATTAAACACAACTAAGTTGGGAGACACCGTACCAGACAATACCATTGCTTTTTAATTCTTGACAGAGCCAAGAATCGAACCATGAACCTTAGGTGTGAAAACTAACAACGCAATCGACTACATCATGAGGTGGTCTTGAGAGGTAGTTTCTATGTATTACGTTGTTGACATGATATGTATAACTTAACTATTTGAGTATGGTCAACGGTTGTGTAACGACCATAGGCATGTGTAGCTATACCGTTAGAATCAATTACTCTTTTATCATCACGAGGACACAAAGCAATTTTGTTTAGTTTTATAGATGATATGGTGTATTGTTTAGAAGTGATGATGTTCATCGGTATTCTTTTTACCTCGTTTTTAATGATACAATCCTTATAATCTTGAAACCTTATATATTGTTTGACAACGCCTCTGTTAATACCTTTAATCTTTTTTTTTATCTCTATACCATTTATGTTTAAAGCGTACATTTTAGCTCTAAGTCCAACAAATGCTTCAATTATACGTCCATAAGCCTCGTCTTTAAATTTTCCCAAAGTTTTCTTGTTTGATGAAAAGTAACATATGTGATTAGTAGGGTAATCAGATGTGTTCAGGTGTTCTAGAAAATTCAGCTTGTCTTGATAAACAAACAAACCAAATAAATAAACGAGTCTGTATCCATATACATAAGCTTAAGATTCTCAATGCCATAATAGGGTAGCAGGACATCATAGTGGTGGGAATACATGAGAGGTTTTGAAATATCCAGTATACACATTCCAATATATATAGGCTTATTGAATACAATGCTACGTTTAGCTATGTGGAATGTAGCTAGGTTAGGACCATAAATTGTTCTGTCGATAAATGTTGGTTTAGCTCTTAGCTCTTCCGCCTTTTCGCCGTCAGTTACAAGACGTATATCTATTCTTTTACGAATATTTTCCATTGTTTTTCCAAAAATCGCATTTTAAATAATTTGTACAGATTTTTTTTCAAAATCATTTTGGCATATTTTCGAAGGTTGTTATTAAAATCAACGTAAGCCTTTATCCAAGGTCTGTGTTTAAGCTTTAACACACGATGAATTGTTATTAATTTTAGTCCATGATCTAGATCCTGTTTAAGTGCCATGTAATGAACAAAATAACGCTTTCGATTTCCAAGATGAGGAATCAGTTTTATGAGAGGCGAATCCTTAGGTTATATACACTCTGGTAGGAAAGATAAATCGTTGTGTAGATCATGGAGGTTGGATGGATAATCGACAAGAGTTTCTAGAATGTATCCGACAGGGTCGTCTTCTTTTAGCGTTTTAAATCAACGGTATCTGGAGAAACCCACTGGAAACCTACGTAATTAAGGGAGTGGCACATAGCCCACCCGTATTGGTTGTTGGCATCATCATAGGTATTAAACTGCGACGGTTTCTCGGAATCATATGTTTCCATGTATACCGATGAGAATTTTTATTATCCATATTGGTCCGTATTGAAATAGAATTCCACTGAATACACTAACTTCGTTCCGTCTTTTCAATACTATTTAATTTACAAAATGCTGTCCTAGTACATGTTTCGGACACTTCTGTGTCCTTCTTCAGCTAGAAAACATGTTAAAACCTTATAGCTAGAAAATATACATTCAAGACATTGTGATTCATTAAAAAGTCATTAATGTGGACACAGTGTGTCTCATTGTCCATACACTTGGAAAATGTCTGTCCCTTTCTATAACTAATTAAAACATGTCAATCTAGTGATTGGCATCAGTCAAATTCTTCCTGTTTTCAAAGCACTGTGCCTCTTAGTTGCACTTGAGCTGCCCAATTTGATAAAACTTTCTATTTTTGATACAACTATTTGTTTTAATATCTGTTCTGAACAGATCTGTATTGATAAAAACTTTAAAATATAGAAATGATGGTGGCTGCACTTTTTATGTTAGGCTATTGGCTGATATTTGGCCGCATTTTTTCTTACATCGACCGTAAATGAGTAGTTTGATATTATGGCTTATTATGTGATGCTATTGACAAAGGCGGAAGGTAGTTCTTATTGGGTGGAATCTTTGGGTGTCAAATGTTTCTCCAGAAGTAGTCTTTGTTGCAATCCCTCTTGCTTGCCTTTGTGAAGTTTTTTTTGAGATCCCCTTATGATTTCCCGTGCGGCGATTAAATCAGGTGAGTTGTGCAGAAAAGGAGAACTTGACAAGGTCGCCACCCAGTCTACTACTGCAATTCAGATCTGTTCAGAACAGATATTAAAGCAAATAGTTATATCAAAAATAGATTTTTTAAATCAAATTGAGCAGCTCAAGTACAACAAAGAGGCACAGTGCTTTGAAAACATTAAGAATATGACTAATGCCAATCACTAGATTGGCATGTTTTAAATAGTTATTGAAAGGGACAGACATTTTCCAAGTGTATGGACAATGAGACACCCTGTGTCCACATTAATGACTTTTTAATGAATCACAATATCTTGAATGTATATTTTTTAGCTATAAGGTTTTAACATGCTTTCTAGGTGAAGATGGACACATAAGTGTCCGAAACATGTACCAGGACAGCATTTTGTAAATTAAATAGTATTGAAAAGACGGAACGAAGTTAGTGAATTAAGTGGTACCGATGAGAAACCTGACATATTCCTCCACGTATTCCAGACTCTATTAAACGAATTTGATCGTAATCCTGTAGCAATTCCAGTTCAATTGCAGTGTAAAGAAGCATTGCCTCGCAACTTAAACCATGTGAAGTAAAGAACTGTGCTGCATCCACTCGATGAGTTTCTAGTGTTTTGTTTCTAAAAGTTTCAAAGCTGTCGGCAAGAAGGAGTACATCTGAAGTTAGATAACGGTCACTATATTCCCCTAGAATTTTAATTTTGAACTGATTCCATACACTTATGGCATGTTCATAGTCTTCTTTACTAACATTTTCTTGACTTAATTTGTTAAAGAATGCCTCTTTTGGAGGTAAACACTTTTCACTTAATCTTTCCCATGAATCAATGTAATCAGAAGGAAATACAACTTTTCGAGTCATGAGCGTGGCGTTTTCTTTTTCAAAGTACTTGTCTGTTTCAGGGTATGATGTTAAGTTTGTAACTAAGTTTTCCAAACTACTAGGCATTAACCGAAACGTATCCACAAATCGAAGCTTAACATTTCCTACATATTTGGTGAAGGAGATGTAATTATCTTTAGAGTAAGGGATAATATCCACTCTCTCAGTAGTACATCCCAACTGCTTTACAATGAAATTTACATCATATCCACTCATATTATGTAGAAATACAGGAACAGGGTTACGTGTTTTGCACCTCAAATTACAGTTATTATGAGCACTTCCGCGGTATTCGCCTGTAATATGACAATGATCTCTAACTTTCCAGTCCTCTTTAGTAAATGTTTTATGACACAAATGACAGGTTTCAGAAGATTGGAACTCTGCTTCTTGATCGTCAGTTAAAGCCTTTGGAACATTTAAGCTGTAAAGGCGATCAATTTCATTAGCTATCGATATCAAACAATCCATAAACTTTTCTGCAGCGTCAGGTCTACGATAAATAAAAGGTTTGCTCGGAGGGTTTGTCTTTACGTGTTCTACAGCTGGCGAGGGATTACCATATACACCAAAGCTCATAGGAACATGACTTTGGTATGGGATTGTATAACTTTCCTTAGGATTAGGTACACATGTTTGATATGGTAAGAGTATGCTTTCCAAATCTTCGTAGATAACCTAAGGTATGTTAAGCATCTTTTCCACATTTAAGAACTTGTGAATTGGATTTTGAGAGGTATTTTCACCCTAGGAATGTCATGCAGGACACACACAGCTCTATGTTCTTTTAATTTATCCATCCCCGTTGACCATATTGATTATCAAAGTGAGTAAAGCACCGTTTACACGTATATATTTTATGTTCACTGTTGGTGATCGGATGTCCTACTAGTTTATCAAAATCTTTGATAAAGGCATAGTGGTTCAGACCAAATGAAGAACTTAACAAAAGGAGGTCGCGGTGGTCTTGTAGCTCTTCATCCACAACCTTTAGAGGAAACAGTTTTTTGTCTTCTTCGAGTCCAAATACATTGATGGATATGTCGTTGACTTTTTCAAGTTTGGTAATGTCAGCTAGTGATGTAGGGAACGAAACGACTGAGAAATCATATTTGTTTTCCAGATCCTTGTAATACTAACGCGTTGAGCATCCTTTTTAACCAGTTTAGCTAAAATGGCATACAAAAACACCTCTCGTCCTTAAAGATTTGAGGATTAATGCAGGCTTTTCTTGCTTTTACAGCTGCTGGTAATGGAATATATGTGCTACCACGCAAGGGATTATACTTATTTTAAATAACACTCCTTCAACCGCCAGCAAAGCCCAATTTCTGCCTTTTAGCTCAGATTCCTCCATTTCCGTAGTTAACTTTTTAAAATTGCGTTTCCAAGAAACTTCTTACAGTAAGTCTGTTTCCAAAATTATGGCCTGATTACGTGTTTTAAAAGTACGGGCAGTAATTTCATTGGTAGACGTATGAATAAATCTAAATTCAGCCCAATGATTAACTTTTAACGACTTGTGGTTTTCTTGTCCTTTCTGTATAGCATGAATTACTTGATGATCGGACTCTTTAAGGTAAGAATATAAATCCTTACACGCACCACAACGTATAAAATAGGATTTAAGACCACCTTGAAAAGACGTTTCATATTCAGTATGTCCATTATTATCAGGAACCATTGAAAGTAGGTAATGTTTTGTAGGCTCAGTTTTTTTGGCTGAAGTCATAACATTACAACGTTCTTCATGACGACGTCCGTTGTAGGCGTTGTTAAATTTGCATCCACAGGTTTTACACTCTTGGAATTGTCCACACGATACTTTGTGACGCTTTCTAACAGAGTATCGAATAAAAGGTTTTCCACACTCTTTGCATATATAGCATGGAATAGTTTACTCCGATAAGATGTTCTATTCTGCTAACAGTCTTTATTTTCTCAAGAAATAAATCTCAACTGCGAAGGAGAGAGACAGAGCGATGTACTTCCCCATCAACCTAGTTAAGAACAGTTGTGTGAACTGTTTATAGGAAACGATATGTTTAAGAGGTAAGATAAACAATTCTTTTTTACATCGTTAGCTCGCTCGATTTTTCCGCTATTATTTTACCCTCCAGGATCGGCTTTTCCCACGGACTAAGCTAGGGATACCACCTCTACTGCCACTGAGGGCAGTGTCCTGGAGCTCGAGACTATGGAACGGGGATACAACTGGAGTGTGTGCCCAGCACGATACCCAGGTGGCCTCACCTGGAAAGCGAACAGGGGCCTGATGAAGGGATAGACAGAGTGGGAGGGTTTGGCAAGGAAGTGGGAAGGAGGCGGCCGTGGCCTAACGGTAGGTACTGTACCCGAATAAACATGAGAAGCCGCTCGTCGCATCCGAAGATCAGCTGAATTGTAGAATCTTGAGTTTCCCGGCTAGATAAACCTGAAAATCCTACCGACAAGAGCTACATATGGGTTCATATTCTCTACGATTGTGTTATGGAGAATAAAAATGGGCAAACCAACTAAATAAGTGGAGAGTACGAGAAACCTACGGTTCTCAGGGCAAATGGGGCATAGCAAGGGGCTAAACAAAACCTTAATCACTCCACAACGCAATCTCTCTCCATAATTCAAATAAATCATTCAAGCCATGTTTATAAAACGTACGAAACTAATTTATTCAAATAAATTAAACAACAAATAAATTTAATAAATAATCACCAAATATTCAAATAATTTTCGTAGAATGTTAATAAAACTCGCTGGTTTAATAATAAATTGAAATATTTATGAATGTCCATCTTACATTAGAAGACCACTACTTCTCAACGTTAACATTGATCAGCTGTTTCCGAAATTAAAACATCTATCAGCTGTTTCAGAGTTTCAAAGACAATACATTTATTTAATACATTTTTAAAATAAAAGTCCAAAGTTAAATTCGTCTAACATAGTCTTCTGTTTTCTCTATACAAGACCTCTGAATTTATATACCGTACTTGTAGTATATGACAGCTTAAATGACAATCCACATGGCAAGCGATCAGCTGTTTCTGACATCTCTCTTTACTTCACTTTCATTACGATAAATAAAATTTGAAAATAATTCCACTAGTATTTTAACACAAATATCCTTTGCTTCTATTCATTCCTCACATAACTGTACAATATTTACACAATTGTTAAAAGTTGATCTGTCTTTAGACCACCTCTCCGTATTGTTTTAACATCCTCGATGTAACAATGTCAAACCTCTATGTTCCTTGAACATCTATCCTCAAATTGTCATTACATAATTTTAAATGCTCTTCAAAATAGTAGTTAAATAAATGTTAAATGTTATAAGAAACCCCAATAATTATTATTAAATAATTATTAAAAATTAAATTACGTTCAAATAGTTACACTATTAATATCGGGAAATATTAAACAAATTCCCTAATTATTTATAAATGCAAATCGATATTTATTATTATAAATATTTATTTAAGCATATTATCAAATAATTCCTATAATATTATTATTAATATTATTTAGTATTTACACCTATCAGCTGTACATCGGTTTAATGGTTTATTAAACTCATTATTCTCTTAATTACTCCTAAATATTGTTTACTTTTGTTTATATTGTTTATACTTATTAATTGTTTCATGTATTATTACGCTCATAAACATTTCTTGTTGACGTCAACTATTCCATTTGTCAACATAGTAATTATCGAATTACTTAACTTTCACTTCTATTCATTCATCACAATTCTTTCTGGCATTCGATAGGTACAACTTTTATTTTAATACAATTGATTATATTACATTACCGACGCTGCAATTTAGGGGTTCTTATGTCAAATCCATTCTAATATGGCCGAACAATAAGTTGAGCTCATACGAAACTACTCCTTATTCGTGATAATAGTTTCAATAAAAATTAACTAACCAATTACTTTTCAATCCTTTTACAAATATTTTTCCGCCAATTCTTTAAATCAATTCAACTGTAGTCATATAAAATTACTTGATATACATCAATGCTCTTTCTTAACTCCACACTGCTTTATACTGCATTATACCTTCCAAATATACGTCTACAATACGTATAATAATCTTCACATAACAATTCTTTTCCATAAACGTCGCCATTATATTTTACATACGACTAGTTTCTCAATAACACGTGTAACATGCGTATTAGAGCTTCATAAAACTGCTATTACAATATTATAGCTTCATCAATCCTCTACTTCACAATACAGAAATGTATTCTTCTTTATGATAAATTCTTAGAACTCTCACGACAGTTCTCAATTACAATAAATGCCTTCTTTAGATGATTACAGTGGATAATACCTTCGTTGTTAAACTAATACTTAATATTGACTTTTATTACAGCGTATGACTCATTGGCTTACTTTAAAAGCTAATCTGATCAAAATTAATGGTAGTTAATACTAAATCCGGGAGTGGCTGATGACCAGAATGAGCTCATTGTCGCACATATCGAGGAGTGGATAGCTTTTCCAGAGGACTGCCTGGAAGAAGTTATTAGGCCTCAGAATTATGTTATAAGACAATTACCGATAATGTATGCCAGGATAGGAGGGTTGAAAGTTAGATGCCTATTAGATACGGGTAGTCAGATCAGCTTAGTATCTGAAGCCCTGATTAAAGAAGTGGGAAAAAGTCAGAATGTTCCGCTGATTCCCGTGCCACAAATCAAAGTCAGAGGAGTAATACCTGAAAGAACAATCATATGCAAACACCAGGCATAATTTGTAGTTAGAGATCATGAACCATACTTTCGCACAAACTTTTATTTCATGGCTAAGATGAATTATATTATTATTTTGGGAACCAACTTTATATGTGACCATTACGCAGTCATCGATATTCACAATAACACTGTGAGCTTTAAACAACTGGAAGACTTGAGCCACGTAGGGTTGAACATGGAGGAAACGCCCCTTGGACGAGAAGCGAGTACCTGGATGATGGAGGCGATAACAGATGACGTCACGGACGAGACAGGAATGCAGGAAGAAGAGATAATTGACACGGCAGTAGTAGAGATCACAGATCTAGATAATTTGCATGAACTTTGGACATTAATGGCAGAAGAGGAAAACATTGGATCAAAATTTGACGTTTTAATGCAGGCTAAATTGAAAGAAGAAAAATTAGGGGAACCTGACAGAAGAAAATTAGAGGACATTTTACGTCGCCATAAAGAAGTCTTTGATACAATTCCAGGGAAAATCCTGAATTTCCAATACGCTATTCAAGTCGATGATCGGACACCCTTTAAAAGTAAATTGTACCCGATCCCAGAGAAATATCATCCTCAGGTGAAGGACATTATAGGTAATCTGCTTCAAGCCGGTATGATAAAAATCACCGACACCTTACTTAAATGCTATTTTGGCGGTGGCCAAACCAAATCGTTCCATTAGGCTGTGCCTAGACGCGAGGATTTTGAACAGTAAGCTTTTGCCTGAACACGATAAAGCGCCGCTTATAAGTGGCGTACTGAAAGGATTTAGAGGAATGAAGATCTATAGTAGCGTAGATCTTACAAACAGCTTCCATCATCTAGAGATTGAAGAAAAATCCAAGTAGCTGACGGGATTTTTATTCGATAACCAGACATTCATATGGCAAAGGATGCCCTTCGGTGTAAAAACTGCAGGCAGTGCGCTTATCAGAGCACTAGATCGTAACCTAACAGAAGAAGTGGAACATTTTACAGTACGTTATGTGGATGACATTCTCATAGCATCAGAGACGATGGAAGAACACTTGGTAAACCTAAACAAACTCCTGGACAACATGATAACTATGAATTTTAAGATAAACTTGAAGAAGTCTCACTTTTTCCAAAGTGAAATCTTATATATTGGGGCATATTATCGACCAAGATGGTGTGAGGCCAAATCTGGCGAAGATTGATGCAATCAAGAATTTCCCGACACCAACCAGAGTGCAGCACGTCAGAGCATTCTTGGGAGTAACTGGATTCTTTAAGGAAAATTGTCCCAACTATACCGAGACAGCTGCGCCAATGCAAGAAATGCTCAAGAAATGTAATCGATGGTCTTGGAGTGAGGAGAGCGACAGGTCCTTCAATGCAACGAAAGAACTACTTGAAAACTGCGTGAAACTTGGCTATCCTGACTTCGGAGAGAAATTTATTGTACAAGCGGATGCATCTCTAATTGTAATCGGAGCGATGCTGTACAAAGAGGACCCTGCTGACCCCATGAAACGTTCATATTTGGCATTTACAAGTCGCAAATTGCGCAAGCACGGAAGGAACTACACCGTAACTGAACTTGAATTATTAGCAATACTGTATTCCCTGCAACAATGAAGGAAGATTGTCCTTGGCTATTCCATTGTTGTCATAACTGACCACAAGGCGCTGAGTTTCCTTTTTAAAACAGCGATGGTGAGTGAGAGAGTAACTCGTTGGTCCATCTATATCCAACAGTTCGATATTACAATAGAACACTGTCCTGGGAAGATGAACGTGATCCTAGACGCTCTGAGTACAAATCCCGATGAAGTTCACGAGACAGCTGTGGAGGTGCAACATTTAGAACTTACAGCCAAGGATCAATTTTTTTTAAACAGATTGAAGGATATCCAGTTGGAACAGGAGCATGACCCTTGGATGGTAATGATAACCAAGTATTTCAAGAAAGAGACACAACCGGGAACGGCTAAACACAGGGTGGCTAAATCTAAAGGAGCAAAATACCACTATTTCAATAATTTGTTACATAAATTCGTGGACGAGGAACACACACGATTTAGGATTCTAGTTCCAGCATCACTTCAGAGAGGACTAACGTGGCATGTTCATGAAAGTATCGGTCACATTGGAGTAGACAAAACTGAAGCGACAATTGGAGAATTATTCACTTGGGCGAGAATGCGATCGACCATTATGGAGGTAATCAAGATTTGCGACGCATGCCAGCGTACTAAGCCCAATAATTACCTTATGAAACAATACCCGAAGCCTTTACTGCCACTAAAACCGTGAGAACTACTGGCGATCGACTGTTTTGGGCTCCTCCCCAAAGGAAGACGTGGGTGCAGACATCTTCTTGTGTGTATTGATGTCTTTAAAAAATATGTGGTGCTATGCCCTATCCAAAAGACCACGTCAAAACAAGTTTTAAGCAAACTTAAGAACAATGTTATACCTACGCTTGGAAAGCCTGAGTACTTACTGTTAGACCATGGGAGTTATTTCAGGATTTCTGTTTTCAAAAAGGGGATTGAGGAGTTGTGAATTAAGCATATTTTATCCAGCATCCGCCACGCTCAAGCCAACCCTAGCGAGAGAGCAATTCGTTGTGTGGCCAAATATTACGGCATTCTAATCCACGAGGAACATCACAAATGGGTGGATCGAGTGAGCGACATTGAGATGTGCATGAACAGGACCAGGCACGAATCCACTGAACAGATCCCTTTAATTGTCCATCCCAACAAGTACCCGGAGAGATCTTGGGATAATATCATCCAGAGTCCCAAGGATCCATAAATAGCGCATGAGCTAAGAGTGCTGAACACAGTGGAACATATGAGGAGCCAGGCGGACCGACGTTTGCACTGATACAGACGGAAGAAAATCCACCGGGAGCTAAACGAAGGGGAACTTGTCCTTGTTAAAAAAACCTATTTCCGGGCCTAAGAGCAAGGTATACGCCAAATTCTCTCCAAAATATGTTGGCCCGTTCAAAATTGTCAAAAACTTGGGTATCAATGCCTACAGAATTGAAGAACTGAGTTCTGGAACAAAGTCAGTTGTCAATATCGCTAATCTAAAGCTGTATTTTAGAATGGAACCGTGGGAGCAGAATGGAAACGATGTAGCAGCAAATTTATTGGAATTTTGAAGAAACACACTAAAATATACGGGGCTACTGTACGTGAAGTATAACTGAGTCAGGCGGCTTTGTTGACAAACAAGACGGGAGGCGAGAGGTCGCCTTGCTTGTTATGAGAGAGAGGGAGATACCTCAAAGTGACAGGTGATGACAGCTATGTGGAGTCCGAAGTGCGATGAGTCAACAGTGAAGTAATTTAGTGAGACGAGACATGTCACTGAACAGACGGAAGTGGGACACTTAAAAACAGAAGATGATTACAGCTTGAAATTATAATGTTTTGGGTGGCTGAAAATCGACTCAATTTCTTGAGCCAGACATTCAGTTCAGCTGGTGGTAAATGAACCCTTATTATACAGGTCGTATAATAATGATTCATGTTTTAATTTATTCATCGTATTGAGGTACAAGTACGGTACAGTTGAGGTAGGCCAGTGGGCCGGCTGATGTTGCAAGTTGTCACAGTCAAGGAAGCAGTTGGGACAAGGGAGATATAAATAGCCAGTTCTTGGAAGACGGGCGAATGAACCTTGGCACGCCGCTTGGGCTCTTTGTTGAGGAAGGTCAAGACAGTGACAGAAGAGCTCTAATGAGTAGAGATGGGAGATGTTTGTGACGTCAGATGGGTGTGGTGTTGGAGTGTAACCCAACGTCCGATGCTTGAATTAACGAATCACTGAGAGGACGCTTTCTTGTGGCACGAAAGATGCATCATATCAAAATTGGAGGGAACTACGTTTTGATTGATTGAGCGAACGGATTGAGATCCGCTGACCATGAATATGACCTGCGCGAAAAATGATGTTGATTGATACCACACACGAGTCTGCAGCTCAACTGCTTCGATTAAAATATTTTATTAGCCACCACCCCTGATGTTTGTGCCATTTTCATATACATGAGACCTCGGAGCTAGTCTGGATATTCTATTTCGAAGTCTCTGAGGAGACGGGTTGCTGTTCGTTGAGACACTATTTTTGGAGTCTCATTGTGAGAAAGTACTGTTAGTTTGAATCTCAGTGGAGGCAATTTAATTACGCCGTGTGAACTTATAAATTTCAAGTTAGATTTTGGGTCCGGACAGCATTAACATTGTAACATTTTAAAGATTTGTAACTATGAATTTTGCGTGTGCAAGTGCGTGTGAAGCTAGGAATTTATGTAATTAGGGAAAAGTCTACGTTATAAATTGCACAGGACTGTGAGTGAAACAAGTAGCTCATGTGGCAATTTTAGAAGGTTAATCAGTGTCTATTTGTTTGTTTGAACAATTTTTCACCTTTAAGAAGTCTGCAAGATGACGTCTACATGGCCAGAAACCGGGATGATGTCCGAGAAACCAACATTGGAGTTGGTTATGGCTGAGTAGGGAGATCCTGCTGGGGCCATGTCTTGTGACGTACGCTGATTTGAAACGCAGAAATGGGTAAGTACCAACAATTGAATTATTTCAATAATGTAGATAGATTTTGGTCTGGGACCTGTATATAATTTAATTTATATTTTTGCTCGTGTTGTTTTTTATTTCTGTCGATAGGGTTTGTTTTGACACACAAATGTAAATGTAGGATGACGCGTGACTATTAGTTGTTTTTCTTTGTAAATATTTCAGTGTAATGTTAATCCAAGTGCCGCGTGTACCTGAATGTAATAATTTGTTTTTGCGAACATGAGTTACGGATCGTGTGACAAGTGAGGCGTTGTTAGGATGATTTAAGAATAGGTATGGGAGGAAATTAACAATTTTGGTAGCCGTTAGAATTATACAGGCTTTATTAATTTGAGTTTGCCTGTTGCAATCAATTTTGAGGAGAACCGTCTGTTCTCTAGTTTGGTGAATTAATTATTGTGTTGAAGCTTTTGTCGAGTCTATGATCTGGTGCGCTGCATGGGTGGAATTTATTATGAATTTTTTCAGGTATGTCAAACCCAGATGTATGCGTTGTGTGTCAATATGTGAGTTTTGTCAAATGTGTTTATATTTTGCGCGGAGGAAACGCCTATTAATGGAACTAATTTGTGTTTGTATTTGGTGACACACTTGGTATTCTTCGGATCTTGGAGCTATGCGGTAGGCTGTCCTAAGATATTTTATGACACAGACATCATTTTACTGGAGTACAGTAGAAAGTCTTCGTTCTTGGTGCCATGCCGTAGTTGCAGCACTGAGATATTTGTTTTTACGCTTCGGGTTGTTGACATGTGACAGGCGAGATACTCACCGAGCATAGATCTATAGATAAGGCGCGCTAATGAGTAGAGAGGGTTGGCTTGCCCTGACCTAGTAAATTTTAGAATGCCTCTTTAGTTGAAACTTTGATTATTTAAAGGGTCAGATCCTCACGCACGGACGGTAGTCTCATGTCTCGTTAAAAATAAACTTGTGTTTTGTCGTATATAATTGCCACTGGGCAGTGTGATTTGATGTTTTCATTTAATGTTTGATTTGTATTTTGACACCTTGTTTGTGTGTTTGTATAAGGTGACGGTGGTCATCAGTTGATGTCAGTGAGCGTTGTCACGTGCGTTCATACTTGTTTTGATTCTGTGAAGTCCTGTTTAGGCATTTGTTCGTGTCTCTGACACTTGATAAAGATTTCGACCGGAAATCTCTGCTGTAGTTTCTTTAAGTCTAGCGAGTGTCGGGTATTTGTAATATTTTGCGTAGATGTAGTTTGTGTTTCCATGACAATGTCTATCTTCTCAGCTTGTCAGCTGGTGCCTATGGTCGCGGATCACGTATAACATAGTACTTTCTCCATTTTCTGTTTGCTTGTCACATCGCCACACGTGGGTTGAAGGAAATGACAGGACCATTGATGGCCTGATTTTAGTGCAATCTCATCAGAGAGATTTTTGATAGTGTCATTAATCAATTAGAGGGTGTAATTTTGGGAGTTGTTTCATTTTGTTTTTTACTGGTTATTGATCTGTAATTAAATTTGTTTAGTTAAATATTGGCTTAACTTTTCTTTCTTTAGTGATATTTTTACCTATGTTACCTTGTTATGATAAAAAGCAAATATTTATAACAACAACGGTATGGACCGAAACACTTCCCCGAAACAGAGTCTCATTATGCTTCTTTACAAGTGTTCAATACATAATAAAAATACAGTTTGTGTAACACCTCACTTATCGTTTCTAATGTATTGCTGTCATGCAATAATTAAGTCAACAACAATTGTATAAAAATGTTTCAATAGGGTTTTCAAATAATACTCAAAATTGTTGATATGTCACGATGTAGAATTATTTAAATTTATAAATTTTTCAATTATAAAATATTTATGATATCGATAAATTATTAGAAATAATTATCATCAATGTTCAAATTGCTAATTAAATATTTGTAAACAGTATTATAATACATGATTAACAATCACATAAAACTACAATCTTTTCTTATCAACACATGTTTTCCTATTATAGAGAGCTCCTATCTAAACTGTTTACCGTTCTTTTTTTTCTATCAAGACAACCTATGTTATTGTGTATATTTTGTAATTTAGATGAGGATTAGGAAAGATGATGATGATGATGATGATGATGATGATGATGATAATGATAATTGTTGTTTTAAGGGGCCTAACATCTAGGTTAAGGGAACCTAATAGTCTGGGTGATAGCGAAAATGACAATGGAATGGAAATCATTACGAAAATTAAGTGAGACTGAAAATACTTACAAAATTGAATTTAAATTGAAACGACTCACAAAATAGAGAGTGGAAATACTTACAAAAGGGAATTTAGAAGAAAATGCTCACAAAAGGAATAGATTGAAAAACACGCACAAAATGTAGGTTAGGTTCAAATACAAACAAAATATAATGTAGAGTCGAATTACTTACAAAATTCCATTGACATTCAAAATACTTACAAAATGCAAATGAGGTGTAAAATACGTACAAAATGCAATTGAGGTTCAAAATACTAACAAAATGCAATTGAAATTGCAAATACACAATGCAATTTAGATTGAAAAAGGCGGTTCAGGTTTAAAACACTCACAAAGTGCAATTGAAATTCAAAATACTTACAAAATTCAAGTGAAATTGAAAATGCTCACAAAATTCAAACAACTCAGTTGGATTGGCAATACTTACAAAATGCAATTTATACTGCAAACGCTTACAAAATGTAATTTAGATTCGAAATACTCACAAAATGCAAATGACAATCAAAATACTTACAAAATGCACACCATAAAAAGTCCAATTTAGATTAAAAATGTTTGCAAAATCCAGATTAGGTTCAAAATACTTACAAAATGCAATTGAAATTCAAAATTCTCACTAAAATGTCCTGGTCCTACATTGGAAGACTTAATAAGAAGCAATTTAAATTGTCAATCCCTACAAAATGCAATTGAAGTTGAAAATACTCGCAAAATGCAATTTAGATCGAAAAGACTTACAAAATGCATCTTAGATTGAAAATACTCACAAAATGTAGTACAGATTCAAAACATACGCTTAAGATAATTTGGATAATTTGGAGCCAATTAACGAAAACAGTGCGGTAATCTTAAAGAGAAAAGAATATGAAACGAAAAGAAAACAGGAGGTCTGACTCCTCGAAGAATGAGGGATCATGAAAGGTGAGACAAGGGCCAATTAAGGCGGGAAAGGAAGAGACTCCCCAGGCCTCAGATACCCTAATACCATCGGGATCGAAAAAAAAACAATAGTTGACCAAGGGAGGTCGACAGGAAAGAAGACGGAGAGGAGCCCGGCACAAGTAAGTGGATGCAATGCCGGACTCAGCAGGGGTCCCGTGGTCGCCAAACTACGTCCCACAAGTTCTGAGCCCTGGGGAAGGATTGAGGAAGGGGCGGTCGTGCCTTTAGTTACCTCTCGGCATTCTCCTGGATTAGAAATGTGAAACCACGTAAAACCACTTCCAGGATGGATGAGGGGAAATCGAACAGACCACTTCTCAGTTTTGTATCACGATATACCAGAAAAATAGGTTGATCATAATTTAATCTCCCAATTGGAGGTCGCATGCAACCCTTCATGTTATGTCTACTGTAATTACTGTAGCTACTTATAGTGTATGCAAGCCACGTTTATGGTACAAGTTTATGTTTATTATCCCTAGCTCAGACACTTACTGGTACTGAATCTTTTTCCGGATGTCCAATAGTCAAGGGCACTTTACTAGCACAAACTATAACTAAATATGCTAAATTATCCCTGTTTATAAACTCCGCTGATTGCTTGACTGTCTAAGGGTGCTAAATCGATTATATTAAATTAAAAATTAAAATAGTTCGGGTACATATTAAAATGGTCTGCTCTAACGCGGGGCACGATTGAGCTCGATTGGGTGCAATTGACATTTTCATTTTGGCATTTAGAAGAAAGAATAGATTGAATAAATCATGTTAAAGGAAAAATAAGTTATTAAACAGAAGGATAACTTATAATACCCCCTATGATTTGTTATCAACACCAAGCCCTGGGCTAGTCTTTGCACCAACATTTGGATATGTAAAACAAACCGATTCTTGAAATCGGCATGTTCCTCATACAGGGATGAGGGGTAGTATAAATCGACCTCTAACACATAGCCGCGACACGCTTCGAGTCTGGCTGTATTCACATCAAAATGTGATATTTGCTCCTTCGAGAGCCAGGCAAAATCCTTATAGGGGAGAGCCGTACAAATTATTTACGTCATAGTACATTACGTAGATTCTGTTTTTTCTTGAGAATAAGAGGCCATGCATTTATTATTGGTCTGAGCATGGCGCTGATTAAGCGAGGCAAACCCACCTCTAATGCCTCGTTAAAAGAATAAGACCATGTCTACATCAGTCAGTATATCTAATTCCATTTGGGTGTAACTCAAAGGAGCATCAAATGACAGTCCTGGACTCGTAAACTAGTGCGCAGGATCTAGTCCATAGATGTGCTGGCACAACACATGGAACTTTTCAAATACATCTGTGAGCAGTAAGTAACACTTCCAGTTTGAGATAATGCATGGCATATTCACATGGGGTGTTTATATTTAACACCCGCCAAATGTTGCACGCACGTGCATATTCTTCGTCGGAAACGGTATTACGTGTTAGCATGGAATAAAATTTATCATGCGATGGCAAGGGCTTTTGTTTTATCACGTCCCAGCTATTGCAAAAATCATAGGGAAATATACATTTCCGAAGACACACTCTAAGTGTTCAGGATTCTCAAAATGAATTCTGGTTAATTTGAATTCCTTTTCATCCAAGCCATTCACTAGGCTGTCTAGGGATGAGGTAATAAACTTAAAAGAGTCTAGGAATCAAATACAAATTTTGCCCAACCACCAAGTAATTGTCGTAAAACGATCATGGTTTTGGAGAATAATCGAAAATGTCCCCTTGCTTACATGCCCAAATTCACGAAGTAGGAAATTCATATCATAATTGGAAATATTGTGAAAGAACACATAAATAAAGCGAGGAGCTGGGTAATTCACATTACACTCTGTGTGCAGCCCCTCGAAAGTCCCCTGTAAAATGCGAGTGGTCGAGAACCAGTCTCACCGCCTTCTGTGTGTTACAGTCTACCCTATGTATTCCAGGCAGCTATCACAAATGTGTTTCTTATGATCATCTTTGGACAGTTGACAGCCTACTAATCTACTTAAATTTTTAATGAGGCAATAGTGATTCACATCCTCTACAGACAAATACAAAAGGTGAATGTGGTTACGTTTCTTCTCTCTTGTGGCAAACAAGGGATCAATAACTTCCTCACCCTCGATGCCATAGACAATGAATGAATAGTCGGGATTATCTAGTTCAAACCTGTGGATATTGGTTAGATCCATAGGGAACGAAACGCGAGCTAAATTTATATTTTGTTTCAAGGAATCAAATGTGACTTTTTACATTCCCGGTCTGTGACAATGACGTTCCACTGGCTGCAAATGTGCAGCGACAGACAAAAGCAGTCGTCATTCCGGTTTTCAATGTTAACCACGGCTTTTTGCAAAGCTATCGCTTCGGATGTAGGGATATAACTGGACCCAGCATTGAGGGGATTAAATTCACAAATATTAATTTGTAGGTAATGAATCTTCTCCAGTGTAAGCCTGTTGGGTCCTTCTTGAAATTTCTCAAATTTAGATAGCTAGGCATTAACATCATGGGCCTCGTACCACTGTTCCAGATTGTCGGATACGAGTAGCTCTTGCATCTTTGTACATAAATGATTCTTTTTTCTGTGTTCCACTTAATTTTCAATATACATAAAATCGCAGACTAGCTCCATGTTTACTTTTAAAGCCCTGTGCCACCTTAGGGCAGTGTACATTTGCTCGCTAAAAATCGGGAAACAAGATTCTAAAATTTCCTTGGGAATAACACTTTTCATAATATTATCAACTCGACCCGAGCAAACACGGGACTTAAAGCAAGAATTAAGGTGTTCCCACTCAGAACAACACTGGTGGTGATACTGCATGCCATATTTTAAGATTTTCGTACCTTGTTTTCTGCACGGCATGCTGGTAAAGATGCACGCCAAAAATACTGCTGTTTAGAGCTGTAGAGTCTTGTCTAGTCTGCTAGTTTTCACCACGTGTTCTCCCAAACAGTCTTGGTGCTATCTAAAAAATCATAATGAATAAATGAATTCAGGTTAATACATGCTTTCCATATTTGTTTTACTGAAAACAATCCAACAGTTTATAAGAAAAATCTTACCGTAGCTTGTAAAGCTCGATTTTCCTTTCTTTACACGAGTGCTCAGAGTGTAAGATATGCCCCTCTTTCAATGTTATATAATTTGTTTAGTGCCAAAGTGGTCAGAGTATAGGATATCTGAAATAAAATATCATAAACAACCAATCAGTGAATGAATGTCAGTTTTAAAACATAAATGTTAATTAACAATAAAACCATTAATAAAAATCTTATCTCAACAAAAATGGTTAGAGGTCTTCCTTATAATATTCTTGAAAAGAATGGTCAACTAAAAGATTCCCAATTATCTAAAAATATACAAAAGACAAAAAATAAATTAAAATAACTTAAACGTTACAACTCTTAAGTCAAAACAATAACAACAACAAAAACAGTTGATTAAGTGTTTACCTTAGCTCGTAAAGCCCGTGACTTTTCCTTTCGAGGGAAGAGGGGTAATGGCCTCTAACACCCGACCAGTAGACCAATTTTATCTATAAACAATAAATGAAGCAATTGTAAATAAATCACTCAATAAATAAAGAAATAAAGAAATAGATGACATTCAATATAAAAAGTACTCACCTTATCTGGATTTATGTGTTTAACGCTGCCGGGTTGCTGTGGTCATTAAATGATGCACCACAGGTCAATACTGGTTAATATACCATTGTCTGAAAATAAATTAGACAAGCAATCAATAAATAAATTCCAGTTTTAAAATATAAACTTTAATTGGTATTAAAAGATCAAGAAACATAAACTAAACATACCTCTAAAAATGCTGCAAAATATGCCGCGGAAAAAGTTCACTTGAATAACCGCGCACAGTTGTACAGTAAAGTTGTCTTCTGCGTCATTTGCAATACAAGTGAGTGTGGTACTATTTAACACGTGTTCTTTATAGACACACATTGGCACAGTAAACAGTTTCCCCTTGGCTGGACAAGATACATCCTGTTCCAAGTTCAAAAGAACACCTGTAGCGTTTCAAATATCACTTAATACAACATTTTCTCACATAAGACACGAGATGTACATACTGTGTGTCGAGCAAGGTACTGGCTAACAGCACTAACTAATTTCGAAATTATGTCGCCACATGCGAGTAGTTCGCATGAGCTCATCTCTGTTCCCACACACCTAGAGAGACAGCCTGAAGCTAACAGCGATACGATAAAGCGCATACCACTGACTATGGTATGCGAGTGGGACTCGCTACCACTGATAGTGCCATGACTAAAGACTGCCCCGATCACATACAGCTAATGACAGAGGCTTAAAGCAAATCCCGACATTGAAATCTCAAGCTGGGTTCTTGAGTAATACTAAATGTATATTTTAGGAAAATAAAAATATATTTTTAACTTGGACACATTTAGCTGTCCAGCACCTGCAATAAATAAAATCTCACTTAAATAATAATAATAATAATAATAATAATAATAATAATAATAGTAATAATAATAATAATAAATGAGTACTTGTATCGGCTTAGGCTAAATATAAAAAGATAAATGAAGCATGGCAAAATTGAGAATATTACATGCATTCATTTGAATCCTTGCTCAAGTCTCTACCATTATTCGTTTGGAAAGTCGCGCGTCGATAACGTAGTAAATTGGTAAAATTAATAAATAATCCACGGTAAAGAGGACAATGCATTGTTTAATTCGACCACTTACACAAGTCTCTACAATTATGGGTTCGCGAAATATCAGGTCGATGACCTAGTCGTTTTGCACAATTTGGGGAAATAAATGGTTCACGGGAAAGAGGACAATGCACCTTTTAATATAAATCCACTCAAAAATCTCTACGTTTATAGGTTCTCAAAATCTCGTGTCGATGATCTTGCACTTTGCTAAAATTTGGGAACATAAATAATCCATGCAAAACGAGTGTAATCCCAATTAATGTGACCCCTTACACAAGTCTCTAGGAATATGGGTTCTCAAAATCTTGGGTCGATGATCTTGCAGTTTGCTAAAATTTGGGGAATTAAGTGGTCCATGGGAAAGGAACTGTCATGCTGTCAAATTTGAACCTCACACGATCCTCTAGAATTGTTGGTTCGAAACATTTCGATGGAAGTCAAGTGGCGAAATGCAGTCGTGGTGAGTTCTCTAACTCTCATGGCTACGGGTGGAATAGAACCAGTAGAGTCTCTCTACGAACATTCATTTTCCTGGTTGCCTTGGGCCACCTTGGTATTTGTTTATCATACACTCAGGTCTTCCTTTTAGTTGTGTAACTTAAAATATGAGTAGGCACCACTGACAAATTGCTTCTAATATTTCTATTAGTGAAAAGAGTTACCCCATACAAAATGTAAATGTTCTATAGGATATATCTGTGATCTAGTTGGATTTTATGGTCTTATCAAGATCCTTATCTCCCCAAAACCCATACACCAATATGCTTTAATCTCACAGACTTCAAAAAAGCAACAACTAACGAGAGAAATTAAAGATTTTAGTAAGGACGTTTTTGGCATGTAATAAAATATTTGTTCTGGCAGATCGCAGCTACGTAACGAGTATTTGACAAATGGTGTTGTTATTTAGCACTTGGTTAATAGGTTAATTGTTTGATATTCAACACAAACATTTTGATTGAATGGCATGTTTTCTCCGAGAAGACGTCTGTATTATTCGTATCTCCGTCACTAACATGTTAGGTTATTTACGGCGGCCATAACACTCGCCATTTAAGGAACAATAATAAATAATCACTTTTATGGAAGCATTGTGATTAAAATAAAACACTAACATAATTGAATATTAAAAAATGTGTGTCTCCAGAGCTCATTAGCGAAGAGGATAGGATTTAGTACTCAACAACAGTAAGCATCGACCATCGCATTGTACAAAAGTCCTCGTAGGTTACATTCAGTATGGCATTATGATTGATCGAAAGATGGATCATACACTCATTTAGATCTGAGTCCTGGCACACGCCGTATGTTGTCGCTACTTGACGTTCATTGCAAAAAGTTTCGACATCATCAACATTTAATTCTTAACACAAGGGCTGACAGATGCCCTAGAAAATGGAGGCTCATGAAGTATTTCAAGAAAATCTCCACTAGAATGCGTTCAACCCAATATCACGTATCGTTTGAGTTATATAGGGCTGTTGCGAAGTATTTTTCAGAAAAGTCCATTTGTAGTAATTCCACTGCGCAGTGACTTCCAGTGTCTAATGCAGAAGAACACACACCATTTTTAGCGACGTTTTCAGTATTATGTTATGGCCAGATGACCTTGCTGTTCCGCCCCTTAATACTCCAATAACTAACCAACTAACTAATTCAGTATTATGTTATTGCAATGTGTAAGATAATCGAGCAGCCCACTGACTGTGATGTACGTATAGGTACCGGTAGTCTGTTCTCGGCAACAAGAAAGATGAGAGTGGTAGGCATTCTTTACCATATGTTTGAAGTGTACGGCCTCAATGCAATGAGCGAGACCAAAATGCATAAATGGGTTATATAGGTATTGTGGACGGGTGGAAGATTGTGCATGATGAGTGCCACCATGGTCGGCCACTTGTGATCAGCGGCGGTTTTGTTGAGTGTGGTACATGCCAAAATCTACAAAAGTAAATTATTAACAATTTTCACCCTGCCATTGGGATTTGAAAAGTTTCAAGGTCAGTTCATTACAACATTGTATCTTTGAACTTCGATTTCCTTGCAGGCGGTAGACTTCTATGACAGTAGACATAAACTCGTCAAACTTTACGACACATTTTCCTATAAAGATGGAATATTTGAGGAAGGATATATGGAGACATCTGGTAGAATGTACATTATAAATGAAAACTCAGCAATTCTTCTAGGTTTGTGCCGTGTCTTGTGTGGGGTTTCGCCTAGGACACCAAGCTGGCTCATCGGCGGGCTCTTGGTGTCCCCGCCCGGACCCCCACTGGAGTAACGAACTGCGCGCTACCTCCCATTATATGCAGTGCAACTGCACCACTTGACTGCGAGAACTATAAGCTCAAGCAGCCTTAACCTCCCTATGAAGGCTTACAAAAAGATGGTATATTGGCTTTCACGGCCAGTGAATTAAAACTCAGCAATTCTTCTAGGTTTGTGCCGTGTCTTGTGTGTCCTAGGCGAACTCCCAAGGGCTGGAACGGGGCCTACCCTCAGCCTCGTGGGGGCAAAACTGAGAAGGGGCGGATTTGATTTCCACCCCAGCTATCCTGGAAGTGCTTTTCCGTAGCTTCCCTTTTCTACTCTAGGCGAATCCCGGGATGGTTCCTTACTGAAGGCCACGGCCAACTCCTTCGCAATTCTCATCTGAATTTCAGCTACACACACAAATACAGCCATATCAATTACACAGGTTATCAGACAAATTCTACACACAAATACACAGAGCTACATGACCACGATGTCGCAAGGCCCCAGCAACAGCAAAACATGGCTACTTTAGAAATACCTTTCGCATGTTTTAAAAGAGTACAACTGATTCGTAGCCCTGACGGGACTTTAAACTGCTCCCCTCATTTGACGAACAAATGTCTGAAAGTTTCCTCCCACAAGACGTTATTCATGAGGACTACTCAATGCATATTAACTTCCAGGAAGAAAATAATATATTTCACTCGGAATGAAACTTTCTCATTTCAAGCATATTTTGATTTACAACTGATTATGAAAATAACTCTCGTGATAAAATGTATATCATCCTAGAATTGGATTTCGATATCCTTACAGCGGAACTAAGCCACTAGCGTGGTCTACAGGCAAGCTAGCTGATAAGTGCAAACATGACCCAAGTTTCGGTGAAGGAATTTACTTAGAATGTGAGTTTCCAACTGGACTGAGGAATACTGGGGAGGTACCTAATGTGCGTGGAGGGATAGTGACGCCGATTTACGCAGTCAATCCAACAAGTGGGGTAATAAGACCGCTCACTTGTGTAATATTCCCTACTCATACTAACTTCTCCCCTAGGTCAGAGCATGCAGACCATTGCGTCAAATCATGGAAATTATACATTATCATTCTCATTTACTTCATTCTGAGCCAACATAATTTGCAAGATGGAGGGGTTGGTAGGAACAGGGTCAATCAATTGCATTTGTAGTCTGATTCGATTCCTACGCCTCAAAACCACATCATCAATTTGTCAAAACGATAACGCCAGGCCACACTCAGACTTACAATACCTTTCAGAGAATATTTAGCATCTTTTGTTATACAGCACATTATGAAGAAGAAATTACAACTACCGTACCTGATAACCATTCTTAAATAGTTTAATTTTCAAGGAGCTTACGTTGGCTGATGTAGTTTGTGTAGAATCATACTGAATATGATCGATTTTGCGGCACAGTTCTTAAGGTTGTTATTGCCTTCTGTGATCACAATTGTGGGTTCAGATCATAGCGGGGACGGTTGACATTTTGGGATGCTTAGAATACGAGTTACCATGTCAGTACAATTTTCCAACACGACAAAGAAATCCTCCAGAGCAATATTACTTATGGCACCTCAGAGTTCACAAGAGCACAACAGTTAAAAGGGACGTTAAAGCAACAACAACAACAACAACAACAACAACAAGGAATATACAACTACTGCTACTAATAATAATTATTATAAAAATTATGATGATGATTATTATTTATTGTTATTTATTATTTATTCCCATATGAATGGAGTCGGGAATGAGATACAATGAAATTCAATGTGGTGGTCGCTTTTGCGACTAAAAGCCCTTTCTGACGCCAACTTCATGAGGTTAATTAATGAGAGGTGATATTAATGAAGATTAATTCGGGCAATGAGTTGGAAGGAAGTGGTCTTGGCCTGTTAGAAGGTACCATCCCGGCATTTGCCTGGAGTTGAAAGTGGAAAACAACAGACAAGTATTTCAAGGGCGTCCGACGGTGGAGTTCGAACCCACCCATCTACCGAGTCTGCAGGCAGCTTAGTCTCATAGCTTAGCGCAACGCCATAGTAATCGTAGCTGCTGCTATCCGAAATAATATGTATAATGATAATAATAATAATGTACTTCTACCCCATTTCTGCGGAGTCGGAGATGAGGTGACAATGGTCTTTCTAGTAAATACCCTTCCTTCAGAGGTCTGAATTGGACAGGTCTGGTCTGGTAACGTGAAGAAACGGCCGGGCCGGTACCCGACTAAACCGGGACCTCACCGAATTGGATCTACATTTGCCTTGACCCACTCGATTCATGCCAACAACGACCCTGTGACGTGATTCCGGCAGTGCTTAGTTCAGCGAGCAGTGATGGTACGGAATTGCAGTTATACCACTGTGTAAAGCAGCATCCATCATTACCAAACGGAATGACGCCAGGGCTATGTGGGCAGTGCGGACAGGGCAGCAATCTAGCAGTATCGGTGTGGATCCAATTGCAATATTGTTATTTGTTCCATAACAGCTCGTGCTTGAAGCCCAGAAGAACAATGACACATGCAGTTACAAACGAAAATGAAAGGTCATCAATACCAAAATATCTGCAAGAATGGGGAGAAATATTTCCTCTTACTGATTATGGTGCAATGAGTAAGTGTTTAATTTGAGGTTAATTCCATTGCAGTAGTATGCACACATAATATGAGACGTACTGTATGTCATAAATTTGACTCACGATTTAAAGAAATGACAGGCTTGGAACTTGACATTCAATTGATTGCTCCATCTTTCTCGGTCGCAATTGATATTGTTCCTACCACAGCGTAACTGCAAGTGATACATTCTCAGAATGACTTCTGTTACAGTATCCCTAGTTCACGGTTCCCACGTCTATATAATTTTCAGTCCGCCTTGTTGCGCAGTGCCTAGCATTCTTGACCATCACAGTGGAGGCCCAGTTTCTATTCCCGGCTCTGCCATGAAATTTAATCCTGGTCTGAGGACTGGAAAGGTGTATACTCAGCCTCGTGAGTCAAAACTGAGAGCAGTAGGGTTCAATTCCTACCTCAGCCATCCTGGAAGTGGTTTTCCGTGGATTCCCACTTCTACTCCAGGTAAATACAGGGATGGTAGCAATCGTAAGGCCACGGCTGCTTCCTATCCAACTCCTACCTCAATTACAAATACATACACTGGTACAGACATCACAGTGACTTAGGTCATCAGATAAATTCTACATACATCCAAGTACACGGGCTAGATGGCCATGATGTTGAAAAACTCGTATAAGATTGAACGTCAACAATTATATAATTTTGCTGCAGTGTATTGCACGATGTTGAATCTACATGGTTTTCAGTTGCAAACAGTAACCATGAGACCATACATTAAAATGTATTCGTCTGTGCTTGAGTCAGAACATGGTACCAAAATATAACAAGTAGTTCTGTAAAATAGCCTATTTTCATGTACCCTACTGGTCTTACTTAGCATATTATGGCTTGAATGAAAATATACCGTGCCAAGTTTCACAGCACTCGGATGAAAAGTCGCAAGAAAAATCCATTTAAATATTTAAATTTCGCGTCGCCGCCATACTGGGTTTGTGCTCACCTGTTTAATGAATGCTCCATAGGTTAATATCCTATGTCAATAACCTCTATCAACATACACAATTTCAGTTTGATTGCTGTAATAGATTCGTAGATATTGAAAACTGTCTAAATATTTCGGATGGTCGCCATGTTGGATTTTTATACAGGGTGAGTTTTCTGCCCCTTATTTTTTGGTTTACGGCCAACTTTCAACGTCTGATGCCAGCATGGTCGACAGTTCCCCGTCCATAGCCAAGCCTTAATGACCCTAAACGACTTTATAAGATTTATGACGACATGGTGGCAAGACCTATACAAAAACATGTGTGCGATAAGTGATTATTTAATGCATCAAACTGTCATACGGTCATGTACAAAGAACATGACGATTATACGATTTCAGTTTGATACGAAATTAACGCTGGGTACGTTGGCTTACTGATAAAAAACTGAATGAACCTTCGAAGCGGGAAGCAGTATCACATCTCATACGCTTCCAGACAACGTTAAGAGATTTGTAGCCGTGGAGCAATGGCCTAAGTGTAGAAGGTAGTTGTCCTGCTTATGAGAGTTGGGTTCGAATCCTACCACCGTTGAAAATTTTTATGCTCATTTTAAGCATTGGAGATCAAATACAAGATGATGATAATTGTTTTTATAGGGGTCCTAACATCTAGGTTATCGGCCCCTAATGGTTTGGGTTTCATGAAAAATTAAAAGGAACCTATAATTAAATCTAACTACAAACTTACAACTAAAATGAACTACTGACTTACACATACCGGTTATACGATTTCAGTTGGATGTGAAATTAACGCTGGGTACGGTAGCATACTGATAAAAAACGTGAATGAATCTCCGAAGCGGAAAGCAGTAGGCTATCACAAAGTACATGCCGATTATACGGTTTCAGTTGGATATGAAATTAACGCTGGGTACGGTGGCATTATGATAAGAAACGTGAATGAACCTTGGAAGCGGAAAGCAGTATAATATCTCATACGCTTTCAGGCAGACTGAAGGTTTGCGTAGTCGTGGAGCAATGGTTCAAGTGCGTAGAATGTAGCGGACCTGTTTTTGGGAGGTGGGTTCGAATCCCACCATTGCTAAATATTTTTATGCACATTTTAAGATTTGGGGATCAAATATAAGATGATGACGATGATGATTGTGATAATTGTTGTTTTAGGGGGCCTAACATCTAGGTTATCGGCCCCTAATGGTTTGGGTGTTCATGTAAAATGAAGATGAACCTTTAATTAAATCTAACTACAAACGTACACAATTAGAAAAGAAAAGGTAAACAAATGAAGAGTAAGGGAAATAAAAGTAAGGGGGAAGAAATGCCCTCAACCACTGAAGAATGAGGATTGAGGTATTTTGAAAGAAGGAGAGCCATGAATGGCAGAGAGGAAAGGGTTAAGAGGAGAGGGCCCGCCCCGAAGGCAATGGAAAAAGGCGAAAAACCGGACCCAGCTCAGGAATCCTTCGGGATCGATAACTCTCGAACTCACCAGCTGTGATCCCTTGAGGGTGTAGGATTATCCAAGGTGCACAAGAACTGGTGGGGATACACACACTGTGCCTCCTTGAGGGCCATGAGCAGAAGGCAGGAGGCACCTGAAGGAAAAACAAGAAGTCTGACCCCTCGACGAATGAGGGATCAGGAAAAATGAGAGAAGAGCCAATTAAGGCGTAATAGGACAGACTCCCTAGGTCTCGGATACCCTTCTACCGTCGGGGTCGGAAGAGAGCAAGAGTTGACCAAAAGAGGTCAATAGGAAAGAAGACAGAGAGGAGCTCGGCACAAGCAAGTCGAAGCAATGCCAGACACAGCTGGAGTCCCGTAGTCGCCAACCCACATGCCACCAGATGTGAGCCCCTGGGGGATCAAATACAAGAACATGGCGATGAAATAACCAGCGCTTCTAGGCTGCACACTGTGTCAAGCCAGTACACATTGAACCCTAAATAAACACCGCATGATATTAGTCAAATATGGCACGAATGCCCTTGTATATGATTCTCAAAGCTTAAAATGAGCATAAAGATATTCAGCGGTGGTAGGATTCGAACCCACTTCTCATAAACAGGACAGCTACCTTCTACGCACATAGGCCATTGCACGACGGCTACTAGTCCCTTGTCATTGTCTGAAAGCGTATGATATATGATACTGCTTTCCGCTTCGAAAGTTCATTCACGTTTTTTTTATCAGTAGGCCACCGTACCCAGCGTTTATTTCGTATCTAACTGAAACCGTATAATCGGCATGTTCTTTGTACATGCCCGTATGACAGTTTGATGCATTGAATAATCACTTATCGCACACAGGTTTTTGTAAAGTTCTTGCTTCCATGTCGTCATAAATCTTGTAAAGTCGTTTAGGGTCATTGTGGCTTGGCTATGGAAGGGGAACTGTCGACCGTGCTGGCATCAGACATTGGAATTGTGGCCGAAAACTAAAAAAATAAAGGGCGGAAGACTCACCCGGTATATGTAGGCCACACAGTGATGTACCATTAGATGCAGATTTTTGCGTAGGCTCATTATTCAAACGTTCACACCGATCGCATAATTAGGACACAAGAAATGAAAACTTAATTTCAAAATTTCGTACAGCCGCCATCTTGGGGCTATGAAAACAAATGATTTTAATTATATGCCTGTAGATTTAATTCTTCTATGAACATTTACCGTACCAAGTTTCACTGCGATAGGATGATTAAATCGCGAGTAAATTCCATTTAAATGTTTTAACTTCGCTTGGCCACCATGTAGGTTTCGTGATCACCAGGCTATTCAATGTCCCATAGGTGAACGTGAGACAATAGCCTCTATCAACAAACATAGTTTCAGTTTGACTGCTGTAATAGATTCTTAAATATTGAGAAACGTCTAAATATTTCGGATGGTCGCCATGTTGGATTTTTATGTACCATTAGATGATTATTATAGTGCAGGTTTATTATTAATACCTTCATTTCGATCGCATGATTAGAACACAAGATATAAAAACGTAATTTTTAAATTTCGCACAACTGCCATCCTGAGTTTATGAAAACAATTGAACCAAATTAGGTGCCAGTAGATTAAAATGTGAAACAACATTTGTCGCACCAAAGTTTCATTGCGCTCGGATGGTTAAATCGCGAGAAAAGTGTATTTTAATGTTTCAACTACACTTGGCCACCATGATAGTTTTGTACTTAACAGAGTTTTAAAAAGTAGGCTACATAGGTGAACTTCTAGTAGTAGGCTACATTTTATCGCCGTACAAAATTTCAGGGTGATATCTGTTACTCTTGCGAAGATATAGAATTCCAGTGAAATATTTCACGCGGCCGACATGTTTAATTGGTTAAACGTATTAAAATTGGAAAGGCACGATCGAGGTTGAACGAGTTAGTATGTACTTACCAAGTTTCATTGAAATCGCTTCGGCCATTTAGATTTTTTACAGGTGAACACAAACACATTCGCACACACACACACACGCGGACAAAAGATGATCTCATAAGCCTATTTTATCATAAATGAAAACAGGCAAACAACTGGAGGGTTAAAGGATTAAACTAATCTTGACAAAATAATAGAGTTCGAATGGAAAGGTGAGAGAGAGAAGCCCGGTACACGTGGGGGTTTGTGGTCGCTAACTATGGGGAGTAGTAGATGCTCACAATAGAGATATTATGTGGTAAAATTAAAAATTAAATCCCATTTTAAGAATGAAAATGGAAATATTTATGTTAATAAGTAGCTGACCCGACAGACGTCGTTCAGTCAAAATAAATGACAATGTATTGAACTCCAATTCAGTCTGCACTGCACGCAAAAATCAGAATAATGCAAATCACTACATCATCAACATGAAAAGTTATTAAGAAACTATGTGTTTTCGGTAGCTGAAATATTAATATCCTCATAGTGACTAAGGAAATGCTCGAAAAGATATCAGCATATCACTACCCAGAAATAACCCTGACTGACTGTTGCGTAGATGGAAACTGTTTGGCAGGTCTTCAATTCCCTCACTGAGCCATAATTATCTCCCGTTACAAATCGAATAATTTGATAAGTTGATGCCGTGAATATAATGTGCCAAAGACATAATATTTTTTTCTTCGGGGCAAATAATTATCATAGGAAACACTTATTTCAATCAACAATACGAAGATAAAATTCCGTCTAAAAGAAAATACTGATGCTTTCACTGGCGTAAGAATGTTCCTCGCATGATCACAATACTTGGGTATGGTTAACAATTTAATGCCACATAATGAAATACTTCTTGCACATGTAATAATACTGACCAGTTCCAAAGAAAATTCTTCTGTTAAATGATATTTTCAATGTAATGCATTATGGCAAACGATATTTTTTTGTTTGATTACCTGGCGCGTAAACAAAGATGATGGTTTTTCAACATTGGAACAGGCAAGATATAATTTGCCATGCCAGAAACATGGGTTGTCAAGATCATTCCGCGAACAATCAATGACTGCCCATGTGATTTATTTATGGTCATACCGAAAGTAAGCCGCCCTGGAAACTGTAGTCGTTTAAATTTAATGGCATGCTAGTGGGAATCATTGGGATGTGTGGCATCAAAACGTCCTCTCCTTTCTACTTTCCCTTTAGAATGGTTGCTACGAAATTTAATTCATTTACTTCCATGTTTTTGGTAGCCAAAATAACTCGTTCGTTCAACCAAATATGATCTCTGTAATTTTGAGCAACGTTTGGGAACACCTTTTGAATGAGTTCGTTTTTTGAATCAATTAACTGACAAAAATTGTCAGGGAATATAATGCAGCCAGTCAAAGCGTCTGGAGGCAATTTGGCATTTCCAATGCCAATGATTTGTTTTGAAAATATTTCTCCAGATGAATCATTTTGCAACTCGACAGGCATATTCTTTCTTAAATTTAGTATCTTGATCTGTTTCCACAAAATGGGGGACTTTAAACATGCATTGAGTTCATCAGCTGGCGTTGACCGTGGAATCACTGGCAATGTTTGACGAAAATCTCCTGCTAACAAAATCATTGCACTACCAAATCGGTTTTGATTGTTCCGCAGATCTTGCACGGTTCGGTCTAATGCTTCCAAAGACTTTTTATATGCCATCGTGCATTCATCCCACACTATCAATTTACATTGCTGCAAAGCCTTTGCCATTGCAGAGTTCCTCGAAATTTTGCAGGTCGGTGTTTCGTTGCTTTGCATATTAAACGACAATTTTAGCGCTGAATGGGCTGTTCGATCGCCTTCCAACAATGTAAGGAAGGAAGGAAGCTTGTAGTTTTACGTGACCGTGAATCTTATGATTATAAGCCACGGGACCTCCTTTTTACGTGGAATCCGAACCACAGGACATGGCATTTCACATCGAAAATCTCACATGCATTGACCAGGAATCGAACCCGGACCGCCTTGGTGAGAGGCATACAGCTAGACCGCTGAGCCACCACGCCCCCCTTCCAACAATGTAGCTGCCATGCCTGATGAAGTAGGTGCGAGTGCAATTTCACTGTGTGAGCGAATGTTTGCTAAAATCAGTGAAATTAAAAAAGTTTTTCCTATACTCCCGAGAGCGTCCAAGAAGTAAACCCCTCCAGTTCCATCGTTTACAACTTTCATAAGAGTATTAAATACATACTTTTGTTGTTGGTTTATCGGCGGAAGATTTTTTTCGAACTGATTCTCTTAAAGCATCGAGATCGTACATTTTTCACGTCGCAGCTCTTGATTAACAGCGTTGTGCATCGAGAGATTAGGTGCGGCCATGCCTAATTGAGATAATACTTTGTTTGTCACCATCAAGCACATGTTCTCAATTGATATCAACGCCTCGTTGTACAATTCTTCACTGATTTGTAAATGTTGGGTCCTTGTTGTAATTGATGCCAGATATCGTTACGCATATCATCTTTGTATTTTATCCCTATATCAATTGGTTTTGATGGGAAGCATGTTATTATAATTATAGAAAACAATGTTCGTATTTGATGAGGTTGTGAAGAAATTACAGCATCATTGAGAGTTTGATTCCAATTAGCGTCATTTTCTAGCAAACGTAGACATGCTTCTCTGTAAGAGCCACACAATTCACCATTAACATTTCGTAAATGTCGGAATGATATTGGTCCTCGAACATTCACTAATAGCAATCTCAATGTAGACTATGTCCGTGGCAGTATGTGTTGGCAAACTGTGCTACTGCCGCCACACTTTGACTCTGCCCTTGGCGGCATCTGTTGGCAAACTGTTTTACTGCCGGCACACCAGTAACAATAGCAAAGCATTGTTAGGCACTGGAAAGTGGGATTTGTAAGTTTACCAGGCAATTTTCCCAATTTTTCTCTTCATAAAAACCGTCTTCGGACTTAAACGAATATTTGAAAAAAGCTCGAGTTTTGAGCTTAGCAACACATTTAGCGATTCATTTTTATTATATAGAAGATAATCTGAACAGTATTCGATCGAAATTTCTCAGACTGTTTTTACAGATCGATTGCAAGTCTGTCTTCTCAGTGTATCTCAGTGTATAAGTGTATGTGTTCGTGACATCACCTTTACCTTAGCATGATCATTCTTGTGCTTTTCTTCTGCGGTTGACTGTATCGTTGGAGCTCTTGCTGAAATACAATACATGATTAATAACAATGCCCTTGGCCAAATATTACCAATACACGCCTATGTCGCGCAGCGCTGTTTTAAGGGTCGGCTTGGATGGTGCCACCGCCCTTGAGACCTCTTCGGACGTCTCGTGTATTACTGCTGTTGGTCAGTCTCGGTTGCTGTACCGTTCATTGTTGGCATGTTATCGGACTTACCCTAGACGGTGCCGAACGCCCTGTGTTGCGTTCGCATAGTAATATCCCTTAAATCTACGTGGTGTCGGTCTTACCCTATACGGTGCCGAACGCCCTGTGTTGCGTTCGCATAGTAATATCCTTTAAATCTACGTGGTGTCGGTCTTACCCTATACGGTGCCGAACGCCCTGTATTGCGTTCGCATAGTAACATCAATTAAAACCTATATGGTGTCGGTCTTACCCTATACGGTGCCGAACGCCCTGTATTAAGTAAAGTGTGCTTAACCTAGATTATATTAATTAATTCTATAAAAAATATTTGTATATACATGCCGAATAGTCCTTAACCTAATGCCGAAATATGTTGTAGCTACTGTTTTACAACAGTGCTTGTTAAATTTGCTTAAATCTAAGTTGCCTTCTAAATGCAACTGTATCTTATATACTAAAATTTTGACGTGAGGAGCCCCCGCGGTCGGTCTCCCTTCCGAGGTGCCCTTGCGACATCCTGCTGGGACCGGAACCCAAAAGGAGCCCGTAGTCTCCTCCTATAAACTAACTGTCGACTTCCCCCCTTAATAACTAATGTGTAGTGTATAGGCCTGTGTGACTGCGTTGCTAGGGAGCACGCGCTTCGCGCGGATATTCTTTTCATTTGTATTCATATAGCTTATAATCGCTTTATTCGCCATTTTATATTTATTAATCGGTTGCCCAGGCCGCTGTGAGAGCTCGCCGCATTCCTCATTTACATCACTGGCCGCTCGCTGCGTTACCATTTAAGCTCTGGAGACTCGGTGTCATCCATTTATGTGGGCACGGGTCCGAATGATCGCATTCATTCCATACGCATTATTTATCATTCATTAGTTATTACATATATCATTTATGAAATCATCTTCACCTCACTGTCCGAAGTGAGGACTTGGCGTGCTCCGGGATTGGTCCCGTTGAATCCTGAGTCACTGCTTCACTTCACACGAATGGAAGACTCGTTCCCCACCATAGGAACGCTACTTATGTTACAAACTAACTAACAGTCTAGTCCAAGTTGGTCATCTCTAGGTTTGTCTCCTGAGTCTAATATGGAGCCGGCTAATTCTCCTACTATATGTCAAAAGTCTCCCCTGCAGGTCTGGTTTTGACGACCGCAGTGCATAATGGGCGTAAGTTTCTTCGTCCCAGGGATAGGCTAGGTACTCCCAGGATTCCGAAGTTTGCCCGCACTGAGTCATCGGCGCTTCGGCCTTACATCCATCTGTCATTAAACTGGATCAGGATTCCTCGCCGCCTTCTCCAGCTCTGTCCTCGTGTGGCGCTTCTGCTCTCTATCCGTTTACCTTTTCGTCACCATATAGTATGACTTCAGATTCCTTTGAAAATAAGTGTGATACTGTACACTGTAGTGTTTAGTGTGATTTGTAAATATATTTTTGTGTACTGTGTAATTATGTAAAATTCCTAGTGTTCTGGGGTTGTAGAATCTTCGAAATGCAGTGACTACTTTAGGCCTGTTATTGCCGTATTGGATTGCCAGCGCTGATACCTTGGTACTTTCCTGGAGGTATTAGTAGGTATATAGGGTGTTTGGTCCCCTGTTATTAGGATCCGAGGGTGTTATTTGCTGAGTGGGGTTAAAGCGTGTTGGGGGAGGGTTGTGCATCGTTGGACTCCATGTTTATGGTGGCCGGGAGCCGATGATGCTGTTTAGGATGTATTTACTGTGAGTGGATGGGGTGGGTTTTTCCCAGGTGTGCAAAATTGAAAATATCATGCGGGTGTGATATTAATACAACCCCTGGTGTGTGGGTGGGATATCTCATGCAGTGAGATGGATATGAGGCGTATCTGCTCTCATTTGAGGATAAGGCGTGTGCTAGGATACAATAAGTTTATGTCCCTTGCATGCGGGATTATTTAATAAAATATTTTTTAGTATCAGTATGGCCTCATCTCTCTATATAGAGATGTGCATCGCCGCTTAATATTTGTTTCCGAATCACCTCTAATACTCAGGTGTAGGCATTCGGGTCCAAGGTGCAGCAAACCTTAATTTGTGAGAAGCATGAAGTCTATCAACCCCGATGTATAATTTGCAATGTAGTGTAGGTGTTTTTATGTATCTGTATGTCTGTGCTGGATAGTGTTTTAGGTGATGGGGTATGTAGGAGGAAGGGTATGGGGATGGTAGTCCGTAGCTAGTACTATGGACATCCTGATGGCATTATCCACCTCTACTCCTATTGTAATGTGTCATCCTCTCTTGGTCGTTATGTGTTTTTCTCCCGCTCTTGGGGATTTACGCCGGCTGATTTGAGATGCCATATAGCACCTAGTATCTCCCAAAATACTAATCTGTGGAGTACCCGTGGGTCTGTCATTCCTACGTCGTGTAGAATGTTTATGTCTGTGGGCACCGCCCTCGGGCTGCCCCTATGATGTCCAAGTGAGGTGACTCTGTGTCGTTCACGGCCTTATCTGGTTCCCTGTTCATAATGTGGGACGGGGTAGCATGTGGCTGCGATTATAAATCGGCATATCATAATTGCCTGTAATGGATTTTAGGAAAAAAAAACCAAGAAAATAAATTATTAGGGGGGGGGGTTGTTCCTCCATGGAATCTGTCTGTATCCGCCCCTAATTAGTTTGTATGTTCGCGTGTAATTGCCTGTCTGCCCCTAAGCGCTGGGCGCGTGTGGGAGGGAAGCGGCAGTGGCTGTAATTGTTGCGCGCTTGTATGTATGGAGCCACCTACCGCTGACTCCTGCCGGCGCGTGTGCTGTTATCGGAGATGGCTTATCTCGTATCGCGTGGCTACTTGTCACGCGCCGTGTACAGTCTGTTATCACCTTTGTATACATGTTCCTAGTCCTGTCACTGATAGGCGTAAAATAGTCTGTCTTCCCAGATCAATCTGGTCTGCAATATTTGTGTAATATTTGATGCGAAGCCTAATGTAATGCCACTCTCACTTCCTGTAACAACATCCGTGTTGTCACTGTATACCATTACTGTTATTGTTTTATGTTAGTGTCATCATGTCTGTATGTCATTGTCACGTTCCGCTGCTACAAAAATTTCTTCCGCAAACAGCGAATGGCGACACGTTGGAATTCGCTTATTTTCAGCGCGGCGCTTCTTGTATGTGTGTTTAGTGTCCTTGTGTACGGAAATTCTTCAATGATATGCAGGCAGGATAACAAAACGTGACTTCTGCCACTGTCCGAGTGTCGACATGTGTTTGCATTCTAGAAAGGCCAACGTTTTAACTTGTCATGTTTTCGCTCTTAAGCTTGTTTGGGAATTTGTTTCCGTGATTACTTCCCCTTTGTGTCTTGCTGTATTATTTTATGTCCGGGGGTAATCTACATGCCTCTTGTATTGGATTGCCATGATTTTTGGCCGTAGAGATGTCGTGTTACCTAATTTGTGTGAGCGTTTGTCTGTGCCCGTGGCGTCTCCCGTATTCAGATTTCGGGCGCTATGGTCCAACAGAGTATTTTGTGGTTTCCGTAGAGGCCTGGTGTTCCCGGTACGTCCCCTATTGGTAGTCCCGGGGTCACTAATTCCCTAGGTAGGTTGCTATAGCGAATACCTTGGAACGGGCCTACGCCCCTGTATGTATGTCCCGTGTATGTCGTCTGTGTGAATTTTGGTTAGCCCTGGTCTTAATTTGTGGGCGTAGTGTGGTTTTGAATCCCTAGTGAATGATACTCTGTCGGCCGTAATACTGTTATGTCTGTGAGTGCCTCCAGCCGCCTAGTGCGTCACGTATTCGCGCTGAGTGTGCAAAGTATTGGGTTACCTTATGTGATAACGCCGCCGTTGGGACTGTGTTTCCTGTCCGGCAGTTAACATTTGAAGTGCACAGCATTTATGTTATGACCTTGCCACAAATGTTTTGAGCGTTTTTTTAATATGTTGTGTACGAGGCCCTACGTTTCTTCATAATTACCGTGCCTGATCTTTTGGCCCTACTATCGTGATGACGCTATCTGTGTCAGAATTGTGTAGTTTATGTGTTTGGACATGTATTCCCCGTATGTAAAAGAACCTTCCCGTGTTCATGCTTGTGTGGCTCAATCGTTCTTGTGCTTGTGTGTCCTGGCCGTTAGTTGCCATGTCGCGCCCTTCAGGCTGACTTTGGGCAGTAAGCTATTGCTGTATACTCCCATGTCGGTGTACCTACCTTGTAAAAGAACCTCCCCGTGTTTATGTCTGTGCTGTGAATGGCTCAATCGTTCTTGTGATTGTATCTCCTGACCTCTGGTTGCATGTGTGGCAGCTAGATGTCTGTGGCAGGATCGTATCCTGGTGAGGTCCTCTGGGTTCGAGGGCTATCTCTTGGCTTTCTTGACCTGTCTGCCAGTGGAGTCACTTCCTTTCCTTTTTGCAGTGTTCCCGCCCTTACGTGTGAGTGTTGTTTTCCGAGTGTGGTACGCCTTCATACGCCGGGGGTGTATAGTGTCCTTAATGAGTTTGTGTCCATGCCGCACGTTCACTATATAGATTATATCAGATACCTTCCTGCAGACTTTGAAGGGACCTGTCCAACGTGGTAGGAGGAAATCGGACACGTTCTTTTTACGGGCGGAATTGGAAACCTTAACCAATTGCCCGGGTGTGTATTTCACGCTCTTCCGTTGACGATCGTACCGTTCTTTTTGTTTCTTCTGTGCCGCGGTTATGTTCTTTCGGGCGTTCAAGCGAGCTATCTGCAAATACTCTAACCGGGACGCGTTGTCTGTGAGAGTGTCCTGGGGGATGCATATATTGTCTATTGGACTTCTGGGTGTGTAGCCGTGCAACAGGAAGTGTGGAGAGTGTTTTGTGGCCGTGGATGTCGAAGTATTGTAACTGAATGTGATGGGTTGTAGATAATTATCCCAGTCTGTCCCTGTGTCCCCCGTGAACTTGGCTAGCGCTGTCCCGATAATTTTATTCATGCTTTCTGTGAGCCCATTGGTTTGTGGGAAAAAACTCGTAGTTGTGTATGCCCTTATCCTTAGTATCTCCAGAAACTGTTGGAGCACTCTTGAGGTGGAAATAGTCCCTCTGTCGGATAATAGGGTTTGGAATAGGCCATATCGCGTGATTATTTCGAATAGAAATTCCACTATGCTGTTCGTGTCTGCTTTGGGAACCGCCTTTGTAATCATGTACCGGATAAGAAACTCCGTAGCCACAAGTATGTATTTATTACCCTTTTCAGATGTGGAGATGGGGCCTTTAACATCTATCCCGATTCTGTGGAATAGTTCTCCTACTGGAATAGGGTTGAGTAATCCATGAGGTTTGCCAGGTCTTGTTTTAAATCGCTAGCAGGTGTGACATGTCTTTACGAAGGTGTCTATGTCGCCCTTCATGTTTACCCAGTAATATTTGTCCCGGATTCTATGGTATGTTTTATGCGTACCCAAATGTGCCCCTGCCATTGGGCTATTGTGGTGTCCGATCATAATACTTTCTTTCAATGAGTCCGGAACCGCTATAGGTGCATTATCGTGCATGGCTGTGGGTTTAAATTTCAGTACCCCGTCTTTGTCTAGGAAAAATCGCCTAGACAGCCGTGCTGTCTTGGAATCTACCTTGTCCAAGTTTTCTAGTGCCATTAGAATCTGCTTCAGGTATGGATCACGCTCTTGCTCCTGCTTCATGTTTACCAGCGTCAGGGCGAAAGTCGGCATATCATCCCATTCATGGTCCTTACTGTCATCTGGGGGATCGGCTACTGGCAGCCTAGATAACCCATCTGCATCTAGGTGTGTAGCACCTTTCTTATGCTTGACCACGAAGTTATATTCATAAAGACGGAATATAAACCTATTGAGGCGCAAATTTGGGTTTTTGAATTTGTCCCAAAAAGCAGGCTCGCGTGGTCAGTCATTACCGTGAACTGGATACCATAGAGGTATACCCGGAAATAGTTCACTCCCCATGAAAATGCCAGCATTTCGCGCTCTGTGGCAGAGTATCTGGTTTCAACGGCCGTTAATTTTCTGCTGGCATAAACCACTGGCCGTTTGCGCCCCTCCGTGTCTTCCTGTAATAGGGCAGCTCCCAGTCCATACTGGCTTGCGTCCACGTGTAGAAATGTGGGCCTATCACTACGGAAGTGTTGCAGTAATGGCGGGGTGGTCAATAGTTGTTTAAGTGTGTTGAAGGAATCTATGTGTTCTTGCGTGATGTAGAAGGGCGTGTTTTCGCGTGTGAGTTCGGTTAGGGGGTGGGCGATGTGTGCGGACCTATAGATGTACTTCTTGTAATAAGATGCCAGACCCATGAAGCTACGCAATTGTTTCAGATTTGTAGGCATCGGGATGCCCGTTATTGCGTCCGTCTTCGCTGGGTCGGGAATAATATCTTCTCTGTTAACAATATGGCCCACGATATTAATCTGCTGTCTGGCAAATTGACACTTCGCAGGTTTAAGCCTTAATTTGGCCTCTCTGATCCTTGCGAAAGCCTCCTCCATGTATACGAGATGCTCGTCAAAGGTTTGGGAGAAGACTGTTATGTCGTCCACGTAGACGAGTACCGACTGTCATTTTAGCCCTGAAAAAGCCTTATCCACTAGTTTTTGGAAGGTCTGGCTGGCGTTACGGAGGCCCATTGGCAACCTTTTATAGGAATAGAGGCCGTTTTCTGTAACGAACGCCAGCTTGTGCCTGTCCGGTTCATAAATTGGGATTGAATAGAAGCCACTATAACAATCCATCGAGCTAAACCAGCTGGCCCCACCGAGGGCATCCAAGTAGGTGTCGGCCCGTGGTAATGGATAGCTGTCATTTTCTATTAATTTGTTGAGCCTACGGTAATCTGTACAAAACCTGTGGGAACCGTCTTTCTTCCTGGTCAGCAAGACCGGAGCACTGTAATTCGAGATCACTGGTTCGATTACCCCCGCCTCGAGCATCTCTTTAATCTGAGTGTCGATAGCGTGCCTTTCCTTCTGACTCACCCTAAAAGGGGGCTGATGGACTGGCCGGTCACTGGTGAGTGTGACATGATGCTCGATAAGGTCTGTCACCGCGAGATCTTTCAGCGAGTGGGCAAAGATATCTCTATTGTCTTCCAGGAGCTCCGTGAGCCTCCTATCCTGTTCCGGCGTTAGGTCCTGTCTGTGAGTGTGATTGAGTGTCTTATCTGTGTGTGTGCCTGTATGTTTGTCGATTGTGTTCAGCGTGCAGGCCTGGTGCTCGTGGGTCTCTCGCTCCGCTCGAATCCCATCTGTGTTCTCGGTGTATACCATGGGATATGTAGTGAGCCTCAGGTTATGCATTAAAAGCATCTTGCCGCTAGAAAAAAAATATGCTAGCTTCGTATTTAGCGAGGAAATCCATGCCAATTATTGCTGACGCAGAAAGATGTTCTATCACGAACATGGGATGTGTTGTCGCAAAATGTTCTAGCCTGATGTGTATGTTTGCCACCCCCGAGTTTTCTAGCGTCTGAGCATTGGCCGCTACGAGCCGGATGTCACCCGTGACACCGTGTATCTGCCCTTCGGTGACGTGTTTGCTGTTGACGCAGCTTACCGCTGCACCAGTGTCAACAAGGGCTTGCACTCTGTGTCCATTTATGCTGGCGTGTATTGTCAGTGACGCTAATTGGTGTCCTTCCCCCTGTAAAGATGTATTATAGAGTGTGTGTGTTGTTGTTGTTGCTGCCTTAGTGTCCTTGTCCTTGTGTGCGTCACTGTTTACACCCTGCGTTACATTTGTGCCGAAGAGGCATGGCGCTGGCCGCTCATTGTACTTGGCACGCTTGGCCGCGCGACTCATTTCCTGGCTCAAGTTCTTGGCCTCGCTCAGCGAAATGTGCCCCGTCTGTACATTGCATGCTCTCTTCATTGTCCGCGCTGTTGAAATACAGGAATTCTTGTGAGCGGTTAATGTGTTTTCACTTCCCAGTTTCTGTGTGGGTGTGTTGTTCCTCTCCTCCTCCTGTGAGGGTGTGTCTGCTAACCTAACCCTTCGTTTGCATGTGTGACCTCGTTTTTTGTTCCAGGCGGTTGCGAGTTCGATTCCTGTTGCTGGCTCTCCTATGCCAAGTGTGTTCGCGTCCTGCGCCTGTGTGGGGTCACTTCCCGCCCCGTGTTGTGGTGTAGGGGGTATGTTTTCCCGTCTGGAGGGTGTGGGTTTGCCTTTATCCCCCAGTTTCCCTGCTGGTGGTATATTCATGTCCGGCGGTGTTGTGGGCTTATTGTCTGCGTTTTGTTCGCGCGTGATTGTGAGGGGCGTATAGTGTCCCGCCCTAGGGTTCCCTGTGAATAGTATGTGCAGGGCCCTATCGAATCCCGTGGTGGTGAACAGTGGCGGCCGCCACGAAATCCCGGTACTCTTCCCAATTGTCCAGGATGTGTTTAACCGTTTCCAGCCTGTACTCTCTGTGGTGGGTTTCGCTATGCCGGACTAAAAAGCTAATGGCCCTGAACAGACCGTTGCCGTCCCCTTTTACGGGGTGTGTTTGGAAACGGTTCGGGGGCGGATCGTCAGCCATTGTTTTATTTGGCTGCTTCTCCCCCCTGCTCTTGCGAGTCTGTTTAGGTGAGGGGCCTCTCTGGTGTTGTGTTAGGGGAGGAACCTCCACCGCTTTTTTTATCTGGCCGAACCTCCCTGTCTAGGAGTTTTTTGGAAACGTAGGTGTGTGTCTCCCCGTGTTGTATGCCTGTCCCCCCTCGGGGTGGCTGCGCCAACTCCCCGCTTGCGGTGGGTAACCGGGTGTGGGAAGCATTGCCCTCCTGTCTGTTCGCCGGGGTGCCTCGTCCCTGAACTCCCTCGGGTGGTCGCCGGGGAGCGAATAGTGTTCCGGCCCCTTCGTGTACGTATCACGGGCCTCCCGTCCTTTCTGTGGGGTTGTTGTTCCGCGTTTTCTGATCTGTGGCCTGTTTTCTTGTCTTCGACAGGGGGGGGGGGTGTACGTCTGTTGCTGCGGGGGCGGGTTTTCCCGGCGATTCCCCTTTCCCCTGTACTGCGAGGATGCATATCCCTGTCTGCCTGGGGGTGGGTTTTCCCGGTAGTCCCCGTTTCCCCTGTACTGTGGGGATGCATAGCCTTGCCCGCTTGGGGGTGGGTTTTCCCGATAGTCCCCATTTCCCCAATAATGTGGGGATGCATAGCCTTGCCTGCTTGGGGGTGGGTTTTCCCGATAGTCCCCATTTCCCCTATATTGTGAGGATGCATAGCCTTGTCTACTCGGTGGCGGGCTGCTTCGCCGGGGAATATTGTGGTCGTACTCTGAAGGGTAGTAATCCGGTGTGTATGGGGATGACGGTTGCCGTGAGGGGTAGGTTGGCTCTACATGTGTGTATGAGACCGGTGAATATCGTGGAGGGTAATGTGGCCTGTCCTGCGCATATGGTGTTGTCGGTCGCTGAGGAGGGTAGTATGTTTTCTCCCGCTCGTAGTGTCTCCTCTCCGTGTATCCCCTTTCCCTCTCGGGATAGTATAGTTCTTCTGTATCAGTGTGTTCACTCCTGAGTGGTCCCCCGCCTGCCTGGATGGCAGCTATTGTTAGCTTCTCCATCCTGTCCACTAACTCCTCCATCCTTTGGCTGGTGTCCCTCTTTTCTGGATGAAGATGCTGATTCACGGCTTTCTCCGTAGCTTTTTCCGTGATCTTTCTCCCGGCCTCTATTGTTTTCATGTTGTTGAGCATATGCTGGACCGTAGGATTGTTCATGATACATAATTTGTCCACGATGGATTAACTTATCAGCAACAAAGTGATTTCGTCCCATGTGGCGTTTTCTAGATTGTCCTCATGGAGCTCGTACCATGTCATGGCCGATTTTGTTAAGTATGCAGGTAGGAGCCGCTTCCTGACTTCGTCGCTCCAGCCATTGATCCGAGCCGTTCTAATAAAGGCCTTGAGGTATACCTCTGGATCATGGCCCTCCCTCGTGAACATTGTGGGGTGGATCATTGGATATTCCGTGTGCCTATTCATATCCTGCTCGTTTACCTCTCCTTGGCTGTGTTAGGATTCTAGTCCGTTTACGCTGTCCGCACTTCTGTCGTGTGATGAGATGTTTGGATTTGTGTTGTTCTGACGGGAATTATCCTCGCTCCCTGTGTATGAAACGTGTGTTACGTTGCCAGGGGGCTCGTCGCCTGATATGTCGTCACTGATCGATGGTGTAATGTCGTACTGTGTGGACTTCACTACTTCCACTGTCCTGTCTAAATCCTGTTTTACAGTCTCTAGAATAGTATGTATATATAGGACCGCCTCTGTCGTGTGGGTGTCTGCCTTAACAGCGTCTGTATCCAATAATTGTGTTATGCGCGCGAGCAGACTATCAGTCTTTTGCTCTGTGATTTGCAGTTGCTGTAATAATAGGGGATGGCGTGTTGGTAAGCAATCTGCCTCACTAGCGCCGGATACTGGTGACTGTTGTCCCTGCGAACCGGTCTGGGCCTGGGATCGTGTAAAATGTGTGACTTGTACTGCCGCTGCAGGGTATTGAGCGCGGATTTCTAATGCCTTTAATTCGAGTTCCTGAAGGAAGCGTGGTGCAGCGTGTTCAGTTATTAAGTCACCGTTCTTAATTTTCAACTTCGGTAGGAGTGGAGTTGTGCTAGCCGACAAATGGTGCGCAAAGTCCCTTAGTGTGGTTCTAAATGTGGTCATTTAATTTCCACCGACCTTGCACTATGGGGTGGGTGGGGGTGGGTGTAATAATACAAATCCTCGTATAATAAAAGGGAAAAAAATGTGGAGCGTATTCTGGAAAAAAAAATTTAGTCTCGCTTGGCTGCTTTCAGTATGGACCGCTCTACCACGAGGGCTCGTTGTTTGAGTCCCTTACTCTTATTTTGCGTGGTACCCGGCCTCCACCAATCTGTTTTATCCCTCTGTTAGGGGTGGGATAAACAGGGTAGTGTAGATGTATTAATTTAAGGGTCCGAAAAAGGGTAGTTTCCCGTAATTGGGGAAGACTACTAGTGTAATGTGTTGGTAAGAGGATGTGATCTGTTGGGGGCGTTCCTACAGGATGCGTTTACCTGCTAGGGGATGAATGTCTACGAGTGAGCTATTAACCTAGCCTGCCAATTAAGTAGAGCGAGCGTTTAGCGAGCTCACGTGCAGAGTCGACAACTTGCTCGAGTACAATGGGATTCCTGGCGGTGCAGTTCCTGGCCTTCACGGTCAGGGGCAATTAGGACTAAGGTCAGGTTGGGTGTAGGGATGTAAAACTGGGTGAAATGAGTAATAGATGTGTGTGTTTACTGACCAAGTATTTATTGGTCAGTGGCTGTGATGTACTGTCCCTTTAGGTAGTGGACAGGTATGAAACAAAGTACAGAGTGTGTGAAATACAAAGTGTTCTGGGTAGGTGTTACAATAATTAGGAATCTGAGCACAAGGCTTGTTCTCACCTGGTGAAGAGCTGGAACGGACCTTGGAGGAGCAGAGCCGCTGGCCACGAATAGATAATGGGGCTCCTCTGGGTCTATCTTTTAAGGTTTTCCCCCACTGCTTGGTCGGCGTTTCCTCACTGTCGCTGCCCCAGATAGTGTGTTTATGTATGTGTTATGTAAGCGTGGCTTGTCAGCAATATTGCTGGGCCTACTTGTATTGAGGAAGTATGTGAGGCTTATGGTATGCCTATGAGGGTGGTTTTGGTGAAAAGATGAAGGGGTGGGTCTTAGGGGTACTGCCCCTGGGCTGTACAATACAATAGACAATTAGAATGCATTATTCATTGAGGTAGATCGTTTATGAAGATGAGAAAAACTAAAGGTCCAAGGTTCGATCCCTGAACTATTCCCGAATTAGCTTCAAATTCTCGAGAGTTCTTTCTATGAAATGACACATATTGCTTCCTGCCTTTAAGGTAAGAGCTGAAGAGGCATATAAGTAAATCAGAAAATCCTAAGATTTTGAGTTTTTTCAGGAGGGCATCGTGGTTAATTTTGTCGAAAGCCTTCTGAAAGTCTGTGAATACAACATCCATTTGTCCTCCTGAGTCTAATGTTATGGACACTGATTCAGTAAAGTTGACCATATTTGTGATAGTCGAACGTCGGGCGAGGAAACCATGCTGCTTTTAGGATATTAATGGTCTGACGTAAATGGAAATTCTTTGGTACATAATGAATTCAAAAATCTTCGCTACCGCTGACAATATACATATCGGACAATAGTTACTAATTAGCATTGGATTTCCAGATTTTAAGATTGGACATACTCGGCTTTTTTTTCAATTAGATGGAAATGTGGCGGTTTTAATAATTAAGTTATATATGAGAAGGCTGTGCTGGACAAAACTGAGGTAGACAGGTTTTTCTCCGGGTACTCCGGTTTTCCCTGTCAAAATTTAATTCCAGCAACACTCTCCACTATCATTTCATTTCATCTGTCATTCATTTAATCATTGCCCCAGAGGAGTGCGTCAGGCCTCGGCAGCCGGCACAGTCCATATCCTCGCCGCTGGATGGGGGCTTCATTCATTCCATTCCTGACCCGGTCGGAGACTGGAAGCAGGCTGTGGATTTTCATTTCATGAAAAGGAGAGGGTGCTTAAGAACATCTGCACAGCCCTTAATTACATATGGCGGGATATGATCTGGTCCAGCTGAGGATTTAGGCTTCAGTTTTCTTATAGCTACTTCTACCTCATGTAAGGTGACTTTGTCAATGTGCAGAGTGTCGGTAGTGATAGATTTATCGCTAGGCATGCAGTATTGGGCTTTATTTGGTGAGTAAACCGATTTGAAATACGACGCAAAAACTTCAGCTACGTCTTGTTCATTATCGTATGTTTTACTGTCGTGGCAAAATGTATTACAACTATTATTATTCTTCCTTTTATTTTTTACATACGCCCAGAAGGATTTTGTATTTTCAGTGATATTTTGTTCAATAGATTCAATGTGCCTTTGATATGCTGATTTTATTGCTGATTTTATTTCGGATCGCATTGTTTTAAACTGACTGTTGAAGTAGTCCGACAATCTTCTTCGATTCCTATAAAATTCTTTCTCATGTAATTTTTTAATTATGGCATCTGTAAACCATATAGGATATTTTCTTTTGTTCTGCGATTTTATTTGAGGGACCGATTCGTTAATTACCCCGTATAGGTTCGAGTAAAAGCAGTCTACTGCAATATCGACATTAGTGCATTTGTATAAACAGTCCCAGTTCGAGTCCCTTAGACCCGTGAATAGATTTTCAAAGTTTGGGTTTTTAAAACTGTATGATGTTTGCTAATCAATTTTGCATTTTTTATTTGTAGAAGTGGCCTGCATTTCTATATTCAGAGCGGGGTGGTGGACATCCTCAGGCAGTAGGGGTTCAGTGTTTCGTGTACATTTTACATTTGTTATATTCTGAGTGGCTAAAACTAAGTCTAACGTTTTACCGTGGCTGTCTTGGACTGAATTATATGAGATCATATTACATAGATTTATAAAAAGATTTAGTTCTCGAATTTGCTGAGTTGTGTTTAAATCGTTATTGTTATCGGTTATTGTTGGTATATAGAAATCCCCAACAATTAGTACATGATTGTCATGAGCCTCGTAGTGTGACTCTAGCCATTGGAATACTTCTGAATACACTTCCAGCTTTGAGGACGGAGGTATATACAAGTTAACAATAAACCACGTATTTCCTTGATAGTTTAATTTTAGAAGTAAGCCTTTGTAACTGCTAGAAATCGGCTCTACCTGAAGTACCGTTACATCTTCCCTGACAGCTGTTAGCACACCTCCACCCCTCCCAGTGTTACCCCTAGCAGGTCCTCGGTCCGCACGGTATACTCTGTACTTCTCATTACAGACTTCGGCACCATAAACACTCGAATCTAGCCATGTTTCACTAAGAGCTATAACTAGGAAGTCATCATTGACTAAAATGTTTGTGTTCAGTTTGTCCAATTTGGTGTTCAGACCACGCACATTCTGATAGAAAATAGGAAATATAGAAGTAGACAACATATTTACAGTTTAGCTAAGTCTTCTACACTATTAATAATTATTGCATCAGAACCTTGATTCTTACGCATTTTAATGATGCCATTTCTTACCCAAATGAATGCGTAGCCTTTTTCATTGCGTGTGTTCCGTGCCTGGGCCAGGAGCTTCCTTCTCTGGGGGGACAAGCTTTCGTTTATGTAGACTGTGTTGTCACCAGGAAGATTTGAATGTCTAGTAGAGAGGTTCCTCTTGATTCTCCGTCGCTCCATGAAGTGGTCCTTGTCGGTTCTCCTCACGAATTTCACTATGATTCCCCTGTGCATTTGGTTCGGGGATTTTGGAAGGCGGTGACAGGCATCTATCATTTCTGGACTTATTGTAAATCCAGAGCCTGTCCGATTTTCTTCACAGTGTCCTGGACGGATTCATTTGGTAAATCTGGAACTCCATGTATTTCGATGGTATTCCTTCGTGAATATTGCTCCACATCTCCAACACGGTTTTCTAACACCTTGACTTTTTCTTTTAGACTGCAATTTTCTTGTCTTAATTTGTCAATTTGATCGGTACATTTAATTAATTCTTTCTGCTGGTTTGCAATTAATTGTGCTGTGTCGTCCAATTTTTTGTGGCAAAGTTCAAGAGAATTCCCTAAATCAGTTTCTCGCACTTTCTGTTCTTCCTTCATTCTTCGCATTTCCTCTGTCAGTTCCTGTAGTAAGGAGAATATGCTGTCCAGTGATGGGGTGGTTTTATTAATAGAGCCTGATTTCCGTGTACTTTTGGCAGTTTCACTCTGTAAACCTATTAAAATTGGTAACACATTTCTTGTGGTACCATTATAAGTTATACACTGTACCTTGAGAGCCTTCGCTAGTGCTTCCCTGCATTCTTCGCAAGCGCTCATAGTAAAGCTTGGTGACGCACTCCTTCGTTTTCAATAAAAACGGGATTACTCATTAAGGAAGTAGTTGTCAGTAGATTCACTAGTATCAGTTACTAAAACGTTTTACACTTGACAATCACACACTAGATACAAATGGATATCCCACTAGAAACACTCGTAATTACACAAATTGATGGAGCTGGTCACGTCTGCACTATTCACTCAGTCGCCATATTGGATGTTCATCTCTGTTAGGGCCTAGCTAGCGGGCGAACCTATTGTCCCAGATAGAAGCCAGCAGCAAACCGTCTAGTCGTGTTGAGTTAATACTCCTGAGAAGGGTGGTTTTGTTTGGAGTTTCCCTGGAATTGTAACTCGGGGTTTCTTCATTTCGCCTGTGAAACACAGTCAAGTTAAGATTAGACGGAAGGGGGATTTGAGTTTCATTCACCCCACCATTCCCTGGAAGTGCAACTCTCATTTCGCCTGTGAACTTTTCGTTCCGCAAAATTCACAGTCAATTTAGATTGGACGGAATGAGGATTATATTATACGGTATTGAATTATACTGATTGGCGTATAATCTCTACTTAGTATAAAACAAAGTCCCCGATTCTTGGATGTTACGGGTAAATTCGAGAACCACTGGATGGATTTTCATTCGGTTTTCACCATTCTGTAAAGGTTATCTCAAGGATTATTTCAGTAGAAAATAATTTATTTATGATCAAAGGAAACCGAGCAGTAACGATTTCGGTGAAGAAAAAAAACCTGGGTCTGAGCGCTTTGTAAGCCTTCGCTGGGCAAACTGTTGAAAATATATAAATACTATGAGTGTAAGACTTTCTCAGCATGAGAAGTTCTGCAAAAAAGTCCGCGAGAGCATATGTCTATCTTCAATACATCGCCCACTATGAGTGTTTTTACGTTTTAATTTCTTCCAACCATGTCCATTCAAATACTGAGGCAACAGTTTACGAGCTATCTAAGGGCGAATCTTTCATCCCTGTTACAGCCTAGCTAGCGGGCGAAACTATTGCCCCAGATACAGCCAGCAGCAAACCGTTAAGTCGTGTTGAGTTAAGATTTCTGAGAAGGGTGGTTGTGTTTGGAGTTTCCCTGGAAGTGCAACTCGGGTTTCCTTCATTTCGCCTGTGAACTTTTCGTTCCGCAAAATTCACAGTCAAGTTAAGATTGGACGGAAGGGGGATTTGTGTTTCATGCACGTCGCCATTCTTAAATTACGTCTGACAAGAATGTGTTGCACATGCATCTCCATGATAATATAACTAACTTAATAGTAACTTCACAGTCATGTTAAGATTGGACGGAAGGGGGATCTGTGTTTCATGCACGTCGCCATTCTTAAATTACGTCTGACAAGAATTTGTTGCACATGCATCTCCATGATAATATAACTAATAGTCCAGTCAGTGTTTTAAACCCATCATGCCGAGACTTAAAACGGATATTGGTCGTTGTTCATTGACACTGGAGAAAAAAAAGCGCTTATCACGCAATGCATTCTCCCGGGCGAAGCCGGGTCGGGTTGCTAGTACTGTATATATGATGGCTCATATCTTCCGACTGTCAACAATTGGGGGCTCTGATGAATCACGAATGCTAAGTGGGGCTTTGTTCTTTTCAGAGACTCCCTTCAGTGTACTGTAAATATAGTGTAAGGCACTGATAAATAAATATGAAATGAAATGAAACATTATTTAGTTTCAAATTAGCACAGACACAAAGCAACATGTTCAGACAACAATACACTCTCGTTTTTGTGTGGGTGTGCGTCTCCCTATCAGTTCCTAAACGGCTCCAGCTATCGAAATCACACTCCGTATGAATGAAGATCTATACCAGTATATCTCAAGACCATATTTAAAATGGCTTCGTACGAGAACATCGTGCTTTGTTGTTGCTCGATATACTAGTTCTGCTATGCTCAGAATAAACAAATGAACTATTAATTGCTTAGGGGAATTCAACAATAAATTATTTACAAATAGCAATAACATCTTATGTACAGTGTAATCTGATACAATAACGTTTTACAGTAATCAATGCAACCAAACAACTAAACACAGACTTTGTAGTTAACACTGTCACATGACTTGATTACCGTGATTTTCATTGCTCTGTTTGATCCTCGTTTCATTACATTTGAGATAGGAGATTGCCCTGTTTGATTCCAAGTGTGTTATTCAAATTCCTTTTCAATGAGAATTTTCACTTTTGAACCTAAATCCATTCCGATACGGAAAGATGGGCAGCAAAATAACACATTGGCATACTTATGTCGTTTTTGTACACAGTTGGAAATTGCTCCTCTTGGAACTAGTGGCCACAAATTATAGTTATTAGTACTTCATTCACTAGATTCCTGACTGCAAGATCTGTGGCTGAAATGCGTTTCCCTTTTTCTTTCGATTTTCGTAATCTTCCATACGTAGCAATGCTAATAACATTCTCGTACGTCAATTAGGCTAGGAATAAATTCAACAAATTTTGTATTCAACATCAAAATGTACGCCTATCAGGTTCCACTTTTCTATAAACTATGCAAACACATTAATCTTCGTAAGGATTCTTTTGTTAATATATGAGCCAGGATTATAGTATAAGTGCTTTTTGGCAATATCATGCAATCCAACGTAACCGAAGTACAGTATCTTTCTTCCTTTTCCTCTTTCGTTGTAGCCCTTGTGAACTTAATATGTCTTTGCTGTATGCACTAGGTGTATCATTAATTTCGAATAAAAATCACCTTAGCTCATGTACTAAAAGAAAATCAGAGCATTAATGTAATCTATTCAAAAATGAATGATTGAAAATTAGAAACAATAGTACATTATGCAACAAGCCTATAATGGGAACAATTATGACACGAGTATGTTTATAAAACTAGCAAAGAGAGTTTTATAATTTCTATACAAGTGTCTTAATTATCATTATAGGCGAGTAGCATGCGAACGTTTATGTTCGAAGATAATTATAACTTTATTTTAGGTTCGAACATACATATTAATAAATGTCTGTCGAGAAACCACCAGTTGCATTTACTGAACAGAGCGCATGCACTGGGTTTCCAATTGCTTCCAGAACAGAGTGCATGTGTGGATCAAAAACCTTAGCAATGTCATATGTTTTCAGCCTCCATGACATTTTATTGTCGTTATATCAGCATCAGCAATCACTAAAATTGTCGCTGAACTCCAACGAAAGCAATGCCCTGTGTAGAAATTGAGAAATTGGAGTTGAGAATATTATGGTACAGTGCTATTTCATTTGCCATATTTCCCAGTTTATTTATGCCAAAATGTTGGACGGTGCACTTTTCGTATCGGTAATTTGTAAAGAAGGATGGAATGTAGCAAACTTCTGGACGAAGATTCATAAATTTCTTGCATATTTCATAGAATTTTCCTGTTACCGTAATGGTTCGTGCTGATTTTGTCTTTGTGCTTGGGATTGTAACTACAATGGTTGAACCGATAACCTTTACATTGTCAAATTTCAAATCATGTAATTCATGTCATTTGTGTCCGACATGTTTGATTTTGGAAACAAGTGCGTTGAGTGCCGGAGCTATCCTTACAGCTGTATCGTAATGAAAATCTTGAGCTCTGATTGGTGGAGAACCTGTATCATAATGAAACTTCGAACTATAATGAGCCTCACTTTGGAAACCTGCACTTGTTTATTACAAACACTAATCATACACTGGGGCACTCAGTGCCCCAAAAATTATAAGCCTGATTTACATATTACAAACCAATATTTATTGAATTTAGTACAACAACTGGTTAGTCAGGTTTGATTAGACTTACGTAAAAGTTATTTTATACTTTACCATTCTATATTAAGAATACAATAATATGAAAAGAAAAACACTTTATGTTCGACGATGTCGAAACGTAAACATTACTCAGATAACTGTGTCATAATGAGGGTCATTATAACACTATTTTTCATTAAGAAACAGTTTCTCCCATCAATCAGAGCTCAAGAAACAGTTGCTTGACCAATTAGGTGAGGATAGCATCGCACCTGCGCTGAGTTCCAAGGCCTTCTAATTTAAATTTCACTGCGTGGCATAGTGTCACCGTGGGGTAATCGAGGAGGACATGGTCAAATACAAGGTATTCTGTGCACCCCATGCGCTCTGTTCAGTACATAAAACTGGCGAAATCTCAACAGATATTTATGAATATTTATGTTCGAACATAAAATAGTTATAATAATTATCGTCGAACATAAACAGTCGTATGCAACTCGCCTATAATGGTAATTAAGACACTCGTATACTCGTGTCTTAATTATTGCCATTACAGGCTCGTTGCATAATGTACTATCTTACAACATTTTACATACCTCACATTTTAGAGTGTTTTACTGAATGGTATCTCTACAATTGACACAAACCGATAGGATATGATTTTTGCATACAGACGTCTTACACTCTGCACACTTCATAGTGGATTTGGTTTCCTTGGTTCGCGGAAAGTACACAACAAGAAACGTAACACTAATCCTACACTGGGGTACTCAGTACTCGAAAGCCAATCTAAAGCAAAGATTCGATGCGTTACAACAGTGAATAACACGACAACTGATAGACTGTCGAGGACAAGGGAAATTCACGGCTGCTGCAGGCTGTAAGGGTTGCCAAAACAAACCCAGAGCAAAACGAAAATTCTCTCGGTTACTCAGTGCCCCAGTGTAGGGTTACAGGGCTAATATGCAGTTGTATGGCATATCATAATTACATTTCGCCATGGTCGAACATAAACGAAATTTTTTATTTATATTTTTTATGGCATTAGCATTAATTTTATTGGTTCATAATCATTCTTATCATAATGCATTTTTGAGAATTATTAATGTAAATCAAGGGAACAGATCCATTGCTCCAGTTACCTGAAGTTTAGTATCTCGTCCTTTGAGATGAGCCCTGGGTTCGATTCTCGACTCTGATAAGAAATTTAATTCTGTTCTAGGGGTTCGAACCGGTTTCACTCTGCCTCGTGAGGCAAAACTAAGGAGATATCCGTTCGAATACCAACTCAGCTGTCTTAGTAGTGATTTTCATTGGTTTTCCACTTTACTCCAAGCAAATCATGGGATAGTTCCTGACTTAAGGCCACGATCAGTTCCTTCCAAATCCTATTATCAGTTACAAATATGCACACAACTGCAGTCATCACAATGACACGGGTTATCAGACAAATTTCACACACACCTAGGTACACGGCGCTACAGGATCACGATGCCACAAATCCCCTAAAATGGATCAACAACAACTTTGAGCTAACTGCAGTTTGTACTAGACAAGTTATTCTCGGACTTACAAGGCAATTTTTAGCCTATTTTCCTTATTCAGGGTGATATGAGTAACAGTACGTGAGAAATAGATTGCCAGTGAAATATTTCGGGCGGTCAGCATGTTGGATTGTTGTAACATAGCAAAATTTGAAAGGCACGGTCGATATCTGACAAGGCAGATGTATATCTTTACCGAGTTAAATTGAAATCGCGCCAACCGTTTTTTATTTTATTAGGGACACACTGTAATCGTTCAACTCCTCATGAGCGACCAATTGCAATGGCTCAATGGCTCTCATAAAGATCGTTCCCCATTTGGGCGATAATTGTAACGGTTCAATCCACTTGGGCTTCAATAAGTTAATATAACATTTATAATATTCATCAATCTCAACAACCTAGACATTTGGTTTAGGTTGGTGGGGGTTATACACCATAGCGAAGTCATTACCAACGATATATATTCACATTTAACTACACTACTGAACTCCTTGAAATGATAAAACTGGCAAATCTGGTAAAAACAAAATGCATTTTGAAGATATAGCACAGGCAAGATCCTCGTCGTATACAGAATACCCTAACTCACTCCCTATCATATTTACATGGCACAACAATAATGAAACACTCTATAGAACCCTTGGTGATGATGTACATGCTGAAGACTATTGCTATTGATTCTGGGGTAGTTTCTCCCAATGAATCAGGCCTATTGCTTTGCACTTGAAAAACTATCTGGTTTCACTCGCTGCCTAATTCGAATGTTGAATGCATGGCAGTTACTAACCGTATTTAGTTTATCGCTCGAGTAATACATTGTATACTCGTCGATTTGAAGTATTGGACTTCGGATACAGTTTGGTTATACAGAGTCCGCTCCGCACCTCAACTAAAGTGTACCCTAAGCATATAAATGGCTGGTACGTGCCGACTAAATAATGGACCAAGTCCTCGAACCTCGTAATCAGACCTGAGTTTGAGGTACTGCTTATAACTTTTCGAAATAAAAAGACAAGTGTTGTTTTTATACGACTAGGCATGATATTCTCTGATGTGAGAAGTACCACTTATCCAAGCTCTTCAGCTCAAACGCTTTTACGATATTGTACGCGTCTTGTAATCACTAAGTCCCCAGGAGCACAAGTGAACACAACACATATCTCACAAAATGCAAGTCCAAACACTGAACTAACTCCCGAAGCTATACATGAGCCCGACCGATAAAGTCAACTCGTCAAGACAAAAATCTAAGAATCAGACATCCAGCACTCCTCAAACCAAGTAATCGTATCCCCATCCCCTCCACTAACTCCTGTTCCAGTTCCCAAGAACACTCACGAACAATGACAGTAGCCAATGACAATTATGTACAAACATGTCCAACTCCTCCTACTGGAACCGTGGTGCCACATTTCTCTGACTCGCCTACCTCATGACTCACACAGGCCAGAGGCCGGGGCAAATCCCGTCGTCTCAAATTAGACCAACTTCCCAGAAAATTATGAAATATGTTTACTGCACGGCACACCTGGGGTTGACTCACTCACTTGCTACATCACGTAGACTAACGAAATATATTACATTGGGTACAATAATTACCACATCCGACCTGGACTTAGATCCCGCAACAAATGATACGTCTTAAAGCTAAATTGTTGAAATGGTACTAAACGATATCAGAATATACACTCAAATAATTAAATAGAAATAAATAGCAATAAATAACAATATAAACATGATTATTCGAAATAATATGTCTCAAAAGTGAGGGTTCGATCCCTTGACACTATGTATAGTTTAAAAAACACGGACAATAAGTGGTCTCATAGCCTATTTTTTCATAAGATGAAGATGGGCTAAAATGGCTTCCTACACGATAATAATTTACATATTCTGTCACATGATGAATCTCATGCAATCTTCCCAGTTCTTGATCAAATTCGGTATGTTGATCTTCCTCTGTCTGGTGTGAAAATGAAAAAATGTCGTCTTTTAATGACTGAAGCATAAATATATTGCAAATGTATAAAACCCTATAGTTATTATCTCAACGTCAAATGAAGCTTCATCAATTGAGATGATTACAACTTATTAGAATTTCGCAACTTTGAAATAATCTCACTCGATAATGGATCGCAATGGACCCAAGATAATGATGCACTGATCGTCGTATTATATATGCCTGTTCCCATGGCGCTGAAGGCCATGTTGTCCAAGTGCCTAATTGAAACAAAAGCATCTCCTTCTCACGTACCTGCGCCGGCTCTCCATCGGGGGGAGAGAATATACATACCAGCTTTCTTTTTGCCTCTCATCTTCATTTCAATATAATTTGAAGGGATGTGATATTTCTTTCCTGAAGGAATAATAAATCACGCGACGCCAAGAATTATGGTAAACGAAATATAACTCGTGGCTTTGGACTGGTATTTAATTTCACAAATTACCATAATGCGCTGGTTGTATGGATCCGGGAAAGCTAAGACATTACTCTGAGGCTCTCAGTCCCTTCTGTGCAAATCTAGTACGGTATTTAAAGTTATGAGTGGTTACTTTACGCCATAATAAGCTCAAACGCTAAACTATGCAATCATGAGGTCAGAATGAACATGCATGCATAATCAGTTGTACCTCTCCGAGAAAAATATTTATTGACTCTCTATCCAATGCCAACATCCAACACCAGTATTCAGCAAATCTGGCATTATAACCCGCTGGCTCACTCGATGACGTAACGAGCTACTCAGTCTAAATTCAGACGCTTTCTGTACCGGACCATGTGGCTTGATGAACTTACATGGCAGCCAAAGGACATTTCTGTCCTTATTATTGGTAATGGACAGTGATCTATAGAATTCAGCTTGAGAAAAAATAAAATTCTCATAAAAACGTGTCAACGTATTTTATATTCATATCTAACTTCGTTGAAGGATGGATTTTTCTCCCAGAAGCTAAATTTATAACAATTATACAGGTTATATCGCTACTAAAATGTTCCACTGCATGAAAATAGTTTATTAATGAAAGCTTTCCAGTCGGTTAACACAAATTAATTCGTGTAAAATAGTAGTTGGGCTGATGACTGAGAAGGAATAATTACTTCTACGGGTAACCATGCCTTCATACAAGTCAGAATGTTCGGTGGTTTCTCTTCGTACGAGAACATCGTGCTTTGTTGTTGCTCGATATACTAGGACTGTCTTTATTTTCAAATTCCTATGGACTGTATGAAAATAACAGATTGACATACTAAACTAATTTTACTACTAAATGTTTGCTTGTTTTATTCTTATGTCTCGACAGAATCGCCAAAACGATTGAAACATTTGTCGTATCGTTACACCAGCTTTTCAATGCCCCTGGCAAAAAATTCTGCCACCACTGCGGTGGGTACGTCTGGAGAGTCTCCTGAAGTGTTTCCTTTTTAGCGAGGCGTTTCTGCCCAACCATACCTTCAATTCTCGAAAAAGGGGAAAGTCATTCAGTGCTGGTCCAAAACTTCACACTTGAATTCTTTCGCAACGTTGGCACAGTGCAGTCGTGAATGATTTTCACCTATTTCGGGAATTGAAGGTATGGTTGGGTGGCAACGCCTCGCCAAAGAGGAAAATTTTCAGGAGACTCTTCAGACGTACCCACCTCAGTGGCGGCAGAGTTTTTTTTTGTCGAGGGCATTGGAAAGCTGGTGTGACTATACGACAAATGTTTCAATCGTTTTTGCGATTATGTTGCGACATAAGAATAAATCAAGCAAACATTTAGCAGTAAAATCAGTTTGGTATGTCAATCTGTTATTTTTATACAGTCCATCGGAACTTGAAGAAAGAAACAGCCCTCGTAGTAGTTCTGCTATGCTCAGAATAAACACAGGAACTATTAATTGCCTAGAGGAAATTCGGCAATAAATTATCTACGAACATTCATTAACGTCTTATTTACAGTATATTCTGATACAATAACATTTGTATATTAATCAATGCAGCAAACTACCCAGATGAACTGAACTGCGTATGATAGAGCTTGTTCAGTAAGGTTACCCATGTTTTAGAAATATGATGAAAAATTTCATGTTCGTTTTCCGTGTATAAAATAAGCCAAACCTCCCTGGGTTTGAAAAATCAGTCACAAATTAATTTGTGCTGGCCGACTGGAAAGCTTTCTTTAATAGAACCAGGCAACACTGGAAAGTGGCTTCTAATACTTCAATGAATGTAGTTTAGTCTGCTCCTACTTTTTTACCTACTGTTTATCATAGTCCTATATTTATCCAATTTTTATAATTAATGGTATGCAGAGTACATTTGCATAATTATTCCTGTACAACGTTTAATTCCAGCAAACTACCCTGGTGAACTAAACTGAATGTTTCAGAAATATGATGAAAAATGGCATGCTTGTTTTTCAAGGTATAAAATAAGCCAGATCACCCTGTGTTTTAATAGTCAATCACCTGCTTCCTGATGCTCTGAGTTTTCAGTCTCTACACGAGTTTATATATCGCTCTCATCTTCAGACACCCTGTACGCCACTTATTCACACCTGAAGAACTCCAACTCATTAACATTTTATAGTTAAAGAAAGGAAACAACAGAAGAGGGGATGTTCAGAAAATATAAGCGCACTGCGCGACGAATGAAACAACACAATTTAAATGTGAATTTAAGGATCTTATTTTTCATTGCTGATTTCTTGCTCTACATTTTTATTTTATATTTCCTTCCATAAAATGCACATTGAGGAGTAGTTCTTATGATAGAATGAAGCAAGGTGTTCAGTAAAGAACATGTAGCCTACTTTCTCTAAAATGTTTAGGTACGGTTCTAACGCTTTGATTATCAAGGAATATGATTGAATCTTCTTGTGTTGTGAATATGTAAGACTACACATTTACTAAGTTTCGTTCACTTCTTCCAGACGGCTATAAATTAGTCTACCTTTGTGAATAATCCACCAACTCTGAGTCCATCCAACTCTCCAGTGTTGCAATCAGTTAGCAGTCTGATTCTGAAGAAGTAACTGAGGAGATAATATCTTGCGACTATATGCTTAATTGAGACGCATACATACCAGAAGAATAGCGGGAAGTACTCAACGATTTTCAGTGATCACTGAGTGCGTATCACGAAATTTTGCCTACCTTGTTTATTGCATTATCACAACGAGTGTCTGCTCGAACGAGCTGTTATTTGGCTTACAATTTTCATACATTCACAATACGAAGCCACTCATTCTGATGAAAACAGCGAAAAACGATTAGGAGCTTCATCTTAACGTCTCTTCTTTAGAGCTATAATTGTAGCTTATTTTATATCACAGGGATGCATTCTATTTAAAATGCGAATTTGTATGCCTTTCACTCCAGTAGTTGTGACCCCAAACCATGACAAACAGACAAATAAGCAAAAAATAAACTGAGGGTATGTTTGGTCATGCACATTTATGTAGAGACTTGAAGCCATTTTCTTTCCTTTCAGTGTTGCCTAAACAAATTGACTTTCTGTTGCTTTTCAGTCGGTCAACACGATTGTGCCCAATGAATGGGTGGGGTACAAGATACAAATATATAAATACACTCATGGACAAATTTACATGCATTAGTTAATAATTAAAATTCGATGAGATTATAATATGCAGTAGTACTACCATAATCTATGTACGAAAACGTTGCCCCATTTAATTGTGAATATTGACTACCTAATACATGTAATTTTTCCGGGAATGTATTTATATATTTGTATCTTGTACCCCGCCCATTCATTGGGCACAATCGTGTTGACCGCCTGGAAAGCTACAAAAAGTCAACATGCACATTTACCTGAGATAATTGCGAAGTTTTAATCGAAAATTCAAAATGTACGGACAGAAAGTGTCTTTGTATAAAGAGGCACACAATTCAGTTTCATAACTACAGAATAGGGAAGGCAAGTGCACATTTAACTCAGATATCTCTGTGTAATGTAAGTCTGTATTACAATTCCCCTTCCTTTCTAATGCTCACACTAATGCAATCATACAGTTATATTAAACACAGCAACTATTTCACAGCGTGCTCTCAACTAGAGAGAGAAAGAAGTGACCAGCTGATCATCCTGTTTTTACCAATTGGATTGTACGATAAGGTGACAAAACAGCCCAATAAAGGAAATTCTTTGTACAAAACACATTTTATTTGTCAGTAATTGAGAGGGGATTTTGGAACAGTTTGAACTTAATTCAGCAAATCCTGTTTAACAGAAATCCATTTTTTTTTTTTTTAGCGTATGGCTTTTAGTGCCGGGAGTGTCCGAGGACATGTTCGGCTCGCCAGTTTTGTAGCTGCTTCGAGACGGACACCCAATGGGTGAGCTACAAGTACCGTTGGGGAGGGAAGGAGGGAAGTTGGAATGTAAGGACGAGGAGTTGGAAGGTAGCGGCTGTGGCCTATAGTTAGGGACCAACCCCGGCATTTGCCTGGAAGGAAGATGGGAAACCACAGAAGACCATCTTCAAGGTTGCCGGCGGGGGGATTCGAACCTCCTCGCCTCCCGGATGTGAGCGACTGCCATCAGTCATGCCGTAACCACCACGGCTAACTCACCCGGTACAGAAATCCATTAAAATCACAGGTCAATAGTTGGTGCCATTGAATGGAGCATTTACTGAACGGATCAAGCGTATCTCATAATTTTGGCACTCAAAATATCTCCTCACGTTGATTCGTAATTTTGAAGAGTGTTGGGTTTGATTTATCACGTGTTCTGACGTCTTTGTACATAGAATATGGTAGTCCTATTGTATATTATTCGATTTAATCTCATCGAATGAGTTTTATACATTAAGTGAAGTGAAGAGGATGGATATTGGAAGCAACATTGATTTACCAGGTCCAGCGTGAAAAAGGAGCAAATAAACTTGAGAGCGGAACTAATAAACTCAATTGGATCTTCTTGATACTGTTAATTCTGACAGCGCTTTAAAGTTAATCGCTATAGTCTGAATAGTTTCTATCGAGTTAAAAGTGAAATTAAATCTCCAGTGCTTGATATAATTGCGTGTTCTACAAAGCTATAAAAGCATATCGGAAATAATTTAAGAAACAGTCCTTCTTCAGGTAAATTGTAAATTGTTAAGACTATTTGTCGTTATTATTGAATCCTTTAAATAAATGTTACTGCATTTTTGCTTTAGAAACATTACATTGTACTTAGTGATAATAATAATAATAATAATAATAAAATATTAATAATGTCGGTTTACCGTCCCTTATTACTGCTGTGGCTGTAGAGACACCGAGGTATATGATCGTGCCATGAAAGGGATCTTTAACATCCTAGTAATTCTACTGACATGGATATCTTGTATTTAAGCACTTCTAAGTACCACGCGTTTGTGCCACATTTCCATCCCACAACCTTGTGCTCAATAGTTGGAAGTCTTATAATCCCCACCAAGTAGATGATAGGGCCTTTCTACAAAGGGGGAGAGTTTGCCCCAGAAAACTCCAACTAATAGAGGGAGAACAGCAACAAGCATTAGCTTGGATTCAATATAATTAGGGTGAAGCAATAAGACTGAATTATGCGTTAATGTAAGGGGCTGGAGGATTTCACAATTAAACATAATAGGTAACAAATATGCAATTTATTATTATACTGTTTAAGTAAGCAAAACATCAATTAATAACCACTGAAGAAAATACTTGAGCTTCTTATTAAAAAGTTCATGGCAAAGATCAACTTTGTCTTCTTAAAATAGAAGAGGCAATAAAAATGTTCGATAAATGAGTGCTAAAAAACTTATCTTTTGGCGACACTTTAGTGGAGGGTATGTCCGGAGTGAATCATCCCTCAAGCGAAGAAATTTATACAAACAGTCCCGTATCACCATTTGTCAGCCCCAGTAGGCAACCCACTCCACACATTTGAGAGGTATCACTGCTGTTGTTGTGCACTGGAGAGATTGGAGTTTGTTTACAAACTTGTTTTGGTCTTGGCTGATCACGGCGCGTTGCAACTACTGTTGACATTCCTTCCTTGTGCCTTTCCTCAATGCGAGATAGTGCACCATGAAGATTATTACTATTAGTCGAAGATGATGACTCTCTTCTGCGGTACTTGAAAAGTCTTGGCGAGAATATTTGAAGTTTATTGGTCTCAGAGTGGTGACCAAAAGGTAGATTGTCACATGTTGACAGTAGAATGTTGGCCATAGAGTAAGCCCGAAGAATAGCGGCCCAGAGTGGCCCGTAGGTGGCCGAAGAATGGATGAAGAGTGGCACGTCACCCAGAAGATGACTCGAGGTTTTATAGCGGCGAAACCCCGCCGAGGGAGGCAGCTGACCAAAAACACCGCTGCTATTGGTTGGCCAAGGAAATGACGTCACGAGCTCGTGGCGACAGCGGGCAAGCAGCAGACAGGCTCAGTGTAGTCGTTGTAGTGATGTGTTGCGGAAGCCTTAAACACTAGATGAGTAACTATAATATCTATGAATTTGGTGATTAATAACAAGGTTATGCATATAGTTTAAGCAATTAATACATTTACAAAGAAATAATTATCATTCGGGGATCTCGGTAACAAGAAACAAATTTGACCGACAAATGGGCCAAGCTAAACATTGAAAGTATCACGAAAAGTGATCATGCTCCGAGAACTCCGAATGAAAACAAACAAAAGAATCAGCCAAAACAAAGATGGATAACAGACGAGGAGTAAACTAAGACTCGAAAGGCATAACAGAGATAGCAGAGATAGGTCTAGTGTAAAGACCTTTATTAGTTAAAACATCAACAACTCTGACGCGTTTATCACGGCCAAAGTGGCAGTGAATAACTCTGCCTAGGTTCCACACGAGAGGCGGAGATGAGTCTCGAAGAAGAACCATGTCCCCCACTCGTACATATGGTTGAGGAAGCCGCCACTTCTCACGCCTATTTAGCAAGCTGAGATATTCTAACTTCCATCGGCGCCAAAAAGAACAGCGCAAAGATTCTACTTTTCTCCAAAAGATAGGTTGACTAGGATCACAGCGTCGAACCAGCAAGGGCGGAGTAGCAGCAAGCGAGCAGCCAGCATGAAGGTGTTTATAATGAAACTTCTTTATTATAAGTGTAGTGATAGGATGCTTTGAAGGAAGGATGATGGGATGTTTTTTCCCATCCTCACAACTAGACATAGCTAATCTTCCACCCACACGTATTATGCCGTCCTGGTCTAGAAAAGGAGTGAGTGGTGAAAGCCTGCTAGACTTGGGTAAATCTTTACCACTTATAAGAGCTTGCTTTTCAGGAGCAAATACTTCCTGCTGAACAAGCAACAAAACCTTGCGAGTAGCAAATTCTAACTCTACTCTGGTGAGAAAGGGTAGAGGCTTCAATGGTTGATCAATTACTAAATATTTCCACCGGAATATATAAGACACTACACGAATCAATTTATCAAATGAAGAGTATCTCTGAAAAAGGCTAGTAGAAGTAGAAGTAAGATGTGACGTGACAGGGTCAGTGCGGGCATCAGGTACTTCTTCTGCAAATTGATTAGCTAAGCGAGGCCAGCTAGATGATTCCTGACTTAGCCAAGGAGGACCATTCCAGTACAGGTCTGAAGAAATCAATTTTTTAGGCGTGCAACCACGTGATATTATATCCACGGGGTTTTCACGGCTAGGAACATGTCTCCATTGTTCAGAATGAGAAACTTCATGAATCTTAGAAACGCGATTTGCCACAAAGGTATTCCAATGAGAAGAAGGCTTGGAAATCCAAGCTAGTACAATAGAAGAATCGCTCCAAAAAAATGTGCGGGAAAATTTTAACTTTAAACTGACATTTAGTTTAGTAGCTAATTCTGTTGCCATTAAAGCAGAGCATAATTCTAATCTCGGCAATGATACCGTTTTAAGTGGAGCAACTTTTGATTTAGCGCACACTAAATTAGAAAATCCAGGGAAAGTGGCTGAGGAACGTCCTACTATGTATGCACAACAGCCATAAGCCCGTTCTGAACTATCAGAAAATACATGCAGGTCATACTGCTGGCATAAGGGATTAGAAATTAAAAGGCGGGGTATAGAAACCTTGGAGAGATCCAGCAAACTACTGCGATACTCTAACCATTCTTCTAAAAGAGGAAAGGGGAGATTTTCATCCCAGTGAGATTTTAATGACCAAAGCTTTTGCAGGAAAATTTTTGCAACAATAACTATAGGAGCAATATATTGCAAAGGGTCAAAGATCTTTGCGATTTATGACAGAACTTGTCTCTTAGTTACAGGGGGAGATTCTGACAAATGTACCTGATAAGAGAAGGTATCAGAAGAAGGACACCAAAAAACACCCAATGCTTTTACGGCTGCTTCATCAGTAGGAATAGCAACAAATTCATCAACTGGGACCTCGGATGAAAATTTTGATATAAATTCAGTAGAATTTGAAGTCCATTTATGGAGCGGAAAACCACCTCCTAGGAACAGGGATTTCAAATCTTCGCACACAAGGAGTGCTTCAGAAATATTAGGGAAATAATACAAGAAATCGTCAACATAAAATGCCGTTTTTAATGCCTCAGAGGCCAAAGGATGATACAGATGACCATCTTGCTCGGCTAACATGTGGAGAGACCGAATCGCAAGAAAGGCTGAAGGCTTCAGGCCATATGTCACAGTCTTCAATCTAAATATCTTTATGGGTTTGGCACTCTCATCGCGCCACAATATTCTTTGCAGATCTTGCTGCTCAGAATTTACGAGAATCTGCCGGTAGATCTGCTTAACATCTGAGATTACAGCAATAGGAAACCGTCGAAAATTAAGCAAGGCAGAGGTGAGATCTGTTTGAATAGCGGGACCACATTGCAAGGTATCATTTAAAGAGACTCCATTAGAATCTGGTGATGAGCCATTAAAAACTACTCTTATATTGTCTTGTGTTAAAGAATTTTTCGATACCGGGTGATGATTTAGATTAACTATTTCCTTAAAAGGATTGCCAATTTCTTCTGATTTAGAAATTTCCTCCATGTGATTGGATGATTCGTATTCCTCCATAAAGGAAGCATACTGAGTTTTAACAGAAGCATCTCGTTTGAACCGATTTTCAATAGCAAATAGTGCCCTGAGTGCTCTGGAATGCGAGCCCGTGATGGCGGGAGGATTAGGAATACGTGGAAGAGTTACTATAAATCTGCCTTCAGCAGTACGAACAGTGGTTTCCTTGTATAACTTTTCACAAATTTCGTTAGAAGAAGAAGAAGAAGAAGTAGCCTGAACATTTTCAATATCCCAGAACTTGGTCAGCTCTTGACTCAAATCGGCACCAACAAAATAACAATTCGATACAGTTTGAATAGGATTACGGTATATTTGACCACTAGCAATCCAACCAAAATCAGTTTCGCGGAAGAAAACATTAGGAGCCATTTTTACTTTATTGGAATGAAGACATTGCCAAAATACGCTTGAGCTGAAAAGAAGCTCTACGGGCGAAGCTCTGTTGAAATGAGGGTCAGCTAGCTGGACAAAATTCGGGATTTTCCAACCTTGAATAGGATAAGAAGTGCCGGGAATATTGTTGCCTATAGACTTGATAATCAAACAATCTAATTGCAACTGCGTACCAAGATTATTAGAATCCTTCAGATCCACTTTAGCAAAGCTTAAGGATTGCGATTTAGAGCAGTTTATTCCTGTAACCTCTATTGAGGGAGGATGTTTTGGGAGGCCTAACTTTTGTACCAAAGATTCACTTATAAAATTGTTAGTAGCGGCATTGTCTAATAATCCCCTGACAGATACCCATTTCCCGTAAGCATTTTTCAATAGAACCTGCACGGTAGATAATAAAACCTGAACTTTGCCAAGCGAGGTAGAACTTTGAGCATACGACTGCGCACTATTTTGAGAAGTCTCAGAATTAGACTTGGTATTGGGACTGCTTGGTCCTGATAACCGTGATCTTTCATGTCTGTGCAAAAGGGAATGGTGTCTAACCTTACAATGAAAGCATAAACGTTTTGAACGGCAATTGTTTAACATATGCGTTCCTGACAAACAGTTGAAACAATGTTTTTTGTTCGTAATTAACTTTCGTCTTTCATCTACTGATAAAGATTTAAATTCATCACAATTGTATAAATTATGCGATTGCTGACACAGACCGCACGTTTGCATTTGGTTAGGTGACCGAGCATCAACAGGAAGAGCATGTGATCTTAAAATTCTTTGATTAGAACTGCTAACCTTGTCTTTTGAGAAGGCTTTTGAATCTGAAATACTAGATTTTTGATTAGCTATGGCGGAAAAGACTTGGCTTCTAGCCTTCAAAAAGTTAATAATTGCCTCATAAGTGCATTGCAAATGCTGGGAAAGTTCTGTTTCCCAGGCTTTTAATGTACTTGCATCCAATCTTGCAGAAATGAGGTGAACTAGAAATAAATCCCAGTGATTTACAGGTTGGTTTAAATTGGACAATGCTCTGACGTGTAGTTCTGCAGTGTCAATCAACTTACGAAGTGATAAGCTGTTTTCTGCTTGCACGTTAGGTAACTCGAATAAGCTTTTTATATGGCGTTGAATAGATAAACGAATGTTCCCATATCTATCCTTAAGAAGATTCAGAGCAACTTCATAATTATCACTGGTCAAAGAAAGTGCTTGAATCAGGTTAAGTGCGTTGCCTTGAACTGCCAGACGCAAGTAGTGAAATTTTTGAATTACTGGGATAGAAGTATTCTCGTGTACTAAAGAATTAAATAATTCAAAAAATGGCTCCCATTCTATGTCCTTACCAGTGAATTTGGATATTTCTAATTTGGGTAATATAATGCGTGAAGAAGATGTAGAAGATGCTGCAGAAGTTTGATCTTCTTGTTTTTCTTTTAAAGTTAAAGCCCTAATAAGCTGTTTAGCTTCAGCATATCCCTGATAGTATAATTTTTCAACTTCCAACCTATCACTTTGCTAGTCCGGGTGCTGAGTTTCTATGCTGCATTGTATCTCATCATATTTCTCAAAGGCTTGTTCATAATTCTTAAGCCTCTGCGAAATTATGTCAAGATTACGCTCTTGGGGTTCAAGCTCCGTTAAAAAAGTACGAAACCGTGTGAGCTTGCCCTTACAAGAGGCTCTGGCGTTGCTGAGTTTTTCATCAAGGTTAGGCATGTTAAAAGTTGTTCGTTACTCACGTCAATATTGTGACTTCGAGTACTGGAAGCCAGAGGATGACAGCTTGCTAGGTAGTAAGGTTTAGTCTGATGCGGAAGAAACCGGCTTAGCTTACGTTTCTCTCCTCCTCTGCTGAACATGCGCCTCAGGCTGAAACTTACAATTTGAATTAGTGTTGAAACACAATAAACAAAAATTGTTAATATTTAATGTGAAATCCAAGATATGAAACTTGTAACATTCCCAGGGTGCAACAGATATGTTTCCCGGGTTTCGGCACCATACATATGGTGGAGTTTGCCCCAGAAAACTCCTACTCATAGAGGGAGACCAGTAACAAGCATTAGCTTGGATTCAATATCATTAGGGTGAAGCAATAAGACTGAATTATGCGTTAATGTAAGGGGCTGAAGGATTTCACAATTAAACATAATAGGTAACAAATATGCAATTTATTATTATACTGTTTAAGTAAACAAAACATCAATTAATAACCACTGAAGAAAATACTTGAGCTTCTTATTAAAAAGTTCATGGCAAAGATCAACTTTGTCTTCTTAAAATAGAAGAGGCGACACTTTAGTGGAGGGTATGTCCGGAGTGAATCATCCCTCAAGCGAAGAAATTTATACAAACAGTCCCGTATCACCATTTGTCAGCCCCAGTAGGCAACCCACTCCACACATTTGAGAGGTATCACTGCTGTTGTTGTGCACTGGAGAGATTGGAGTTTGTTTACAAACTTGTTTTGGTCTTGGCTGACCACGGCGCGTAGCAACTACTGTTGACATTCCTTCCTTGTGCCTTTCCTCAATGAGAGATAGTGCACCATGAAGATTATTACTATTAGTCGAAGATGATAACTCTCACTGCGGTACTTGAAAAGTCTTGGCGAGAATATTTGAAGTTTATTGGTCTCAGAGTGGTGACCAAAAGGTAGATTGTCACATGTTGACAGTAGAATGTTGGCCGTAGAGTAAGCCCGAAGAATAGCGGCCCAGAGTGGCCCGTAGAGTCGTGGCCGAAGAATGGATGAAGAGTGGCACGTCACCCAGAAGATGACTCGAGGTTTTATAGTGGCGAAACCCCGCCGAGGGAGGCAGCTGACTAAAAACACCGCTGCTATTGGTTGGCCAAGGAAATGACGTCACGAGCTCGTGGCGACAGCGGGCAAGCAGCAGACAGGCTCAGTGTAGTCGTTGTAGTGATGTGTTGCGGAAGCCTTAAACACTAGGTGAGTAACTATAATATCTATGAATTTGGTGATTAAAAACAAGGTTATGCATATAGTTTAAGCAATTAATACATTTACAAAGAAATAATAATCATTCGGGGATCTCGGTAACAAGAAACAAATTTGACCGACAAATGGGCCAAGCTAAACATTGAAAGTATCACGAAAAGTGATCAGGGAGAATTAGAAGATGGAGCAGAGAGATAAGCAACAGATCGGCGATTTAGAGATCATTGGAGTGCAAACCAGTATGACAGATAGACGTATGCTGGAAACGTGGTCACGAATTGAAGTGTGTGTTGTCGTGCGTTATGAATCGGTGCGTGGAACTAGTGCTTCAGATATTCATCGCTGCCTACAGACGGCATGTCCCATCAAATGGTTGGGCGCTGGTGTTCAATGTTTAGTGATGGAGGGCAGAGCGTGGAGGAAGACAATCGACCTGGGAACGCCTCCACGATAGTGCCTGTAACAAACATCGGCAGAGTGCATGAAATGGTGTTAGCCTACAGGCGTTAACTGTGTCTGATGTCGCATATACATTGGGTGTTGGACGTGCTCAAGTTTACAACATAAGTAGGATATAAAGGCCGGTTCTAGCGCAGGGGCTAATGCGCAAGATGGCCGCCGCGCGCAATCAGTCCTATGTTATTCTTATGGAGAGGTCATTTAGAGCTGACGCAAGGGCTAATGCGCAAGATGGCTGCCAAGCCCTGAGACCGTGAATGACGTCACAGGGGGAGTTCGACCGTGTTGTCGCTAAATAGAATATTTATTATTATTATTATTATTATTATTAATTTTCTTAGGTAATTATTGATTGATAGCTTGCCACGGTGGGTGAATGGTTATCGTGTCGGACTACTAACCCCAAGCTTGCAGATTCGCTCTTGGTCGTGGTAAGTGATTTTTGAAAGTTGGCAAAAATTAAGACACGCATGCCATACGATGTAGGCATGTAAAAGAACCCAGGGAGAGGTCGGCTATGTAGTTGCTAAATGGAATATTTATTATTATTTATTATTATTATTATTATTAGGTAATTATTGATTGATTATGTACAATCAAGACCAGCCTTATATTCCCCCACTTTATGGTGTAGTGGCTAGCATTCTTGGCTGTTACTGTGGAGGCTCGGGTTCGAGTCCTGGCTCTGTCAAGAAATTTAATTCTAGGCTGAGGGTTGGAATGGGGTACACTCAACCTTGTGAGGCAAAACTGACAGGAGCTGGCTTTTGATTCATACCGCTGCCATTCTGCCTAACCCAACTTTACCTAACCTAACCTAACCTAATCTAACCTAACCTTACCTAACCTAACCAGATCCCACCTTACCTAACCTAACCTAACCTAACTTCAAAACGTGTCGAAAGGAATGTCTGAAAATTTTCACTAACACATAGTACACGTTCACCATACATTGTGTCCACTTTTAGAATGTTAATGATTCGGAAAAGAGTAGGCATTGGTAATTCAGTGAGCTTTTTTTTTCTCTCTAATCAACAGTTCTGCCCCCATAGCATTGAGAATATTTATTGTAGTAGCCTATAAAGAAACAAAAAAATCATATCTATTACAGTTTAGCTATAAGTGGCCAGAACCACTATAACATTTTATACTAATAAGGAGATTTCCATAATGATAAGAAGAAAGAGCTTACCATAATGATGGATTGTGTGTAAGTAAACGTCTTTTGCTGCATGATGCCACTACTAAACTGATATTCATACAACGGACAAGTGAGTTCATGTTTCGCTGGCGTAATCGTATGTTCCCACGCACTTCCTGTGTGTTGCACGCGCCGTAGTGGCTAAATTTGAAACTAGATGAGATGATTTGCTGACGTAATCGTATGTTCCCCTGCACGCACACGCAGGCCCCTGTAGACGGATCCTTGTGGACGAGTCCCTGTGGACGGGTCCCTGTGGACGGGTCATTGTTGACGGGTCCTTGTGGACGAGCCCCTGTGGACGGGTCCTTGTGGACGAGCCCCTGTGGACGGGTCCTTGTTGATGGGTCCTTTTTTTGACTAATCCCTTTAGACCGGTTCCTTTTGACTGGCTCATGACCCCTAATGCTATAATGAAATCAAACGTTGTTCCACATGATACGCAAGCAAAGAGCCGATCGCTACTATGAATTAACATGTTTGTTTTTGTTTTGTTTTGCACTTGTTTTTTTTTAAGAGGGCGGGCTTTTTGAATACAGATTTATAGATGAGTTATTTTTTTTAATTACCAAAAGATCCAAAACTAATAGGTCATTAGCTTTTTGAATATTTCATGAACCAATAAGGCTAGGGACTTGTATGAGAGGTCGTTGGACTTGAGGTGACATTCTTTTTTTGAATGTATTATTTATTTTTTGTCAAAAAGGGCTTAACTACACTTTTGTTAATATCTCGCTAACTAATAATCAGAGAGGGTTAAGTGAGGTGTCATAGGACTTAGAATGGTCAACCCTTTCCCATGGCCAATGCATTTACCAAAAATACCCAATACATCAAGGTCATTGACCTGAGATTTTATAAACTAATAATCGGGTACGAACATGTGAGATGTTTACCATGTGTGATGAAACATAGCTAGGTAGAGAAAGAATTAGTGTAGGTGACTGACAAGTCTTTTACCATTGAAACTTGTTTTCAGATCAAACTGCAGTATAGAGAGAGTATAGGTTGCAGGTATGGGTTAATAAATGAGAAACGGTGTACGCAAACTCTGATTTATCAAGAATTAAGAATAGACTATCTTTATTTGATTTGGTTAAAGAGGATAGCTAAAACACAAAAATGCTCAGTGGTTACCGAGACAAAATGATCGCTACACACAACATGCTTTAAATACTTGAGGCTAATAATCAATACACACACACTCGCTTGTTCTAAACTAAACTGTGTTGCTGTCAGTGCTCAGACAGTAGGCTTATGACGAAATGCATTGCTAACAGAAATATAATCATTTCCGGTTATCTAATGTTACCAGCTATCCATTTATTTATTTTTGTGTTGCAGTGGTAAGCACTTTTAGCTCTTGTATTGGTAGCCTTAACTCGATTTCCAGGTCTGAGGCCTAGAACGAGTCGAACTAAGAAACAAGGGCATGGTAGTGCAGTGGTTAAGCTGTTAGCCTTTCACCAGAGGGTTCGATTTCAGGTTAATATGCATGTCATAAACATATTAAACAAAACAAAACAGAGATAACGTTTAAAACTGATTACATTTGTGACTTTTCAAATTATTACTTGGATTACAAATACAAATCAAAAGGGGTCAATCAACAGGGTTCAATCAGTTAAGCTACGGCAGCCATTTTGGAACTTTTTGATTACGCCTCGTAGGGTTAGGTTAGGTTGAGTTAAGCTACGACCGCCATCTTGGGACTTTATGATCACACCTCGTAGGTTTAGGTTAGGTTAGGTTAGGCTAGGTTCAGTTAAGCTATGACCACTATTTTGAAAAATTTTTGATCGCACCTCGTAGGTTTAGTTTAAGTTAGGTTAGGTTAGATTAAGTGAAGCTACGGCCGCCATTTTGGAACTTTTTGATCACACCTTGTAGGTTAGGTTAGGTTAGGCTAGGCTAGGTTAAGTCGCAGCCACATTTTTGGAACTTTTTGATCACACCTCGTAGGTCAGGTTAGGTTAGGCTAGGTTAAGTTAAGCTACGGCCGCCATCTTGTTAGGTTAGGCTAGGTTAAGTTAAGCTACGGCCGCCATCTTGTTAGATTAGGCTAGGTTAAGTTAAGCTACGGCCGCCATCTTGTGTGGAGGGTGTGGAGGTGGAGGTCACAGAACCGCTACAATACCACTACTGCACAGTTTTTGTCCTAGGGTCCTGAAATTTATTTTTGGGGTAGAGGGGGTAAAGACCTTTCATTTACGTTAAACAAACATTTTTGTAAAATTCTTAGTTTCCAAAATATAGACAATTTTGAAAATTGGACTTTTTTCGGAAAAATGTTAAGTTTTGTTTTAACGTTAAATAACTTAAAGACCATTTGTTTGAGTCTATATATGACTTTTTAGAATGATAAATTTTCAAAATATCGCCTACTTTCACAATTAAACATTTTTGGATTTTGTCCCAGAGATCTGGGACTTGGTTTGTGGGTAGAGGGGGGTAAATACCTGTCATTTATGTCAAACACACTTTTTTGTAAAATTCCTAGTTTCCAAAATATAGTCCATTTAAAAAAAAATAACATTTTTGGAAAAAATGTCAAAAATTCCATATTTTGTTCTAACGATTAAGGATATAAAAGCCATTGGTTGAGTCTATATATGACTTTATAGAATGATTAGTTTTCAAATATATAGCCTACTTTCGAAATATTTTTTAGAAAATTTAAAAAAAATATAATATTTTTCGACTAAGAATGGGGTAAACGTAGGTGTTAGAGTTAACATATGACTTTATATGATTTTTTTTAGTTTAAACATATAGTCTACTTTCCCCCATTCACCTTTTAAAAAAAAAATGTTCTTGACTTTGCATGGGATAGAGGTAAGAGTACAAGTTGAGAGTACCTTAGAGTACTTAAGATTTTTTTTGAAAGTTTAGTGTGTTGTTGTTGCTTAAAAACATGGCAGTAAGCATTATGTTGTGATAAAATGGACTGATATACTTTCCAAGACCGAGAGAAAAATCCACTAAATGCATTGACAAAATAACTTGTCAAATAAGCCAACACAAAATGCCCAGCATAAGACCCCGCACATAAACTAACACATAAGCTAATTTGAAAAATGTTAAACACTTGCATGGTATTACATTTTAAGTAATGCATGTTAAACATTAACTCACTTGTCTGTTGTATGAAAAGGACTCGTCAACAATGACCTGTCAACAATGAACACTGCTTGCACATTTTTAATTACTACCCACCTCTCTCCACTCCTAATGCAAAATGAACATGTAAAACACAAATTGGAAAAATCCATGTTTCCATATTGACAAATAGAAAAAAAAAAACATTAAACTGAAATTGTATAAACTGTTAATGGGAATTTGGTAAATTGATAAATGAAAAAAAATTGGAAAATCCATGTTTCTATATCATGAAATTGAAAACCTTTAAACTGACATTTTAAGAACTGTAAATGGGAAATTGTGAAATTGATAAATGTGTAAACTGGTCATACTAAATATGAGGAAGAACTATTGGATATAGAAAATGAGCTTTGTCATGCTAAAATTATTGTGTAATGAATCCATGTAACCGCTTAAACTATTTCTTAACAATACATGTAATATTTTCTACCACTTTGCTACCACTTTTCTAGTTTGCTACCACTTTTCTACCACTTTGTTACCACTTTTCTAGTTTGCTACCACTTTTCTGCCACTTTGCTACCACTTTTCTGCCACTTTTCTACCACTTTTCTACCACTTTGCTACCACATTGCTACCACTTTTCACTTTGTTACCAATTGTCTACCACTTGTCTACCACTTTGCTACCACATTTCTACCACTTTTCTAACACTTTAAACTGTACATATTAAATATAAAAGCCAACGCTAAATAATTCTATTACCAGAACAGATATAACCTTTATAGTGTGCAAATCATACTAACAGGTTAGTTGTAAAATGTTAAACACTTGCATGGTATTACATTTTAGTTAATGCATGCGAAACATGAACTCACTTTTCTGTTGTATGAAAAGGACTCGTCAACAATGACCTGTCAACAATGGACACTGCTTGCACATTTTTAATTACTACCCACCTCTCTCCACTCCTAATGCAAAATGAACATGTAAAACACAAATGGGAAAAATCCATGTTTCCATATTAACAAATAGAAATAAACAACAACATTAAACTGAAATTTTAAAAACTGTAAATGGGAATTTGGTAAATTAATAAATGTGAAAACAACAAATTGGAAAATCCATGTTTCTATATCATGAAATTGAAAAACTTTAAACTGACATTTTAAGAACTGTAAATGGGAAATTGTGAAATTAATAAATGTGTAAACAACAAAATGCAAAATCCATGTTTCCATATTATGAAATTGAAAAACTTAAAACTGATATTAAAAAAAACTGAAAATGGGGAATTGGAAAATTGGCATATGTGTAAACAACAAAATGAAAAAAAAAATCCAGTGGGGTAGTAATCATGTTGTACAGTAACGTATAAGACTAGCATAAGAATAATTGCATGACATGTAAAAAACACAAATTGTAAAAAAAATCCATGTTTCCATATTAACAAATAGAACAAAAAACATTAAACTGAAATTTAAAAAAAAACTGTAAATGTGAATTTGGTAAATTGACAAATGTGAAAACAACAAATTGGAAAATCCATGTTTCAATATCAAGAAATTGAAAAACTTTAAACTGACATTTTAAGAACTGAAAATGGGAAATTGTGAAATTAATAAATGTGTAAACAACAAAATGCAAAAATCCATGTTTTCCATATTATGAAATTGAAAAAAACAACTAAAAACTGACATTAAAAAAACTGAAAATGGGAAATTGGAAAAATTGACATATGTGTAAACAACAAAATGAAAAAATGAAAATCCGTTTGGGTAGTGATCATGTTGTACAGTAACCTGTAAGACTAGCATAAGGATAGTTGCATGTACCTTATATGCTTTGGGTATGCGCATTAGCCTTTGGATTAGATTAAGTTAGGTTTGGTAAAGTTAGGTTTAATGAGGTTAGGTATGTGACCTTGTTGTTTACTCTTTTAGGAAAATGTAAAAAAGTAAAATCTAAAAATCAAAAAAAATAAATCTTAAATTTAAAATGTAAAATCTAAAATCTTTAAATGAGGTTTGTGCTGGTTATGACAACAAGTTTATGATTTAGTCAATGTTGATGTGTGGTATCCAATTACTACTGACTTTGCATAATCATCACCCTTGTCTTGATCAGCACCTTGGGTTTCAAATTACTGCAGCGTTAATCGTAGCAATAGAACTGTGCGCTCTCTGCCATGTCAGCAACATGACACCGGAAGGAACACCTGCGTAATATCCAATGACTGCTAACTTTGTATAATCATCACCCATTGTCTTAATGAACACGTAGGGTCTCAAATTACTGCAGCGTAGTCATAGCAACAGAACTGTGTGCTCTCTGCCATGTCTGTAATATTACACAGGAAATAACAAGACGTCTTACTGTACATACCATCTCCTCAGTTTTAACATCTTAAGAACAAGTATTATTCTCTTTCAACTACAAATGACTCGTTAGATCACATCCATCCACCAAGTTAGATCCCTTGACCTGCTCTCAAATGGCATGTGCCTCGTGTACTAGGGTGTGTGCATTAGCCCTAACCTAACGTTACGTACGAACTAAACAGAATGTGACTTGTTAGCTCTTATTGTGCACGTGCACAGGTGAACAATTGTGTGTTAGGTCGTATTACACATGAACTTGCATTTTCTCTCGTAAGTGCATTTCTCTGTTCCACAAGATACAAATTTGATTGCTGGATTGTATCCTGCACTGTTTATGCGATATAGCTTTGCCAGGTAGTTCTCTACATATAGCAATTTTACCACTGCTCTACCTAAGCCTTTTGCTCTTTTGGCTTTCTTACAGTCGAGTGTGTGATAGACAGCATTAACTGTATATCAAACCCAGTTCACCTTTGTATTTGTAATCCAAGTAATAATTTGAAAAGTCACAAATGTAATCAGTTTTAAACGTTATCTCTGTTTTGTTTTGTTTAATATGTTTATGACATGCATATTAACCTGAAATCGAACCCTCTGGTGAAAGGCTAACAGCTAAACCACTGCACTACCATGCCCTTGTTTCTTAGTTCGACTCGTTCTAGGCCTCAGACCTGGAAATCGAGTTAAGGCTACCAATACAAGAGCTAAAAGTGCTTACCACTGCAACACAAAAATAAATAAATGGATAACTGGTAACATTAGACAACCGGAAATGATTATATTTCTGTTAGCAATGCATTTCGTCATAAGCCTACTGTCTGAGCACTGACAGCAACACAGTTTAGTTTAGAACAAGCGAGTGTGTGTGTATTGATTATTAGCCTCAAGTATTTAAAGCATGTTGTGTGTAGCGATCATTTTGTCTCGGTAACCACTGAGCATTTTTGTGTTTTAGCTATCCTCTTTAACCAAATCAAATAAAGATAGTCTATTCTTAATTCTTGATAAATCAGAGTTTGCGTACACCGTTTCTCATTTATTAACCCATACCTGCAACCTATACTCTCTCTATACTGCAGTTTGATCTGAAAACAAGTTTCAATGGTAAAAGACTTGTCAGTCACCTACACTAATTCTTTCTCTACCTAGCTATGTTTCATCACACATGGTAAACATCTCACATGTTCGTACCCGATAATTAGTTTATAAAATCTCAGGTCAATGACCTTGATGTATTGGGTATTTTTGGTAAATGCATTGGCCATGGGAAAGGGTTGACCATTCTAAGTCCTATGACACCTCACTTAACCCTCTCTGATTATTAGTTAGCGAGATATTAACAAAAGTGTAGTTAAGCCCTTTTTGACAAAAAATAAATAATACATTCAAAAAAAGAATGTCACCTCAAGTCCAACGACCTCTCATACAAGTCCCTAGCCTTATTGGTTCATGAAATATTCAAAAAGCTAATGACCTATTAGTTTTGGATCTTTTGGTAATTTAAAAAAATAACTCATCTATAAATCTGTATTCAAAAAGCCCGCCCTCTTACAAAAAAAAAAAACAAAACAAGTGCACATGCGTAAAAACAAAACAAAAACAAACATGTTAATTCATAGTAGCGATCGGCTCTTTGCTTGCGTATCATGTGGAACAACGTTTGATTTCATTATAGCATTAGGGGTCATGAGCCAGTCAAAATGAACCGGTCTAAAGGGATTAGTCAAAAAAAGGACCCGTCAACAATGACCCGTCCACAGGGGCTCGTCCACAAGGACCCGTCCACAGGGGCTCGTCCACAAGGACCCGTCAACAATGACCCGTCCACAGGGACCCGTCCACAGGGACTCGTCCACAAGGATCCGTCTACAGGGGCCTGCGTGTGCGTGCAGGGGAACATACGATTACGTCAGCAAATCATCTAATCTAGTTTCGAATTTAGCCACTACGGCGCGTGCAACACACAGGAAGTGCGTGGGAACATACGATTACGCCAGCGAAACATGAACTCACTTGTCCGTTGTATGAGTATCAGTTTAGTAGTGGCATCATGCAGCAAAAGACGTTTACTTACACACAATCCATCATAATGGTAAGCTCTTTCTTCTTATCATTATGGAAATCTCCTTATTAGTATAAAATGTTATAGTGGTTCTGGCCACTTATAGCTAAACTGTAATAGATATGATTTTTTGTTTCTTTATAGGCTACTACAATAAATATTCTCAATGCTATGGGGGCAGAACTGTTGATTAGAGAGAAAAAAAAAGCTCACTGAATTACCAATGCCTACTCTTTTCCGAATCATTAACATTCAAAAAGTGGACACAATGTATGGTGAACGTGTACTATGTGTTAGTGAAAATTTTCAGACATTCCTTTCTACACGTTTTGAAGTTAGGTTAGGTTAGGTTAGGTAAGGTGGGATCTGGTTAGGTTAGGTAAGGTTAGATTAGATTAGGTTAGGTTAGGTTAGGTAAAGTTGGGTTAGGCAGAATGGCAGCGGTATGAATCAAAAGCCAGCTCCTGTCAGTTTTGCCTCACAAGGTTGAGTGTACCCCATTCCAACCCTCAGCCTAGAATTAAATTTCTTGACAGAGCCAGGACTCGAACCCGAGCCTCCACAGTAACAGCCAAGAATGCTAGCCACTACACCATAAAGTGGGGGAATATAAGGCTGGTCTTGATTGTACATAATCAATCAATAATTACCTAATAATAATAATAATAATAAATAATAATAAATATTCCATTTAGCAACTACATAGCCGACCTCTCCCTGGGTTCTTTTACATGCCTACATCGTATGACATGCGTGTCTTAATTTTTGCCAACTTTCAAAAATCACTTACCACGACCAAGAGCGAATCTGCAAGCTTGGGGTTAGTAGTCCGACACGATAACCATTCACCCACCGTGGCAAGCTATCAATCAATAATTACCTAAGAAAATTATTAATAATAATAATAATAATAAATATTCTATTTAGCGACAACACGGTCGAACTCCCCCTGTGACGTCATTCACGGTCTCAGGGCTTGGCAGCCATCTTGCGCATTAGCCCTTGCGTCAGCTCTAAATGACCTCTCCATAAGAATAACATAGGACTGATTGCGCGCGGCGGCCATCTTGCGCATTAGCCCCTGCGCTAGAACCGGCCTTTATATCCTACTAACATGATTCACGAAGTATTGATATATAGGAAGGTATCGGCAGGATGGCTGCTGAGACAGATCATCTTTGATCACAAGAATGGTAATTAGTCTCGAACATTTTTAGTGGTACAGACAAACCTAAATGAACAACTTTTATACCAGATCACAGGCATAGATTCTCAGTGAGATGATGACATATCAACTTTGATAGAGTTAGTACCGGGCGATGTATCATGGAAACATGCACATGGGGATCGAACCCTCTAGGCCGGAAAACCAATTTTGGTTCATTTTGTTTTATTCTGCAATGACGATTCGGCGTAGGTCCTGCAGATTGTGAGGTTGCTCTGGACGCCAATAAACTGCTTGTTTCAATCTATCTCAGACATGTTCAATTCGGTTTAAGTCAAGGGAAGGCCACTCCAATCGGGTGATACTTGTACGCCGCGATCTTCATTCTTTATGTCTTTTCCGACAAATACTCTTAAGTTCCTCTCCAGCTTACCTGCATTCTCAGTTTCACTGCCTCTCACACGAACATAGTCTTGGTACAAGGTCAAAAAAAAAAAAAAAAAAGATTCACTCATGCTCATACCTATACACCGCACGGTACGCTACACTAACTCCTTCGTAGTTTCTACTGCACGACTGTGGAACAACCTGCCGCGCTCTGTCAGAGGAGTAACACCGTCCAGCTTCAGGCAGCAATGCCAGCTGTACATATCACAAAAGAAATGAAAGCTGAACTCAACACGTCAAATATTTTAATCCTTATGCTGAGTTATATTCGTGTTTCTAATTTACATTTTATTTATTTTCTGTTTAGTTACATGAATGTTTTCTTACATAATTTTAAATGCGCAATGCAAAATCAATATTAGGCTATAGTAATAACTCATCCATGATGCTTATCATCATCATCATCATCAACATCATCACATCATCATTAGGTTCTGTTTTATTAGTGTTTGTGTTTCCCTATTATTTTCTTACTTAAGCAATAATTAACTAATTACAATAATTTTTCCTACACCATGCTTACCTGCCATTATATGTATTGTGATCGGATCTGAAATGTATTCCTGTTAGATTTATGTACCATTGTTAAGTTCTGCAAATAATGTAATAATATATTAATTGTAAAATCTGGTTAGATGGAAGAGAGGGGGCCAATGGCCCTAATCTTGCCAGACAAAATAAAGCTATCTATCTATCTATCTATCTACGTACGCTGCTAGTACGTGCTTACGAGATCTGCACGATGGACGCCAAAACTATCGTCTATTAAGCTGAAGCCCTCGCCAAACTCCTGGTGATGTAGTTCCATTGTTGACTGAAGATATTTTCCCTGTACTGTTGAGCACTTTGAGTTCCTGAAACATCAACGGGAGGCGCATGGTGACTCCCTGTTATACCATTCACAAACTCCAATTCACTACCCCTCTGCTGCACACTGTTAGCGCCGTATTGTCAACGCCATCAAAGTTACCGTGTTCCCTCCAAACACATCGTCTTTGATCGCCAGGGGTGAGGCATACGTGACAGTCGTTGGTAAACAGCAGTAGTGTGTTTTGGCCGGTTCTATATCCTCCACCTCCACACCCTCCACTCAAGATGGCGGCAGCCCGATATCTCTCGAACGCATGGTCAGATTTTGACGAATGAGGTGTCATTGAACTCGGGCTAACACCCCCTTTCCAATGAACAACATATTTCCACTCCAAAATAAAACCTACCCCTACTAGGGGGTGAAATTGTATTTTTTTTAGAGAATCTCTCTTTCCAATTGCAACATGTGAGAGTTTGAATGTCGATATGGAATGAAACGTTGTTCTACATAAAGTGCATATGTTCGGTGGATAGCCACTATGAATTAACATGCTTGTTTTCTGTTTTTACGCATGCCCACTTATGGCTTTTGTAAGAGGGTGGGGGAGCGGATCCCTATGGATGGGTTATTGTTGACGAGTCATTGTTGGCGGAGGTCATTGTTGTCGGGTCATTGTGGACGAGTCCTTGTGGACAAGTCCTTGTTGACAGGTATTTGTGGACAAGTCTTTGTGGACAGGTCAATGTTGACAGGTCCTTGTGGACAAGTCCTTGTGGACGAGTCCTTGTGGACAAGTCCTTGTGGACAAGTCCTTGTCCCTTTGGACTGATCCCTTTGGACGGGTCCCTTTGGCCTGGTTACTACGGACTAGCCCATGAATTTATTTAAATTATGTCAAAGGGCCTAACTACATTTCGCGTGTGTTGAACTGACGTTGTTCACTAATCCCCGACTACTATAATGGGATAACGATATGAAAGGAAAGTGACGAAATACATGTGAACACGTGTGAGATGACCTAATTACCGTCCTCCTTGTGAAACAAGTCACATCGTGTTTTGGTTCATACGTGAGAAAATGCAAGTTCATGTGTAATATGACCTAACACACAAGTGTACACATGTGCACGTGCACGATAAGAGCTAACAAGTCACAACCTGTTTTGACAGTGGTGGGAATAAGGCTAGAGACATGTACAAGTAGTCAAATTACTCCGGCAGACAACCCCTTTCCTATGGATAACTTATTTCCACTCAAAAATAAAATCTACCCCTACTAGGGGGTGAAATAATAATTTTTAGGTAAAAGTCGCTTTCCATGTGCAACATGTGGGAGTTTGTATGCCAATATGAAATTAAACTCGTTCCACATAAAGTGCATGTATACAACTGAATGCCGCTATGATTTATCATTTTTGTTTTTTTGTTTTATGAATAAGCCATTGGGGTTTTTGTAAGAGGGCGGGCTTTTTGAATAATGATTTATAGATACGTTTTTTTTACAAATTAACCAAAGATCCAAAAACTAATAGGTCATCGGCTTTTTAATATCTTATGAACTAAGAAAGCTAGGGACTTGTATGAAGGGTCGTTGGACTTGGGGTGACGCCCTGTTTTTGAATGTATTATTCATTTTTTGTCAAAAGGGCCTAACTGCACTTTCGTTAATATCTCGCTAACTAATAATCACAGAGGGTCAAGTGAGGTGTCATAGGACTTAAAATGGCCAACCCCTCCCCATGACCAATGAATTTACCAAAAAACAGCATGGTCATTAACCTAAGATTTTATCAACTAATAATCAGAGAGGGACAAGTGAGGTGTCACAAGACTCAGGATGGCCAACCCTTTTCCATGACCAACGAATTTACCCAAAATACCCAAAACAGCAAGGTCATTAACCTAAGATTTTATCAACTAATAATCAGAGAGGGACAAGTGAGGTGTCACAAGACTCAGGATGGCCAACCCTTTTCCATGACCAACGAATTTACTCAAAATACCCAAAACAGCAAGGTCATTGACCTATGATTTTATAAACTTATCAGTAGAGAGGGCCAAGTGAGGTGTCATAGGACTACGAATGGTTAACCCTTTCCCATGACCAATGAATTTACCTCAAAAATTCAAAACAGCAAGGTCATTGACCTGAGATTTTATAAACTAATAATCGGATATCAACATGTGAGGTGTCATAGGACTTAGAATGGTCAACCCTTCCCCATGGCTAATGAATTTACCCAAAAATACCCAATACATCAAGGTCATCGACCTGAGATTTTATAAACTTAATCGGATATGGACATGTGAAATGTTTACAGTGAGTGATGAAACATAGCTAGGTAGTGAAAGAATTATTGTAGGCTACATGTATGGTGACTGACAAATCTTTCACCATTGGACCTTGTTTTCAGATCAAACTGAAGTACAGAGAGAGTATAGGTTGTAGGTATGGGATAATAAATGACAAATGGTGTATACAAAATCTGATTTATCGATTCAAGAAATAAGAGTAGACAATCTTTAATTGAATGGTTAAAGAGGATAGCTAAAATCCAAAATGGTGACTACATTGAACTAAACTGAACCAAGTTGAATCAAACCCAACCAAACCGAACCAAACTTAATCAAAAACAAGCCAATGGTTTAAGTGTAAAACTTGTGGGTGAATGTGGCCATTGGTAATGTCAGAAGGGAAAGGGATAACGCTCTACCTATAGAGGGTAAGGTAAAGCTAGTGCATGATGCTAATGCACACACACAAGCACATGAACCACACACAACTATCCTATGCAGTTATTATGGGTTGACTGTTAAAACTTGCTCAGTGGTTACTGGGACAAAATGGTCGCTACACACAACAAGCTTTAAATACCTGAGGCTAATAATCTATACACACACTCACACACACTTGTTCTAAACTATCTTGGTGGCAGAGCTCACACAGTAGGTAAATGACAGAAATGCTTGGCTAACAGAAATACAATCATTTTCGGTTGTCTAATATTACCAGCTAAACATTACGTGCTATAGTAGTGAGCACATGTGCCTCTTTCACTAGAGATCTTAACTCGATTTCTAGCTCTAAGGCCTAGAACGAATCAAACTAAGAAAAAGGGTATGGTGACGCAGTGGTTAAACTGTTAGCCTTTCACTAAGGTAGACTAGGGTTTGATTTTAGGTTAATATGCATGTCATAAACAAACAAATAAAAGCAGAGATAATGTTTAAAACTGATTACACTTGTCTCTTTTCAAATTATTACTTAGATTACAAATACAAACGTGAACTGGGTTTGACATACAGTTAATGCTTCCTATCACATACTAGACTGTAAGAAAGCCAAACAAGCAAAAGGCGTAGGTAGAGCAGTGGTAAAATCGCTATGTGTAGAGAAATACCTAACGGTTATATGAACTGGCAAAGGTATGTCGCATAAACAGTACAGAATACAATCCAGCAACCATAATTTTTATCTCGTGGACAAGAGAAAACATATATATAGAGAGAGATATATAGAAAGCTTGTGTGTGTGTGTAGCATTGGTTGTTTGACCAGAGAAAATACGATGAGGTATTGTGGGGAGAGGGAGAATTAGCACTTATATATGAATGGAAAATAGATTTTTTTCAATCGTTTTGCTTTTTCAAATGCAGTGGTAGATAGCCGTTTTTTGTAAAACATTCTTACTTGCAGTAGTAATAAGCCTCTATGGTTCCGCTAACACATAGATAGACTGTATTATTGCCATGGTCAAGCACTCACATTAAAATCATTTACAAAATCATAAAATGAAAAATAAAAAATCTTCTTTTGGAAATATCGTTTTTCAACATACACACAAAATAAATATATAAAAAATTTGTAAACAGAAAAATGGAAAATCCATGTTTCCATATAGACAAAATTTAAAAACCTTAAACGGACATTTAAGAAAATATATGCAAATGGGAAATTGACAAATGTGTAAATATGAAAATGGAAAAATCCATGTTTCCATATCATGAAATTGAAAAACATCAAACTGTCATTTTAAAAAATGCAAATGGAAAATTGACAAATTGCAATGTGTGAAATGTGAAATTGAACAAATGGCTATCATTATTTAAAATAAAAGAACATGGTGCTCTATGGTTGAGGTGTGAATCAAACCCTCTCTACTTATTTGGACCACTCGAGACTGAGTAGACTAGTTTTAGTTGTCATACCACTTTTACAAGTTTGTGTTAAATCTAGGAATTGAACCCAAGAGCTTGTAGGGGGATCCAAGGTTATAATATGTTAAACAGATAGCCTTGAATGTAGGGTGTGGTAGTTATATAGAGATGAGACGTTTCGCTCAGGGCAGGGAGGCATGGAGATCTGCATCAAACCAGTCAAAAGACTGACGACTCAAGCAACAACATGTAGAGCTCACCAAAATAATGTTGTGTAACGGTAAATGTTAGTCATCGAACAGTAATGCATTACCAAAACCCATGACACGATACCTAAGAGCTTTTCTAAAATTATTTTAAAATGCCTTCAACCCTATATTAAACACCCAGTTCACAAGACTCATAACTGCAATGTTATGGTCAAACAAAACAAAATCTATATTTCAAAACAAACAAGTGGTTTAGTCAATGTATACTGGAAAAAGTTTTATAAACACTCAAGTCCACAAAAATAATTAAATTAGTAACTGTCAGGTTGACCGAGTGGTTATGGTGTTTGACTTAAGTTCAAATTTTCTGTACAAGAAAGCAAGGGTTCGAATCCCTTACCTGGTATAACTATTACCTCAACATGGCTTGACCACACTGTATTATTGTGTACTCGGTACACAAACCATAGATAGAGTGTATTGTTTAAGGTCTCTCTCTTTGCGAACATAGTCAGAGACTGTTGATGGTTAACAATTGCATTAATAGTGGGACATAGGGATAGCAATTAAGAAAAACAGACAATACCCATACACTATTTTTATTTATTTAATGTAAGTACTTGTACAATAGTTATATACAAACTACAACTCTCTTTTGTCTATTACTATCTAGTCCTTTTCGATCCACTTGCATAACAAGGCAGATGACTTTGTAGTTCAGCCCCTTAAAACAACAACAACAACACTACCTCTTGCATAGTCTGTGATGTTGATGACACTTGAGGCGTGGCAGATGGATACAATATAACTTTTACAACAGGGGTTAAACGTTGCTCAACAAACAATGCACTATTTTGAGTAGCAACATCTTTCTCTTGTACTAACTTATTAGCATTCTAATGATTTTTTGTCAACACCATTAGTGTTTTGTCTGGAGCACTACATTGATGATCACTCACACTTAAAACCACACTATTTCTACTTTTCATATTGCCACGACATCTTGTTGACCTCTGTTTTGAGCATTGCCAGAATATTATTCCTTTTACATTTTGTCGTCTATAGTTATAAGAGTAGCCTTTATAGAGTACACGTTGTTTACCTCGGTTAGTTGTAGTAAGTTCCATAGTAGTAACTAACCTGTTAGTATGATTTGCACACTATAAAGGTTATCTCTGTTCTGGTAATAGAATTATTTAGCGTTGGCTTTTATATTTAATATGTACAGTTAAAAGTGATAGAAAAGTGGTAGAAACGTGGTAGCAAAGTGGTAGACATGTGGTAGACAATTGGTAACATAGTGGTAGAAAAGTGGTAGCAAAGTGGTAGCAAAGTGGTAGAAAAGTGGTAGAAAAGTGGCAGAAAAGTAGTAGAAATGTGGTAGCAAAGTAGTAGCAAAGTGGTAGAAAAGTGGTAGCAAACTAGAAAAGTGGTAGAAAAGTGGCAGAAAAGTAGTAGAAAAGTGGTAGCAAAGTGGTAGAAAAGTGGTAGCAAACTAGAAAAGTGGTAGCAAAGTGGCAGAAAAGTAGTAGGAAAGAGGTAGCAAAGTGGTAGAAAAGTGGTATCAAACTAGAAAAGTGGTAGCAAAGTGGTAGAAAATATTACATGTATTGATAAGAAATAGTTTAAGCGGTTACATGGATTCATTACACTATAATTTTAGCATCACGAAGCCCATTTTCTATATCCAAAAGTTCTTCCTCATATTTTGTATGACCAGCCTGTTTACAGGTATGCAAGTACTGAAGCCGCTGGATTAGCTTATTGGGATTGTTCCAGTAAACAAATTTAACAAATGATTTTATTGGGTGTAAACCCATCATCAACATAATCATCATCATCATCATGGTTATCATCATCAATATAATTATCATCAATATAATCATCATCACTATTACTATCTAATCCTTTTTGTTCATCTTGCAATGCAACAACCTTTGGCATAGTTTGTGTTGTCTTTGATAGTGTTAGAGGTTTCTTAGATGTTAACGACTGTCCTAACATGTCTTTTTCAGGAGATAATAAATGCTCTTTAACAAACAGAGCACCATCTTGAGCCACACTATTTTTTCTTGGTCTTGCTTTTTTACCTTGGTTAGAGTATTTTGTCCATTTAAATGAGTATTATTTTGAGATTTACAATGATGATCGAATGAAATAAGTATGTTGGAGCCTTTTGTTTTAATCATTCCTCGACACTTTTTAGATCGTTGTTTCGAACAGCACTAAATAACAGTTCCATTTTTATTAGTTCTTTTTACAATATAAGCATATCCTTTATAGTAAGCACATGGCTTACCATAGCTAGTCGTTGATACTTCCATGTCAACTGTTAAGCATAAACTAATCTCTAGTAAAGTTAACTCGATAATAAAAATGATAGTTTGTAGTATGTGCAGTTTAAAGTAAGAGCAAAAGTGAGAGTCAAATGGTAGAAAAGTGTTAGCAAAGTGGTGGAAGAGTGGTAGCAGTTTATAGTAGTCATGATCTTTTTTACCAGAATGTGATTTGAGTAAATGTAATTTCTAAACCTTAGCAGTGAGTAGTCAGTTAGTCTTGGTTCAGACAAGCGTAAGCAGTTCTCCAATGAATCAGAGATCAAGATTTTCATTATGAAACAGTTGTGTAACCAATTAGGTATCGGTACTTGATAGCTTCACACATGAACAAAAATTCCAACATATCTGACATGAATTACATTATTTGAAAGTTGACAAAGAATATCCAATCAACCATTGTAGTTGCAATGTCAAACACAAAGACAAAATCAGCATGAACTTTTAAGTTACAGGAAAATTCTATGAAATAGACTATGCAGGAAATTTGGAAATACACATCAGAAGTTTGCAACACCATCCTTCTAGCCTATATAAATTATCGACATGGAAAGTGTGCACTGCCCCTAACATTAAACCAATTTATCAATAACGCAAGTCAGCAATCAAAACATTTTGTGTTGAGTCTATCATTTAATGCATATATTATGTCTACATTGAACAGTAACAAAAAACGCCATTCATAATTAATTAAGTTTGCTTTAATTCATTATGTAATGATAAATACATATTTAAAGTTTTGGCAGACTGTTCAGGGTGAATTGGCTTTGAACACATAAGAGAGGGAATATTTTAAGACTTAACCTCAGCTCACCTAACATAACCTAAATTTACCTAACCTAACCTTGTCATATAGGTAAGAAATGGGTCAAGCTATGCTTTCGACTACCGAGTTTCAGCTACTTTTCAAAGTTACTCTCCCGAACATTGCCGGAGACTGCTGATAAACACCTATGTTCCCACGACGGCGGCGCGCAACGACTTACATGACGCGCTTCCCCCTTTTCATTGCTCCCTGTTGATTTGTCCCTTTGGACTGGTCCCTGTTGACTAGCCCCTTTGGAAGGGCCCTTTTTGAATGGAGTCATTTTTGACGGGTCCCTGTGGACAGGTCCTTTTGGCTGATCCCTTTGGACCGGACCCTTTGACATAATTTGGATAATTGCATGGGCCAGTCCATAGGTACCAGTCCAAAGGGACCGGTCCAAAGGGATCAGCCAAAAGGACCTGTCCATAGGGACCCGTCAAAAATGACTCCATTCAAAAAGGGCCCTTCCAAAGGGGCTAGTCAACAGGGACCAGTCCAAAAGGACAAATCAACAGGGATCAATGAAAAGGGGGAAGCGCGTCATGTAAGTCGTTGCGCGCCGCCGTCGTGGTAACATAGGTGTTTATCAGCAGTCTCCGGCAATGTTCGGGAGAGTAACCTTGAAAAGTAGCTGAAACTCGGTAGTCGAAAGCATAGCTTGACCCGTTTCTTACCTATATGACAAGGTTAGGTTAGGTAAATTTAGGTTATGTTAGGTGAGCTGAGGTTAAGTCTTAAAATATTCCCTCTCTTATATGTTCAAAGCCGATTCACCCTGAACAGTCAGCCAAAACTTGAAATATGTATTTATCATTACATAATGAATTAAAGCAAACTTAATTAATTATGAATGGCGTTTTTTGTTACTGTTCAATGTAGACAGAATATATGCATTAAATGATAGACTCAACACAAAATGTTTTGATTGTTAACTTGCGTTATTGATAAATTGGTTTAATGTTAGGGGCAGTGCACACTTTCCATGTCGATAATTTATATAGGCTAGAAGGATGGTGTTGCAAACTTCTGATGTGTATTTCCAAATTTCCTGCATAGTCTATTTCATAGAATTTTCCTGTAACTTAAAAGTTCATGCTGATTTTGTCTTTGTGTTTGACATTGCAACTACAATGGTTGATTGGATATTCTTTGTCAACTTTCATATCATGTAATTCATGTCAGATATGTTGGAATTTTTGTTCATGTGTGAAGCTATCAAGTACCGATACCTAATTGGTTACACAACTGTTTCATAATGAAAATCTTGATCTCTGATTCATTGGAGAACTGTTTACGCTTGTATGAACCTAGACTAACTGACTACTCACTGCTAAGGTTTAGAAATTACATTTACTCAAATCACATTCTGGTAAAAAAGATCATGACTACTATAAACTGCTACCACTCTTCCACCACTTTGCTAACACTTTTCTACCATTTGACTCTCACTTTTGCTCTTACTTTAAACTGCACATACTACAAACTATCATTTTTATTATCGAGTTAACTTTACTAGAGATTAGTTTATGCTTAACAGTTGACATGGAAGTATCAACGACTAGCTATGGTAAGCCATGTGCTTACTATAAAGGATATGCATATATTGTAAAAAGAACTAATCAAAATGGAACTGTTATTTAGTGCTGTTCGAAACAAAGATCTAAAAAGTGTCGAGGAATGATTAAAACAAAAAGCTCCAACATACTTATTTCATTCGATCATCATTGTAAATCTGAAAATAATACTCATTTAAATGGACAAAATACTCTAACCAAGGTAAAAAAGCAAGACCAAGAAAAAAATAGTGTGGCTCAAGATAGTGCTCTGTTTGTTAAAGAGCATTTATTATCTCCTGAAAAAGACATGTTAGGACAGTCGTTAACATCTAAGAAACCTCTAACACTATCAAAGACAACACAAACTATGCCAAAGGTTGTTGCATTGCAAGATGAACAAAATGGATTAGATAGTAATAGTGATGATGATTATATTGATGATAATTATATTGATGATGATAACCATGATGATGATGATGATTGGTTTACACCCAAAAAAATCATTTGTTAAATTTGTTTACTGGAACAATCCCAATAAGCTAATCCAGCGGCTTCAGTACTTGCATACCTGTAAACAGGCTGGTCATACTAAATATGAGGAAGAACTTTTGGATATAGAAAATGAGCTTCGATGTGCTAAAATTATAGTGTAATGAATCCATGTAACCGCTTAAACAATTTCTTATCAATACATGTAATATTTTCTACCACTTTGCTACCACTTTTCTAGTTTGCTACCACTTTTCTACCACTTTGCTACCACTTTTCTACTACTTTTCTGCCATTTTTCTAGTTTGCTACCACTTTTCTACCACTTTGCTACTACTTTGCTACCACATTTCTACTACTTTTCTGCCACTTTTCTACCACTTTTCTACCACTTTGCTACCACTTTGCTACCACTTTTCTACCACTATGTTACCAATTGTCTACCACATGTCTACCACTTTGCTACCACGTTTCTACCACTTTTCTATCACTTTTAACTGTACATATTAAATATAAAAGCCAACGCTAAATAATTCTATTACCAGAACAGAGATAACCTTTATAGTGTGCAAATCATACTAACAGGTTAGTTACTACTATGGAACTTACTACAACTAACCGAGGTAAACAACGTGTACTCTATAAAGGCTACTCTTATAACTATAGACGACAAATTGTAAAAGGAATAATATTCTGGCAATGCTCAAAACAGAAGTCAACAAGATGTCGAGGCAATATGAAAAGTAGAAATAGTGTGTTTTTAAGTGTGAGTGATCATCAATGTAGTGCTCCAGACAAAACACTAATGGTGTTGACAAAAAATCATTAGAATGCTAATAAGTTAGTACAAGAGAAAGATGTTGCTACTCAAAATAGTGCATTGTTTGTTGAGCAACGTTTAACCCCTGTTGTAAAAGTTATATTGTATCCATCTTCCACGCCTCAAGAGTCATCAACATCACAGACTATGCAAGAGGTAGTGTTGTTGTTGTTGTTGTTTTAAGGGGCTGAACTACAAAGTCATCTGCCTTGTTATGCACGTGGATCGAAAAGGACTAGATAGTAATAGACAAAAGAGAGTTGTAGTTTGTATATAACTATTGTACAAGTACTTACATTAAATAAATAAAAATAGTGTATGGGTATTGTCTGTTTTTCTTAATTGCTATCCCTATGTCCCACTATTAATGCAATTGTTAACCATCAACAGTCTCTGACTATGTTCGCAAAGAGAGTGACCTTAAACAATACACTCTATCTATGGTTTGTGTACCGAGTACACAATAATACAGTGTGGTCAAGCCATGTTGAGGTAATAGTTATATCAGGTAAGGGATTCGAACCCTTGCTTTCTTGTACAGAAAATTTGAACTTAAGTCAAACACCATAACCACTCGGTCAACCTGACAGTTACTAATTTAATTATTTTTGTGGACTTGAGTGTTTATAAAACTTTTTCCAGTATACATTGACTAAACCACTTGTTTGTTTTGAAATATAGATTTTGTTTTGTTTGACCATAACATTGCAGTTATGAGTCTTGTGAACTGGATGTTTAATATAGGGTTGAAGGCATTTTAAAATAATTTTAGAAAAGCTCTTAGGTATCCTGTCATGGGTTTTGGTAATGCATTACTGTTCGATGACTAACATTTACCGTTACACAACATTATTTTGGTGAGCTCTACATGTTGTTGCTTGAGTCGTCAGTCTTTTGACTGGTTTGATGCAGATCTCCATGCCTCCCTGCCCTGAGCGAAACGTCTCATCTCTATATAACTACCACACCCTACATTCAAGGCTATCTGTTTAACATATTATAACCTTGGATCCCCCCTACAAGCTCTTGGGTTCAATTCCTAGATTTAACACAAACTTGTAAAAGTGGTATGACAACTAAAACTAGTCTACTCAGTCTCGAGTGGTCCAAATAAGTAGAGAGGGTTTGATTCACACCTCAACCATAGAGCACCATGTTCTTTTATTTTAAATAATGATAGCCATTTGTTCAATTTCACATTTCACACATTGCAATTTGTCAATTTTCCATTTGCATTTTTTAAAATGACAGTTTGATGTTTTTCAATTTCATGATATGGAAACATGGATTTTTCCATTTTCATATTTACACATTTGTCAATTTCCCATTTGCATATATTTTCTTAAATGTCCGTTTAAGGTTTTTAAATTTTGTCTATATGGAAACATGGATTTTCCATTTTTCTGTTTACAAATTTTTTATATATTTATTTTGTGTGTATGTTGAAAAACGATATTTCCAAAAGAAGATTTTTTATTTTTCATTTTATGATTTTGTAAATGATTTTAATGTGAGTGCTTGACCATGGCAATAATACAGTCTATCTATGTGTTAGCGGAACCATAGAGGCTTATTACTACTGCAAGTAAGAATGTTTTACAAAAAACGGCTATCTACCACTGCATTTGAAAAAGCAAAACGATTGAAAAAAATCTATTTTCCATTCATATATAAGTGCTAATTCTCCCTCTCCCCACAATACCTCATCGTATTTTCTCTGGTCAAACAACCAATGCTACACACACACACAAGCTTTCTATATATCTCTCTCTATATATATGTTTTCTCTTGTCCACGAGATAAAAATTATGGTTGCTGGATTGTATTCTGTACTGTTTATGCGACATACCTTTGCCAGTTCATATAACCGTTAGGTATTTCTCTACACATAGCGATTTTACCACTGCTCTACCTACGCCTTTTGCTTGTTTGGCTTTCTTACAGTCTAGTATGTGATAGGAAGCATTAACTGTATGTCAAACCCAGTTCACGTTTGTATTTGTAATCTAAGTAATAATTTGAAAAGAGACAAGTGTAATCAGTTTTAAACATTATCTCTGCTTTTATTTGTTTGTTTATGACATGCATATTAACCTAAAATCAAACCCTAGTCTACCTTAGTGAAAGGCTAACAGTTTAACCACTGCGTCACCATACCCTTTTTCTTAGTTTGATTCGTTCTAGGCCTTAGAGCTAGAAATCGAGTTAAGATCTCTAGTGAAAGAGGCACATGTGCTCACTACTATAGCACGTAATGTTTAGCTGGTAATATTAGACAACCGAAAATGATTGTATTTCTGTTAGCCAAGCATTTCTGTCATTTACCTACTGTGTGAGCTCTGCCACCAAGATAGTTTAGAACAAGTGTGTGTGAGTGTGTGTATAGATTATTAGCCTCAGGTATTTAAAGCTTGTTGTGTGTAGCGACCATTTTGTCCCAGTAACCACTGAGCAAGTTTTAACAGTCAACCCATAATAACTGCATAGGATAGTTGTGTGTGGTTCATGTGCTTGTGTGTGTGCATTAGCATCATGCACTAGCTTTACCTTACCCTCTATAGGTAGAGCGTTATCCCTTTCCCTTCTGACATTACCAATGGCCACATTCACCCACAAGTTTTACACTTAAACCATTGGCTTGTTTTTGATTAAGTTTGGTTCGGTTTGGTTGGGTTTGATTCAACTTGGTTCAGTTTAGTTCAATGTAGTCACCATTTTGGATTTTAGCTATCCTCTTTAACCATTCAATTAAAGATTGTCTACTCTTATTTCTTGAATCGATAAATCAGATTTTGTATACACCATTTGTCATTTATTATCCCATACCTACAACCTATACTCTCTCTGTACTTCAGTTTGATCTGAAAACAAGTTCCAATGGTGAAAGATTTGTCAGTCACCATACATGTAGCCTACAATAATTCTTTCACTACCTAGCTATGTTTCATCACTCACTGTAAACATTTCACATGTCCATATCCGATTATAAGTTTATAAAATCTCAGGTCGATGACCTTGATGTATTGGGTATTTTTTGGGTAAATTCATTAGCCATGGAAAAGGGTTGACCATTCTAAGTCCTATGACACCTCACATGTTGATATCCGATTATTAGTTTATAAAATCTCAGGTCAATGACCTTGCTGTTTTGAATTTTTGAGGTAAATTCATTGGTCATGGGAAAGGGTTAACCATTCGTAGTCCTATGACACCTCACTTGGCCCTCTCTACTGATAAGTTTATAAAATCTTAGGTCAATGACCTTGCTGTTTTGGGTATTTTGAGTAAATTCGTTGGTCATGGAAAAGGGTTGGCCATCCTGAGTCTTGTGACACCTCACTTGTCCCTCTCTGATTATTAGTTGATAAAATCTTAGGTTAATGACCTTGCTGTTTTGAGTGTTTTGGGTAAATTCGTTGGTCATGGAAAAGGGTTGGCCATCCTGAGTCTTGTGACACCTCACTTGTCCCTCTCTGATTATTAGTTGATAAAATCTTAGGTTAATGACCATGCTGTTTTTTGGTAAATTCATTGGTCATGGGGAGGGGTTGGCCATTTTAAGTCCTATGACACCTCACTTGACCCTCTGTGATTATTAGTTAGCGAGATATTAACGAAAGTGCAGTTAGGCCCTTTTGACAAAAAATGAATAATACATTCAAAAACAGGGCGTCACCCCAAGTCCAACGACCCTTCATACAAGTCCCTAGCTTTCTTAGTTCATAAGATATTAAAAAGCCGATGACCTATTAGTTTTTGGATCTTTGGTTAATTTGTAAAAAAAAACGTATCTATAAATCTTTATTCAAAAAGCCCGCCCTCTTACAAAAACCCCAATTGCGTATTCATAAAACAAAAAAACAAAAATGATAAATCATAGCGGCATTCAGTTGTATACATGCACTTTATGTGGAACGAGTTTAATTTCATATTGGCATACAAACTCCCACATGTTGCATATGGAAAGCGACTTTTACCTAAAAATTATTATTTCACCCCCTAGTAGGGGTAGATTTTATTTTTGAGTGGAAATAAGTTATCCATAGGAAAGGGGTTGTCTGCCGGAGTAATTTGACTACTTGTACATGTCTCTAGCCTTATTCCCACCACTGTCAAAACAGGTTGTGACTTGTTAGCTCTTATCGTGCACGTGCACATGTGTACACTTGTGTGTTAGGTCATATTACACATGAACTTGCATTTTCTCACGTATGAACCAAAACACGATGTGACTTGTTTCACAAGGAGGACGGTAATAAGGTCATCTCACACGTGTTCACATGTATTTCGTCACTTTCCTTTCATACCGTTATCCCATTATAGTAGTCGGGGATTAGTGAACAACGTCAGTTTAACACACGTGAAATGTAGTTAGGCCCTTTGACATAATTTAAATAAATTCATGGGCTAGTCCGTAGTAACCAGGCCAAAGGGACCCGTCCAAAGGGATCAGTCCAAAGGGACAAGGACTCGTCCACAAGGACTTGTCCACAAGGACTCGTCCACAAGGACTTGTCCACAAGGGCCTGTCAACAGTGACCTGTCCACAAGGACTTGTCAACAAGGACCTGTCAACAAGGACTTGTCCACAAGGACTCGTCCACAATGACCCGACAACAATGACCTCCGCCAACAATGACTCGTCAACAATAACCCATCCATAGGGATCCGCTCCCCCACCCTCTTACAAAAGCCATAAGTGGGCATGCGTAAAAACAGAAAACAAGCATGTTAATTCATAGTGACTATCCACCGAACATATGCACTTTATGTAGAACAACGTTTCATTCCATATCGGCATTCAAACTCTCACATGTTGCAATTGGAAAGAGAGATTCTCTAAAAAAAAATACAATTTCACCCCCTAGTAGGGGTAGGTTTATTTTGGGGTTGAAATATGTTGTCCATTGGAAAGAGGGTGTTAGCCCGAGTTCAATGACACCTCATTCGTCAAAATCTGACCATGCGTTCGAGAGATATCGGGCTGCCGCCATCTTGTGTGGAGGGTGTGGAGGTGGAGGATATAGAACCGGCCAAAACACACTACTAACAGCACTGAATGTCATTTCTGAGGAGTACATGCAGCGTGTTTCCTTGACCACCTGCAATATGATGGAAAGTGTTGATCTGTTAGAGCTGGACCTGGCCGAGACTGTAAAAAATACAAATGAATATCGTGTATCCTGTTCCTAGCAGCCTTTGTGGAAAAGGGATGTCCTGTAGCCCCACACGAGAACCCAAAAGTAGCTCCAAAGTATTCAGCTCGTGGTTCCTCCAAGTCAGAATTTGGAGATAGTGGTCCTAAGCTGCTGTTATCAAACGTGAAAAAACTGTACGGGCTATGTCCACCAGACTATCCATCGTCCTGAATCGGTTCAATGTTCAAACCTTATCAGTGCCAACAGCTCACACGTCCAGCAACATCCCTTGTTGACAATACTTCTTGGCATAAAGTGATGATGCTTGCCTGTTGAAATGTCGACAGAGTCCGTCGTACTGTCATTGTTGTTCACTAGACGGTTCTTAACACAAATCTTATTATTTCTACAACTTCCACTGGTGTGCTGCCTTCTGCCCTTAGGCTGAGCTACAGTTAGTTGTTAGTATGTTGAAAAACAACAGTTTGTGTTTTTCGGTCCTGATAACACAGTAACATGAAACAGGCGTGACGAAATTTTTAGCTTACTTTTTACACTTTCAAAACTAGATGTTCAGTAAAGAACATATAGCCTACTTTCTCTTAATGCATGGGTAAAGTTATAACTCTTTGACCTTTTCAAGGAGTATAATTGAATGTTGGTTGTAGTAGCTTGTTGAAATACAACGTGCTATACGGATATTATACGTTGATTGATTGAATCCTCACCTGAATTATACATACACATATTAATACATCCATCACAATAACACAGGTTATCAGACAAAATTCAACACTCTCCCAAGTACACAGGCATAATGACCATCATGTCCATGTATCTCAAATGAAACAACAACAACAACAACAACAGCTTCCTACCCAAATCCTACCTCGTATAAAAGTACACACACTAGTAAGCCTACAGACATCACAGTGACACAGGTTATCAGACAACTTCTACACACACACGTGTAAACGGGGCTACAAGAGCATGATGCCACAACACCTCTAAAGAATCAACAAAAAAACAACAACAACAACAACAATAGACTCTACCGAGGATCAAGGTCAACGAATATTAATCGCAGTAGTTGAGTGTTGAAATATGTGGTGTTATAAGTATATATATAATATTTTCGATTGCTAATACACACTATATGGTTAATATTATTACGTGTGAGTAGTTATAAATCAATAAATAGAAAATAAAACGAAGTAAAATTTTTTGAACCTCCTGGGATTAGATCCACGAACCTCCAGACTGTGAGTCCTGGTCGATACAACTGCGCCACAGATGCCTTTCTGTAATAATGCAGACGCAAGAAGAGCTTGCTGCAGAATGCTGCGCAGATCTTCGTCCAAGTTCGGGTGTGCTCGGTAGTGGCATACAACTCTCCTCCCACTTCGCGGCAGTAGCTCGCTACCAGCAGTTCTGAACGGATCGTCTGCCCAGACTTGGCAGGCTGAACTGTGACTGGGGTTCAAGTGAGATCTCAGCGCGTGTATGTAATGTCTTACACAGTAATAGCCTAAAAATACCTTTGAAGATGCAGGAAACAACAAAGAGATTAAGAATGATCTAATCGTAAAATAGCATTAAACTTACCTAATGACCTATTCCTAGTGCATGTCTTCTGAAAGAGGTTGAAAGCCCCTCATATCTCCTTCACTGACATCTGTGCTATTGGTGCTGACGTCACTAACACGCTCTCTGTCACTGTCACTATCGTCCCCCCGATTAATGATTATGCGGTCTGATACTTAATCCATTATATGATCGCTGTGAATGTACTTCTTCTCAATGTCTATTACGTGTCTACACCGACTCGACCATTCTTCTGCTCCAGTTGACGCAATTATTTCCATAAGCAATGTTCTTGCATCATCAAGTTTGAAAGTAACATTCTTTTCAGCTACATAATTTTTAACATGAGCCCAAATCATTTCGATAGGATTCAAGTCAGGGTGGTACGGTGGTAGACGCAAGATCGTGTGTCCATAGGTAACTAGCAGTGTATCGATTTGATACGTCATATAGCGTGGTTTATGGGATTTAATCAAAGCGTACAGTTGAGGTTTTATCATCTCTGTAGAAAATAGAATACCCTTATCGGTCAACTAATCCTGCATGACCGTTTTTCAGGAAGATGATGTGGGTGCGCGCTCACATTGGACATTATGGTACGAGGCATTGTCAATCACGACTACAGAATTGGTTGGCAAATTGGGAATTAATTTCTCTGTCAGATATTTTTCGTTATTTCTATACTTCATCTCATCGTGATAATCCCCTGCTGTTTGGTTGGATTTGAAAATCAACAAAGCCTGCATTTGAACCGGCATGTACCACTATTGATCTTTGCTCTATCGGGATAGGTGACTTCAGTCCATGAAGAGAACCTCACTTCAAGCACTTGGGTTAGTGTGCGAACTATGCAAATATGTCTCATCTGTATAAACAATACGCCTACCCTGTTGTCGGTACCACCTTATGCTCTGTAAGTACTGCATACGTAAGGAACCTTATGTCAGGCTTCTCCATAAGTATTCTACGCATGTCTTCTGTCTTCCTCCATCTAAAGCATAGGCCTCGAACTATCTTGTTTAATGTTCGTACACCACGTTTAAAAATTATATCCTCTGCCAGTTTCGTACGGATCTTTTCCAGCGTTGGTCTCTCGCCTTTGGTATTGTGAAAATTATGAATCGTACGCCTGACCACGCATTTATCAAAATCGTCTAACTTACACTTCTTGACAGATTTTGGTCTCTTTCCAGGCGTTGTAAATGAATCCACCTCACCAATTTCAATTCTTTTGGCACCTTGTATTATATTCCGCACCGACCTTTCCGACAAACCTGTTGCTTCAGCCACTTTAGTTTGAATTGTGCATATGCTCCCAGCGAGATGTGTTTCGTTTTTCATGAATTTATAGACATTATAAATAACTTCCCTAGTTTGACTGTGTAAAGTTTTGGCACTCCCTAATTTAGAGCGAAACGGTGGCATTGCTAAGTACACTGAATATTATACACAATTGTCAAGGCTTTAGGTATTCAACAAATGCACTTTCAGCTACGTAATATACATAAAATAGTAATAATACACATACACGTGTGATGCCTCCTGCACTCTATGCTTAGTTTACAGCTGTAGACCACGTCTCGGAAGGAGACGCATTGTTGAAGAATGGAGTGAGCAGTGAGCCCAGTAATCAGCATTCGGGGGACACATAGGAGTCCCACAATGAGCATTAAAATACGCCAATTGATATTGGTCTCTGCGCATCGTTGAGTTTCGGCAAGCTCTTCTTGCGTCTGTTATACTTGGTAAATAACTGGCATAGTATAACTCCATGATATTATGCCTTGCAATAAACGATATCATTAGCGTTTTCTGCCGTTTCTTTAAACCATTTGATACTAAATATGTATTATTTTGTTCAGTACATTCCCAAAAGGTTACAAACTTACGAAGTTACGGAAATATATGGATTTGCAAGGAAACAATAGCCTCAATTTTGACCAAACGGGACGGCACGGACAAGCACGATATGGCATGGTCAGCCTGAACTATTAGTCACTACTACGGTTACATATTATATTTTAAAATGCTATTATCCTGACGGTCACCTCCTTGAGGACAGTTTAAACCTCCCTATGTACGGTAAGGTGAATTGTAGAGGCCAGGCCTTGTTGAATCGTAAGTTACGGTTAGGCTCTAAAATACTTGCTTGATTCATACATACGCCATATTGAAACTATTTGGTTGATGACCTTGTAGTGGGCAAAAGACGCTTCCCAAATTAAGGCATATTGTTGCAAAATTTAGAAAAGATCGGATGATTAGGTTATTCGTAATTTGATTTAAGCTCAGAACATTTGGGTGGGGGCCATTTCCTTTTTGTTATGATGGCGGTGATATACAACATGACACTGAGTTGTCCCTTGCTAGTGCTACCTCTGTACCAAAAGTGGTTCGATTTGGTTTCGTTGTGTTTGAATTGATAGGGGGGATCGATTTGCACACATACACGCATGCCATCTTTAAACTATTGGGCTGATGACCTCGTAGTTTGGTCAAAAGGCGCTTCCCACATGAAGGTATGTTGTAAAATTTCGGTAGAGATCAAATGATTAGGTTAGTCGTAATTGGATTTAAGCTTTGAACATTTGGGTGGCCGCCATGACGTTTGCTTCAAGATGGCGGCGATATAAAACATGACACTGAGGTGCCCTTTGCTAGTGGTACCTCTGTACCAAATTTTGTTCAATTCAGTTCCATCGTTTTTGAATTGATAGGGGGTGGGGACATACATACCAAATCGCATACACATACAAACACACTCACCCACAGACATACATACAATGTTTTGGCCCTGTGTAGATCTCATAAGGCTACTTTCATTTGTTGCAAAAATCGAAAGTAGGCTAAAATGATGAAAACGTAGACTTATGAGATCAATCCGGGCAGATGTATGAGTGTCTGTCCATCCTGTCTGTGTGTGTCTCTCCCCCCCCCCCTATCAACTCCTAAACTGCTGCAGATATCGAAACCAAATTTGGTATGAGAAATGTTCTATACCAGGACATCTCAGGTCCACGACGTCGGTTCTACCAAATGCTGAAAAATCACAATTGAAATTTGAGCTTGAAGTTGGATTTGACCCAAAATAAAAATCTTTTTAAGAATGTTGAAAGCTTATCTGCAGTGCAATTGTTCTTACTCTCTAGTTGAATATCTTAGCGTATAGGAGCGATGAAATCTATAATTATGTTTTACTTTTCTGTTTTAATTGTAATACCTAGTTGTGAGTTGTTGTATTTATAGAATTAAGTTTCCATATTGTGATAATAGAGTAAGGTGTAAATAGTTGTCCAATAAGATTGTATCTCTTAAGATGTGTTATTATAATAAGTTATAAATAGTTATAGTCTCAGTAATATATACCTGTAAGTTCTTTTATTTTATAGATGCAATTTCTGACGTGTCCTATATAAAAATGTATTGTATACATGTAATTGATCAAATGGATAAATAAAAATCTAATCTAAGCAAGAGTATAGGTTCAATGATTAACTGCATGTAACTTACATACTAACAAATGGATTTAGACCAAATTTCGTATCAGTATTGTATGTTTCAATAGATATAACTCGGCATATTTGTGAAGTTATCAGGGCTACTAACTGTTGATAAATGCTTTCCATCTGAACCATAGTCTCAATAAATGTTGATGTATGCAGGCCAACAGTTGAAAACTTGGCAGATGTATGGACTATAATTTTGTTGATTTATTTTGAGCAACCTGTACGTGGCAGTGTTGTAAACATGATTCTAAGCGTGCTACGTTCAATGTCAGATTGCATGTAACTTCCGTAACATTTCTTGGAAATCTAACATAATTTATATATACAGTGTACGCTGTATTGCTCGCAGTTTCAGAGCCAGCAGACCTACCAACTACCTAATTGCTCTCTCTGAGTATTTGGGCCGTAGACTCTCAGTATGCCAATATCAATTGGAGCTAACTATTTCAATCAAATTGGAGTGCTCTATTGCGCTACACTATTTCAAGTACATTTCGAACAGATCATAAATGCTAGTATTACTGATTTTATTTCGCAGTTCAATTTATTATTCAAGATAAGACCGTATATATATCAATCATTGGTATTGTAATGGTCCCATTTTGACAATATGTTATTTTTATCTATTCACAGCTTATTATTTTAATTGGAGCTAATCAAGCTATATTTTACAATTAATAATTTTTATACTCATATAATTTTTGACGCGAACATGAATCGATTCCAGCGTAAATTATAAAGTTATATCTTTTAAGTTAATTTTGTGAACATCTGGAATATGTAAGTCATAGTATTTCGTAAGATAGAGTAGAGAGAGACTTGTCATCGATGTTTGTCTTCAATAACAAACCCAGCGGGTGAGCTTCCAAGATAGCGAGATGGTGTAGGGAATATGTTGCATCTTTATCAGGAACGAGCTACCGTACTACTTTTGGAACAAGGAAGAAAGGAGGACTTAAGGTGGACAATGGAAGGATACTTGAAATTTCTGAAACATATTATTTCCAATATCGAAGAAGAAGGCATCACGTGACATACACAGCGTATCAGCAGTCAACTTGATGTTTGGAGAACTGGTAGGAGAATGTTGCCATGGCAACGGTGCCATGATTTAGCCGAGGAACTTATACAGGAAGGATGAAGAAGTAATAAAAACCCTAGCAGAGTTTATTTCGAAGTCTTACTTATTTTTTGGAGCTCCGACTCTACTAACAGAATTCTGAATATTGAATTGTTATTCTGATTCTACTCAAATACTTGGAAGTAATCTCTGGTCTTGGATCATTGATTTGTATTTTGAACTCAGTCTGTTCGACGGATATTCTGTATGGCATACTGGTGGAAATGGTTGCGTCTAAGGCCATCTTCACAAACGTGATTCTCGGAAGCATCTTTCATCACTCTAAAATACGCAGCTGATACACCTTGTCTGTGCCATTTAAATTATACTACATAAAATTTATCACCGATCTTCAACTCCATTTCTTGGTACTGACCGAGAAATCCAGCACCCAACTTCGAGACAACACGACCAAGAATCTACAAACGGTGAGCGAATGTACAAGTTTACTCACGTCTCTCTGTAAAAGTATTTTTGGCAACTTAACTTCCAACTATTTGAAATAACTTCACTTATTTCGAACTCCATATTTCACTTGCGCAACTAATGAACTTAAATTCAGTAAATTCTATTAACGTCATTTTATTCATTTTATTTGTCCGTTTTGCTTATATTAAATTTCTTTTGCTTCATGCTTAGCATTTTCTTCCCAGTAGTTAGAAATAGGTAAAAGGCATTCTTTTCTCCTGAATCAATCTACCGGGTTGCTGACTAAGTTACACCAAGGCCTGTGTGATCTGTAATATCACTTATTATTATCATCAACGGCAAGTTGCGACCTGGCGCCTAGAACATATTTATTATTATTATTATTAATTTGGTAAGTGATACATGATTGGTGGTATTATTCATCAAGAAGGTAAGGTGCCGTTGGACGTGGCCAAAAACATATCATTTGGTCGCCAAATTGTGTGGAGCACTAATCAAAACATCACAGTATGAATCTTAAATAATCACGGAACTACTTGTTTTATGTGTGTATGAACAGAATTCATTCAGGTTCTGCGGTCGCGTTACTTCGCGCGTGACTGACAGGAAACCAACAAATTACTGACGGAATTAAAAGTTACTGAGCGGCTTTATTCTTCAAGGAACTTCAGAAAGAATTATTCTTTGGCATGAATGGTGAACCGCTGCTTAATAAATAAAAACGAAAGATTCAATGCTTTTCATGGAATAAGAAGAACAAGAACAAGGGGAATAGTATAGACGTCTGGATGTGAGAATTTCGCCCTGGAGTGGATTAGTAACTAGCCAGTGAATCCGGCATTAAGTTGTCAAATTTAAACACCATAACATACCATCGAACTGGGCCGATCTTGGATTTTGAAAGCTAACGCTAAACCAACTGCACCACGCAGTCCCACTGGACTTGCAAAAGGTATCATCCTGGTACTTTGCAGTAGAGAATACGGAATGATACTGGGGAAACCACTCTCAGGATAGCCTCTGTTATCTCCTGGGTACGAACCCCTGATCTCGGAACGCTATCTACACAGTCCAGTTGTGGAATGGACTTTAAACCGTTCAGGGACTCCGATTGTTTCCTTTATTAGAGATAACTTAATTAATTTTCATCCAAACTATTAAGAATCATTTTACTTTGTGGTATTAATGTTAAAAAATACAGAGAGGAATATTCCGCATTTAATAAATATGATTAAGAAATGACACGCTATAATTGGTTTCTGGTTTCGTCTTTGCTTTTCATTCTAGCATCCCAGGTCACGTCTTTCGTTCCCTTGCAACGGAGAATTCATTCCTCTGCCTCTTCCTTCCATCTCCATCTGTTTTATTTATAAATTCTTTCGACTTGTTTCTTTTCATCTTTACACGTCTGTGTGCAGGTCCCGGCTGGCGGGTGACTTAAAAGAAATTGGTTTTCGCGCATGGGGAGATTGACAGATGCCTTCTGATTCGCCCTAAGCACAATTCAAATCATCTCTCATATACGGGAGCTCCAAAAGCTAACTTCATTTCACCACACACTATCTGTGTAAAAATCATATTAGGAGACGTAGTAATAACCATCTTTCATATACACGCACACGGAAATGTTAAGACAGCTGAATGGAAAGAATCAAGACGTAGAGCATTGAAGGTAGATACAAATTCACTTCATTTTCATGGGGTATTCAACAAGTGGGATGCTACTTCATGTATCACAATAGGTATAATAATAATAATAATAATAATAATAATAGTAATTAAAAAAATAGTATATTAATAATAACGAGAATACCCGTGCTGCTCCGCAGCATTTATTTCAACAATCCTACAGCACTTCTTTCCATTTGACATTTCCTGTTCGCATGTCTTTATGCTAATGATCTGAACAGACAGTGACGGTACTGCCGCCTTTCATTTTTAGCCTACTTATCACATTATGAAAATGTATACTTATGTGATATATCCGTTCAAATGAATGTGTGTGTGTCTACCTGTCCTTCGGTGTGAGTCCCCCATCCTATCAACACCTAATCGGCTGCAGCTCTTGAAACCAAGTGAAGATATATATAAGACCATCTCAATGCCCTATTTAAAAATGACATCAATGCTACCAACTGCTGAAAAAATACGACTTAAATTTGAACTGTAAGTTTGATATCTAAGAAGGTATTCATGGGTACTCTTCCGAAATGGACACATATATAGACCATTGTATTCCAGATTAATTTTTAGGAGTCCATATAGCAAGGTGCTGCCATAAGATTCTACGTGTGGTGATAAGTTTAATGTTTAACTGCATGTAAGACCCATACTATATATAGATTTCTTCCAAACTTGGCACATAAGTTGCTCATAGTATTTTAGATTAAATTTTAACAGCCCGTGCATGGCAGTGCTAACAACATGACACTACGCGTGCTGGTACAGGGCGTCAGGAAATGTTCCCTGCAGCAGCTACGTGCAGCTGCGAGAGGTATCGTCATCAGTTTAGTTGGCAGCACAGTGTCCTTGATAGGGCGAAGGCTACATGTGTGGGATGTGGGCTGCCAAAATAGTCAGTGTGTATAGTTAGATTATTGGAAGAGTGGAACAGTATGTTATGAATGGCTGTGGTGAGTACAAAGTTTACTGTTTGTTTGTTTTGATACAAGCGACAGCCGTGCTGCCAACGCAACTGGTGAGGCTATCTCTCGCAGCAGCATGTGGGCACTGCGGAGAACATTCCCTGGCGCTCTGTAGTTTCAATGTTTAACTGGATGTAACGTCCATACCTGCAAATGGATTTCATCCAAGTTTTGTATATGCTATGTATACTTTAGTACATAATATGTGCTGGGAGGAGAAATGGCGAATCTGCAAGAAAATGACGTACAATATTCGCCCTTGACCTCGGAGGAGAAAGGGCGAATATTATGTAATCTTATTGCAGACTCGCCCTTTCACCTCACAGCTCCTGATATAACTGTGCTTATCATAATAGTCACCACTGCTACCAACTGTGTACTAACGATCTCAAGTTTTTTGAACCCCAGATTCAATGTCTCGGAATAAGTGTAGGGAATAAACTTAAGACTTAGCACACTGTAAGGTCAAGACATTTTATCGTCGATTTATTTACTGTAATGTGTCAAAGTTAGTTATAAAAACAAAGTTCTACGCACATATATGATGTTCAATGTTTAACTTGATGCAACTTCCATACTAATTTACGGACTTATACATAACTAACAATCCGACCCGGCTTCGCCCGGGATCAGTTATGAATGCATTACGTGATAGGCGCTTATTTTTTCCAATGTCAATGAACAACGACCAATATCCGTTTTACGTCTCGGCATGATGGGTTATAATCACTGACTGGACTATTAATTATATTATTATGGAGATGCATGTGCAAAAAATCCCTGTCAGACGTAATTTAAGATTGGAGAGGTGCATGAAACACAAATCCCCCTTCGGTCCAATCTAACCTTGACTGTGAATTTTGCGGAGCGAAAAGTTTACATGCGAAATGAAGAAAAGCCGAGTTGCACTTCCAGGGAAACTCCAAACACAACCACTCTTCTCTTAAGTTTTGACTCAACACGACTTGACAGTTTGTTGCTGGCTGTATCTGGGGAAATAAGCTCGTCCGCTAGCTAAGCTGTAACTAGGGTGATTGACTCGCCCCTAGCTAGCTAGTAAACTGTTGCCCCAGTAACTGAATGGAGATTGTTGGAAGAAATGCAAACGTAAAAACACTTATAGTAGGCGATGTATTGAAGATAGAGATATACTCTCCCGGGCTTTTTTCTAGAACTTTTCATGCTGAACAATTCTTACACTCATATATAGATAGGCCTATTTATAACGGTTTGCCCAGCGTAAGCTTAAAAAGCGCACGGACGCCAGTTTTTTTTCGACCTTTTCACTGAAATCGTTAGTGCTTGACTTCCTTTGATCATAAATAAATTATTTTCTACAGAAACCTTCCTCGAGATATCCTTTACAGAATGGTGAAAACCGCATCAATATCCATTCAGTGGTTATCTAGATTACCCGTGAAATCCAAGAATCGGGGACTTTGTTTTACACTAAGTAGAGTTTATACGCCAATCAGTATAATTTAATATAATATAATCCCCCTTCCGTCCAATCTTAGCTTGACTGTGTTTCACAGGCGAAATGTCGAAAACCCGATTTGCACTTCCAGGGAAGCTCCAAACACAACCACCCTTCTCAGAAGTCCGTAACACGACTCAACTGTTTGCTGCTGGCTGTATCTGGGGCAATAGGCTCGCCCGCTAGCTAGGCTGTAACAGGGAAGATAAACTCGTCCCTAGCTAGCTCGTAATCTGTCGCCTCAGTAGTTGAATGGACATGGTTGGAAGAAATTAAAACGTTAAAACACTTATAGTGGGCGATGTATTGAAGATAGACATATTCTCTCGCGGACGTTTTTGTAGAACTTTTCATGCTGAACAATTCTTACACTCTTAGTATTTATATATATATTAGCGGTTTGCCCAGCGTAAGCTTACAAATCGCTCGGATGCCAGTTTTTATTTCGACTCTTCCACTGAAATCATTACTGCTCGGCTTCATTTGATCATAAATAAATTATTTTCAACATAAATCATCCTCGAGATATCCTTTACAGAATGAGGAAAACTGCATCAAAATCCATCCAGTGGTTCTCGAGTTTACCCGTAACATCCCAGAATCGGGGACTTTGTTTTATACTAAGTAGATATTTTGCACGTGCAATGGGAGTCTTAGCAGCCATAAGTAGCCTATTCACAGAGTCCATGAGACAACCAACAATCTGAGAACATTTGAACTCAAGACTCAATATCGTAGAATCTGTTCAAATAAACAGTATGAAACTGTACTCAATTTAATGTCTTGTGATTGCACATAGAGTTTGAGCAACACGCATACAATATGTGTAGCATATTATACAGAGTGGTTCACCAGCCCCTTATTATTTAGTTTTATGAAACTATGAAACGCGATGGTCGATATTACTCTTCGCTCTGCCTGTGTGACAGCAGTGTAATTGAGTCATGGGTCAAGCAAATAAGAAGGACTGTAAACTTTTCCCCACCAAATGCGAAGGATCATTCTGCTAACATGTGATTTATTTATCCTTGAAATAATACACGTAAGTTACATGTAGTAGATTGAATTAATAGGTTACGCCACGTGATCTGTAATAGTAGAAAGTAACATCAACACCATAAACCATGATTGAATACATTGATATGGACTTAAACGTTTGAGGTGGGACGGTCACAGTAACTATAGTACACGTGCAGAGCACGGAATCCACCGTGTATTGGTGGCTGAATCAGTTAAAGCCTGCCCATACATGGGTGGCGAAAACGGGTAGAATAGTGCTTCGAATCCAGTGGAAGACATACTTTTGGGAACGACAGCCCGTGCTCCATTTTGGAGGGGATGTAACTACATTGCCACATTTATTAACTTACGATGTATTCCTGTGTAAAGTACGCTGAATTTTGTTGATTTATAAAGAGAACACGTTCGAATTAGTAGGTTATGCCACGTAACTTGTAATGGCATAAAGTTAAAATATCTGTCATGGATAGTAACACAACATATTGAGTCCGTAAGCCTCATGTCTGGCGATCTTTCGAGTTCTATGATCTTTGGATGCACTTACCTAGCATGACTTCAGTGGTGACCGTGAGTTGCTTTTTCCTAGCACATAATTCTATTTTTGAATTGCTACATCTCTGTTAAAGGAAGCTACTAGGCCACTTTCTATGTATTCAGATGACAGGAATAAAACTGCTTAACCCTTTCGGCCCCAAATTATGAAACCATGCATGAAAAAAATCAGCACAGTAGTTTTTGGAACTAAGTAGGATGACTAAGACAGAACGTTGGTGTCTTTATTTTTTTGACCATCTATATTACAAAATATTGGGTGATGCCAAATGACATCATTGGTACCAGAAGGGTAATTGTTATATGCAAATCATGTGTCTGTATGTTCGTAAATATTTTATTTTAGCAACTGATTAGATGTAATTATAGCTGAGTTTTTCCTTCCTGAAATTCAACATAAATTCACAAACTTCAGAAATTGAAAAGTCTCTTTACTACAATACAAATTCTAACAATATTTCAGTCAATTCATATTTCCTTACTTCGATGCCAGGTAACTAAAGCAGTCTGTGTTAGATACGAACAGTCCAACACTCATTTAACATGGTAACGCTCAAAACAATGTTATTCTTATTCATACACAAAGCTACATGCCATTTTTTGCATTCCACCCGCGAGTAACACTTTATGCAGAGTTTGCACCTTTGTTTGTTGTCTACATGCTGAGGCCAGTGAGCGAGTTGATCAAACCGAGCATCAGCATCTGGATGAGGAGTTGGATGTTTTCTTCTTGCAGGACATTCGTTTTCATCCGAGGGCCGACCTCTCTTCCTGACTGATGATACTTCCCCTGCATCCATCAGGCCTAAGGCAACTTGAGATCTGAATTTTACTAGTGGCATGTACTTGAAATCCATTCGCTGGCGTAAACCTCGCCTATACAATAACCAGGCATTTACAATGCAGACATCTATAAGAAGAAACACAATCCTCATATAGTTACGTTTTCCTTTGATATCTGTCCTATAGAGTGCTACCAACATGTCTAGAAGATCCAATCCACTCATCCCTTGATTGTAAACCTTTATCATCACAAGCCTCTCAACTTATATGTGGCTTTTGGTTCCAACGGACCAACGTCTAACTTTACTAATTGGCTGTACACTAACAAAAGAGGAAATTGCAATGAAACACTTGTTGTCAAGCCAACGAACCACTGTAATGTTGTTTATAGTGTCTGTTCTGTAATCGAAGCTTCATCTCCCGTCTTTCTTCAACTGTTTCTCATATTTCATCTGACATCCAGGTACTAGATTTATTCGAACAGTACCTGCCATCCAAATACCCTTTTCTTTTAGAGCAACTGCGAGTGCATGAGAAGCAAACCAGTTTTCTACGTAAATTTTATAATTCTTATTCTCAGGTATTACTTCGGCTTAGCGCAAGACAATATCCCCATTGATACCTAACTTGGTCTTCTCTTTTACTGTTTCCTTACCAACACAGATTTCTAAGTCATACATCATGCCACTTGACCCTGCAAGACCAAAGCTTTAATTCCCCATTTGTGAGGTTTGCTCTGAATGTACTGCTTCATTCCACTCCTCCCCTTGAATGGTATCAAAAACTCATCCACACTAAGATGTTCTTCCAGCTCGGTTTTCCTCATTGCACTTTTCAAGTCGTCTACAAACGGCCGAACTTTGAAGAGTTTATCGTGTTCAGGATGTTCACGTGGTAATGCCTTGGAGTTATCATTGATATGGAAATATGTTCTTAGATTGTAGAACCGATTTCTTGTCATTACATCGGCTATACGTGGATATCGTGTCTCTTCAGCACAGTGCATTTTGTATGAGGGCATTCGAACGATTCCAGATAAGACATGAATATTTAAAAATTGTTCTATTTCTGCCTTTGATGTATTCACAGATTTTCCAGTCTTTTGGCAGGAGTAAATATTTATTTGATAGGAGAAAATATTCTCGATCATAGAATCAGTACAAAACCTCTTGAAGATCTGAAGAGGTGTATCATCATAGTCCAAATTCTGCAAATTGTTTTCTTCCAAGGTAGTGTCAAATTTATCAATATCTTTGTGTCTCCATTTGATAGCGTTATTACTTTGATTTCCTGTCCTAATTTTGTTTGACACTTGTTTTTCATTTTGTTCGTCTTCGATCCTCTACTCCTCTTCCTTATCATATTCTTCTAGTATTATTTCTCTTTCATGTACTTCAATATCCATAGGACATTCTGAAGCTTTATGATGAATAGAATCCATGAACGAACTTCTTTCTTGCAGAGGAGCATCGTATTCAGCGTCCGACGCATCAGTCAGCTATGTCTCGGATACACCTCCTGATACTAATAAAATAATCTAATATTTAGATAATTTCAATCTTTTGGTTGCCATCTAGAAGCAAAAGAGAGAAAACTGTAGCCTATAACAACAGTTCTAAGAATTTTCTGCTAATGATTTAACATAAGAAATAATCTACAGAGATGCAATAAAATATTCAACATTACAGGAGAGGTAAAAATGTACAGGGCGAATTACTTACTTGGGTCCCAATGATTCCAAATGGAGTCGTGTTTTCCAGGTGGGATGTTCAAGACACCAATTTACAGTAAACGTACATAATCATCACTTAAGACTTTGGCAGAATTTTAAATACTACAAGAAACAACCATTTCACAAAAAAATGCACAATATTCCAGTATAATTCAAATTAGTTCACCAGCTGACACTAAGAATTGAGAACATACACTGCAACATTATTTTCTATTGTTTCCAGTAGGGTGCAGCACAATTTGAAGTCAAGGAAGCTAAAGTAAATTGACAACAGGGAGCAGACAAATTAGTATAACACCATTCATAGCGATTTAGTGAAATGCCATTATGACTAAAATTATACCAAAAACAGATGATGCCATATAGCATCGCTGGGGCTGAAAGGGTAAATTGGTAACATTTTTGGTATTAACATCGCAGAGATGCGAATCACGGATTTCAAGCGTTGCGCGACTACGTCAGTACTTCCGGCATCTACGCTATCACCGATCGGCGATAGGCAAGGAGTTTGTCTCTTGTTTGAACTCCCGGAAGATGGAGGCGTTTTGCTCCACGCGTAAACGCACGAACTTTTGCGTGAAATAAGGATACAGTATATCTTTTAAACAGTGAAATATCCGGCTAAAAGCCGTGGCTTAATATCGTGGAACTACGTAAGTACGTACGGTGAAAATTGCCGAGTAATATTAATGAGATTCACCGACCTCGTGACGAGTGGTCTGAGAAGACAATTTTTGAATCAATAATTTATCAATCAGCGTCCGCTGATAAGTAGCTCTGCTTAAAACTGTGTAAAACTGAACTGTACATCGCAGTGACTTGTGAACGATATTTTTGCTTAAGTAGTAAAATCTGTGAACTTATACCTAAAAGCAGTTGCATTTTATTTCTCTTCACCATGGAAATGCAATACAACCAGATGGAACCACCTATTGCCCATGCTTATGAGATGGGCATGATGAGATAAAAACTTCCCATGGACAGGGAGTAAGCCGCCATTAACCCGTATAAAATGGGAGGATATGCGACGACCTGTTACAGAGCCGAGGATCGAGTTCAGGCCTATATTCTCTTGGCCAGAAAGCTCGAAGGCAAGGATCAGTCAAGCATGACCACTATGTAAGTGTTACAATTCCAACCAAGTTAAGGGTGATGGCTACTGTTGAGTAGAATAATGCCGCACTGAGCAACCAGCTTAGGTAGGCTTATATTTATCGCATGTTTTCAGCTTTGCTACATTGAAACAAGGTCAAAGGTCCAGTGACAATGGAAAGTCACCTAATACCGATTAATACTTGAGATACCCAATACAGCGCATGTCTAAGCAATTATACTACCAATCCTTTTATTACAATTTTTGTTTGTACATTATCTATCTGCGGAGTAGTAGAATCATTTTCGACACCCTAATTGATGTATCATTTGGACGGTCGTGAGGTGATACGCCGTTCCCTTTATTAATGTCAATTTTTTGTTAGTTCAGCTCGGACACAATTAAATGTATAAATTCCAAGAGGATGGGAATAGCCAAAGGATGTATGAATCACATTAGCAATCAGGTCACAACGTATCATTTTTACAGTTCCAGTGAGATTAAACTGTTGTTACTACTTGCTATAAATGCCGAGTGACATCTCTGTTAGTTCATTATTATAAAGAATATGCCATGAGGGAGGCATTAGTGTCCAAACGCACGTGTTTGTTGATCAAACAACTGACAACGGAACCCAGCTGAGCGCTAAGCTCTTTGCTATGGAGTGGAGTTACTTCCTGTTTGTGTTCTCTGGTGGTAATGAACAATACTTATCAGTGTCTGTGAAGTCTTATGAACAATATGAATAAGACTACAATACAAGTGAAAGTAGGAATTGAGCTGGCATAATAGGACTGCATTTGTACAGAGCAATTATAAGCTGATTTAAGTTTTTTCTGAAAGTGTATGTAAGTATGAGCGGACTCCCGCTAGCTCGTCAATTGTTCGTCCTCGAGGGAAGGCTATGCATTGCGTGAGATGCCGACCGACCGGACTTTGCTTAAACACTACATTCGCTGCCCGTGTTGATTTGGTTGTGAGTAGGGCCCACTGTTACGCATAATGTAATGAGTTATTGACACATTCCCGTCAACATTTAGGCTACGTTCAGACATTGAGAGTTGTATACACATGATAATGAGCAGTTAGAGTAACCTATAGAAGTCATACCAGTATACCCATTATTATAATATTTTTTGGGACCTGACCAATGAATGTATAAATTTAGTAACAATGTGATTGTTGTGTCTCTGAGAGACCATGGTAATTATGGGATGGATGTTATCACCCACATTTTTTTCTACGTTTTGCCGGAAATGATGTTCGTCTTTTGACATATTGACCGAAGGTATGCGAGCCATGCACCGCAGGTTTCCGCCGAGTAATGGCGAGTGTTATTGTATTGCCGGATTTTTAGGGTGATATTTATTTCTTCATGAGGCTGACACCCATGATAGTGCTTTTTTCTGTTATCGCCAAGTGTCGTAATTGGTCATTAGGGATATAAACTGGTACGTTAGGAATAATACTCAATTAAACTGAAAATAAATCATGAAAATAACTTAACTAAACTGAACTTCTAAATAAGATGATGAAGCAACCTAAACGTGAACTTTGCTTGATTATATGACCGACACTATGGGGGCAGCTGATGTTTACTTCTTTTTTATATAACCATGCTGACGAGCTGACACATTTGGGCTCTGACGTTGATGATGCCACATATTCCCAGTAAGGAGTGGACATCCCACGACCATGTAACATAAGACGTGGTTTTTACTACGCAGTTACCACCCTAACATACACACATCAAAAAAAGTTTTGCATCACCTCGGTTCCAAGAGTTCCGGAACCTTTAAATACAAAGGGAATAGAGATCAACACAAACAACATTTCAACTCGTTTTATTGCTCATGAGACCCACACATTGCATGTTGTACCATCATACAGCTAGACTTTCAGCATTTGTGGTCCAGATTGCAGTACACACCACTACCTCTAATACCCAGTAGCACGTCCTCTTGCATTGATGCATGCCTGTATTCGTCGTGGCATACTATCCACAAGTTCATCAAGACACTGTTGGTCCAAATTGTCCCACTCCTCAACGACAATTCGGCGTAAATCTCTCAGAGTGGTTGGTGGGTCAAGACGTCCATAAACAGCCCTTTTCAACATATCCCAGGCATGTTCGATAGGGTTCATGTCTGGCGAACATGCTGGCCACTGTAGTCGAGCGATGTCGTTATCTTGAAGGAACGCATTCACAAGATGTGCACGATGAGGTCGAGAATTGTCGTCCATAAAGACAAATGCCTCTCCAATATTCTGCCGATATGGGTGCACTATGGGTCGGAGGATGTCATTCAGGTATCGTAAAGCCGTTTCGGAGCCTTCCATGACCACCAGTGGCGTACGTCGGCCCCACATAATGCCACCCCAAAACATCAGGGAACCACCACCTTGCTGCACTCGCTGGACAGTGTGTCTAAGACGTTCAGCCTGACCAGGGTGCCTCCAAACACGTCTCCGACGATTGTCTGGTTGAAGGCATATGCGACACTCATCGGTGAAGAGAACGTGATGCCAATTCTGTGGGGTCCATTCAGCATGTTGTTGGGCCCATCTGTACCGCGCTGCATGGTGTCGGGGTTGCAAAGCTGGACCTCGCCATGGACGTCGGGAGTGAAGTTGCGCATCATGCAGCCTATTGCGCACAGTTTGAGTTGAAACACGACGTCCTGTGGCTGAACGAAACGCATTATTCAACATGGTGGCATTGCTGTCAGGGTTCCTCCGAGCGGCAATCCGTAAGTAGCGGTCATCCACTACAGTAGTAGCCCTTGGGCGGCCTGAGCGAGGCCTGTCATCGACAGTTCCTGTATCTCTGTACCTCCTCCATGTCCGAACAACATCGCTTTGGTTCACTCTGAGACGCCTGGAAACTTCCCTTGTTGAGAGCCCTTCTTGACACAAAGTAACAATGCGGACGCGATCGAACTGCGGTATTGACCTTCTAGGCATGGTAGAACTACAGACAACATGAGCAGCGTACCTTCGTCCTGGTGGAATGACTGGAACTGATCGGCTGTCGTACCCCCTCCGTCTAATAGGCCCTGCTCATGCATGGTTGTTTACATCTTTGAGCAGTTTTAGTGACATCTATGAACAGTCAAAGGGACTGTATCTTTGATACAATATACACAGTCAACGTCTATATGCCGGAGATCTGGGAACCGAGGTGATGCAAAACTTTTTTTGATGTGTGTACATGCACTCAGATGACCATCAGGCGCAAATAGCGATACCTGATTAGCGTAGGCAGGAGAGTGTGTAAATATGTATTTGTAATCTTATGAGAGTTCCACATGTGAGTATTAGATGTTTTAAATGCTGGTTTGTTATAGCTTTTTTTTCACGGATGATTAGCATCCAGTGCTTCATTCAGTTAGGATAAGATAATCAAATTGCTGTAAATGTAAATGTTGGAGTGACACCAACGTAACATCGATGATACTTATTGGTGCTGTAAATGTAAATAACCCTAGCCTGTTGAGCAAATTAAATGTCTCGCGTTGCAGTAAATTCATCGCCTGTCACTATTAGTATTTGTAACTTTGATTCTGTATTTGCTTCGGGTATTCTTTACGTGTCACACTCCTAGTTGTACTTCCATTGTTTTTCTTCTTTACAAAGGATTTCCAAGGGGCCTAATTTATTTCAGTTAGGGATCACATCAGTTTTTTTATTATCGCTTATTAGATTTGCGGGCTAGGCGAGTTTTCAACCCTTTGGAGTAGTATAGGGGTTTGTTCATTTTTACAATAAATCTGTTAACGTGTTTTACATAAACCTTGACTTGTTATTTGTAGCTTTGCATTTTTGGGGGTGTGTTTCCTTGGGCATGTCTATGACTTTTTTCTCACTCATCTGTACTGAAGTCTAATTTAATGGAATTTAATGAGAGCTCAAAAATGGCGGCTGTGCAGTTTTTACAAATCTCGTTTTCATTTCTCGTGTCCTAAGTAGGATATATGAAAATAGGCTATTTATTTCTTTATGGGGGTCGTTGTCCTTTTTTGGACAGGTGTAGCAATTGTAGCGTCTCTTGGCCTAGCCGGAAACATTTTTCGTCAAACCATGTTTTGGCGATTCTTAGGTGTCTTGATATCGTCTTGGTTGATGTCAATATTGTGTCTTGTTCTTCCTCTAGAGCTTATGAAAGATTTCCGCTTTAATGATCTCTTGAATTAGTGGTATTTGTGTCTTTTTCGCTTCCCATTTTATGTTGTTAATGTTTCTGGAGCGCCGGTTTATTGCGATTGTTTCCCAATTACGTTTCCCAATTTCCTTGGACTTTACCTGGAAATCTGTGAGGACAGGTAGGTGCTTCCTGATGATCGATTGCATGCTTACTCTCTGATGTACCTTTTTGGAGTGGTTCCTACTCAGGAAAATTAAGTCGATCGTGCTCTATCTGTTAGGCGCTATGAACGTGTGCTCGTTTCCTTTGTTGACAATTATTAAGCCTGCATCTGTTAGAAAGTCGATAACACATTCCGTCTTGTGGTCCATCCTATCGATCCAACAGTCGAAGTCCCCTGCTAATATTAAGGGGTTTTCTTCGCCGAGTCTTTCGATGGCTTCTCCTAATTATTGTTCCATGATACTTTCAGCCTCAGTTTTTGCATTGCAGTAGGCGGCGATTATGTTCGATGTTCGCAAGGAAATCGTCAGTACATTAAGTGTCTTGGATATTGCTTCCAGCGGTGTCAGGTGAGGTTTGATCCGGCAACGTATTCCTACTTCAGGGCGGCCTCTGTCTCCTTGTCTTGCTTGTGAGTGCACTCCGTAGAATCCATCCAACTTGACGTCCTCAGTGTGGAAGGTTTCGGTCAGTATCACTATATCGCATTTTTCCATTGCTTTAGACGGTTCCAAAGTGAGAAGAGATCTCAGTCCTTTCACGTTCCATAGCATCGATCGGATCGGCTCCTCATCTGTACTATGCCTGCTGTTTTTTTTGTTGGGTCTTTGGTACGAGACAAAGCTTTTACTCTCCTCATTGCAGTGGGTTTTAAGGTTATGAGAGGAATATTCCAGAGTTTCTTGGCCTCTGAAATATGAACTGCCTGACCAGTACCTCTTTAGGCCAGAACTGCATGTTGTTAAGGTCTCCTAGCATTTCTAGTGGGGCTGCCACTCGGAACGCGTTTTTCTCCCCTCTAGTTTGGAGTTGCTCACAACTGATCATGCTCTTCATCCCTTTACTGTTTAGGTAGCTTATCATATCTGCTTCTGTATTCGATGAGTGGACTCTTCCAACATACAACCAAGCCAAACTCTCCTGTCTTCAAGTAACCGTTTTCTTCGTTTGTACCCACAACATGCGTTTTATGGCGAGGTTTAATCCTGGCAACCGTGCTCCAGGATACTTCAGGACCTGGTCGGTTGTCCTCTTTGGTGCTCTGTGTTCCGGGTTCCTTTAGAGTCTTGTCGTTGTAGTTAATGACCTCCTGGTTGGTGTGTTTAGTAACATCGGTCTGGATGCGAATCAATTTGTCCTCCGGCCTTCGTCCTCGAAGAGAGAAGAGAAAGGTCACCGCAGATTCCAGCGAATATCCACTCCTCGGAAGCACTACAGACACATGGAAAGGTCCAAACATTGAGCTCAGACATGTACGGAGGTCGAGTCATAAGTCATGCAACTATTTTTTTTCTCGCGAACAGGAGAAACACGGAAAATCTACGATATGCATTTGGAAACGTACTGTATGTACTTGCGATGGATGCCACTAGATGGTGTATGTAAACAACAGGGTGGGTCTGAGCATGCCCCCAAGTTCAGTGTGTGAGTGAGAGCGTCACACGATGGAAGTCAACAAGCAGGAGCAACGAACGCACGAGGGCTGCTTTTTAAGTAAGGGCCGTTTTTTAAATTATCCGATCATTTTATTTTGAAACCATATTTATTTTTTGGTTTTACATACCTTCCTCTATTTTCTACGTAGTTGCCTTGTTTATTTAGGCACTTGTCATACCTTAAAACTAAGTTCTGAAATCCCTCTGCATAAAAGTTTGCCGCCTGCTCTGGCAACCAAGAATTCACACTTGAGGAAAATCCATTGATGGAGAGGTTATCATGAATCTTCGGTCCTCGTGAATTTTCGTGTCAATTGCAGTCACCAAGTCATCTGTGATCACAGACCTGAGCGTTCATCGTCATGAACATTTACACGGCCACTTTTGAACTCGCGTACCCATTTTCGCACTTTACCTTCCGTCATTTCATTATCACCATACACCTCACAACGCTGACGATGAATATCTGCAGCCGACATGATTCTTGCACTCAAAAAACGTATCACAGATCGTACCTCACACCCGGCGGGCGAATCAATCATCTTGAACATTGTAAAGATGCACAGTTCAGCGTACAGGTTAGCTACACAGCTGCAACTGACGCCTTCTTGTTCGCAAAGGATGCCGGGAGGTAGCGCGCACGCTTGTTGCGGCATGCGCACTAACAACAGGCTTTAAAAAAAGAGATCCTTACTTAAAAAACAGCCCTCATATATTAAAATCGCAGTTCTCCGCGGCAGAAATGCACGCCACTGCCATGCAGAGCTGCGGGAAGCATGACGTGTGCATGCCATGACCTATAGAACAGTGGCGAGGTGGGTGGAGACGTTCAAACGGGATAGAGTATCAACTGACGATTTGCCTCGCTCAGGCCATCCAGTATCCATGGACAAAGATGTGCGGATAATGGTGATCGATCAGTGTTTACTGGAGGACAGGCGCTGGACTATATCGGAATTGCAAGAACATAGAGCAATACTGGCGGCAACATTACGGCGCATTTTACACAAGGACCCACAGATGCGTAACATTAGTGCAAAGTGGGTGTCACCTCACTTAACGGAGGTACAGAAATGGACTCGTTACGAAACTTGTCGCATCAATCTGGAGAGGTTTCAGCAGGAAGAACAAGCCATGTTGAATCACATTATTGTAGTCGATGAAACATGGGCACGTGCTTATGAACGTGAACTGAAGAGACAGTCAAGTGAATGGCGTCATCAGGGGTCACAACGGTGATACACGGTTCGACAAAATCCGTCACCCAATATGGTTATGGACATCCTGGCATACGATGTTCAAGGTGTTCTTGTGTGTCATCCAGTGCGTGTGGGGCACACTGTCAATGCAGTGTATTACAATTTCTTTTTGTTGTACCAATTGAGCAGTGCAGTGCGAACCAAACGTCCTGATCGTTTGGACGACGCCATAATCCTACACGATAACGCGACAGCTCACACAGCAGCCATCGTTCAGAGTCTCTTACAACGGTGGGGATGGGAGGTTCTTCCACACTCACCTTATTTGCCTGATCTGAGCCCATGCGACTATGATATAATCCCCAAAGTCAAGAAGCCACTACGTGGACGACGGTTTGCTAACAAAGACGACATCGTAACAGCATTTCGGAATGAGGTGTTACACGTTAACGATACACATGCAGCGAATGGTATTCAGTGCCTACCCCACCGCTGGCAACGCACAGTAGACACCTTGGGTGATTATTTCGAAGGTCTGTAACCAGTGGAGACCTGTCCTTTGCACGTAGTATTGTATATTTGCTTTGTTTACCAATGTTTACAAAGTTTACCAATGGCCTGTGTTCTGTCACTTACCTACGAGCATCTCCTGATGTCAGAATTTATCTTCAGGCACTATGCATACGTACATAACCTATATTTCCAAATACAGGTGCGGCAGAAATATCTGACGAATTTCAAACGTAAATAACACAGCAACGCAACATAAAATTCACAAATTTATTGCGCAGTTTAAAAGAGCAGTGTTTGCCATTTTTGTTACATAGATTGGAGCGGCAGATCTAACACCTGCATTGGCCACAGCGCTTAAGCAGGTGTTATTGTCGTTGTGCGCGCGGCCTGGGGGAAAACGTGTGCATCGCCTTGTCAGGGCTAGTAAGTCGCTAGCATGGCGTGGAGTGGTGAGCAGCGAGGTTTCGTGATTTAAACGTATACTTCAAAAATGCTGACTCTGTTACCACAACCCAGCGTTTATTTCGTAGACACTTCAGGTTACATAGACAAGCGAAAGTTCCAAGCTGGTATACCATTCTGGTATGGGTGAATAATTTGAGAGGAACTGGTTCAAGTGTTAAAACGAAACCGCCTGGTAGGCCTCGTAGCGTTAGAACACCAGAGAATATCCGTGCAGTGAGACATGCCTTTACGCAATCTTCTCAGAGAGATGTTTCCAGATCGTTTAATCTCCTTACGTCGTGACGTTCCATGGTCAGACCGTTCCCCTGATCTCGCCCCTTGCGATTTCTTTCTCTGGGGATACCTGAAGGCTCGCGTCTTCCAACGTAAGCCGCGAACACTACACGACCTGAAAGTTGCTATCCGTGAGGAAATCGAGGCAATACCACTAGACATGGCCAGGAGGGTCATGCGGAACTTCAGGGAGAGGCTTCAGAAGTGCATCGAAAGGGGCGGTCGACATTTGGATGACATCATTTTCAAAGCATAGTGTGTATGTGTATATGATACAAATGGCAAAAATTGCTCTTTTAAACTGCGCAATAAATTTGTGAATATCGTGTTGCGTTGCTGTGTTATTTACGTTTGAAATTCGTCAGTTATTTCTGCCGCACCCTGTACATATCGTAGATTTTTCGTGTTGTCTCCTGTTCGCGATAAAATAAATAGTTGCCATGACTTATGACTCGACCCTCGTATATACAAGATTCGCCGCCCACGGCTTTCACTGGAAGATCTGCACGACTGACGGCCATCACACACCGGATGGCAACTGCAAATGCCAACTGTGGGGATTGAAATGTACGCAGTACCACCTGAAGAACTGCTCTAAAATTACAATTACACTCGCCAATTACGCAAAAGACCTATACATTCGTGTAAAGGCGTCGTAAGTGCACACTGTGCTTAGTAAATAACAATTAAATATGTATTTATGGAACTACTAGTTATTTTTAATTTCTAGTATCCTATAACCGATGTCACTTGTCTTTCGTAATCATAAAAGACGTGGACTTGACTTTTCTAAAAAATCATTCCCGTGGATTATTACAGATAGTTGCTAACTCGCGGGAGGAGTCTTAATCATCGATATGGAAAGCTATGTTCTAGAATATAACTTCTCATTGTAATGGTGATGGTAAAGACACATGTCGTGAACCAAAAGCTATTTAGTATTGTACCCTTTTGTATGAAGGAGAATACATGTCTGTACATTGCTAGCTCGTTGGTGTCGGGGTGTGGTACGGCCTATCCCCAAAGTGCAACACTTATATCCAGGATTTGAGCGTACAGGTCACAATCTGCAATAAATACTAGCACATTTCTGATAAAATGAACGTTTACTTTTCATATCATGGCAAAAACAGAATGTAATTACATTAACTGTACAATCTAAACAAATCAAATGATAAAATCAACACTCCTAAAACTCCTTATATATATATAATTCGTTGAGGCCATCTAGGACCTCGTTAAGTCTTGCTACACTTGGCAATTTGTTTCGCTTTCCTCTGAGCCCAGAATTCCCTCATTCTCTGTGAGTGGGCCATCTTGCGCTCCGCTGTCCAGGTGGTACCTTGTCTTCTTTTCGGGTTCGGTGTCTCGTCTCGGGTTAGTCCATTAGTCAGTATGTTTTTGCGGAAGAGATCTCTATTGAAGGCGTCGTCGGGTTTTAGATGCAGCATTTTAAGGTCGTCTTTGCTATTCATAAACCAGGGCATTGTGTTTTGGGTTTGGAGTCAAATAAATGAAACATCTGATCAGTCAGCCTGTTTCCGTCCATTCGTTTGAGATGACCGTAATACCGTGCCCGCCTTTTATGGATCGTTTCTGAAATTTTCTCTATTTCACTGTAGACTTCTTTGTTGGATTTTTTTAGAGTGGATGCCGTTCTTGTAATTTGATCCCATTATACCTCTGCCGATTTTGCGCTCTTTTTTCTCCAGTTCTTCCAGGAGTCCTTTATTAGCATTAAGGAATAGGGTTTCGGCTGCATACATAACTACTGGTTTCAGAACAGTTTCATAATGACGTAGTTTAGTATTTTTGGACAGGCATTTTTTGTTACATATTGAGCGCGATGTTTGATAGGCTATTACGAGTTTGCCTACTCGTTCCTTGAGTGCTTCTTTGTCCAGTCCACTTTTCATGATGATCTCTCCCAAGTACTTAAATTTTTCCACTCTGTTGATCTTTCCGTATTTTGTCTGCAGATTTGCTGGGGCGTCTTTGATGTTAGTCATTACTTCTGTTTTTTCGAATGATATCTGCAAGCCAGTTTGTTCAGCGATTTCTTTTATAAGGTCGATTTGCATCCTAGCAGTTTCTACGTCGTTCGACAGATTGGCGATGTCATCAGCGAATGCTAGACAGTCGACTATGATCCCCTTGGATTTTGTTCCCATTCTCAGAGGGCTATACTCAGTTTCTAATAATTTTGTTCGCCAGGTCCAAATGACTTTTTCGAGAACGTAGTTGAAAAGCATTGGAGAGAGCCCGTCACCTTGTCTGACTCCCGTTTTGACCTCAAAGGAATCCGACAGACATCCCAGGAAATTTACCTTGGATTTTTTTTTCCAGTTAGGGTGGCTCTAATTAATGCCAGCAGTTTCAGGTCAACCCCGAATTCGTTGAGGATGTTCAACAGAACTTCGCGGTCTATCGAATCGTAAGCCTTGTTGAAGTCCACAAAGACTGATACGTACGATTTGGACCTGAGATTGCAATGTCTAATGATCGTTTTGAGGCTGTGGATCTGTTCGGCATTTGAACGACCCTTTCTGAATCCCCCTTGGTATTCTCCTATTTGATGCTCGACTTCGGCTTCTAATCGCTCCAGGATAGCAAGTGAGAGAATTTCGTATGTTACCGGTAGGAGGGATATTCCTCTGTAGTTTTTGACTTTTCTCATGATGCCTTTCTTGTGTAACGGATGGATCGAGGCCGTTTTCCAATCTTCTGTTTTTTTTCTTTCAAATTTGTTCTATTTGCTTCTGCGAGAATTCAACTGCTTCTTCAGGAGCATATTTCCAAAGTTCTGCAACTACAGAGTCTTCCCCGGGAGCTTTGTTGGTTTTTAGTCGAGCAATGTGACGCTTGATTTCGTCTTTGTTGGGTGGCCTTGATTCTGGACATCTGCGAATGGGTTCATCGGTCTTGATGGGATTTTTGGGTTGATCGCAATTTAGGAAATTCTTAAAGTAATCAGCTAGGATGGTACAATTTTCTTAATTTGAGGTCGCCAGTGTACCGTCCTTCCGCTGAAAGCATAACGACGGAGGTTTATAACCCGTAAGTTTCCTTTTGAACGTTCCGTAGTACGGTCTGGTGTTGTTTCTTTTAAAGTCTTGGTCGATTTCTCAATAAGTGACTTTTCATATTTACGTTTCTCAGATCGCATCACTTTAGCTGTCTGGGCTCGTTGGGCTTTGTAGGTTTCCCAATCAGTTTGTGATTTTGTTGAGTAATATTGTTTCCATGCATCGAGCCTTTTCTTGAGAACTGAAACACATGTATCATTCCACCAGCCATGTTTCTTGCTTCTTTTAATTCCAGCAATTTCCTTGGCAGCCTTGATCAGGCGTTTTTTGTTGTTGTTAAAGTCACAGTCGATTAGTCGAGCCTTTTCCTGGAACTCGGTTACATTCTGTTTGAGTTTATCAGTGTCAAAGCGAATAATTTGTTTGGGCGTATTGTTGGTGCTTGCAGGGACCGGTTTGAATTTAATTATGGACATGTAGTGGTCTGAGGCCACGTTTATGCCTTTTTTAACCTTAACATTCATAATCTCAGGACTGTTTTTCCGAGAGATCGCGACGTGATCTATTTGGAACTCTCCGATGGCGTCGACAGGAGATCGCCATGTTGTCTGCTTTCTGGGTTGATGGCGAAAATGTGTCGACATGATCTGCAAGTTATGGTTTTCGCAAATGGAGACCAATCTCTCACCATTTTGATTGGTTCTTTTGTGGGCAGGATAGTTTCCAATGATTTTCTTATACTTGTGTTCTCGACCAAATTGAGCATTGAAGCCCCCCATAAGAAGTTTAACATGGTGTTTGGGAATTTTGGCGAGCTGTTCATCCAGTGGGTCCCAAAAGTTATCCACTTCGTCCGGGTCAGATCTGTTCTTGTCATTTGTGGGGGCATGTGCGTTAACTAGGCTGTAGGTTTTGTTGGCGCATTTGATTGTTAATATGGATAATCTGTCATTTACAGGCTCAAAATTTGCGACCGACTTAAGGATTCTGGTTCTCACAGCAAACGCTGCTCCAAGCATCACAGATCCATTGAAGACCCCCTTTTGAGCTTTGCTCTTGAAAAAGCGGTAACCTTCAGATTCGAAAGTCTCTTCGTCGGGGTAACGTGTTTCTTGTAGGGCAATTATACATATCTGATTTTCATGTAGTGCGTCGGTGAGAGTTTTCAGTTTGCCAATTTGTGTAAGGGTGTTAATGTTTAACGTCGCTAGAAAGGTTTTTGATTTGGTTCCGAGTTACTGACTGGTTGGGATACACCGAGACGCTCCGACTCGTCTCTAGCATGATGTCGAGTCTCCCCCAGAATCCGAATGAGACTCTTGCGTCGCAGGTTTCACGACGAGGGATTCATCCGAAGACTTACCCCCTGGGGTAAAAGAAATGTTGAAATGTTATGCCATCATGCTCACTTGACTTGAGTTTGTTTTGGACGCGTACGGTTCCATGTTGTAACTAAGGTTGTTAACCCTAGATGTTGCCTCAAGGTGATTTCTGGCTTCTCTGTACTACCAAGGCTTCAAGCCTGGGAGTCCCCCAACACTGATCGGTTCGTCGACCCAGCTTCCCGCTGGGATTGGTTACCCAACCTTCCACTGGGTTGCTTGACTTAACAGGGGCACCTCGTGTATGTTACGTGCTGGAGTTGGAGTGAAAGAGGCTAAGTTGGATTCTCTTGCTCAATCTAATAGGTTCATGTTGCAGATGTTAACAACGACGCATTTCACTCCCATTTGCCAGAGTCACAATGACTCCTCCCAGGTTTATTTCTGGGACCCAAAATTCCTTATTGTTATTATTATTATTATTATTATTACCAAAGGTAATCAGTAATTAACTGGTTTCCACTTCAACATCAGTTATTACATCAACATGTAATCCTTAACTGACAAAACTCATTTCTGTAGAAATTTCTCCTCAGAGTGTAATTAACCAATACCCATCTTCATTATAAGTCACTTAAACCATTAGAAATCCATCCTGCTCCTCATATTTCAAGTTCATTAATATTCTTTGTTAAGTTCCTGTGAACTTCTTACGATATAATTCATTACCCTTCATTTACTTCAATTCATTAGCATTTATTCAATTTAATCCATTTCAATCACTCACTATTTCTTTCAATAATATTTATTCGATTAAATTAATTTCAAACTCTTAAAATTAGAGTTATTAGCCTCTTTCACAATTTGAATCCGTTAAAACCTCTCACAACGGGTTCATTTCAATTTCTCGCAAGTGGTTTCATTGATATTCACCACAAGTTGCGCCAAGAATCATCTTCTTTCATCACAACCATAAGAATAAGTACTTTATCGCCAGCATGCATAATTATTTCACTCTCCCGTGGGTAAATACTTCCACGGGTCTCAGTTACATTAAATTTGGGTCACCCGTTCCTATATTAATTGACTGGGACCGACACTAGCACGCTAAACCAAACAACCTGCGTGTAGCGTACATTTATTATTATTATTATTATTATTATTTAAAAAAGGCAATTTATAAACTTTTCCAAAAATATTTCGGGAACTATAATCCCTGATTAACATCCAACTCATTGCCATCATTCAAAAAATCATATCTCAATTTATACTTTGCATCAAGAAATTGTAACTTAAGTTGCAAATACCTTTTGAATGGGTCCAGTCGTGGTCATACTTCCAGTCGACCCTACGACGAGTCCAGCCACGCGTATTTTGTAATGGCTGACACCCCTCAATTGAGACCTTTCTCTCCCTTCTCACAAACCTCTCTCTTGCGACCAAAACTCACCATTCTAATGTGTGACCAATTTTAACAAGGACAATATCCTTTGACCAAGCGTGATCATATGGTCTTACCGAAAGGTTTTAATTATTTGATCTTTGCATCGTTAAGATCTGCATCTCTCTCTCTCTCTCTCTCTGGCCTAATCTACGGCCTATTTACTGACACACTTGAGGAATTAGATTCTTATAGCTGTGGATTATTCCCTTAGGAAAGCTGATGGTCGAATTAACTAGCGGTAGGTTGAATGATACATTACCCCGCTACAACAACACACGTAAAAGGTGATACTTAATTAACAGACCAGGAACGGGACTCACACATGATCTCCAGCTGTTCAGAAGCTTCAACTACGCTCACTGGCGTTTTACATAACATCACCCGATGCATACCGGCACTTACCACAATAGGATGCTCCCTGGCATTTATGTCCATCATTTGCCTTTGCTGTATGAGACTATTTCCATCCGTAGACAATATATTCGACGACTTCCTGGCTTAGTCTAGCCTTTTCCTGAATATACACGCGATGAATAATCCCTCGTATTTAAGGCTCTCAAATCTGGCATTTACATTTACATGGCTTTATTACCGTGGCAATTATTGACTTCTACTAAAACCTCTCGTTAATCATGATCTCTTTTAAAGAACTCATAGTCACACTTGTTAACATAAAATCTTTGATCTCTCAACAATTTAAACTGGCCCATTCTAACACAATTATTTTTAATTATCTGATACTTTTACTTCAATTGGTGGGTCCCGTCCATTACTCTAACTTTTAATTACAAAAACAACATGTCTTATTACTCGCGGGTCCTTTGCACAGTTACGCAACATGATCTTTATATCGTTTGAAAGTTGATCATTTTATAGTTTGACATTTTTGATGGTTTGATGCATGGCACGCTGTCTACATTATATAAACAAGTTGTAGTACTCACTCATAGCCTGGGAGGCCACTTCCATTGGTAAAACATTTTGCGCACCATGATGCTCTCTACTCCTCCATATCCACTAATTCGGAATAATTAACACTGATTCTTGTTGCACTTCTGGCCTCGTATTCATACAGGATAGAAGCCTCATATATTTCACTTATAACACTTGAATTAACACTTATAACATATGAATTAACACTTATAACACTTCAATTAACACTTTATACACCGTTCTTCACCCTGCCAAATCTATGATTGCAGGTTCTTCCCCCTCGCGATGATAGTATCCTATAGTCGCTAACTGGCGCTGATTCCCAATAGAATCCGTTTCCCCCAATGAAAGTCTATTTGCTATTTCTATCGCCCTTCTTCTGTAGCCTGTCTTAACAATTATAGCTACCAAGCAGTTCATGAAATCCTGTTATATAACCGCACCCATGCGCTGCTAATATATTATTTATTAACACGCGGATAGCTTGGTTAACATAATTATAAAGTTCTATCATGAATTTGCTACTTTACTCTTATCTCTGGGTAGCCTATATTTGTTCTGAAAGTTCATCAATACTTGCATTATCTAAATTAATACTGCAATGTTCGTGATGCGTTTTTATCCCATACGCTCGCGACAATGCTACTTGTCTGACGCGACGCGTCTTACTAAAATGCGTTACTGTCCATCCTATTTAACATATGCCTATTTGTTCCTGTGGATTCTACTTGTGTACGTAGAATATCGGCAATCTTGCCTTCTACCGACTTCCGGAATGAATATTTTTCACTGATTATTATTATGAATTTTATTCTTCACTCGACATCTCGATAATGCGTTTATTGTGATCGCGACACGGCGTACTATACCCGGATCGTTCACACGTCCATGACATTGTTGACATTCTTATTTTGGAAAGAGGAGTTGATAGTTGAAGAGGTTGAAGGAATGGATGATTTGAATAACGCGCGGAGGAGACTCAAGAGTGCTGAGGGAAGCATACATCGCAGGGGCGAGTTACGCGAGATTATGATGTGGAGCCTGAATACGTCATGAGAAATAATTTTTTAGAATTACCTTAAGGAGAAGAGATGGACGCTAGGAAATTAGCACACTTTTCTGACTATAACAAGAGGAGGATTTTGAGCTATCAAGCATTAAAATCGGTCCAGTAGAAGCCGAGATACGAGATGGAATGTTCTCGAACAATGTCTCGCTGAACTATAAAAGGCCACGTTGCTGAGCAGAGAGTCATCATATCTTCAGAGCATTTGCTCATGTTCGGATCTACGCTACGTGAAAGTGACAGTATACACGCTGACATTCTGACGGTCGGAGGACTTAGTCGCCGTACCAGTGGTCAGCACGACTTAGTTTTTGTTCAAGTGAACGAACTTAACTTTTGGCAGTGAATGGACTTAGAATAATCACTGACTTTCAGGTCACTTATTCTGTAGTCAGGTGATGGTAGTGTCGAAACCATTCACAGAAGTTAGCCTACAGAACGATGTATTTCTTGTGGTGACTATACATCAGGCACTTCGAATTCATCAGGAGAAGTTTATTTCATTTTGTTCGTTTATGCAGCTAATAGGTGTTCCTATCTTAGCGTGCAAACGATGATGATGATGATGATAATTGTTGTTTTAAGGGGCCTAACATCTAGGTTATCGGCCCCTAATGATCTGGGTGATAGCGAAAATGATAATGAGACGGAAACCAGAACGAAAATTAAGTGAGACGGAAAATACTTACAAAAAGGAACTCAGATTGAAACAACTCACAAAATGTTCTTACAGAAGGGAATTTAGAACGAAAAGATTCACAGAAGGAATAGATTGAAAAATACCCACAAAATGAAGGCTAGGTTCAAAATGCGTACAAAATGCAATGTAGCGTCGAAATACCTACAAAATGCAATTGGAATTCAAAATACTTACAAAATGCAAATGAGATCGAAATTACGTACAAAATGCCATTGAGGTTCAAAATACTTACAAAATGCAATTGAAATTGAAAATACACGATGCAATTCAGATTGAAATATCCCAGTTCCAATCCAAATTATTCACAAAGTGCAATTGAAATTCAAAATACTTACAAAATGCAATTGAAGTTGAAAATGCTTACAAAATGTACGGTAGATTCAAACAACTCATGTGGATTGCCAATACTTACAAAATGCAATTTAGATTCAAAATACCCACAAAATGCAATTAAGAATCAAAATATGTGCAAAATGCCCACCAAACAAAATGCAATTTAGATCCAAAATTCGTGCGAAATGCGGTTTTGGTTGAAATACTTACAAAATGCAATTGAAATTCAAAATTCTCACTAAAAGGCCCGGCTACCTGCATTGAAAGACTTATCAAAAAGCAATTTAGATTGTCAATCTTTACAAAATGCAATTGAAGTTGAAAACAATTGCGAGATGTAATTTGGATCGAAAAAACTTACAAAATGCAACGTAGATTGAAAATACCTTAAAAAATCGCTAAAAGGTAATTTAGATACACGGTGAACCAAGTAACAAAAACAGTGCGGGAATCTTAAAGAGAAAGGAAATATAATGAGAAGAGGATCGGAGAGGAGAGGGGAGAGAGGAGAGGGTCCGCCCCAAAGGTAAGGGACAAAAGGCGAAAACGGACCCAGCTCAGGAATCCCTCGGGTTCGCCAACTCCTGAACTCACCAGCCGTGAGCCCCTGAGTGTGTAGCATTATCTAGGGTGCACCAGAAGGGGTGGGGCTACATACACCCGGCCTCCTTAAGGGCCTTGAGCACAAGGCAGGAGGTAAAAGGAAAAGAAAAAGAAGGCTGACCCCTCACAGAAGGAGGGTATCAGGAAAAATGAGAGAAGGGCCAAAGAAGGCGGAAAAGTGAAAGACTCCCTAGGCCTCGGATACCCTAATAAATGCGGGGTTGGAAGAGAACAAGAGTTGACTAAGTGAGGTCGACAGGAGAGAAGACGGAGAGGAGCCCAGCACAAGTAAGTGGAAGCAATGCCGGATTCATCTGGGGCCCCGTGGTCGCCAACCCACGCCCACGAGAAGTGAGCCCCTGGGGGAGCGTGCAAACGAAACCACATTATTGTAACATGAGATTTATTCTCGAATCTACCGGAGTACTGTACCAGTCTATGACTGAGCAACTTTTTGTCATGTTACACGGTACTAGTGATAACGGGAGTTATTTCGAACGGATGACTGCGGACATCATTATGCGCCGCTAAAACTACTCGTAGGACTGGAAGGACATGGAGACGAACGAGGTATTTGGATACGGCAGATGGCCATGGGAAGACACTTTGGGAATAGTGTACACCGCAGGACACGCCCGTCATCTACATCAAGAATGAAGTATGACAACCATTTCATGTACTATCCACTAACCAGTAGTATTAGAGAATTCCATATTATTGAACAGTCACGATCAGAAATCAACACACATTTTTCACCATAGCTAGATATTAGCTAGATCTTCGATTGTATTAGTCTGGATGACAAATGGAACTTCTGTCTGACAATTTATTTTTCGATCTAAGATTTTTGTTAGGACAGGCATTAGTTCATGTTTCGACATGAAATATTTCGATTATTCCAAGGGATATAAATATTTTTCGTTAATTCTGATTATGAGAACAGAAGTAATTGAGGCTTGGATTATTTAAATAATTTGATTTATTTAATAATAATAATAATAATAATAATAATAATAATAATAATAATAATAATAATAGAGTGTGAAGTGAATAAGTTAATAATAATATAATAATAATCAAGTGTGGAAGTGAATAAGTTAATAATATTTATAAATAATTACAACGCTATTTAAAGTTATAAATAATTAGGGAGTGATAATACCGAACATTAGGAATTAAATTAAATTTTGTTAATTGTTTATTGTGATTAAATAATTAATGCATTAAATAAAAATTAATAGGAGACGTTGATAATAATAATTCACAGATGAGACTTAAATATTTTTTTATTTAAAAGAATAGGGCGATAATAATCATTTGACATTGATGATGCTTAAATATTTTTTGTGTCGATAATAATAATAATAATTTGTGAATGAATTTAATTAGTTGGAAGGAATTAAATTAAATAACTTTGTTTGGAAGTTTAAATAAATTTAAATGAGTTTATGGATGAAGAGAATGAAGTATTAGATTTTTGAGCTCAGAATTAATTTTTTCAAAAGCACTTAAAAAAAGAAAGAAAAGAAAATATTCAGATAAAAAAGAAGGGAACGGCAGGTATTTAATGTCTCAAATAGGGAGAATTTATGTAAATGGGAGGCAAGGAGATATTGACCAGAATTTATTTAATTGGTAAAATAATACTGAAGAACCACAGTCTAGTAATTGACAGAATATTACAAGAAAAAAATATAATATGTAAAAAAATATATAATAGTAATAATATGATGCTGTGTGCAGAATATTCTGGTGATGATTTTAGTGTGCGTTTGGCGACACTTAAAGTTGTGGAGGCCTAGGGGGTCATCCAAAAGTGGGTTTTATTCCCGTAGTTGTGGGCACAGAAGGATGTGCGGATGTTTGAAGGAGCCTGTGGGCTATATTTGTAAAAGAAGGGTTAGGCGATGTGGACCGCCCCATATTCTTGTCAGATTTCACTATTCTGTTAATCCAAATATTAAATATTTTTTTTTCTGGATCAACTCAAAATTCAAATGGTATGCCTAAATAAATAATTGAAGAACTTGAATTTAGATTTGTTGAACCTGACCGAGGAGAAAAAATATAATAAGATGAAAAGTGCAAATGAATTAAAATAAATAATTAATGATTTTTATTTTTGATTAACAATAATAATAACATTGGAAATGAGCAAATAAAATATTCATCATGTGAGAGGTTGAGAAAACTTGTTATAAATAAAGTGAAGGGAAAGTTTGAAATTAATTAATTAATTAATAATAATAATAATAATTTGTTTTGATTATTTTTTTTTGTGAGATTATACGAAAAGTTTGGTGATAGAAAAGAGTTAGATGATTTAATCCGCTGATGGTGGATAGAAATAACAACATTGTTTACAACAATTTTTGTGTAATGTTAATAACATATGAGAATAATTTAAAATCGTTTATGCCATTTAAACAAATGAAAGTGATAAAAGAAGAAAGTTGAATTTTCAAAATATTATGAAAGTTTTTGAACAAATTTTGTTTTTTTGAATTTGGAAATCTTTATGAACAATTATTAACATTCGACTTTATGTCAGTCGAGTATTGATATTGTTATGAAACAACGAATCAGTGATATGATAATTTTCCAAATAGTTTAATTTTGGAATAACACCGAATGAATCAAGTGACTATTTATTTTGAGAAATTTTTGCTACGAACATTTGATAAAATCAAATTGCAATCTTTGTAAAGTGAACTACGAACGTGTAAATAGTAGGGATCACGCAGAACTCTTTATTGAACAGTGATTACCGAGTGTAAATATTCTTTTTGAATTTTTTTATGGATATCAGAATGGACTAATTATTTTTTCTGATTATCACATCTACGACAATTCTAATAATATTATAGGGACCGTTGATTTCTTATGTGTGATGTGTTTTTTATCTTTGTTGAGGGTTTTTACCAGTTGAATCATATTTTTTATTTATAAATAAATTGAGAATTTTAAGGAATGTGCTAGTTCAAAAATAATTTCTCAGCTTACCTTACTTGTGAATTACCGAGATCAGGGATGCCAGATTAGACCCAAGTATTCACCTAGATAGACCCTGAGATATATTTTCTCGTGCTGATCTGATTTCGGTATTTTACATAATGTGGTCGTTGGATCTCGGTCCAAACGGGCACAGTACTTTCCCGTACTCGGTTTCTGTATTCGCGTATGTAATCATACTTTATATGTTACACTGAGTGAATTGCACTGTACTTGTTCACTATATGTTATACTTTCTTTGTGAAGCGCGTCATATATGGCGCGGAGCGACTCAGCTTCGCCCTATGAAATCTAACAAACTTGTGTTCGATCTCTCCCGCGGTGGCCTTATATGTCTTTCCGCTCAGAAATAAGGCCGTAGATCTCCTCGGGAGTTCAATGCCTTCTGTAATGACATACCGGACTTCCTGGGACCTTCCTCTCACGTAGAATTTCGTGTAGATCTCAGATATATTCTTCGGATGCTGATCCGATCAGCCAATTATTTATATATCGAATTTATCATTTGTGGCGTGGGGACGTGGTCTAGTGGGTATTTTCCTATGACTCTGCGCCGGCCCTTTACATTAGTTGTCCTTCACGATGCTTCATAATCTTGCTTTGATTAAAGCGTTTTACGTCCCCTGAATTATGCACCTAATTTTCTCTTTCCAATGGTGTCTTTTATTAATTTCTCCAGTGATTCGATCTCGAAATATTGCTGAAATGGGCGTAGTTCCTATTCCTTCTACTCAACTTTCTTTGTTTCAACCACACACTCTCGTCACGGGTGGCATTTCCCTGTAGCAAAAACCGTCCGCTGTGAGCGACACTAATGTCTTTAGGCGTATGTCTGCTCCGCCCCTTCGTCCAGAGGAATCTGCTAACTGTCAAGGCATTGGACTCTGTGTTTCAAGCCTAGAACTGGGCTTAGTTACACAAAATATGTTTAATTTAGCTCATATTGTCTATTGTTTCTGCCTCTCTGTGTTCCGTAAGCTCATCTGATATCATTAAATAATTTGTTCTTCCCAATTGCATAATTTCTATGTGCCTCAGGTCTTAAATTGTCCCTAATTAAGCCTGAGTTTACATCCCATTCGTGCTGCTTGAATATAGGTTTATTCAAGAGCTCCTGATTTATACCCAGTGAGCTAGGCCTCTACGGGCACAGTTTATCGCACGGAAAAGCCCTGTAATAGGCATGATAATTTTAATGGAAAATACTAATGGGATATATGAAAATAGGCTATTTAGTTCTTCACGGAACTACTTAATTTATTTCTCGTATCTTATTCAGGGGATTGAAAAGATAATTTGTATGATGAGCTATGATAATAATTATATAAGGGCACTAAATTCTGTAGCTTACGTTTCGGTACTCATAGAAGCCGTGCATATTTTTCAAATAATTAATACCATGTGGTCGTCACAGAAGGAGTCTTATTCAATGATATTGAAGACTATAAGCACATATCTTCTCATTGGAATGGTGTTGGTGAAGACATGAACCAAAAGCTATTTAGTACAGGCCTATCGCATGGAAAATCGTTTTAATAGGCAAGGGAATTTTAATGGAAGAGACCAGTGGGATATATGGAAATAAGCTATTTGTTTTTTGACGGAACTACGTGTTATTTTTAATGGAAAATATATTTTTCTCTACTTGCTAATATCTGTAGAAAATTGTTATAGCTTAACGTTCTGAAGTTTGGTACACTCAGTATGTGAAAAACGAACTTTGAGAGTACTTATTGAATTACAAGAGATGTAAGTGTTCATGAATGAATGAATGTTACTGTTATCTGAATTTCCTTTTGTTATACTGTAATTTGTATTAATTTTTAAGTATTTCTAAACTAAAAATCTTATAATTATAATAATGTTATTGGTTTTACGTCCCTTTTAACTACTGCGGCTTTTAGAGACACCGGGGTGCCGGAATTTGCCCCGAAGGGTGATCTTTAACATGCCAGGAAATGTACTGACTCGGCTCCCTCAAATGCCAACTAACTGTGCCAGGGTTCAATCCTTGGACACAGAAGGCGAGAATGTTACCACTGAGTCACGCAGCAAGTCTATTTCATTATATGATTATCATCCAGTTCAGGATAAGTTACGTTTTGGGCGTTACAAAAATATTAGCCATGATCTTACCACAAAACGAGAAAATGCTTAGTACATTGATACCTGATAATGTACATAATTCGCATGCACAAGAGTACACAGTGTTCTTAAGTGAATGCTCTCACCAAGGCGGACCGGGTTCGATTCCCGGTCATTGCATGTGAGATTTTCGATGTGAAATGCCATGTCCTGTGGTTCGGATTCCACGTAAAACGGAGGTCCCGTGGCTTATGATCGTGAGATTAACGGTCACGTTAAACTACAAGCTTCCTTCTTTCTTAAGTGAATGCGATTTCATTCATGTCGCCAAATGAAGTTGCTCGATCCTCTGTTGGCTCTGTTGCCCAACTATATCCTGTCATTGTCTTTGTCTTTGTCATGTCATCATTTGTATTTTCTCTTTTCCTAGGTGACACATTGTAATCCAGTTACGTACAAATTGTAATTGTGAAGACGCTTGAGACAAATATTGTGAAAAGCGGGTCACACAGGTGAACTGTCGAGCAGATGTGGGTATTACAAGAGTTACATTGCTCTGGTCGGATTGGGACAAAACTGTATAATTTTATGCCAGAAATTCACAAACGCTTGAAATTACACATAGCTATTCAACGCTGCGGTGAACAGTGCAATACGCTTGCGGAATCAGACATCCATGTGTCATGCAGAGCGCATGGCGCTGTCGGCTTGACTCGGCATGCCTGGTTAATGGATGGATGAAAAGTAGATTATTTGATCATGCACCACTTACAGCAATTTCGGAGATTGGTGGTTTGCTGACATTGGAGGTTTTCCCTGGAGTGTTTCCACACTACCACCAGGCAAATGCTGGGATGGTATCAATCTTAGACCCTTATAAATAAAGTAACACAATTTATCGAAAAGATCCAACACACACAAATACACGGGGATGATGACCAACATTAACACTGTGATGTATATCAATATATTTTCCAAATTTGTAACACTTTCAAGCATTGTAATACTTAGTATTTGTCTGATGTTGACGTTCATAATTTGGGTTTTATAAAATTCATGTGATAAAAATATTGCTGCCCACCTCGTTGCGTAGTGGTTAGCATTCTTGGCCGTCACCGCAGAGGCCTAGGTTTGATTCGCGGCTCTGCCATGAAATTAAACTATGGTATGGGGGCTGGAACGGGGTACATTCAGCCATGTGAGGCAAAACTGAGAAGAGGTGGGTTTGATTTCCACGTCAGCCATCCTGGAAGTGGATTTTCATGGTTTCCCACTTCTAATCCAGGCAAATGCCGGGATGGTACTGTACGTGTAAAAATCGAGTAAAAATCGAGAAGTTACTTGTTGATCATCCAAAGCACAGCTAGATTGTAGAATAATGAATGTTTCCGGCTAAATGAACAATCAAATTCACGCCAACAAGCTCTTTGTGATTATTCACAGTAGTCTACGAGCGTGTTATGGATAAAACAAAATAGCTTTAATGGGTAAAGTGTGAAACTTACCTTAATCTCGGGTCTTTGTAGGATAAATAGAGCCATCCTATCTATTTTAGGCTGTTACATAACACGTCTATGCTTATAGTATAAAATAAGGCCCACGAAACAAGACGTAGAAAGTATAAATTTATTAATAAAACTAATTAACAATACATAACAAATAACACCCTAATATCCTTTCTCATTCACGCCACTGAGGTTCTCATGGCTCCACACATACACACTAACATTCCTAATTACAATATGTAAAGACTCTGCCATTTACGAAATCATAAAATAATAAAACAATTAATTTGAGATTTAATGAGTCTTGCATTCCATCTAAAAACGTTCAACATTCCAGACACGTGCTTGCCACATGATTGGCTTGTCGTCTCGTAAAGCTTAGACACGGTCCACAGACTAGTTCATTCATAATACACACAGCTGCGAAACTCTCCTCGCTTATATAACAATCTGACCTTGGCAGATTAACGGGGCTTGCTTGTATTGCACCTGTTAAAGTTTCCTGTCCGTTCTAGCATATTAAATACGTAAAATGAACTCAGTGGAAACACGCCATAATCTCAAACATTTACCATTTACAAAACTCTCTGTATAATAGCCATTTCTCTTTCAAACACATCTATACTACTCATAACTCTTCCTAGCATACACTTACATCATTCATGACTGATGAAGTTTCCATACACACATCAATCATCACTATCGCAAACACTCACTTCAAAAACATTTATCCTTACTAACTATAGACAATATTAAAAACATGCAGTAAATAATTATTATTAAAAATACTAAACCCCTTAATCTAATAATAATAAATATATATACAATATCTACACACGTCTATCGTTCCAAAGTTTACTTTCATAGCAACATACCATATTAATCTGACTATTAACACTATCTCTGGTTTAAAGTTTCCCTCTTCTAAGCTTTAAAATATTAACAATGCTATACCATCAGAGTCAAAATTGGTTAGTAGTCATCTTCGGTTTAGGGGCGTGGTGGCTCAGCGGACTAGCTGTATGCCTCTCACCAAGGCGGTCCGGGTTCGATTCCCGGTCAATGCATGTGAGATTTTCGAAGTGAAATGCCATGTCCTGTGGTTCGGATTCCACGTAAAAAGGAGGTCCCGTGGCTCATGATCTCTAGATTAACGGTCACGTTAAACTAGAAGCTTCACTTCGTTCATCTTCGGTTTGATATGACTGATCAACAAAGATGAGTTCATATTATTATTATAGTTCCATGTTTAATATAGATTAATAATAGTTTAGTGGACAAGGATTATATAACTTTTCCCAACGTCGTTCCGCCTACTTCCGACTTCTATGTCATAGATCTATATACACTCAGGAGTTCTCAACAACTCTACTAATACACAACGATGCTTTAGCTTCTTCTCACAGCAGTACTTCAATACAATAATACGCCAATACCCTCGTATTTCTACTTACAATCTGCACTCGCAGATTCCACAATCAGCTATATACGGCATGAATCCCTCGTATATCCAATACACAACTTCAATGACTTCACCTCAATTGTTCCCAACAATTGTTCAATATTACTTGCATTACTTCCTTCTAGCATTTATTTTGTCGTTGTTTCAATCAACTGCTTACATGTTAACAGCAATATCTGTTCTAATGACACACTTGTCGTTCTCAAAACGATTATAACGAAAGATCTTAGAGGTTTACTAAACGTTTTTACTTTGATAACAATGCCAAGTCTCTATACATTTAATAAAAATATAAATACATGTTTCTCCATACTGATCATTTCTACAAAATACACGGTTAGAATACTACATTGTCAAATAACGTAGTGTTACATTTATGTATAAATAACATCTCGTGTTATTTCAGTTTCCAATAAGTATCAATCACGACTGGATGAGATTCTATCTAACTTTCCCTAATGCCGGATGAATTATCTTTCAAGAAGATATGTCTCAATGAATTTACGTTTAATGAAGGGCAAATCCTTCCTTCAACACAATATAGGTATGTCAACGACCGAATGTATCTTCATTATATACAAAGAATGTTCATAAGTACGTGACTTCACGTCGTAATCATAACGAATCTAACTTGCTAGATCGTCGAATTGTTCATAGAAATGGGTGATATTTCACAGAATATCATGCGTAGATCTCTTCCCCTAACTAAAATTCTTCATACAATAAGAATGCCCAATTCATTTTACTCAAAAATGAATTTACTAAAATATCAAAGACAAACTGTCTGGAATCTTGAATTAAAACTCGAAAATCGTCGAATAATAACTTCTTAAATTTTTCCAAGTGGAAAATAAATTCTCTAAGAAATAGACTTCAGTTCAGAAACTGAATCATTAAAATCTTCAAGTATAGATGACTAAAGACCATCATCCTATATGATCTTGTAGAATATACTTGATAATCAGCGAAGTGAAATTACATGAATGGGGAATTGTTGCTCACAAATGCTATCATAATATTCAAACTATAAAATAATATAAAACATTTCTACCTTGACTTGTAGACAATTGAAGTTCATATCAGGTATTCGAAAATACCTTCGAAATATCTTCCAGGTATGAATTGTCGAAACCACATCCGTTCCACGCCAGTGGACTCACAGCGACCTCGGGGATAGAAGGATTTCCTCCCCGGCAAACACTCGTCTCCTCCGGATACAGAACCTCGTCTCTCAAACATGGACTCAAAGTCTCGAACAATCACCGGGTCTGGTATCTGGTATCTTCTGTCTTCCCGTTGACAACTCTTCATTTGCCGACATCATTCGAAAGTTCCCCATCATTATCGAGCAATGAAGCCGATATAGTGTATTCGTTACAAATACAATTTGTAAGTTGTACATCGAATCACTATCGTAGATATTAATGTTCATTTGGTTGGTCAAGGAAAGATTATAATTGCTCATAGTCGAGAATAAATGTACATGTAAGTACATTAAATGTACTGGATGGAAGTGTACATTATGTTTCATGTTGTCTCGGCATTGTAGACATCCTAGATGTTATACATATTTTCGTTGTTAATTAACGTTTTTCCATAATGTCAATCGCAACTCTGAATCGGCATACCCCAATCGCGTAAAAGTCTTAGCCCATAAACTCACTCATTATCAATGTGTTATAAAACAATTCCTCTTGATGAACGTTTGTAGCCATCATAATGTTCAAATAATACAAAGTCTCAATGTTCATATAGTATCACTGTGTTACCCACGTATTTCCGTAACGTGGACTTGACTATGCTGTATTCTCGTCGCACTAAAAGTGTTTCTTCTTACTGAGATACGCAACTTTCTCAGACAGATATAAATCGTCCTAAAACTGTCTAATTATTCAATTTATTAACTTCAAATCTTCACGCACCGTTGCTATGTATATAAATGTATATACTGGATACAATTTCCTTCCTCTAAACTCGAACACTTGTTCGCTTTAGACTAATATTGCCTTCGCTCAACTTCACTTAGTTTGGTTAGCGAGGCTTCTACTATAAGCTAGCCGTGATCGGCGCTGTTCTTCGAGTCGGGTCTGACCGTACGTGGCTGAAGTCTAAGGGAATGAGCTGTCCCGGATAACACGTCTCGTATCTTCGAAGTCTCCCAGAATAAGAACGCTTCTTCAAGTAGTCCCCACTCCAGCTCGCCTTATTGTCGACGCCGTTGTTGGTCCCGCGCAGTTAATGGCGCGCACTTGTAATAATGCTTATTACAGTGAATTTCTTCCCTTTTGCGACATTTAAAGTATTACTAAAATCTTATCTTAATTTTCTTGATAATTTCAATGCAATAAAATTGTTACATAGGGCTTAAATGGAATAGTTAATCACATGAACTAGGTAAAATCCATATCTGCTTTCATAAATCCTCCTCTCATTGGCTGTGGGCAAATATCCAATGATATATTTTATAACAATTAATTGGTAATATTTCGCTGTATTAACTTGTTGCTAGGCACTTTTCAATGTCCTAGTATAATCTGGAGCGTCTCAAATAACGTGACTGGTTTCTCCCACTGCCTGCGTTCGCTAACAAAGCTTGCCTGAGCCAATTTCCAGGATTTATATTTCAATGTTAAACTGTATCATGGGGTTCGAAAAATATCATCATTTTCATCATGTAGCATTCAAATTTCGGGCGCAGTACCTAACTTAAAAACTCGGCCACTTCCAACCCAAATCCTATATCCATTACAAATACACACATTAGTACAGACATCACAGTGACATAGGTTGTCAGACAACTTCTACACACACTCAAGTACACGGAGCTAAATGACGACGATGTCGAAATGCCCCTAATAGAATCTAAAACAACGAAATATAGCTCGTAAAACATAGGGCAAGTAAAATTTTGAAGTAGTGTTCATAGCTTAACTCCACAGAAGTGAAATGTGGGTGGGTTTTGTACGAGAAATGTTCGGGAACTCAGTGTCGTTTGCAAATACTGGTGCTGTAGCGCTGCAGTCGTGACTTGGTAGATCGTCACTGACTTCCTGCACACGTTAGTGAGCCACAGACGCTCGTGAGGGCAGGTCATGTGTGTTTCGTGAAATTTTCTGAAGGTTTGAAGAGTTCAAGACAATCAATCAGCCCGTCGACTGTTAAGTCCAGTCAGTTATTTGTTTTCAGAATGTACGAAACGTGAAACCGGTAGACATCCACCGTAATTTATGTGAAGTCTATGGAGAGGACAGAATGTGTGAAGGGATGGTGATGAAATGCGACCCGGATGTTCAAAGCCGATGGTGAAAGTGTTCACAATGTGCAAAGAAGCGTTCGGCGATCGGTTGCGTTTGAGGATTTCGTGTGTGTGGTCGACAAAAACTCATGAAAACACACGCTTCACAATTTCGTCGCTTGCTATGGAATTTACACAAATGTCAACAAGAGTTCGCTATGAAGTTGTGGAACATCGTCCGGACTATCAAAAATTGTCCGCACAGTGGGTACCGAAGAATCTCGCAGAGGAACATAAAATCAAAAGATTTGCTAGTGTGCTAAGTTTTTACGCGATATGCAGAGAAGGGTGGCGTTTCATTGGATCATATTTTCACTAGTGATGAGACATGGGTGTCCCACATCACTCCTGAGTTGAAGGAGTATTGGTTCGAATTGAGGCAGAAAACATCGTCTATGAGAGGAAATTCATGCAGGCTATTTCGACCCGCTAGATGATGTGCACAGTGTTCTGATACAGAGAGGAAGTATTGTTGGTTGAATTATTGCCACTAGGACAGTGATACGTACTGTGAGACATTAATCCGGATGCGTCGTGCAATTCAAAACAAACGACACGGAATTCGTAGCAATGTCATTGTGCTGCTTCAGGACAATGCTCGGCCAAACCTGGCCTTACAAACCCAAAATTTGGTCACGTTATTCAGCAGAGAACGATTTCCTCACCGTACTACAGCCCTGACATAATACCCAGTAAGTTCCATATTCTTCTGCATCTCAAGATATTCCTTGCTGCTCAGCGTTTCGAAAGGGATGATGACTTTCAAGGAGCTGTAGAAGCGGGAACATTCTATAATAAATAGGTTACAAAAACTGGTGCCGTGCTACAAAAAATGCTTGGAAACTATGTAAGCTACCGACAAAGCTACGGTCACTAACGCATAGCGCTATGCCATGTGGACAAGCTATCTGCAGAATAGATAGACGTAGATTTGAACCCCACCCTTGACCGTCCTTGAAATGTTTTTTCGCGATTTTCCATATTCAACTCCAGGCAAATGCCGATACGGTTCCTTGTAATAGGCCACGGCCGCTTCCTACCATCTCCTTACCCAGTTTTATTCGTCGTCATTCATTTAATATCTCATTAACTCCTTTCATGAGGTTGGCGTCAGGAAGTGCATCCGGCCGTAAAAAACCACCCACTACTTATTTTTCCATTGTAACACATCCAAGAACCTGTTGTAATCAAGAATAAGAAGTTGTAGACATACAAAGGTGGAAACTATGTTGGTAAGTAGAGTAGACTAATGTTTGTAGAATGACATGGATAAAAAACCTGCCAAGCACACCTGATACTTTTTATGTTAAACATATCTGGTACTTACTTTCCGAACATGCTTCGTGCATGGTATATATGAGGTAGGCTTTCAATTAAGCCAGTCATTTCATGAAAATCCTAGCCCCTTCATGACAAGCCAGCGTTTAGTGAGAAAATTAAAATAATATTATAAGCATCGGAAGTTCATGAGCTGACTAACTTTCACCATCACATGATGTTTCTTTTACTCATCATTTGTCAGAAAATTAAGTTCGTCCCTTGATCATGTATCACTGCTTTCGTTGAGGTATTTGATAATTTACTGGAGTAAGTAAACAAACACCAAGGAAAGGAACGTAAAGATTTTCGGATGCAACGGGGAAGAAAATTGTGAGTTCTAATTGAGGTTATATTGCCCGAGTTCTTACAGATGTCTTGTCCATGAAAGCGTGGAATCTGGCAGATAAACATAGGAGTTAGATTTTCTTATGCAATGGCACCAACAACAGAGTGCTAGTCTCGTCTAGAACGGTGTAAAATTACTAAACCAATGAGGCAAATATACATACTGTATATTCTTCATTGTACATCTCTTCGTTAAAATGCGCGTCCGATAATGTACCGGTATTTTTTCTTTCCTGCACTATATGCCAACTGTTGTCATCTCATTGTTAATGCAGTGTTTTTGAATTTGTTTATTGGCAAGAGCTATGGTGAAATGTGGCTGTTCCCCGATGTTTGAGCCTCGTTTATCGCTTTGGTTATAAGGAAGCTACTGGGGTATGGGAAGTGCTGAGTTGTGGCATAAGGGCCCCAGTCAATGCCTGTGAAATTTGCCGTACGCATTGGGTGAGTGTCGCTGCACTGGCTCAGTAGGGAAAGCAGTGGTAAACTACCCCACTCCTCTCCTTACCTAGACCACCTCGTAGCGTAGTGGCTAGCATTCTTGGCTGTCACCCTAGAGCCTTGGGTTTGAAACCCGACACTTCCAAGAAATTTAATTCAGGTCTGAGGGTTGGACCGGGGTACAATCAACCTAGGAAGCAGAAGTGAGAAGAGGTGAATTCGATTCCGAACTCAGACCTCCTAGAAGTGTGTTCATAGGGATATATTACCAAGATATCGCAAGTCCCTAAATGAATCAACAACAATAACATGCCTTGCATAGAATGCCTCGTTAGGCCACACACTTTGGTGTTTGGAGTATCTACCCATTTAGCCTATGGCTCTGCTCTAATATCCCTCCTTATTGTTTTAAGCATAGAGTTTATCCGTCACTTAATTCCAACTACCCTCCTGGCTGATAAGAGTCAACGCTATTAACCTACGAGAGTGGTCTAGCTACTCGGTCCCACCCTAACGACTGGAATATATTATGAACATTGCATGGACACAAGAAGGGAATTCAGATTCCAGAATCAATCCACCGGTCCAATCAGCGAGGGCTTTAGGATGGAGAGGAACTGCGAGTGACAAGTTCAGCTTTACCAAACTCTGTTTGAATGAGAGGTTGCCAACAACTAATTCTCAGTTATTCTTTACGTTAGTTACGTAAGTTGTGGTAGGTGTACATCCACTATTCCATGGGATGTATAGTTCAAAATACGGTATTTTTGTTGCACGATTGGAAAATACTTATAATTGTATTGCTATATTGCAAATAATTGCGCGTATGAAGCTATCATTGATATTTCATTGTAATTATGTGTGTGTTTGTCTGAGAGACTTACATTTGTTATGCTAATTATACTATCGGACCCTTAATTACAAACTCATCTCCCCTACCATCCGATGCATCAGTGATTATTTTTTAACTGAGAATAAATGTTGCTCATTGAGTGAATCATTTCTGTTGATATCTGTGTTTGTGTAGGTACAGTATATTTCATGCTTGTGTATGTGTTTTGTTTTCATCATTTTCCACAATTTATTCCTTTCACTTATGCATTCCTTTACACTATATTTGATTTATTGTTTACAGTATTCATTTGGAGATTTGCAGTTTTATCAGCCCTCGCTACAAGCAATTTCAGACAAATGAGTATTGGAAATGTTTTAATTATGTGGAGATTAGTGTGATATGCAAATAACTTTATCGGATTCCATGCAAAAGTAAGACAAATGAGGTAGAAGGGTAATTTATTGTATGTTGGCATTTATAATTCAATTACTTCCCGCCATTTAGGTATATAGGTTGCCTTCACAGGAATTATATCACGCCACAACCCAATCCATCACAATTCACGCGAGACACTCGGGTGACAGGTGTTAAGTAGTGACTTCCGCTCACATCCACTGCATGAAACGAGAAATTCTTGATAAGTTAGAGGAACACGTTGTGAATTTCTTCGGGTTTAATGGTCTCAAAAAGTGTCAATTGAAGTGAACGAAATGTTTGTTCCTGTAATGGTGGTGATAGTTGATTTTATATGGAGTACATTGAGGTTATCTGCCCTTATGTTTGAATTCAAAGTAATGATTTCTGTGTTATAAATACATGAATCAGATGCTATACACGAAATACACACAAACTTAGTAAGACGAAACTTGGAATATTCATCGGTATTTGAAGTTCTCTTTATTGTTGTGTATAAAATTAGCAAAAGTCATTCGATTGAAATTGGATCGATAAGAACTGATTGTTAGGAACATTTCTTGCGGCTTAAACAAAGAAACAGCGAATGATCCAAAATTAACAATATTTTTGTTTAAAAAGAAAAACTGAACACACTTTTTTCAAATCCAAAAGATTCTTGTCGTGAAAAATTTGGAAATAAGTCGTAATTGATATTTTGAAATTATTTAAGTATACCAGTTAATTTTGCAATAAACGTTACGCATATTTAGAAGTATTGCAACTATATACAATTCCATAAATCACATGCTGCTGGTCGGTACTATGTAACTACAGAGTTAGGCCTAAATTGGTGAGACCTATATTTACGGATCGATAATGATGATGATAATAATAATAATAATAACATAATAATAATTATTATAATACCTCCACAAACTTTACTTTTGTGGAAATTTTATGGATATAGCCTATAATCTCTTTGATTTCCATACAACGAGATGTGTCCTAAATTATTTTAGATCGACTTTCTTAACACTTCCGCAATCTTTCCAGATTTGACTAAGGATCTACAGAAATTATCCAAGTTTGTTCAAATCCAGTTGATATTTTCGTTTTTATGTTTCTTTGTAATATGCCTTACACAAATAATTTATTTCTGGAGCTCCTTTTGGTGGACTTCTAAGAAACAGAACCACTGTGCTTATTCACTCCATCGGGATTATTACTATTATTGTTATTATTATTATTATTATTATTATTATTATTATTAAGAATAATCAATATTACATCCAGCAATACAAGAAAATATATACACACATAGCTTTTTAAGTATTAGGACATACGTCCGTACATTGTTCAAGAAATCGCGTGTGCTATATACACATTGTCCTTTGCACTACAAAATTGTATAAGTCACTTGTTCTCTTGATCACTGGAGTCCCGTTATATTAAATATGTACAATCTTCATCATATCGTAACTTAAGTCTATTTCTGATTATTATCTAAGTAAACGTATTGGTCTAAAAATGTACATTCTGAGATCTATGTGATGAATATCAAATTCAGCCGAGTTAGGGAAGAATACATGTAAGCTCTACCACGTAAGGCAAGGCCTTGTGGGTGGCATATCAGGTCTACTTACCTAATTATAACGTTAAGTGTTCATGTTAAAAAATATATTACATATACTGTATATATTAAAATAAGCGTTGTGAAACAGCTAGGTAGCAATGGTAATGCTAATTTATAGATTAAGCTACTTTAATATATCTTTAATGACATGGCTCTTTACATAGTGTTCATATAATGAATTTTATTAATTAAGTCACGGGATTGAGGATATAAAGCTTTAAGTTGCAATACATCTCAGCATCACTCTTCATCTCAACCAAAATATTATATGTAAAATTTTGCTTTACAAATATTTTTATTTTGCAATTATTACTGTACTTATAGAAAATTACAACATAATGAAAGCAGTCTATCGGGGTTACAATGAAAATAGGCATTCCATTTTGCCACTCAAATACCTATGTATTTCAACCAACCACTGTTGACACTGGTTCTGGAAGTTTAAATTATTATACTGAATTCGCCGTTCAGCTGGCGGAGACAATGCGTGTCTTTAAAATTACTAAATCATATTATAATGATCGACTCATGTGTAGTCAGCTGCTGAGTAATCAACGCACAGTTAGATAAAGATCTTGTTGCATTGAGGAAGTATATATCAGGAACTGGAATTAAAAATCGATACATTCGGAAAGCAGATAAAAAATCCAATTCTTGGAAAACCGAAGCCCGGTAGGCACATATACTGCTGGAGAGATGTACAAAGGTTAAATATGGGTGTATTTACGATACATCGATTGCTAAGATATAGGCTTTTGAATTTCGTTGGAATTCCATTACTTGCCATATAATTTACTGCTGGAATTCAACGATAGTTTATCTAACTGTGTTGCATTTACTCATTACCCGATTGCCCGACCGGTTGGCTGCATGAATTCATTCGTTAAGATATTATTTAGTAATTTTAAGTGAATTATTATTTCCACCCGCCGGACCCGTGGTGTTGGGGTAGCGCGCCTGCCTCTCACCCGGAGGCCCCGGATTTGATCCCCGGCTCCGTCAGGGATTTTCAAACTGACGTGAGGGTTGGAACGGGGTGCACTCAGCCTCGTGAGGACAATTGAGTAGCTGTCTGACAGTGAGACAGCGCCCCGATCACGTATACCAAGATTAACGGCCGAGGGGACCCGACGCGCTGATCACGCGTCACCCCAATATCTGCAGGCCAAATGGATGGGCAGCGGTCGCTTGGTCGGCCTAGGCCCTTCATGGGCTGTATAATGCCAGGGGTTGTTGATTATTTCCACCAACCCAGGGGGGATTCACTACAACTCAAACTTCCAGAAATGGCAGGTCGAAAGCAGCTCCAAGGAGCATAGCTAATATAAAGGTAAAACCAACTTATTTTGCTTGTAATCCTCACATTATACAGAGCACGAAGGACATTCATTTGTTGTTTCAGGTTATGCATTGAGACCCCTTCCGAAAGATCCTGAGCGTGATTTCTAGCTTTGCCAAGAAATGCAATTTTGGTCTAATGGTTACGGCACAGATGCGTGCATTCTAAAGGAAAGACGACATTATGTTACTCAAATGTACACAATTCAGGTTTTGAGAAGGCAACGATGGCGCATGGATATCAACAAGCAAAGTCACCTTTATTTGGTCATTGTATGCAAGGCACTATACCGCGTGATTCAACAGCCCCTTCCAATATCGTTTGCTGCTACCCAACTAACGCGTGTTGGCAGAAATGTCAATAATTCTCTGCTTGCATCCCGTATGGTTCTAATTGACTGCAAGCATATCCTGCAAACGATACTGAACCATATTATTTAGTGTATGTTTACCCCTTATTATTCCCGTTTGCTACGGGGTCGGGAATGAGATGCAATGAAAGTCTATGTTTTGGATGGTTTTACGGCTGGATGCCCTTCCTCATGCCAACCTTATGAAAGGAATTAATGAGATATGAAATGAATGAAGATGAATGAAACAGGGCAAGGATGTGGAAGGAAGCGGCCATGGCCTGTCAGAAGGTACCGTCCCAGTATTTGTCTGGTGTTGAAGATGGGTAACCTCCGAAAACCATTTCAAAGACGGCCGACGGTGGGACTCGAATCCACGTCTACCGAGTCCACAGAGAGCTTGGCCCCATGGCCTAGCGCTGCGCTTTAGCGATCGTAGCTACCACTGTCGGTAGATGTGACTACAATGTAATACGCGGAAAAATGTTACTCTTCAGTATCGTTTGTGGGATGTGCTTGCAGTGCATTAGTACTATACGGGATGCAGGCAGAGAAATATCGACCTCCTGCCAACACGCGTTAGTTGGGTTGCAGCAAACGATATTGGAAGGGGCTGCTGAATCACCCGGTATAATTACTAGGGCTTGGATTTATTTGATCTAAAAACCTCCATAATATGCGCAGAAAAAGTTGTTATAACCTAAATTTTACCAAAGTATGCGCAATAACATAAAGAATATAACAGTACAATAACATATATCCGGTAAAATTTCAGTTGTAAAACCAATTAGTAAGTCAGTTTACAACGAACAATTTATTTATGAATAAAATGCACATGAGAAGCAAGTTTAACTATGGGATATGATATTGTAAGGTGCTTCTTATTTTATTAAAATTGTATTAAATTGTAATAAAGCGTAGCAACAGGCTAGATAATTTGTTCACTGTTCCGTAAGTGTAGACTAAAGACCATATTGTGAATTCCATAGAAATAAGGGAGGAAGGTAGATTCTTATCATTCTCCTAGAACCAAATTGTGATGAGAAATGTAACAATTCAATTGAACATGGAAGAAATATACTGCACGAGAAAAGAAAGAGTGATAATATGATGCATATGACCACTTTATACTCGTACTTACATTAAATTTGCTCTATCACATAGATATGTCCTTTTATGCACACATATGACTTAACAAAGCACTATAATTCGATTTTTATTTTCCTAATGGCAAGCATTTATCTATACTAATATAATAAAGCTGAAGAGTTTGTGTGTTTGTTTTTGTGTTTAAACGCGCTAATCTCTGGACTACCAGTCGGATTCGAATTTTTTTTATTTTTATATGATAGCCAGATTCAAGAGGAATAGTTTAGGCTATGTTAAATTTCTGACAGACCACTCCATTCCCTGCATTTAGGCCCTTTGGCACAAATCTACACCGTTTCACCGATCTGAACCAAAATTGGTATACTTAGCCTTTGGAACCCTGCGAGTAACACTGTTTACATGAAATTTATGAAAGACCACTCCATTCCCTGTATTTAGGCCCTTTGGCAAAAATCTACACCTTTTCACCGATCTGAACCAAAATGTGTATACTTAGCCTTTGGAAACCTGCGAGTAACACTGCTTACATGAAATTTCGGACAGACCACTCCATTCCCTGCATTTATGCCCTTTGGCACAAATCTACACCGTTTCACCGATGTGAATCAATTTTGTATACTTACCCTTTAGAGCCCTGCGAGTAACACAGTCTGCATGAAATTTATGTCAGACCAGTCCATTCCCTGCATTTAGGCCCTTTGGCAAAAATCTACACCTTTTCACCGATCTGAACCAAAATGAGTATACTTAGCCTTTGGAACCCTGCGAGTAACACTGTTTACATGAAATTTATGAAAGACCACTCCATTCCCTGTATTTAGGCCCTTTGGCAAAAATCTACACCTTTTCACCGATCTGAACCAAAATGTGTATACTTAGCCTTTGGAACCCTGCGAGTAACACTGTTTACATGAAATTTCGGACAGACCACTCCATTCCCTGCATTTATGCCCTTTGGCACAAATCTACACCGTTTCACCGATGTGAATCAATTTTGTATACTTACCCTTTAGAGCCCTGCGAGTAACACTGTCTGCATGAAATTTCAGTCAGACCACTCCATTCCCTGCATTAAGGCCCTTTGACCCAAATCTACACCGTTTCACTCATCTGAACCGTATTCTACATACTTATCCTTTGGAACCCGACGAGTAACACTGTCTGCTTGAAATTTCGGGCAGACCACCCCCTTCCCTGTATTTAGGCCCTTTGGCACAAATCTGCACCGTTTCATCGATCTGAACCAAATTTTACATACGTTCCCTTTGGAACCCGAAGAGTAACACTGTCTGCTTGAAATTTCGGACAGACCACTCCATTCCCTGCATTTTGGTCCTTTGGCACAAATCTACACCGTTTCACCGATCTGAACCACATTTTGTACACTTACCCTTTGGAACCCTACGAGTGACACTGTCTACTTTAAATTTCGGACAGACCACTCCATTCCCTGCATTTAGGCCCTTTATCACAAATCCACTCCGTTCCTCCTAATTGCACCAAATTATACATACACTTTGAAAGCCTGCTGGTAACACTGTCCACTTGATATTTTGGACAACGCTCTCCATTCCCTACATTTAGAATTAAAAAACTGAATTTGAAAACCATGTATTAAGGCCCTAGAACCATTCACGTCCGTAGTAGTGTAACTGTAAGAGTATTTTAATAAGTCTATTGTTGACTGGCAATTCGGGATGCATCACGCCGCCCCTACCAGTGTTCTGGTACAGAATTGCGAAAATTGTTAAATCTTGAGCTGCTTATAAATTGCAGTCACGGGGAGTAATTAGTGCAAAAAGATTTCTTAGGCCCCTTAAAAGAGTTATCATCATGAACATATTGTGGTGTTGGTGCAATACATTGAGGTTATCAGCTGCAATAAGCGTTGGTGATTTTCAATTTCCCTTAATCTATCCGAAACTTATCGTTGAGCGCTATGTGGCCATAAATGATACTATTGCTACCTCAGGAGCTCGGGACAGCCGAAGTTTTCCAAAGTGTTCTGATTATTTTCCTACGGCGCTATGCGACAAAAGACGACACTATTGGTCTCTACATTTCTAACAGACAATGAGGTATAGGCCCGAGGCAGTGTCTTTTATTTCACTTACTTCTCATTGTAATCATTTTTAGAAATTTGTTTGTAAATTACATATGTCAGTGCTGTAATTAGTAAATAGCCGTTTCCCTATTCATTATTACCATTGTTATCATTAGGTGAAAATGACCTAAATGTTATGTCCATTATACTGTACTGCTTATCACCCTCACTACAACCACCACCTCCACCACCACCACAAAAATTTATATACAAAACAATTCTGGTAGTTTAAGTATCATGTGCCAGTTCTGTAGTAGTATTCCTTATCATCCATAAAACAAACAAATCCACCGGCCGAAGCCGGGCACTACTGCTAGTAACTTATATATATAAAGAACATTATCAGTTTTACGAAACTATACGAGTATATGCTCCATCATGGAAATCGTAGCTTTAATAAGTTTACCATCGTTAAAGTTCTCCTCGTGGTGTAGTGCCTCACTTTCTTGACTGTCACATCAGAAATCTGGTTTTGATTCCAGACTCTCCCAATAAATTTAATTTTGGTCTGGTGTTACCTTGTAAGGGAAAACGAGAGAAACTGTTTCCCATGGTTTCCCACCTCTACTCCAGGCGAATGTCGAGATGGTTACTAAGTTAAGGTCATGGCAACTTCATTCGTAATCCTCGTCCTAATTACAAATATACACACTTCTACAGATAGCAAAACAATACAATTTATCGTACAAAGTCTCACACATCCACGTACACTGGGCTGAAGTCTGCGAGTTCCAAGCCCCTAACGTAAACACCAGCAACAACAACCCCCACAATAAAATATTTCTAACGCGTTGTTCATCCAGACGCAATCGGTTTGCGAGTCTGCCCGGCGTGCGTGCGATTCTGTTCGAGTCTCAAGGCAGGTCACTTTTTCTACTCCTAGGCTCTAAATATAAACGCTTTATTTGAATGTTTGGACAATCCGTGGTTCAAGTTGTTCAACGTTGGTCTTTCACCGTGTCATTCCACGTTCAACTCTCTATCGGTGCATGTGGAAATTGTGCTGGACAATTCGGAGATTAATAATCCATCATCATTCAATTATCACCGACCAGGAGGAATGCGGCAGCCCTCGCCAGGCGGTACATGTCCATTCCTCAGTGATAGATACGTCATCATCTCTGACGCAGCGCATGGTTGGAATCAGGGAATTTCAAAGATACGTGTTCCTATAAAGACGGTTATATGTTTATTAAATTATTTTTATTGACATAATTTGACCACGTTTTGCATCTACCACTATTGATAAAGTCTGCCAACTCCATTTGGAGAGACTGGCTGCGTGGCTCAGTGGTAACGTTCTCGCCTGCCGTTCCCAAGGTTACAGGATCGAATCCTGGCACAACCAGTAGGCATTTGACCTTGCGAAAATGCGAGGGGGCCGTGTGAGTAGATTTGCTGGCACATTGAAGATCCCCTTTGGGACAAATTCCGGCACCCGTCCGTCTCTAAAAGCCCCAGTAGTTAAAAGGGACGTCAAACCATTATTATTAATTATATGGTTATATTTGAAGTAAGATTAATTACATCGCAAAACTTGTTGCAAAGTAAAATTTAAGTAAAGCCGAATACGTTTTAGCGTACATACTGCGGGCTTTGCATGAGGGGCCAGTGTTGTGGGAAGAACAGTCACTTGTTGTAGCAAGTCCTCAAGATGACCGCTGTGTAGCGGGGCTGTGAAGTGCTTAGTTCTAATGATGGTCGACAGCCCGAGGACACTCATGCTGCCTGTGTTGATGGGTTCACTTGAGTGACTCTAGCGCTCAGTATAATTATAGAACAGCATGACTGAACTATGACCTTACAGCAACTCATTGCTTGAGTTAAGAACATTGCCAATGGCATACTGAATCATACAGTTGGTACTTTTAACCAACTTTCTATTTTTGCAAAAACAAAAAAAAACAAAAAAAATAAAAGTAGACTTCGAGATCTACACAGGGCCAAAAGTTGGGTGTCTGGCTGTGTATGTCTGTCCCCCTCTATCAATTCAAACAAGACAAAACCGAATTGAACGAAATTAGATATAGAGGTACCACTAAGGCAAAGGGCACCTCAGTGTCATGTTTTATATTGCTGCCATCTTTACCAAATCTTAATGGCGGCTGCTCAAATGATCAAAACTTAATATTTAATTATGACAAAACTAATCATCGGATCTTTATCAAATTTGGGGAATACATACCTTCGTATGGGACGCGTCTTGCGCCTAAACTATAAGGTCATCTGATGTACCATTTCAGGATGGTGGCCGTGTGAATTATGCAAGCTTTATAACATATAACTTCGGACCCTCCAGTTCTGATTACCGCACCAAGAATGGTTTAAACTGTTCTAAAGGACTTGACCCGTTCAAGATTTAAAGTTTATATTATAATATTACACTGCAGAAGTGACTTAAAAAGCTGATCCGTCTCTGTTACAAGACCAGATGGCAGCTGATCTCCCGTTCTGACATATATTTCACTAATTTGAGTATGTTTCATGCAATATAGCCTACTGATAGAAATAATATAAACATCGTATGAAATGGATTATAATGAATATATACTTCAGTGAAGAACTCGTTTGTTCCAAGTCATTAATTGCTAAGACGTTGTATTGTATGTACAGTAAATCGATTGATAACGTTATACTTCGGTGGACACGTTTGGCTCTGGTCTTTCAGCCGGTTGGCCAGGCTTCAAAACCTATCAGAGTTCAATCTCTTTGCTTGATTTTTTATATTTCCTGTTTTTTAAGTACTGATACGTTTTAAAATTGGGAGTTATGTTGTGCATTTTGCAATGGAAAATATATATTTAATTAAAACTTGGTTCGCCACCGGATCTGCACGAGTGACATCTACTAGAAACCAGTTGAAATATGCGTTGGATAACCACGGCCTACTCGATGTGAGCTGCGATCTATACCGGCTTTGACATTCCCAGTTGGTGAACCATGCATACGGTGTAATTTAAAAATGTTGTCTTGCTGCCGATAGAGCGCACTCTCCCCAAGGATAGGTGCGATTAAAAATTAGCTGTGCAGTAGGTTTATTAAATGTGTTTCTCCCAGTGATACGCATAGACCAACGAAGTTTTGTTTCAGTTTCGATTATTGTAAGTAGTCGGTGTTCTTCTTCTTCTCCTTTTATTCATGGGGCCTCTCGTTTCCAAGTTCCTGTTTAGCGTCGACCTCCAAGATCTTTTGCTACCATGTGTTTCCTTCATTCCCACCTGGATATCTCTGCTCCCTTCACAAAGCTGCAGATCAATCTTATTGGGTCCTCTAGGATTTTCTCTCTTTCTTCACCCGGCAGCCCCAGTGTGGAGATTCTAGTTCTTCCCAGCGCCTCACATTCAAAAAGTATGTGTTCAGCTGATTCTTCTGCTTCATTGCATTTCCTACATATATTGTCTCTTATTACTCCAATTCTATGTAGGTGTTTTTTAAGATGGCAGTGTCCTGTCAATAGTCCCACTACCCATCTTATATTTCCTCTGCTAAGTTGTAGAAGTTGTTTAGTGTGCTTCTTGTTTGGTCCTTTTATCAGTTCTTTTGCAAGTCTGCAACCTGGAGTCTTTTTCCAGTTTTCTATTTGCTTCTTTTGTACCCATTTACCTATTACATGTCGGGCTTGTCTGTAAGAGATCCCACATACAGGTTCTGGGCCTACAAAATTTATCTCTGCTCCTTTTTTGGCCAGTTCATCTGCCCTTTCATTACCTTCTATACCTGCATGCCCTGGTACCCATATTATTTTAACGGTGTTGTACTCTGAGAGCTTCAGGAGAACTGAGTGGCAGTACCATACTATTTTGGATGTTATCCGGACAGCCTCTAGTGCCTTAATGGCTGCTTGGCTATCCGTAAAAATGAAAATGTTCTTATCTTTATATTTCATTTTCAGCTTTTCTTCAAGACACGTGGTGATAGCTAACACCTCCGCTTGAAAGACAGTAGTGTGTCTGCCCAGGCTCATTTGAATTGATCTCTCAGGTCTTTCCCCGTTGATCCCTCCTCCTGTACCACTTACAGTTTTTGAGCCATCAGTCCACCACACTATATCCTCTCTATCGGTCTTCCACTTGTTGATATCCCAGTCTTCCTTTTTTTATTATTTGGATCTCAAATGGTTTCTCAAAGTTATACTTTGGTATCATGTAATCAGAAGGCATGTGTAGTACTTCCCCTGTTATAACTCTGTTAATTTTACAGTGTCCTAGATTGGGCCTTTGTGCTTTCCAGCATTCTGTTTGTTCCAATCTATATGAACTCATTCTAGCCTGTCCCTCTATGAAGTTGCTTAGAGATGGGAGATCCAGTAATGTATTCAAGGCTTCTGTCGGCGCAGTTTTCATAGCTCCAGTTATAGCAACACATGCCATTCTCTGCAGACTATTTAATCTGCTGCCCTACATTTCCTTGTTTTGCTTTCTCCCACCAAATGATTGAAGCATAGGTTATCAGTGGTCTAATGATCATTGTGTATATCCACATTACCACCGACGGATTTAGACCCCATGTTGTCCCAACAGCTCTCTTACACGCATAGATTAAGTTCTTGGCCCGGGTTATGTTCCGTTCTATATGCGGATTCCAGGTTAGCTTTTTATCTAGCACTACTCCAAGATATAGTACCTGTTCTTCCATATAGATTTCTTGCCCAAAGAGCTTCAGTGTTCTCTTTCTTGAAAAAGGGACCAGAGTTATCTTATTCGGGTTAACAGAAAGTTGTTCTTCCCGACACCAGTTCTCTACAAGGTTAAGTGATCTCTGCATGAGGTCCTGTATGACACTCATCACCTTACCTCGTACTACAATCACTAGGTCGTCTGCATATCCTTGTGTATACGTACCCTGTTCGTTGAGGCTGGCTATGATTTTGTCCACTACAAGGTTCCACAGCAGAGGAGATAACACTCCTCCCTGAGCACAGCCTCGAGTGGCCCTAACCGTTAGCGTCTCGTCAAACAGGGTTGCTTTTATCCTTCTTCCGTCCAGCATAGATTTAATCCATTTTACGACGGTTTTGCTGACCTTGCTCTCTTCTACTGCTTTGATCATAGAGTCATAGGTTGTATTACTGAAGGCCCCTTCTATGTCTAGAAATGCCGCCAGTGCTATTTCTTTATATTCTAGGCTTTCCTCTATTTTGCAAACCAATTGATGGAGTGCTGCTTCAGTGGATCTGCCTGGTCTATATGCAAACTGATTTGCATGTATCATTGAGTTCAGTTGCACAGTTCTTCGGATGTATTTATCCATAATTTTCTCCATTGCTTTTAGCATGAAGGAATTTAAGCATAATGGTCTGTAGGCTTTGGCTTGAGCATAATTCGCCCTACCAGGTTAGGTATAAATACCGCTTTAGCCTCAGACCATGATTTCGGCACGTACCCTAGGGCTAGACTAGCTCTGAATAGGTTTGTCAAGGCCTCAACAAGTATCTCCCGTCCTTCCTGAAGGAGTATCGGAAGTATCTCATCTGGCCCCGGAGCCTTTATGGGTTGAAACGTGTCGATTGCCCATCTCACTTGATTGGGTTTAACTACTCTTTTGGCACAGTTCCAGTCTGCTCTTCGAGCTTTGGCCTCTGTTCCAATCTCTTCTTCCTCTGCCATCTCCTCAGCCTCAGGAAACTGACACGCCATCAACATCTCTTGCGTGTCCCTCCCTCCCTGAGTAAATGTTCCATCGGATCTTTCCAGTGTTCCTACTTGGTTTATGTGAGTTGCTTTGAGAACCTTCTGAAGCCTTGCTGCTTCAGTGTGCGTTTCCACTTTCTCACAGAACAGTCTCCAAGATTTTCTCTTTGCTCTCCGTATTTCTAGGTTATACTCAGTGAGTTTCCTATGATATATATTCCACATACCATTACTAGATGATATTTTATACAAAGCCCTAACCTCTTTTTTCAATTTGGCTAGGTTGTTGTTCCACCACCTGACGTTTTTGGTGTTCTTCTTTTCTCTGAGAGGACTGTTGTCATGGTATGAGTCTATAATGGCATCTTCTAAAAGTTCCACTGCCTCATCCAATTCTCTCTGTCCCCTCACATCAGTTCGGATCTTCTGCACCGCCTGCCCCAGAACTTCTCTGTATCCATCCCAGTTAGTTCTTTTGGGGTCTCTGTACATTTCGATTCTATTTTGTCTCGCATCTATAACAAATTGGATATGCTGGTGGTCTGCCAGTGATGGTTCCTCCAGCACCTTCCAATCTTTAATGAAATTTGCAATATGCGTAGTGCTCATTGTAATGTCTATTACCTCCCTACGATTCTTATTTATGAATGTAGGCTTATTTACTAGGTTTAGTATCATGATCTCAGTTCTCATGATAAACTCTAGTAAAGACTCACCTCTTGCATTGCAGTTCGTACTGCCCCATGCCGTGTGGTGTGAATTTGCATCCGCTCCCAGGACTAGATGTTCTCCTTTCCTCTTTGCGATGCAAATTAAGTTCTCAACTTCTTCTGTTGGAGGCAGATTAGTTGAGTCATATGGGAAGTACGCAGAGCCTCTAATTATTTCTCTAGGTCCTTCCCAATTTCCAAGTTTTACCTTGGCCACAGTCAAATCCCGTGAACAGTGCTCCTACAATAGAAGACATTGTAGTTTCCTACTCACAAGAAGGCACGTTCTGGGTATTTCCGATATTGTATCGTACATTAGCTTACCTCCAGATTCCGCCAGTCCTGCTACTTTGCCCTTGACTACCCATGGCTCCTGAATTATGGCCACATCAATAGCCTCGGACTTGAACTTTCTGGCGAAATTGGCCACAGCTACTTTTTTATGTTGAAGGTTGGCCTGAAGTACTTTCAGTACCATCCTTGCCAACATTGGGTTTCGTTTTTCCTTTGATGACCTGAAACCTGATTTGCCCAAGTCCGAGTTTAGCCTTCAGGCTTCTCTTCTTGAGCTCTTCAATGTCTCGTTCACCAAGGGCCATAACGACTGTCCTTCCTGTTTCGTCAGTTGTTGATGCATTCAGCACTCTCCAATCTTTCGTCAGAATTTTGGTGTCGTGCTGGTGTATTCTGACAAGAACGTCTTCCACTTTCATCTTGTCAAAAGGAGGTGGGAACTTGGTGATGACCTTGATAGTGTTCAACACCTTCTTAGCGTCCGCCATCTCTAAATTCTCCCCTTTCCAGGGGTTACAATTGGATACTGTCTGCTCCAGCCAGCTTTTAGTTTCTGGATTGGCACAGATCAGTACCATTGCTCCATTTTCCAGCCTTGGTGACTCGAGGAAGCCTGGCAGACACCCATCTGACAGCGGCTTCATCTGCGCTATCAAGACGGTTGACAGTTCCGGCATATCCTCCTCCTTGAGCTTGCCATCTGGAAAGGTATTAGGTATTATTACGACCTTGGATGAGGTCAGTCGTTCCGAAAAGGACATGACTGTTTCCTCCTTCTGTTTCTTGGAGAGTGGTTTTACAGCCGAACTTGGTGGCTTGCTGTCCTCCGACCTTGGTCTTTTAGACCTTGTCGGTGGCATAGCATTTTACCGATCTCTGTTCTTAGGCTTCTTCTCCACCCAAGTTCCAGCCGCTACCTTGGCTTCTTTTCTCGCTTTCTTCTTTTCTTTATAATATGCATTTGTGCGAGGTTTATTTTCTATGTGCATCCTGTTGATCTTTGATGCAGATATCTTCAGGTCTTTCTCGGTGGAATCTCCTGTGCTACTTGGTCCTGCAGTCTGCTCTACTGTAGCTTCTGTTGCCTTTTCCAATTCGTGTTTGGATTTAGAGACAGCCTGCCCTACTGGGACTTCTGTCTCCATTTTTTCATCTCCGGTCTGCACATGGATCTGCTCTGCTGGAGCTTCCATGGCTTCTTTTTATGTGGGGTTTGTAGTTGGTTCTTTCTGATTGTCCATACTTCATATTATAATAGGGTTTTTGCCCCTTCTAGGGTCCTGAGCGACGTTCTCACCATCCGTGATGAGGCATAAAGCCAGACATTGTCCTCCCGCAACTCAGGCTCTCCGTAGCAGTAACCACGCCCCTCAGTTGTCCATCCAGCAATCCACCCCTGGCCCGAACCATCAAGCCAGGTTTGTACCGCCTTCAGTAGGCCTACTCACGTGGTAACCACTTGGCATTACCATGACTGAGTTCACAGCCATGGCTTCCCCCCTAGATTGGGTTCGCCCCATTCCCAACCCGCAGCTCATCCAGGCTACGTAGGGCAAAGTGATGTGTTGGTTCCAGCTCATCGCAGTGAGCCTTCACCTCAATCACCAGCACCCACTTCACCTAAACCACTGTTTCATCCATGCGGAAGGAACATGGATGCCTCTCTAGCAGGTATGGTCGAGGCCTCCACTTCCAAGCCTTGGCTTGGGCTAGTAACCGTGGGGGTATTATTACGCCCCCCTCCCACAGGGGGTGGGTGGTGTTTTAGCTTCCTCCTTCTTGTATAATGCCCGGTTACCATTCATGGCTCCACACAGTATCTCAAGAAAGGAGCTACTAGTCCCCCTCACCACGCAGAGGATCTTCACCTGTATCGAGTAACCTAGATTATCCCAATACAAATGTAGAAACACCAAGAGGAGGAGTAGTCGGTGTTGATATAATGAATTCCTACGTTGTTTGAAGTGTTTTCTGATGAAATTGTAAAATGCTGGGGTAAATTATAAACTATGGTTTGAACGCCGCTGCTCAAATCCAGTATGTCATACTGTTGTGCGCCAATTTGCACTTCAAATAGGAAGAAAATAGGAGGTGATCAGGACAAAGAGTTATAACTATACCCATATATTTAGGAGAGCCGGCCCCGTGGTGTTGGCGTAGCGTGCCTGCCTCTCACCCGGAGGCCCCGGGCTTGAATCCCGGCTCCGTCAGGTATTTTAGAAACTGAGGTGAGGGTTGAAACGGGGTGCACTCAGCCTCTTGAGGACAATTGAGTAGCTGTCTGACAGTGAGGCAGCGCCCCAATCACTGAAACCAAGATTGACGGCCGAGGGGACCCGATGCGCTGATCACGTGTCGCCCAAATATCTGCAGGCCAAATGGCTGGGGAGCGGTCGCTTGGTAGGCCTAGGCCCTTTACGGGCTATAGTGCCAGGGGTTATTATTATTATTATTATTATTATTATTATTATTATTATATACTAGCAACCCGACACGGCTTCGCCCGGGAACAGTTATGAATGCATTACATGATAAGCGCTTCTTTTTAATGTCAATGACCAATGACAAATATCCGTTTTACGTCTCGGCATGATGGGTTAAAATCACTGATTGGATTATTAATTATATTATCATGGAGATGCATGTGCAACAAATTCTTATCAGACGTAATTTAAGAATGGCGAGGTGCATGAAACACAAATCCCCCTTCCGTCCAATCTTAACTTGACTGTGAATTTTGCGGAACGAAAAGTTCACAGGCGAAATGAAGAAACGCCGAGTTGCACTTCCAGGGAAACTCCAAACACAACCACTCGTCTCTAAAAGTTTTTAGCTCAACACGACTCGACAGTTTGCTGCTGGCTGTATCTGGGGCAATAAACTCGTCCGCTAGCTAAGCTGTAACTGGGGTGATAGACTCGCCCCTAGCTAGCTCGTAAACTGTCGCCTCAGTAACTGAATGAAGATTGTTGGAAGAAATGAAAACGTTAAAACACTTATAGTAGGCGATGTACTGAAGATAGAGATATGCTCTCTCGGGCTTTTTTGTAGAACTTTTCATGCTGAACAATTCTTACACTCATATATAGATAGGCCTATTTTCAACGGTTTGCCCAGCGTAAGCTTAAAAAGCGCACGGACGCCAGGTTTCTTTTCGACTTTTCCACTGAAATCGTTACTGCTCGCCTTCCTTTGATCATAAATAAATTATTTTCCACAGGAATCATCCTCGAGATATCCTTTACAGAATGGTGAAAACCGCATCAAAATCCATCCAGTGGTTCTCGAGTTTACCCGTAACATTACCCGTAACAGTAGAGATTTAGGGGAAAGTAGGCTCTATGTTCTTTCCTGAACATCTTGTTTCAATATAATAATTCACCCCTGCATGTTCATGTTTTTCTATTTTGAGTTGCATTATCTAGGCTCATTATAGGTTTTGGTTGACCAATTCTAACATCTGGAATCAACTTGTTGTTGTTAACTCATATTAAGGGGCATGTTGTTGATCAGCCCTGGGTATTTAGACGTGTGTTGAATTCGTCATATACCCATTTTTCTTGGTCGACTGTATTATGTGTTACTGTAACCACCACCCTATGATTGTGGTAAATGCCTCGCGAATTAAAGAAAAGTAACATCCCGGCAGTTGCTGGGGAGAAGGTGGAAAGAAAAGAAGATAAGTAATTTCACGTTCGCCACTGCCATTTTCAATATTCGATCATTAGATCATCGGATTTTTGCTGCGCCGCTTTGAAGTAGTAATGCATGCTTAATTGCGCACAGCTGCATTGCTGGGTGAAAATATTCTACCCTTGCTTCTGGCGTCCAAGGCACGAAACGTTCATGGTGTCATTACAAATGAGGGAGAAAATTTTACCCTCTCCTCCCTTGCCTGAATTAGACATAGGTTATACATTACAGGTCCACGCACGCAGTCGTGGGTGCTCAAATATACTCCACATTTATGATTGAGATGCTGCGTTAGATGATGATGAGGATTCTTATTCTTATTATTATTATACAAGGATATTATCGACTTATGTTGCTCAGGCTATGGTCAATGCAAATCCACATTCAAAGGATGAGTGAGATCAATCCCCTCATTCAATCATCCTCGAAATGCTTTTAAGTGGTTCCCATTTTCAATTGTAGGTAAATGCCTGGACGGTACAGTCTAGTAGTCCACGGCAGCCTCCTTGAAATTCCACTCAGCTTCAAAAATCATCATCATTTCATTTCTCAATGACAAACCACATGCCTCCTAGGAAATCCCTCACCTCACTCCGACCTCGAAGGAACAAAATTAATAAGGGACATAAATGCAAGAAATTTAATATTATTATAAGTAGTGGTTTACCGTTTATTTATTTAAGCCAAATTTTACATTTTCTGGTCCTGCCAAGCATACGCTTTGCGGCTGGTGCCAATTATAATTACAATATATATGTTGACAAAAACAATTCATTTAACACGTATACAGTCCAATCTCTCACCTTCCAATTATTTTATACAGTGCCGCTAATAATAATTCACAAAAATATTCAATCACCTCATAGCAATTAATTTTGGTTAAAATGATTTCAATATGTTAATATTAATACAATAAAGCAATTTTTCTTCCTACCTTAATACAACAGTTATGTCGTTACTATTTTAAGAACTTAACCTAAAACTTAAAGTACAAATGTTACTATCATGTTCAATTAATTTCTCCGTTCATACTACACAGTCTATGAATAGGAGTCTATTACATATACAAGCAGTTGTCCACTTAGTATAAGGAGTTATTTAATATCCATTTTTATATATTTTTTGGCCATACTCTCAAAGACCAGCAGTGAATGTGGTAGCTTGTTAAATAGAAATGGTACAATGTAAGCTAATGATCTTTTGCCAAATTCATTATTCGTTTTATGGAATTAAAAATGTGAGTTCTTAAATATTGTTTCCTTTCGATGTTTTAAATGTTCTTTGAAATTACTATTAAACAAATGTTCCATAATTATCATAACATGCATTAGGCCCCTACAAGGCATAAACAGACAGTTGGTGAACAATATCACCGGTGAGTATAATCCATGCCTTTCACCATGTTTTACAAAGAACTTTAGGAAACGTGTCTGAATGTTGGTAAATCTATTAATATATGTATTTGAAGCAAATCCCCAAGCCTTTATTCCATATCGAATTATACTTTCCACTAATCCATAGTATGCCACTCTTAGCACTGCCGTAGGCATATTTTGCTTAAGATGGAAAAATTAACCTAAAAGTATTCTTAGTTTGGAAGAAACTTGACTAATATGCTTGTCCCTCCTGAAATTACAATCAATATATACACCCAAATATTTTTGAACAGTTACATTTTTTACTGTTGTACAGTTTCCACAGTTATTGTTGCTACTAGGGGCGTGGTGGCTCAGCGGTCTAGCTGTATGCCTCTCACCAAGGCGGTCCGGGTTCGATTCCCGGTCAATGCATGTGAGATTTTCGAAGTGAAATGCCATGTCCTGTGGTTCGGATTCCACGTAAAAAGGAGGTCCCGTGGCTCATAATCACCAGATTCACGGTCACGTAAAACTACAATCTTCCTTTTTATTGTTGCTACTTGCCATGCAATCGCAGTCATGTATTTGTAGATGTACCCGTTGTAATAAAATCATTGGAGACCGAATGTGCGTTGTTGTTGTTTTTGCACTGTTAATTTTTAAGTCATGTTCATGTGCCCATCTCTGTTGCACATTGAAGTCTGCTTGCAAGAAATGTTTTGCCTTCTTAAAATCCTTATGAACTGATACCAATATTGTATCATCAGCTTATTGTAGTATTTGTGTGTTCTTCATATGCTGAGCAAGATTATTGACATATATATCAAGTACAGCGAAGGTCCCAAGTTACTTACTACCTTGTCGATTACCCATTCTTATTATTTTCTCTTCACGATATGCATGACAAATTTTCACCAGAAAGTTCCTTTCCTCTAGATGACTGGGCCTCCCTCGTATATCAATTTTTCTTAGTTTTTCTATAAGAATCTCATGGCGAAGGGTGTCGAAAGCTTTACTGAAGTCAATGAAGGCTACCAAAACTTGTTTCCCTTGATCAAGTTTCTTATTTACTAGTTCAGCAAATTTTCCAAGTAATGTCTCGGTTCCCATACTTTTCCTGTATGCAAATTGTTCATGTGTTAGTAACTTATTTTCCTTCAAGAACCCCATAATGTTATCTCTTAAAATGTTCCTATTATCTTGCACACTGCAGAGATAATGGAAATAGGGCGGTAGTTATTTACATCTGTGCCTTTCCCTCCCTTTAAAACTGGTCTGATTACTGATGATTTTAGAATATCAGGGAATGAATATTCTGAAATTATGAAATTTATTAGTTTGACAATGATTTTATATACCCTTTCCCCTCCCATTTTTAAATGTTTCATTTGTATCGTGTCCAACCCAGCAGACTTATTTGTTCTCATTTTTTCTATAATCTGTTTATTATCGCCATCTGTAGGTCTTGTGAGCCACATACTTTTATCATTAAACTGATCAACATAACCACCTAATCTCTTGTCACAGTTGTGTACTATACTCTCAGATCCTTGCTTAAAGTGTGATGAAAATTTTCAGATATAGACTGTTTCTCACTTCCACTGAAGTGCTTCATAATTATTTCATCCACCCCACCTCTGTGCTGTCCTTTAATAAGATTAATTTACTTCTTGTCAAATTTTCCTAGCGTCTCCTCATAAACGTTTGAAACCTATTCTTTATATTGTTCTTTATATTTACTATTGCTAGGATTAATGCTCCATTTTTAAAAAAGTCTACCGTATCTATTTTCGCTATGCTGTCCAAAATATCTCTGTTCACCCAAGGTGTAATTCCAATGCTCTTACGCTACAAGGTTCTTACAGTCACCTCTTTTTTACTGATTTACTGGCACGTTAAAGATCCCCTTCGGGGCAAAATTCCGGCACCCCGGCGTCTCTAAAAGCCAGTGTAGTTAAAAGGGACGTAAAACCAATAACATTATTTATTATACCTCTTTTTTACAAGTGCTTCTCTCACAACTTTCATAGAATTCTTGTTCTAAAGCATTATAACATGACGGCATATCATTTGACTCACAGACTGCCTTAAAACCTGTTTCATTTATGTATTTCTCAAGTAATTTGTCACTAATGAATGTTATAATTTTGTTGCAATCCCTTTCTCGATATGACACGCTATCATAGTCTATTGATATCGTATATACACAATACAATGATCCGATATGTTTTCCTTTACTACAGCAGAAGTCCAGTTATATTTCCTATCTCCAATAAAAATATGATCTATGGAAGACACCTTAATAACTCCAAGCACAATTTTTTCACGTGTAATAAAGCTAATACATCTTGTTAAGCCATATGAAGTTAACAAATCTTCATACTTATTTACCATGGCGTCTGACTCGTCCAACAGGTTAATGTTAACATCACCAATTAATATTATCTGTGCCTCCTTCCCCACTAAATTTATTACACCTTCATGATCATTTAGAAATCCATTCACACAATCTGTACCTGGTCTATACACACAAAGAAATATATATTTAATGCCAGTGTTCATCTCAATTTCACCAAACATGCTCACATTTGTCAGCTTGGTATACTACTGGCATATAACGTAGATCATTATGTACAAATATCATCATACCACCTTCTTTCCTGACCTCCCTCATGACATTATATTGTACATAGTTGTCTATTTTAAGGGGGATGATGCACCACGAGTGGGAGTTTTCACAGTTAACAATAAAATCATAGGTTCACCAATATGTAACATAGAATTTAAAAAACTTACAAACATACAGTCAATAAATATGGCTTTTATTTCATATATAAAAGCGAACAGTATATAAAGAATTGCACGCCTCCGAGGCCTAGGCGGCAGCACGCCGGCCTCTCACCGCTGGGTCCGTGTTTCAAATCCCGGCCACTCCATGTGAGATCTGTGGTGGACAAAGCGGAGGCAGACAGGTTTTTCTCCGGGTACTCCGGTTTTCCCTTTCAAAATTTCGTTCCAGCAACACTCTCCACTATAATTTCATTTCACCTGTCATTCATTTAATCATTGCCCCAGAGGAGTGCGTCAGGCCTCGGCAGCCGGCACAGTTCATCTCCTCGCCGCTAGCTGGGGACTTCATTCATTACATTCCTGACCCGGTCGGAGACTGGAAGCGGGCTGTGGATTTTTTGCATATAACGTATTGCGTGATTTATTGGTGGGAAAATATTTGTGATTTTTTAAAGTCATGAATCACAAAAAACACGATTTAACAAGAAATACCAGTCTGAATGGAATGATTTTTTTATGTAAATAAAACACATGAATACGGAGGATAAACCTCATTCATGAAATTATCTTAAAAATAATTAGCCTACTTGGAAAATTTAACAAAAACTATTTTTGGAAGACAAATTAAATAAAAAAACATACTATTGGCCATATAACATAATGGTGGTTCATCCTCGGTATTCATGTGCTTTCTCTATATGAAAAAAATCATTTAGACTGGTATTTCATGTTAAAATCATGTTCTTTGTTATTCAAGACGTTTTAAACCCCACAAAGATTGTCCTATCAATGAATCACGCAATACTCTATATACTGTTCGCCTTTATATATATGAAATAACAGCCGTATGCATGGACTATAAGTTTGTAAGTTTTCATAATTCTATGTTATATATTAGTGAAGCCATGGTTTAGTTCTTAACTGTGTGAAAAAACTCCCACTCACTGTGTATGAGCCCCCTTTAAAACCTCATTCAGATCACTGTGGATGTTAATTTCAGCCAAGACAATGCTATCTATATGCTTATTTGTAACACATGCCAGAAACATTTCCCAGTAAAGTCTGATTGACCTGATGTTTAAGTGTAACACTGTCAATCTACATTGCGGTTTGCCAATTCCAAATATGCATTCTGTCCAGTCATCCATACTGTCCAGTACCCTCTAAGAGTTAAAATTTTCGTCAGAATCTATGAAATCAATGTTTCAGAACTAAATTCTTAAGATATTTGCAAATATTTTGTTAATGATAATACAAATAAAATGGGGTACGCTTTACATATGAACCTAACCTGTCAATATAGAAAATCTAACCTGAATTTCAATATCATAATGACAACTATGAACATTATTTGATCTTCTTAAGGTCATCATAATCTTCGATTGTGATTAACCGTTCGTTTTGGTCCTACCTGCCAAACATTTTTCCATTTTTCACCCATGTGAATCTAAAACGTCTCTCGCTACAAGCCTGCTTTGTTTTCCAGAGCAAGGCTTTAAAGTACGGGGTGAGGTTCTCATTGAGAAATATTTTTCGTGGGCCTGTACCTGCATTTATGTCCTCATTCGTTATCTGGTCCTTCTTTCTGTCGAGCCACTGGTTCCGTACGCGTTCTAATGTAAACTGCACTAACACTACAGTAGGCCTGCAGGTATTTTCTCGCTGAGGTAGGGTATGTATCACTTCTATGTCCTCCTCCTTGTGAGGTACATGCAGTCTCTCAGCAAGCTTTGCAATCTCCTTCCGCAGATTTTGTGGTGCACTGCCATTCTTGGTCTCCAAACCGTATACTTCTAGGTTCACACCCCTCCCAGACTGTTCCAAATTGTTCAGTCTTTTACTTCGGTCATTTATTTCTCTGATTTTGTCTGTTATTTCAGTCTTTAGGTTATTTACACTTTGAGATAATCTCTTATTTTCCTCCTTCAAAAGCCTAACCCCATGCAACAAGTCATCATAAAACTCCCCCTGCTTCTCCATATTTTCCTGCGTGCTAGCTAGTTTAGTATCTAGATTCTTCACTGATTTCTCATTTTCACTGAAATACCTGTTTCATTTGGAGTCTAGTCTAGTCAGCATCTCCTTGAGGCTTTGGTTCTAATCCTGGTCAGAGTCCTGCTTGTTGATCACCGCGGAGATACTTTTTCCTGCCTTTCTTGATGACTCTCTGCACACAATACGCTCGCTCAATCGCTATCAGTTTACCCTCCAGGGTCGGATTTTCGCACTTACTAAGCGGTGGATCCTACCTCTACTGCCACTGAGGGCAGTGTCCTAGAGCTGGAGACTATGGGTTGGGGATACAACTGGGGTGAATGACCATCACGACGCCCAGGCGGCCTCACCTGAAAAGCGAACAGGGGCTTGATGAAGGGATAGGAAGTGTGGGAGAATTTGGCAAGGAAGTGGGAAGGAGGCGTCCGTGGCCTTACGGTATGTACTGTACCCATATCCTTGTGGTTCTTACCTGTTGAATCCGAAGACACAGCTGGATCGCAGAATCTGGAAGTGCCCGGGTAAGAATACCCCCCAAAATTCTACCAACATGGATCAACCAGGGATAGGAACACACACAGTTATAGGAATGCGTTAAGGAAACACCAGTGGAAAAGAACAAAAATGAACCAGCTCAAAATAGAGCTCGAGAATCTACGAAAGATCTCGTGGATGAAGTCTAACGATGGGAAAGAGTTACACACTGGTCCTCCTAACACATCCTGTCATTAATATAAATCACTAGATCATTGTAAAATTTAAAATGAAATAAATATTTTATTGAACGAAGACAACGTAGAAGTTACGTATGACGATAGTCAAACATCAAAGAAATATGTATCAACCATGTCTTCTAAATATCGGTGCTGATGCTTACTTAGATCTGTCGCAATAAATTCCAACACATATTACAATTAGTGATCACTGAGCACAACCTTACTCAATTTTATACATGTAGATATATCCAAGAAAATTATTATATACATTTATGTATAGTCTTACTCATGTGTAATTCTAGCCAAGATCCATGTCTTCCAGTTGAATTGACTCCATTTCAAACATTTCATAATTACGTCAAGTCATGTCTCATTTGACAAACAATCAAGTTAATCAAACGTAATACTCATGATCGTTTAGTTAATTTATAATATTATCCTTCTCTAACATCATTTAAGCTTCAATTTACGTTGCGTATTAATACTATAACATGATTTATAGTTAACAATTAATTACATTATTTTAAATAACCATTCTCGAAATTCATTTGTGGGTAGTATTTTAAACATCAGATTATTACAGCATTAATCGTGCCCCTTCACGATTACATTCAAGTCCTAATGAACTAAGCGCCTGTCAACAAGCTCGCTGAACATTACAATAAAATCATCATAATTTGCTATGCTCACTATACTTGTGATTACGTTATGCAGAACTCCACAACATTTCAAAATATCCTTTTTTTTTAGCGTATGGCTTTATTAGTGCCGGGAGTGTCCGAAGACATGTTCAGCTCGCCAGATTTTGTAGCTGCTTCTATACGGACACACATCGAGTGAGCTACAAGTACCGTCACGTGTGGAGTGGTGTCTGGGGAGGAAAGTGTTAACGTAAGGACGAGGAATCGGAAGGTAGCGGCTGTGGCCTATTGTTAGGGACCAACACCGGCATTTGCCTGGAAGGAAGATGGGAAACCACAGAAAACCATCTTCAAGGTTGCCGGCGGGGGATTCGAACCTCCTCGCCTTCCGGATGTGAGCGACTGCCTGCAGCCACACCGTAACGACCACGGCTTTCTCACTCGGTAAAATATCCAATGATATTATATTACTCCATTATGGTTATATTTAACCATGTATTGACCAATTTCAACACACCAATAGCTTCAAATGACTGTTATCTACATATCTTTACACTCCGAAATTTCTTAAACTTCAATTGATAAATATGAATTATCATGTGTCCTTATATTCATGATTATTATTAATGTTTAACATTTCTTGAAAAATATATCTACATTATTGTTATTTATTTCATAAAAGAAATGTAATTACCAAAAATTGTCCATTACAATATAACAATTAACTTGTTATTAAGATTCGAATCAGTTCCTTATCAAAAATCGAAATATGCCAGACTCTCGTGAATATCGCTCAATCCTACGCCATGGAAATCATTCCAAATATGAATTGGATTAAATAAAGAACATTAGAAAAAGAACGAACTCAAGAAGGACTAAGCAATGGTCTGGAATTCAAGAAAACTGGAAAGCTGAAGAGCCTCCAAACGTTACTCAATATTAACTATATTCTCACAATTATCAAAATATCATTTATACAAAATCCAAAAATTTCACTTGATTCCATTCAAAGATTCTAATCAGCGTACTATATTTTATTATTCAATGTGCTCTGCTTTATATCATCGAAGTTTATACTGAGCCAAGATTTCACACAACTTGTGAATCATATTGTCGAATGTTCATTTATACATTCAAAATATATTCTTCTTTTAATCGCAATCTTCTTTACAAACGCATTCTTCCCCTAACGCAAATCTTCTTAACCGATGAAAAGTTTCAAATCTTGTTGCCAAAATGTTGAATAACAACGTTCAAAAATGTGAAATTCAAAAATATTTAAAACTTACAAAAAACTGACACAAGATACATTCGCAGTCAAACCAAAATCTTAGTAAACTAATGACAGAAGTGTCATAGTTAAGCTATTGTTCACTTTCAACATATTAATAAAACATGGTGAAAAAGGCTATCTACATATACTTCTACATCTACTATCTACATAATAAAAGGTCTTAGAGCTACCTCAAGATGGCTTCAAGAAGTGTATATGTGTTGGAACACACCATTCCTATTTGGATCGTACCTCAATTCTAGACTGCCAAATGACCTGCCTCGGTCTCGAACCAGGGAACGAACGCCTCTCCGTCCCAGCTCGAACACCTTTCCAATGGCCAAGCACGTCTCTCTCTGGACAACCCTGGATCAGGTTTCGCTGCGATGAGGTTGTAGACACCAAATCTCTTGACTGTAGATTCTCCTTCATTATGCATTTCGTCGCAGAATGATATATGTAGATTCCTTACTTCGGCTCTTGTAGTTTTCATTCGTATAATTCAAGTACATTTTCTATCATGAAATTACTCTTGTTACTCAGTTCTGCTCTGCCGTCGTGTTCCACTCATATGCTTAGCAATACATACAGTAGTATCACGTTCAAAGAACTGCGTAGTTACTCCCACGACTCAAATCCAAATAACATAGTGGTGGAATAAATGTAGTAATTTCAATGCCGAACTATATTCCTGTTGCACCATACAGTGGTTTGTATTTCCTTCGTCAATATTCTGAGTTCATTTCAGCTGCTCGTATAATGCAGAAATACGTTGCTTTAGGATTCTAAGGCCACTATTAGTCATTAGCATATGTGTATGCTTAATTATGCGTAGCACGTTTTATAAAAATACTGTAACTTCATTGCCGAGAATAGACAACCACACTGTAACAAAAATCAGAACAGCATAATCGCTCCGCTGAGTGCATGAATCTTCCTCGCCAAGCTTACCCCACACTCCAAGATGACTCAATTGATAATTATCGAGATCATTCACATACGATGGCGATAAATACAGTTTAAAGGCTTCTACGGAGTCAAAACTACTCAAAACATCTTCATAATACATCGTATTAATAATTATAACAAATGCGCATAGTCGTTCCCCTCTGTGATCTCTGTAATTAGTTATTTAATGCATTTTATACGTCCATTACGAGACATCGTTACCCCCACTGCTCTTGACTTGGCCTTGGCTAACAAGTGGGGTGAGGTTAACAAGCTGGCTTGTGGCTAGTTACATAATATGCATGGCGGGGTAGTATCGGAATTTCTCCTTAAACAGCTGTGGACTGGTTTCAGCTATCTTTCGAGCGTTTAAAATACCGTAGCTTCACGAAAAATACTTCAAACAAGAGTTATTCCATTAGGCACAGGAAAATACTGGGACATCTTCCCCTAGACTCAATAATAAAAGTTTGACAAATACTTTTTATTAGCATCATTCCAGATGGAGAAACCCAGACTGAAACTAGTGAAACGGGAGATGAAGAACTATGGGCTGGATATCCTAGGATTGAGTGAAGTGAGGTGGCCAGGATTTGGTGAAATACAGACAACAGATGGAATTACATTTCTCTATTCTGGGGGCGATGATGAAGAACACAGGGATGGAGTGGGGTTGCTGCTCAACAGAAATGCAAAGAGAAGCCTTATGGAGTGGAAGCCAATTTCTAGTAGGCTCATGTTTGGTAGGTTCAAGACAAAGATCAGGAATGTGATCATCATCCAATGCTATGCGCCTACAGAACAATCGGAGCCAGAGAAGAAGGAAGAATTCTACCAAATCCTGCGAGATGTCACAAGACAAACAAGTAAGAAGGACATTCTCATTGTTATGGGGGACTTCAACGTGAAGGTGGGCTCAAACAATGAGGGGTTGGAGCAGATCATGGGTAAAAATGGCCTTGGTGAGATGAATGACAATGGGGAGAAATTTATGGAATATTGCGCCAGTCAGGATTTGGTGATGGGTGGCACGGTATTTCCTCATAGGCGGTGCCACAAGGTCACCTGGGTGTCTCCTGATCAAGTCACAGAAAATCAAATTGATCACATCGCGGTGAGCAGGAGGTTCAGAAGAAGCTTGGAAGATGTTAGGAACAAGAGAGGAGCGGACGTTGGTAGTGACCATCATCTTGTGGTTGCCAACTTCCGCATGAAGATCGCCGCAGTCCGCTGAAAGTTTAACACTCGGCACAACAAGTTTGATGTGGGCAAGCTTAAGAACCAGCAGAGATTGGACCAATTTAAACTGGAGCTCAGAAATCAATTCCAGGTGTTGGACTCCGAGACAGAGAAGGACGTGGAGACTGTGTGGAGCGAGGTAAATAATATCTTCGTGGAAACCAGTGAGATGCAGCTCGGGTACAAGAACTACCTGCGGAAAGAATGGATATCCGATCAGACCTGGGACAAGATAAATTATAGGAAGGAGATTAAGGCCAAGCTCAACACCTGCAAGACTAGGCAGCAGAAGGCTCTCACACAAGCAAAGTATTCAACAGCAAACAGGGAGGTAAAGAGGACTGTACGGAAGGATCATAGGAGGTGGATTGATGAGCAGGCGGAGAAAGCAGAAGAAGCGGCAAGAAGGGGGGACGTTAAGGAGCTCTATGGCATCACAAAGATGCTTTCGAAGAAAGGTTTTAATAAAACTAGGCCTGTGAAGAGCAAGACGAGCGAGATCCTCACGACGTGTGAACAGCAGCTGACAAGATGGAGAGAACACTTTGCGGAGGTTCTTAATAGAGATAGAGGACCAGAAAGTAAGCAGCGAGGAGAAGATGAAGAGGAAGCAGAAAGTGACCCAAGCATCAGCCTCGACTCCCCAACTCGGGGCGAAATACTGACAGCGTTGAAGCAGATGAAATGCGGGAAGGCACCAGGTCTGGATAATATCCCAGCGGAAGTACTGAAAGCAGACCTGGATATTACGATCGATCTGCTGCACCCGCTGTTGGAGAAGATCTGGAAGGAGGAGAAAATACCAACCGACTGGAAGAAGGGGTTGATAGTCAAGTTGCCGAAGAAAGGGGACACCACAAACTGTAACAACTGAAGGGGTGTCACCTTGCTGTTCATTCCAAGCAAAGTGCTGGCGAGAGCCATCCTGAATCGTATAAAAGACTGCGTAGAAAAAAGGCTTCGGAAGGAACAGGCTGGATTTCGACAACATCGCAGCTGTGTGGATCTCATCAACACCCTACGAATCATCCTGGAGCAGAGTGTGGAGTGGCGGAATACCCTTTACCTCACATTTGTTGACTTCGAGAAAGCCTTCGACTCCGTAAATCAAAGAATCATGTGGAAGACCCTCGAGGAATATAAAATTCCAACAAAGATCATCAGAAGCATGGAAGAGATGTACGAAGGGTATGAGTGCCAGGTTCTTCACGAAGGCAAGTTAACAGAAAATATAAAGGTCAGTTCCGGAGTGAGACAGGGGTGTGTCCTTTCCCCCACTCTGTTCCTTTTGGTCCTGGATAGTGTGATGAAGAAGGTAATGGGAGGATGGAAGAGGGGTATTCAATGGGGTATAAATGACAGGCTTGAAGATCTGGATTTCGCAGACGACATGTGTCTTATGGCACAACGGTACCGAGACATAGAAGATAAGCGGAGGAGGTTGCAGAGAGAAGCAGAACGTGCAGGACTGATGATCAACACCAACAAGACCAAAGAGATGAGGATACATTCTGACATCACGACTAGTTTGACAGTCAACGGAAAGGACATTGAGCGAGTTGAGTCCTTCATCTACCTTGGAAGTATAGTCACAAATGATAGGGGAGCAGAGGAAGATGTTCGAAGCCGTATCAGGAAGGCAAATGGTGCCTTTGTCCAGCTCTACCCCATCTGGAGAAATAGAAACATTTCCAGGAAGACCAAGCTCCGCCTTTTCAATAGCACGTAAAGTCGATTCTTCTCTACGGCTGTGAAACATGGAAAGTCATAAAACCGATCAAAAACCAGCTACAGGTGTTCATTAACAGATGTCGGCTCGCATCATAAATGTGAGGTGGACGGACATAATCTCAAATGAAGATCTTTGGACCATCACCAATCAACAACCGATTAGCATCCAGATCAAGGAGAGGAAATGGCGCTGGATTGGTCACACACTAAGGAAGCCGGATGGAGCTATTGAGAGGGCGGCGCTAGACTGGAATCCTCAAGGCGCCAGGAAGCGAGGTCGACCTAAGAAGACCTGGAAGAGGACGATCGAAAATGAAATTGCAGAGGTGGACAAGAACTGGAGTCAAGTGAAGAGAATGGCCAGGAACCGTACTGCGTGGAGAAATTTCGCCAAGGCCCTATGCTCCGGAAGGAGTGGCAGGAATTAAGTAAAGTAAGTAAGAATTCCAGATATTCATTCTACAAATACAAACATGTCGAGTATTTTTCTGTATTTCAACCAACCCTTTCAAAGAACTTCCTAAGGCTTTTCGCGTTGAAGTGTTCTATGTTCTCATTGCTATGGATGTCAAATATCTTATAGCAATTATTCCCGTACACTTTGCCTACCTTATAGGGGCCATAAAAGAGAAAACTATAAACTTCGTATATATATTCTTGGCAACATCTGCTTTACTGGGCTTACGAATGAGAACTGTCATTTTCTTTCAAAGGCGGGTTGTAGCGCCTCCCTCTGATCCTCCTCTGTCCCCTTTCCGCTGCGTTCATCAAGCTTTTTCGGGCATTTTCTACCCTTTCCTGCACTGATGGTTCAATATCATTGGGAAGGAACTCTGTTATTTCAGCCCAAGCTCTTTCTGGTTTCTTGTTATGATGCACTAACATGGGAATATCCGCTAAACTTTAATTATACGTAGTATTTAAGCAGGTTTCCATAAGTGGGACGTACTTTACCCAGCTGGGGTGATCTTCAGGGCAGTATATGCGGACAAATTGGAAACCTCCGATATGAGACGCTCCAAGTTGTTCGTATCCGGGTAGCGTACACTTGAAAAAAAAAAAAACATGCCGAATACCAAGTCTTTCCATGCTTGCCTGAAATTCATGGGGCGTAAAGTGCGTTCCATGATCAGAAAGAATTGTTTCAGGTCTGACAGCCTTAATAAACACACTATTTTCCAAACGGCTTAATGCCTGAGCTGTTGTTGCTTTCTGCATCGGGTCAACGGTGACAAACTTAGAAAATACGTGGACTGTGACTAGCAAAAATTGATTTCCTCTGGCTCCCTTAGGACACGGGCCAAATATATCACACGCCATGAGCTCGTGAGGTCTATAAGGAATTATAGCCTGGGGCTCTTCTTTTGAGATGGCGGAAGAATACTTCCCTCTCTGGCATTGTTCCCAAGATCTAATAGTCCTGGCGATGGATACTCGCATCTTCGTCGAAGTGAAGGTTTCCTGGATTGTTTTCATGGCCTATTGACCGGTGCGCTAACCAAATTATGGGGATTATCAGTCTGGGCGGAACTACTATTCTAAGCTTAGTCTTGTCCTTATCTACGTATTTGAAAACCGTCTCACCACATAGAACAAATCTATCTGAGCATCTCCTTACATCCCGATAGCTTGCATCCGAGTCATCCATGTAGCCTTTTAAATACCTGTACATGTTCCTAATTGGAGTGTGTCTCTTCTGTGACACAGCTATCTTCCGTAGCTTTTCCAGGGTCACTTCATCTTCCCCCTCCAATTGTACTATGTTTATCGCGATGTTACTTAATGGATTCTTCGAAAGAGCATCTGCAAGAAAATTATCCTTTCCAGGCTGATGTCTGATAGTGGCGTTGAATTGCTGGATAAACAACGTCCATATAGTCAGGCGATCACTGGACAAGTCTGATTGAAGCATGGACTGGAGAGCTCTGTGTTCGGTAATTATTACAATTTGATGCCCAATTAATATCTTCTTGCATTTCTGCAGAGCTGAGACAAAGGCTAAAGCCTCGAGCTCTGTATTGAAATAATTCCCTTCATGTGGCCTCAACTTCCTACTGCAAAATTCAATGTAATGTTTATTACCATCCTCGTCCTTCTGGTACAGGACTGCACTTAAACCTACTCTGGAAGCGTCAGAATCTATGTAGAAAGTGGGGGTAAACTCGGGATATTCTAACTTGACACAGTCCTTCGGCATAGTCTTCGCATTCTCGAAGGCCTGTTCAGTTAGATCCGTCCACTTACATCGATTGTTTTTCTTTAGCACTTCATATAAAGGTGCCATGGCCACTGAGTATCCGGGGCAGTGTCTGCTCAAAAATTGGCACATGCCCAGAAATTGGCGGAGTTGCATGATCTTATTGGGTCTAGGGAATTTTACAATTTCATCTATCTTCTTAAGATTAGGATGATATCCAAATTGGTCAAGTGTGTGGCCAAGGAAGTTGATCTTCTCGCGCATGAAATGGCACTTGTCAAAATTGACCTTGATATTTGCATTGCGAAGATCCTGAAATAGTTTCCTCAATTTTACTAAGTGTTCTTGCACATTTGCTGGTTCAATGATGAGGTCATAAATATAACAAGTGACACTCTGTTTTACCTCTTCCAACAGCTTACTGTCTAATGCCCTAATAAGCGCTGGACCACTATTGATCATTCCGAACGGTACAGGACAGAACACGAAGGTCGTTTGATCAAAGAGGAATCCGGGATACTGTCTGCTGTTTTCCGTCAATGCCACTTGATAAAATGATGCGGTTAGTTCAAGGACACTAAAACATGCCTTCCCTTTGAATTTCATGAGAAGATCTCGTATTTTGGGAGGTCGGTCCATCTCTAAAAGGATTCGTGAGTTAATTTTCCGTACGTCAAGACATTATATCTCTGCCTCTGACGACCGTTGTATTTCTAAGAATATGAAGTGTCATCGACTTGACAATTTCTCTACTCCTATTCGTAAGACATTACCTCACAGTGTGGGGCTCGGGAGTTCTGACGGACGACTGAAGCATAATTCACTCAGCACACTCATTAGTGCTAGTTTGTGTGCCAATTTGAGAAATATCTTTGGTGAGGCTAGTACAGTCGATATACCTTTCCGGGAAGTAATAACGTAGCGCACCGGCAGAGATATAACGTGGGCACAGTAGCTGACCATTACTTATCTTTACTACTGTAAAGGGGTTCAGATAGGATGAAGCCTGTTTCCCTATAATCCCCTTTTCTTCCATTTTCTTAATTTTAGTTCTGACTTCTTCATAATATTTATCAGGAATCGGGTATAACTTTGCTTGATATGGGGAATCATCAGTCAGTCGAATCTGATATTGTTAATCTTTAATTAGGCCTGGCTTATCATCAAAGATTTCGACAAATTCCTCGATCAAATCATTAAACTGTTGTTTTATTTTTTGAAATCCCTCGGCTTTGAAGGCGTATTGCTCCCTCTCTTGCTCGATTTCATTCACCATTCACCATATTTTCAAAAAATTCTTCCCTATTTATATCCTCGGTATTGTCGTTTAGGTCTATTTCTTCGGACGCTATCTTCCTAATAGCTTTCACATGAAATTTAATGATTCTTCTATCCACATCTATGACTATTCTAGCCATTGTGATGAAGTCTATACCAAGTAATACATCGAAATTGATGAACACGTGTTCGTATAGTCTCTCATTAATTCTGAATTTCATTAATACTTGAAGCTTGCATTTAATGGATTTGTCTCGGAAAATGCCTCTTATACTAACTGATGAAGCCGCAAAAGTGGTAAATTGATGTTCCTTCTGAAGTCTTAGATAACAATCCTCCGATAAAATAGAGATAACCGCTCCCGTATCCAAAAGAGATCTACAATGTTGATCACCAATATCTATTATGGACAGTTCTGCGCGTTTCTCAACAGGCCTTTCCTCCTTTTCTAAAAATAAGTCATCATCGGATACTTCAAAAATGTCATTTATAGTGACATCAAAATGAGACGGTGAATCTGATATGGCTAGTGTCAATTCAAAATTGGCGTTTCTTTTCTGGCGGAACCCTATCCTGATTTCTAGCCTGCTGACTAGTGTCGGGTTCCTGGTGAACATCGGAGTTAACTCTCCTGTTATCTTGTTCACCCTTTTTATTTTACAATTTCTTGAGCTTTTCCTTTTCCTTGTGATTTTGGTTTTCAGCAACCCGATAGTTCTTATATCGAACATAGCCTTGTTGGGATCTATTATCCTGTTGATACTGATTTTGCCTATAATTGTTCCTGTAGTTATCTCTGTAATTCCCATTATAGGTCATGGCATAATTTTTCCTGGGTTGGAAGTCCTCCCTATAATCGTTCCTGTTTCTACCATCGTAATTCCGACCTTGGTATGGCCTATATTGTTCCCTGTTATACCGACTGTCATATCTCCTATTAGGGTAATAACTATTCCTAACAGGTCCTACACTTTTCGTTTCCCTATCATATGGTCTTTCCCTTTGCTGCGTGCGATCCATGACCACGGCATTCACAGTTCTGGCTTCCTGCCTTACATTTTTGACAGTACTAGGCGTACTACTAGTATGGTCTAGCCTGCGCAAAAGATCATCCATCGTGGCTAGATCTGAGACTCCAGATGAGATAACGTTACGTCTCACCTCCAATGGTAACTATCTGGATATAGTTTCAATAAGCCCTTTCTGACTAAGGGGTGGTTGAAGGAAACGTAACTTGGCCAACTGTGATGAAAAAAACTCAGAATAGCTAGTTGGACCAGTGCTAGCATAGTTTCTTGAGTTATTAAATTTACGGGGTTTATCTTCCTAATTCCTAATTATGGCAATATTGTAAGATTTCTCTGCAGGCATCGATATCCTTAAATCACGTGCGTTAGAATCTAGCACAGGCGTGCTTTGCTGTTCTGGCCTAACATTAACTTGTTCTGTTCCAGTTGCCCCACCTGAACGAATTGTTCCATCTATCATGGGTGACCTAAGATCGCTTGCGTCTCTCTCCTGCCTGCTGATTCTCTGCTCACAAGAACTAAGTGAAGTTTTTAAATTGTCGAATTGGCCCTTAAATTCTTCCCTAAATTTGTGTATATATACGTGCTCCCCAAGATTAATACTGCTCAATTGGCTTCTCAATTCGTTCAATTCCGAGGTTTTCTTTTCCCTTTCCGTATTAACGTTAAGTGTACAATTAACAAGTTTAACGTTAACGTCTTTGATTTTAGTTTCGATATCTACACGTAAATCAGACACATTATGAACCCGAGTGTTTTGAACTGTGTCGATTCTTTTACATAAGTCTTCTCTTACATATGAGACATCACGGCTTATCCTGATTTCAACGTTGGACAATTTCATTTCAAAATCTGTCTTTATACCTTTGACAACATCCTCATTGATTTTGGTAATTTCTCCTCTTAAAATGATAAAATATGTACACTTATTTAGTTGCAGTATTAGTTAAAATAATGCAACTAGTCAATATTTTGTTAGTTATAGTCATGTGATGTTTTGTTAAGATACTGATAGTGGTGATTGACCTCCAAATTTGTTTGCTTAATGTGAATATGTGATTGTTGTTAGATGGTCCATTCAGATTGTATTGTACAGGCTACTTATCTGGTTGAGTCGTGCGCGTTCCGGTTGAGAGCAGTTAACTTTGTCTTTGTCTGCTATCAACTGGGGGGAGTTACCTGTGGGCGAGGATCTCTTATCTTCCTGGGCTTTCTAACTCTCACATTCATAAGTGTCTGTGTTCATTGAACAAATGTGACTGGGTGTTCCCAAGGCTAGTCTCCAATTGTGGTGTATGTTACTCTATAACGGACAATCTTCAACTATTAAAGATCTGTTTTCATTCTCGCCACGCATAAGCTAAAGAGCCATATTTATGCGCAAACGGTCCTAAGAATGTCCTGGAACCTGTAATACTGCCGTTAATGCCGGCCTAGGTTTATTGAGAAAATGGGTATATTGTACATCCAGCTCCAATAACATATTTCCCTTTTAATCCCTTATCTAGGTTGGCTACCTCGCTATGCTGTGTCTTGTTTCCGACGGAGGGCGTTTTCTATTAGTGTAAAAAAGGATGAATTCTCCATGAATGTGTGTTTGTTTTACTTATAGGTGGTGATTATTTTAGCAAAGTGTATCTCGAGTGCTTCTTTTATGTCAAGAGACCTTTCGTTTCATGATGAATTACATTTAAGTCGGTTTCAATAGTAGATAAACTGTGTCCCGCGTCGAACATGTGTTCGCATACGGCCAAGTGCGTCCTCTATTTTATCACATTTCTGTGTTCATTGTATCGTGTGTCCATTCTCCTTTCACTCTGCTCGATGTAATTTGCTAGATACCCTGTGTCTTTGCACGTAATGTAATATACCCCTGACTTTGAATACAGGTGTTGTTTATTTAAATAACTGTTGTGCAGATGCATTCTGGTTGTGATGTCTGTTGTAAAAGCTATTTTAATGCCTTGTTTTCCGAACAGATTGGTGATTTTGTATGTTTTCACGTTCACGTAATTGAAACGCGTGCATTTTCTCTCTTTATTGTCCGGCTTTTGAATTGTTTTATTTTTATGCCTGGCTACAATTGGATCTGTTTAGCTGGGCGGAAAATAGTTTTCTTTATCAATTTTCTTGAATATTCTTATCTTCTTATTGTAATTATCGTTTGAAATGGGTATGTTTAAGGCCCTGTGCACCATGGAATTGAAGCCCGCTAATTATATTTGCTAAAAACATTAAAAAATCACGAAAATATTCAAAATATTAGTGAATATATGCAAATGGTCAAGAAAATAAATAAATGTAAATTCACTAAACGAAATCACGCTCAAGCGCTATAATGGGTTTATAAGCTGAATTAAAATCCCTTTTAATTGTGTCAAGATATATCTGTTGTATACTGGTATGCAATTCCATGGTCTGCCTAGATGTAATTATGATAATAATAATATTAATAACTCTGTGTGGTATGCTTAATACAGACTTAACGTTTGACCACATAAAGAACACAGATATAGAGTACAGTAATCTCAATAGCACAGACTACCACATAGATTCAAAAAACACAATTTCAGTACTTGATGCAGATGACCCCCTAAACGAAACTCTCATAGGTTTATGCATGGACAGCCTAGGTTCTAATCGTGGCACTTACAAGGGGGATTTCAATCCAAATATGAAGTGTGGAGCAGGAAACATTCTGTATATTGAAGACAACCGAGAGGGGAAGTATGCTCAAATTCCAATTTCCGTTTACGTAGACAAGGTTTTCCGTGGTTACCCACTCAAATCTTAGTGCATGCTTAGATGGTGCCTAATATATATCATAGCGCCTCTTTCTTAATACTAGACCCTGTTAAGAAGCAAATACGTGCAGAACGTTTGCACAGGCACCAAAATAATAGAAATGAGACGTTGAATTATCATTGTCTCCATGTTCACTACTAATAAGATTCATTTTTATTTATCTTCTCGGTTATTCAAACTATCAAAACGGTAGGCTATCTCTTCAACCATAATTCTACACGCGTTTAGTTGGTTTTGCTATTTAGTGCATGGGGGTCAAGATAATCCTGTTCCAAGACCCTAATTGAAATTACACCAACAAAACTATAGAAATATTAAAATACCGGTAACGTTTCTTTCCCCATCCTTGCCCCATATACAATTACACAGAGGTACAGTAACCTCACTGTTAAAGTATTAGAAGCCATTTGTCAGTGTTGCTTAAGTAAGCTATTATTAAAAGCTTATCAGTCGGTCAACACGAGTGTGACCAAATTAGATTGAGCGGGGAATTAGGCTACATTTAAATTTTTCGTGCCTGAAAGCTTGTAGATTTACGTGACCGTTAATCTCGCGATCATGAGCCACGGGACCTCCATTTCTTACGAGGAATCCGAACCGCAAGACGTGATACATTAATTCGAAAATCTCACATGCATTGACCAAGAATCGAACCCGATCCGCCCTCTCAGTGTCTGAAATTAATTACATGAATTATTTATACGCTTAATGAAACACTTCTTACGTAAATGGGGGTCTAAATTGGATCACTAATTTCGTACGTCAAGCGAACTTCATCAGATCCTTCTCGACTAGGTTTAGTTCAGTGGATGTGTGTACAACAGTATTTACTATTATTAAGCCACACACGATTTTAATCGAACTTCGTAACGAGTCGGATTTTTTAAACGAATTATATTTTTCATTCCGTTAAGTTTATTACCCTTCATTAGTGGTTTTACAGGGGTTCTAGCACCACTGCCACCGATCCACCGCTGGAATTCCAAGATGGCAGCCGTACCTTAACTTAACCTAGACTAACCTAACAAGATCGCGGCCGTAGCTTGACTTAACCTATCCTAACCTAACAAGATGGCGGCTATAGCTTAACTTAACCTAACATACGGGGTGTGATGAAAACGTTTTAACGAATTTCATGATAGCAGCCATAGCTTAACTTACCCTAGCCTAACCTAACAAGATGACGGTCGTAGCTTAACATAAACTTGCCTAAAATAACAAGATGGTGGTTATAGTTTATGTTCACCTAACCTAACATACGAGGTGTGAACAAACAGTTTCAAGATGGCAGTTATAGTTTAACTTATACTAAGTTAGTACCAGCCAAGTACCTGAGTGCAAATCTTGGTGGGTGGATGAACTCATTGGGGAGGTTAAAAGGAAAGGTATGAGAAGGGAGTCGTTTACGTTTACCCACCCCTGCTCTACCTCTACCACTGTATCTCTTCCGCTCATCGTCTTCCGCAAATGGTCTGCGATGTGTGATTTAAAAAAGGCAGAATCTTGCGACGTATGACGGCACGTGATGCGGGTGTTCATTGACGACCGTGTGAAACGCTACATCGACAGATATTTGAGGTGATGCAGCTTCACGCATGTCAGCGAAATACGAACTCACTTTTCAAACCGTGAGAACGCTGATACAACTGTAATTTGATGTGACACAGGTGTGCGCGTGGGAACGTAGCAGCGAAACATGAACTCACTTTTTAAACCGAGCGAATGCTGATTCAACTGATATTTGAAGCGACGCAGTTTTGTTCGTAGGGGGAATGCCTTTCTCACTTCATAGTTGAATCACGTGAATGGAAGCTAACAACGTGTTATCTCTAAGGCTTACTTGTTGTGTGGTGGAAGAGGACCAGAAAATACATTACTATTTTGGTAAGTGTTTTCTTTTCAAATCATATTTGGTTATTAGCGCTCTATTACTTTCCAACGTTCACCACTAGGTGTCAGTGACAGTGGCATCTAGTAGCTTAGGTGGGAACTACCTGAAATTGAACTTACTTGGAGCTCACAGGCGTTCAATTAAAATACCCTGCTATAACCATTGGCTGTAGCTTTTTTAAAATTTCGTTAGGGCCATCTATGGACCACGGTGCTTGTGTTTTAGCTGTTTCTTGATGTCATCGTCAGGCTTGCCACGATTGGTGTTCTTAGTGGTGGGTTTGGCAGCTGCTTTCATGTTGGTACCTCGAGCTCTTCTGATGGCCCAGTAGTCCTTCATTTCCCGGCTAAATTGAATCTTACGTTCCTCAGACCATTTCCTAGTCTCGTCTTTTGGTCTATGGGTAACTTCTGTGAGGGATGTTACGAAGGATTTAATTTTAAGAGCTGTATGATAGTTACTCCGGTTGGCTATGTCATTTTCATTTATATGGAGTTCCGAAAGATCCTTCTCCACTTGCTTATTCCACAAGAATCCAGTAGCTTTGCCCTTGTTAGTAGCCTTGAAGATCCTATGGGATAACCTGTTTGAATCCATTCTGAATAGATGTCCGTAAAAAGCCAGTCGCCTTCTTCTGATGGCATCTATGAGATTTTCTTGGTGTTTATATAGCTCACGATTTGGTTGATACCATCGGCTTCCATCTGGTAGAATTCTTGGTCCTACTATCCGTCTCGGGAACTTTCTTTCTTGTACCTCGAGGGCTCTTAATGGGGTCTTCTTAGTTAGACATAGGCACTCTGCTGCATAGAGGACTGATGGTCTGACTACTGCATTGTAGTGTCTTAAATTGACATTCATCGACAAATTTTTTGAAGCATATAATTTTCTACAGGCATGGTAAGCCTTATCTAGTTTGAGTCTCCTGTGTTCAAGAGCCACTGTTTCGCTGAGGTCCTCTGAAAACCATTCCCCAAGGTATTTTACACTTTTGACTCTCTTGATGTAGATGTTATCACTGACTCTCATCATTCTAGGGGCATCCTTGATGTTAGTAACAAACTCGGCCTTTCCTATGTTAATCAAAAGACCCGTTTTAGCCGCTATTGAGTGCAGTGTTTGGAGCTGAGTAGTAGCCTCCTGTATGTCATTTGCCAATTAAGTCAGATCGTCTGCAAAGGCTAGGCATGGAATCCTTAGGTTGTCAGCTTTAATCCCCATCCGTAATCCAGTATTCTCTGGTAGGATTCTCCTCCACTCTCTAATGATCTTTTCCAGAACACAATTAAATAATATGCATGAGATGCCGTCTCCTTGCCTCACACCTGTTTTAATGGTGAAACTCTCCGAGAGCTGCCCTCTAAACTTTACTCTGGCCGTGGTGTTGTGCAGGGTGGCTTGCACCAGCCTATTGATCTTGTCGTTGAGTCCTAGTTCTCTCAAGGTGTTAAAAACAGTAATTCTGTCCACTGAGTCGTATGCTTTCTGGAAGTCGACAAATATAGCTACCCATTGTCTGGCTCTTGACTTGCTGTATTGAAGGATGGTCTTCAGATTGTGTATCTGCTCGGTACAGGACCTCGATGCTCTGAACCCTGCTTGATATTCTCCTAACTCTTTATCCAGCTGTCTCGTTACATGGCGTTCCAGAATCATGGAAAATATCTTATAGGTAACAGCAATGAGTGATATTCCTCTGTAGTTACTGGGATCTGTTTTGCTTCCCTTCTTGTGGATTGGATGGATAATGGCTGACGTCCAATCATCTGGGAGCCTCTCACTAGTCCATATGTCCAGAATTACTTTATGTATGCTCCTGAAGGTGTGTTCTCCGGCATGTTTTAGCATTTCTGCTACTATCCCGTCTTCCCCAGAAGCTTTATTATTCTTGAGTAGTTTAATTATACCTCTGACTTCTTCATAGGTTGGAGGAGCGATATACTCAGTATTAGGGTTAGCTGGTTCTGTAACTTGGAGACGCTCAATAGTTTCTGAATTTAAGAGTTCTTTGAAGTAGTTAGCTAGAGTCTTGGTACAATCGCTGTCATTAAGACACAGGGATCCATCTGGTCTCTTGAGGTGTAAGGTAGGGGACGCGAATTGGGTTGTTTGTTGCTTGAGGCTTTTGTATAGGTCTCTAGAATTGTTCCTTACAAAATCCTCCTCTGCCTGATTAATCAGTTCCTGGTTGTGCTCCCTCTTGGCCCCTCTTATGATGCTCGACGTAGTTTTCCTTTGTGCAATAAAGGCTTGTAAATTAGCTTCGTTCTTATGTACATTCCATTTGATCCACGCTAATCGCCTAGCTTCTATAGCTTTATCACATTCGCTGGACCACCACGGATGCTTGTTCCCTTTAGGTCTATTGGGGATTGTTTCCTGAGCCGCTACTGTTATGGCATCCCTAAGCGGATCCCATTTTGTAGATGTGTTAATCCTGTTGGTATTATGAATCAGCCTCTCTTGGTAACTAGTGCTGTCTTCTTTAAGTTTGGTGATATCAAACCTAGGGATCTTCGTGTTCTTTGCTAGCATACCAGTGGTCTTTATTAGTGGTTTCAGGTTCGTCTTAACCAGAGACAGGTAGTGATCAGAGTCAATGTTGGCTCCTCGTAGCACCTTGACATTCATAATATCCCTATGGTGCAGCTTGTCTATTGCTACGTGGTCGATTTGAATTCACCCAACATGCTATTTGGGCATCGCCATGTCATGGCCTTCCTGGGAAGGTGTTTGAAAGCCGTAGACATCAAACGTAATCCATACTTGGTGCAGACACTGATTAATCGTTCCCCATTGGTGTTGGTTCTCTTATGGGCAGGATATCTTCCAACAATCTTCCGGTGTTTCCGTTCTCTACCGATCTGGGCATTGAAATCTCCTAACAATATAGTCGTATGGTGATCTGGGACCTTGTTTAGGGTTTCCTCAAGGGAATCCCAGTAATGGTTTGTCATTTCCGTTTTTTTTATGTTAGAGTCATTGGTAGGAGCGAGGAAGTTAATCATAGAGTTAATCATATCAGTTTATATATAATAATTATTAAAAAATATATTTTCTTTCACTTTGTTTTGTCTTTTATTAACATTTAAGATATCTTTCTTTTATAGGTAATTAGGGAAGTGATCTTTCGGATAATCATCATGTTCAAGTGTAGTGATTGTGAAAAGCAGTTTTCAAGACCTGACAGTCTTCAACGCCATGCAAGTACTAAACACAAGCTTGAAATATTTGCGTGCAGTCATTGTGCTGCCACATTTAACAGACAGGATAGTCTTGCTAGACATGCAAATTTAAAGCATGTCATGTCAGCACCTTTTTCATGTTAAGTTTTCGAACTTGCTTTTTTCTGGTGTAAAGCGATATCAATCCCACATGTTTGTAGTGCATGATGAAAAACAGAAATTGAAAACTGTAAAACCATCGACTAGCACGGAACCTTTGAATGATTGTGAAAAAGTAGGAGTGATCATCTCCAATAAATGTTCAAAAGCTTAAAGTTCTCAAGATTGTGAAAATAGTTCTACAGCAAAAAGAATGAAAAATGGTGAACCTTAGATAACGCATTGTGATGTAAACATGATGACTGCCGACTCGACGCGTTCTTCTCTTTGTTAGTCGTTTTGATCCCACTATAAGTTACCTGTTTCCAGTTTATTTAAATCCGCGCTAATTGCCTGAACGCATCACCTGTTAGAGGTTTTAAAGCGGCAAGGAAACGTAATGCTCGATTAAATGTAATTCAACTGATTGATTTGCCACAAAATACATGAACTGTTTAAATGCGTCGTTGCCGTGAACAGATCAAAACAAAACTGAAGAAAAGTTACTAGAGAGCGCTAGTGCGCATCTTGATCAGGATGGCGGTCGATACCGGCGGATGCCGATTTCACCATCATTATCCTTGGGATAGTCACTTGTATCAAAACTATTTAGCTCAGTTTTGATATCACCAAACTCATCAGTTTTAAACAGATAAACAAAAGAATCTGTGTCTCTGTTGGGTAATTTAGCATTATCATGATGGTTTTTCTTTACATAATATTAGTGAAATTCATACATTAGTGTTTTTGACAATTCCAGAATTGCGTAACCTACGCATTTGGATTTGTTGTAAGTTACTTTGAGGCGATTCATTTGTATTACAACTAAATCCTCATGATTAATTGAACAGCTATGGAAGTTAGGTTTGCTTATTAAGTTGCTCGCTGCTTACCTATTACCATCATTCTCCCACTTTGTTATCAGCTTTACATCAACTCGCTTATCTACATTCTCCATAGTCTTTCCAAAAACACTATTATTCATGAGTTTATAAAAATCTTTTTCAAAAGCATTTGTTGACAGTGTTCTTAAATTGTTGTTCTGATCACTATATGGCTTGAGCCATGCTGACTGATGAAATTGTAATACGCGATTAATTTGAGTTAATTTCAATCCATGCTGTAGACTCTGTTTCAAGTTTTGATAATGTATTAAATATTTACATTTGTCATTCACATTAGCAATTAACATTTTCGTTAGCGATGTGATGTACGGAGATTTCACTTTCTCAGGACAAAATGGTCATTCATTATGATCATCATGCAACTATTTAGGGTACTCGAGATCTACCTCTAAAATACATCCCTTAACATCGTTATCATTTAGAGTGTTAACATGTAAGACATCAATTTCAGGTTGTGTCAGCCAGCGAAAATCTTTCAATGGTAGATACTGACTCATAGACCAACCGTATTGGTTATTTGCATCGAGGTAGGCAATATGCTTTGACTGTGCGCAAGGGTTATAACTAGGCATGTATATATTATTCATTTTGAATACAACCCACTGCATTGGATTAATCCAACTCGAATTGATGATTTTATAAACTTAATCATGTCTATATCAGTCATCAATTCTAAATTTACTTTCGTTTTTCTCAACATTGAACTGAAACTTAACCTAGGAGCAATAAAATACTGGCAAGGGTCAAGGTCGTAAGTTTTCATACAAAGATTCGCAATTTCTCAAAAACATATGCTAATAATAACACATCTGTCTTCAACTATATGTCTGAATAATCACCTAAAGTTTGAATGTCGAACTGTGTCCATACACGTTGTGCATGTGAATATTCCTGATCACTGATGTGACTTGTGTTTAAGGAACTGTAAATTGCATCTCTTGGTGGCAAAGATCACTCCTCAAGACATTCCAGACAGTTAATATATTCATAAGGGAATATACCCTTTTGACGAATAAAATTAAGATCATCTTCTTTAGGAAAGACGTGTTGAATTTCACAAACCTGATCTGATTTTAAATAACTAGCCAGCTTATCAAGACTACTCGGTATAAAGTGGAATGAATCTAAAAATTGCAGTTTTATAGTTTTATTGTCAGTTTTGATGTATTTTCTGAATGATATGTATTGTTGCTTATTATTTGGAATCACATCAATTTTCACATCTAAAACTTCCAATTCTCTAAGGATAAAGTGGTTATCATATTTGCTATCATTATTTAGAATGACAGGAATGAATTTATTTGCTCTATACTTTAATTTACATTCTTGGTGAGTAGCTCCACGATATTTTCCTGTTAAATGGACATGATCGCGAACCCTGTCCGTATATAAACATTCACCACATAAGAAACAATTAGTTTCAGTTTCAAAACACATTTGCTCTGATGATGTTAGTGGCTCCATTGGAATTATAGTATTTAAAATAGAGGATATAGGGATTGCATCGTTTTCAAGTATTTCCATAAAAACTTTTGGTTCAACAGATCGAACTTATTTAACGAGTCATCATAACTACATTTTTAATATAATATGCAAAGCTAAAAGAAGCATGGCTGTGAGTGGTGTTGGTAAAAGGTTTGGTTGGACTCGATGAACATGTATTAAAAGGATTTAGCAAAGCTTCAAAGTCGGCATATATAACAAACGGCTCTCGAAACTGCTTATCAAAGTCCTTAAATTTCAGAATGTTATTTCCAAGAGTAGGTAATACAGTGCGAATAGGATTACAACCCCATTTTTATGTTGAGTTAGTTGTTCCTCTTTCTTAAAGGATAGCAAACAACTAACACACCACCACTTCTTGGTTTCATATTTTGATAGCTGTCTACCGAAAAGTCTACTTAATTGTCTTATCCAATAATAGTGGGAATTTCACCTTTGGGCATGTATAATAAATTTACATGTGCATCCTTTTTTCCTGATTATAATATAGAGGACCTACTATGCTCTTGTTTTCAATTCCATACACATTATTACTAACATTGTTCAGCTCTTCAAAGTGTTGAATATATTTTTTCTCCATAGACAATTCGATTTCTTTTAAATCGAACACTGTAGAATAGTGACGATAATGTTATCTCTCCACAGTCCTCATTGTTGCATAGAGAGCTGAGGTTATAGCCCACCCCAAACATGCTTGATCACTATTTATAACGTTTACAACAGCTTTCTTTCGTTTGATCCATACCGGTAAATCAATGTATGATGATGCTCGAAGGGGGTTATATTTAATAATGTTAGTTTTTAAATGAAGTACTTCAACCAACGCCCAGCCTGACTCCCTTTCCTGGAACTCTTCACTCTTCGTAGTGGTGACACTTGAAACACCTTGGTACTGTCCCGTTATTTTATAGTCATGGGTTCATGAATCTATCGAAGATTGCATTGAGACACTGCAAGACGTAAGTTTACGAGATATTTGTTATGTCACAATCAGCTGGGAATGTAGACAATTGATAGCTAGGGAGATTTCCGAATCCATGTGCTATTTCAAGGTTATAGCATACGAACGCAGCGAATGACAAAGCCTGGAGATCAGATTGCCAGCGTTCGATATACCTGTCACCCATATCGAAACGCACGCTTGGAGCATTATTATATTGATTAAAGGGGATCAATAGCTCTATTTGCAGTCTCATTTGTATAATAATTCAGCCCATAATAACATGAAGTTTATTCATTTGAAGTTTGTGTGAATTACGGCTGTGAGAGGCGTAAGATATGTATATGCGATATACATCGATATTCTACACAGAGAAGTAAGGGAAGTTGGTGTCTACCTGTAATCCGTTGTCCCAGAAAGCAAGACAGATTTAACGCGTCGGAAATAAACTGAAGTTTTAACGTGCGCGGGTGAGAAGAATCGTGGTGATGGTTATTTTGTGTGATAAAAGAAGATACTTATAGCGTGAATTTTAGAATATTCGGAGAGATTGGTGCATAAAGACTTTATGATTCTCAGTGTAGTTTATATGGAGATTGTGAGGTCTAGCACATTTAACAAATTTTCGTTTTCCTGAATTGAAACTTCCAAGCAGCAATACTTGCTTAATTTATGGTGCGATGGACTTGTATTTTAAAACTGTATGCGAATACTATCAGCTGCGACAGAGAACTTGGAGCATATTCTTCGATGGAAAAACTCTACATATAATTACATCATCTTCAAATCTTCAAGATGTTCAGAATTAAGATGTCAGGAGGAATAGTTCAAATAATGAAAGAATCCATAGCCATGGCCGGCTAAATTATGACTTGAACACTGCACGCAAAGTGGAAGTTTGAATTTTCGTGAGTAACGTACGCTGGCTAAAAGCACTAGAAATGCATTTGAAGCAACTAGAGGTGTTTTCGATTATGGAACTTAATATTTTCAGAATGATGCAGGATGTGGATATAAACCACGACAATACTCAAATGCCGAAATACTTCTGCGAGATTGAGAACTTCTGCCAAGAGAGATGGAGTCAACTATTGGGTGTATGATGCCATTATTGTTGCGGTATTACAGTCCAACTTTGAGGGTGGAACCGGTGGAACGTGATAGGTTTCCCAGTTCGAGTCCAGGATAGTTGGATTGGCATACTCTACCAAAGTATGACTTTAGAACGAGAGATTGGCATATATTCTCATTGGAAGCCAGCTTCCAGAAACATCTCAAGGTAGAAGGAAATCTTTCATCTCAGTAGTAGTAGAGTAAAAGTATTTTGTATTAACCATAATTGCCATTCTTTTCTTTTCCTTTAGCATGATTGAGATTAGGTTAAGGTTCGATGTTTCTTTCGTGGCTGCCCACATTTTCAATCGGATTTTGATTCGAGTAACGAATGCATTCCTATTTTAATTTTGACTTTTGAATTACATTTAATATTAATATTTCGGGTTTTTGAAATTTAATGATAATTGAATATTTTAATCGTTGTGAAGAAAACCATTAGGAAGAAGCCTTGCGTATTTTTCAAGAAGAAGAATTTAATCTGTAAGTATGATGACCTCTGATGAAATTTTGACGAACTTTTTGAGTTTTTTCTCAAATCGATGTTTTGATCTGCGTTGATGTTGGAAGCTATTTATTAGAGAATTTCCATTGAAAACCATTCTCATGAGTTTTGTGGTAGGAATTTTTTTATGAGAGGTGTTGACCATTCTCAATTTTGAAAAACTTTTTACTCTCTTTAATGACTTTAATCGGCGATGACTTCTAATGGACCGACAGTAGAATAACTTATGTTACCTGGACCCATGGTGTAGAAGACATCGTTTTTCTTTTCCGACTTCATTTGAGTTAGGATGATGCCTATTCGATTATGATCATTTTGACTTCTAATGGATCCCATGTGTACTTTGTGCCTGGAGGATTTCATGGTGTAGGGTTAATTGATTTGATAGATGGATCATTTTTGAAATGAGAATTTAATTTCGTAAGCCTCCGTGGCTTAGGCGGCAGCACGACGGCCTCTCACCGCTGAGTCCGTGGTTCAAATCCCGGTCACTCCATGTGAGATCTGTGCTGGACAGAACGGAGGCAGACAGGTTTTTCTCCGGGTACTCCGGTTTTCCCTGTCAAGATTTCATTCCAGCAACACTCTCCAGTATCATTTTATTCCATTTGTCATTCATTTAATCATTGCCCCAGAGGAGTGCGACAGGCTTCGGCAGCCGGCACAGTTCATATCCTCGCCGCTAGATGGGGGCTTCATTCATTCCTTTCCTGACCCGGTCGGAGACTGGAAGCAAGCTGTGGATTTTCATTTTCAATTTAATTTCGATTAAGATTCCCAAAAGTGAGTTTGGGAGTTAATTTTTATTTTTATTAAAATACGACGAAGAATATTTTGAAAGGCAAAGCTACTATATTTCATTGGAAATGAATATGTAATCCATTCTCAGCAATTTAAACTAAGTGCAAAGGTGTTATAAATTTTGGATCCGCATAATGATATGTGCGATATTTATGATGGTACTCGATGCGTTTAAAAGTTTATTGATCACCATGACGGTGTTATTTCTATTATATTCGTCGATATTACTTGGTGTTTATAGGAACAGTACTATGTGAAGAACCTTTCAATGGAGCTAATGAAAGCTAATATTGGGAAGCATTTCGGTGAAATCTTCTGGTAAAATGTTTGTGGTATTAATGCTTATGTGAATGTAATGTGAATGTCAGGTGCGACATCAATAGCTATTTAATCGTATCATAGTGGATATTTGCGCAGTGAGAAAGTGTTTGTGACAGAGTTTATTCAGAGTACAGGTTGAAAAGGTAAATGGAAATATATTCAATAAATCCAACTTAAGATTTAATTAGCGAAGCCAGCAGAGATATGTTTTGTCATCTCATTAGATATATATATATATATATATATATATATATATAATGACTACGAAGTCCATATTCTTCTTAGCTTCATTACTTGGCGGAATTATTACTGAAATTACTAATATGAATACATAGAAATATGATAAAATGTAACATATAAGGATGGATAGTGATAGCGATAAGCGTATTGTAAATGATTTAAGGGTGTTAGTAACGATGTAAATTTGTAGATATAATTATTTAATATTAATGTGCTGTATTTTTGATCATGGAATATTTATGATAATGATCTCAATAGGTTTATAAATAATTCTTCTTTTATATATTGTTGCTATATTTTGAGTGATTTGGAACTCAATATTACCAAATCCAATGGGACATTGAATTGTTCATGACTTCATTTTTCGTAATTTTGCTTTGAGTCAGTCCTTTTTCTTTTGCTTTTCGTGACACTGCTATTTTTCTTGTGTAATGTCATTCTGAATAAATTTTGATTATTTAATTTTAATTCTCATAACGTGGTAATTGATAAAGGTGATGGAAGGTTGTGTTAAGAAGGCCAATGCTGGGCGTTTTCTAGAGTTTTGAACACTCGCAAGTTTCTTATTTATTTGAGTCTTGCGTTCATTGAGCGTCTTTTATTACACTTAGGTCTTTCGTAATGCAACCTTCATGGGGATACCTTGTGCCCTATTATCCCTTCTACTTGTTGGTAGAATTTGTTTTTTCTAGCCGGGGATTTCAGGTTCTACGTTCGAGCTGCCATCGTGGGTTCAACAAGTATTGGCTTGATAATACGGGTACAGTACATATCACTGATATTAGTTGATTCACTAACAATTATGTTGTTTTGTATTAAAGGATTTCGTTTCGATAATTTCACGTTCACTCCCAGTTTTTGCATATAGCACACAGAGTTAAAATTTTAATTTCAATGTTTTATGTTCTGCTAGAGAATAATCTTCCAAGCGAAACACACCAGGTTCAACATATTTAAAAATGCATCAATACCTTGAGTTTTTTCTTCACTATAAAGTCTGTAATTAACAATTCGACTTTTAAACGCACTACCAATTTGTTGAATATTCGCAGATTTGTTTTCTTGACAATCATTATTTTTTTATAATTAATACTGGGTAAATATCCATGAATTATTGAGGAAGGTACATCAGTATTACATACATCACAATGCTTTATCGATGGTTCACCATTTTTTTTATCTTTTTGCTCTATAACTATTTTCACAATCTTGAGAACTTAAAGGTTTTGAGCATTTATTTGAAGGTGATCACCCCCTACTTTTTCACAAGAATTCAAAGGTTTCGTGCTAGTCGATGGTTTTACAGTTTTTAATTCCTGTTGTTCATCATGCACTTCAACCATGTGGATTTATATCGCTTTACAGCAGAAAAAACAAGTTCGCAAACTGAAAACGAAAAAGGTGCTGAACTGACATGCTTTAAATTTACATGTCGTGCAAGGCTATCCTATCTGCTAAATTTGGAAGCACAATGACTGCACACAAACATTTTAAGGTTATGTTAAGTACTTGCGTGGCGTTGAAGACTGCCAGGTCTTGAAAACTGTTTTTCACAATCACTAAACTTGAATATGAGGATTATCCGAAAGATCACTTCCCAAATCACCTATAAAAGAAAGTTATCACACATGTTAACCAAAGACAAAACAAAGTAAAAGAAAAAATATTTTAATAATTATTATACTGTATATAAAATACAGCCAATGGTTACAGCTGGGAATTTTTATTGAACGTCTGTGAGCTCCCAGTAAGATCAATTTCAAGTAGTTTCCACTTAAGCTACTATAGGCCACTGTCACTGATACCTAGTGGTGCTTATAACCAACTAAATATGATTTTAAAAGAAAACACTTACCAAAATAGTAATGTATTTTCAAGTCCTCTTCCACCGCACAAGTAAGCTGTAGAGATAACACGTTGTTAACTGCCATTCACGCGATTCCACTATGAAGTGAGAAAGGCCTCCCCATTCCCCCAGCTTTTTATACAACGACCACACCTGCATCGCATCAAATATCAGTTGAATCAGCGTTCTCACGGTTGAACAAGTGAGTTCAGGTTTCACTGCTATGTTACCACGCGCACACCTGTGTCACATCAAATTACAGTTGAATCAGCGTTCACACGGCTTGACAAGTGAGTTGTTTCGCTGGCATCCGTGCAGCTGCATCAACTCAAATATCTGTCGATGTAGCGTTTCTCACGGTCATCAATAAACACCTGCATCACGTGACGTCGTGCGTCTGCAAGAATCATGTTTCGCGCGCTTGCTTCCTGTAACGCTGCACCTTCCATCCGGTTGCGACTCCTTCATCGTGTGACGTCATACGTTGCCAGATTCTGCCTTTTTAAATCACACATCACCGACCATTTGCGGTAGAGGAAGAGCGGAAGAGGTACAGCGGTAGAGTTAGAGCGGTAGAGATAGAGCAGGGGTGGATAAACGTAAACGATTCCCTTCTCATCCCTTTCCTTTTTACCTCCCCAATGAGATCATCCACTCACCAAGATTTGCACTTAGGTACTTGGCTTGTCCTAGATTAGGTTAAGTTAAGTTATAACCGCCGTCTTGAAACTGTTTGATCACAGCTCGTATGTTAGGTTAGGTTAAGTTAAACTATAACTACCATCTTGTTAGGTTAGGCTAGGTTTAGTAAAGCTATGGCCGCCATCTTGTTAGGTTAGGCTAGGTTAAGTTAATCTACGGCCGCCAACTTGGAATTCCAGTGGTTGAGCGGTGGCAGTGGTGCTAGAACCCCTGCAAAACCACTACTGAAGTGTAATAACTTAACGGAATGAAAAATATAATTCGTTTAAAAAATCCGACTCGTTACGAAGTTCAATTGAAAATGTGTGTGGCTTAATAATGGTAAATACTGTTCTATTTCTTGGTGGTGCGCACAATTATCAAGGATACGTGGTATACATATATCCACTGAACTAAACCTAATCGAGAAGGATCTGATGTAGCTCGCTTGACGAACGAAATTAGTGATCTAATTTAGACCCCCATTCATGTAAGATGTGTTTCATTAAGTGTATAAATAATTCATGTAATTAATTTCAGACACTGAAAGGGCGGACCGGGATCGATTCTTGGTCAATGCATGTGAGGTATTCGAAATGAAGTATCACGTCCTGCGGTTCGGATTCCTCGTAAGAAATGGAGGTCCCGTGACTCATGATCGCGAGATTAACGGCCACGTAAAGCTACAAACTTCCTTGCTTTCAGGCACTAACCATTTAAATGTAGCATAATTCCCCGCTCAATCTAATTTGGGCACACTCGTGGTGACCGACTGAGAAGCTTTTAAGAGTAGCTAACTTAGGCAACACTTTGAAACGTTTTCATCACACCTCGTAGGTTAGGTTAAGTTAAGCTATAGCCGCCATCCTGTTAGGTTAGGCTAAGCTACGGCCGCCATCTTATAATTCGAGCGGTGGACCGGTCGGTGGTGGTGGTGCTATAATCCCAGCAAAACCTCTACTCTCTTCTAAAGCGTTGCTTTTATTGTAGTAAGTACTTTTATGGTCGACCATGCTGTTATATAAATACTGCATGCCAGAAAACTGAATCTTAAAATGGCTCATTATAGTTCAAGTTTCATTATGATACAGTTTTTCCACCAATCAGAGCTCTGGATTATCATTACGATACAGCTGCTTGGCCAATTAGGTATGGATAGCATCGCATCTGTGCTGACTTTCACGGCCTCCTATTTTGAATTTTACTACGTGGCTAGTGTCTTAGTTGCATTTTCGAGGAGGGTGGGGTCGAATACCAGGCATTTTCTGCGTCCCATGCGCTCTGTCCAGAAAATGAAACTGTCGAAATCTCGATAGATATTTATGAATATAATTTTATGTTCGAACATAAAATAAAGTTATAATGATTGTGGAACATGAACTGTCGTATGCAACTCGCCTATAATGGTAATTAAGACACTCGTATGAAAATGATAAAACTCGTTTCGCTCGTTTTATAAACATACTCGTGTCTTAATCATTCCCATTATAGGCTTGTTGCATAATGTACTATTATGTGTCTAAGTGTGATACCTTTCTGAATCTGTAACTTCTATCATTGCGAGCTATTGAAGGGAAATTTGAAAAGTAACAGTTAATAACTATCCACTCTAGAGCACAATCACTTCAATAGTTCGCAACGTTACAAGTTACCGATTCAGACAGGTTTCACTCATGCACATAAAAGGACTAACAACAAAAAACGCAACACTTTAGAAGTGTAATCAGCAACTTTAAAGTTATCCCGAAAACTTTCGAATTAATTTATCTATTATATTCAATCAGTTTACCTTTGAAATAGTGTACCATGTTACCTTGCTGTTGACATAACATTGCGGTGCTCTGACTCGTATGCTAGAATAAATTAAATGTCATGCAATGAAACAATACTCTATTGTTCCGGGACGTACGCTCAAATAAAGATTGCTAGTTTAGAGAAGCTCTTCGTGTGATAACAATGGACGTGGAGGATCTCGTATCTGCATAAATTCGAAATGCATTGCGGGTTGCCGGCTGACTGGCGTGGGAAGGCTTGTAATGTGCAGTGAGCACACTCAAATCACCACTGCAAGCTGAAGTCAGAGGGGAAAGGAAAAAAAAGCTTACCAAATATTTCCCTAACGTTACAAGCTACTCTGGGAGGGACGCATTGTGATTTTTCATCAGCATTTCTTCCCGGTGAGCTTAATACAGTCCACCGCCTACCTCCCCTACTCACCACCCAATCCCCCCACTTGCCCCACCGCCTACCATCCCAGCTGCGTTTCCATAAATGGAACGTTCAATTTTCTTTGTAGCCATGTTGAATACTAATATGAACCCAACTCTTCCACTCTTTTATCTTCTATTTTTAGTCAGACTATCAAAACGGTATCTCTACATCCATAACTCTAAAAATCACAAACGCGTTTAGATGGTTTTGCTATTTCGCTCGTACGAAATTGTTCATATTGCTTATACCATACAAAAATTGGAATAATTAAAAGATGCTATCTCCAGTGTGTATCTTTTGTAAAAATAAAACACTGCAAGTTCTATTTATCTTGAAAATTGGCTTCCCATTTCCCTTGTTTTATTATCAAATTGGTCGTATGCAGGACTTTTCTCTGAAATGGCCGGTATGCAAATATGGGAATGAAGAGCGATACTGCCATACATCACGGTATTGATTGCCGAGCACATGTTTAATTTTCACGTATGTGTTGCTACTTCCTTTAAAGCTTATACAATTGCGTGGGCACCTCAGCTTTATCATATTCAATCCCATGCTTATATGTTTTTAAATACTGAGGCATGCGAAAAATATTACTAGGAAATGGTTTCTACCCACCGAGCTACTACATGTGAAACATCCGTCGTATATAACACCCTAGGGTGAGCGAAGTGGGACTGGTGTTCAAAGAGTCCTGGACACGATTTTCAGCATTGAGACTCGTAGGCTAGAAAGGAGTGCATCCACTTCGTAAGGGCATCTGGAATGTGATGGCTTCGAATTCCACCTCAGTCATTATAGAAATAATGTCATGTTATTGGTTTTACGTCCCTTTTAACTACTGCGGATTTTAGAGACGCCAGGCTGCCGGCATTGTGCCCCGGAGGGTATATTTAACATACCAGTTAATCTACTGACTCGTCTCCATCGCATTTGCGCACCCTCAAATTCGATCCTGCAAACTTTGGAACAGCAGAAGAGAACTTTACCGCTGAGCCACGCAGCCAGTCCAAACTAGAAATGGTATTCCACTTCAACTGTAGTAAAATGTCGGGAAGATAGCCAACATAAAGCCATGGACATCCTCCCCAATCTTGGTTACAAGTAAAAACTTACTGACTTAATAGCGCAGGTTATAAAGAAACATATCCATATGCAAGCGAACGATGACCATAATAACCCTTAACTTAAGCACAACCAAATACACGGGGTTATATGACCATAATGTCGCAGCCCTTAAAATAAGCAACATCAACAACTAACCGTAACAACGATATTGCGCTATTGTCGAACATCACAGAGGTGATGCTAATGGTGCGCAATACTTTTGTTTGGGTGCGCATATTATTCGATATCATGATCAATACATTTTTGGACCAATGCCCTGCATCCATCTGGGTATTTGTAATATTACAATATAGAATTATAGTTCAGAGAATTCAGACTACTCTTCGTTTGATAATCATGGTCGTGGAGGATCTCTAACCTGCATAAATTCTAAATGCATTGCTGACTGACGTGAGAAGGCTAAACATGTGCACGGAGCACTGGTGTTAAAATTCATAATCCTGAGCAATTATGTGGATAACAAATTTTCTCTCTCTTAACTTCATGTTAAATGAATAAAGCAGTTTCTCCTGAGTGGATAGGGGTGTGTATATGTGACAAGGCAGGAACCCATAACTGTAGAGGTCGTTGGTGGAGAGATTGGACTATACCTACATTAGCTCTATTATCAGATTGACAAAAGGAAATTACAGTGCTCATGAACATTTTGCATATTAGGACGCCGTACGGTTGACGTTACGGAATCACAAAAATGTGTGTATTATGCTCTGTGGGTCAATGTCTGCAACTTATAGTTACGCTAAACCATGAAGAGAAGTATGATATTTCATCGGCTTTCAATGATTAAGTTTCTATCCCTACTGAATTTGAACTCCAGTCATTTAACAATAGAATTTGAGGGTAAGTATACGGATATTGATAGCAGTTGACGTTAAACTAGAGATGCCACTTAAAGAAGCGCTCAGTGTTGATAGCAGATAAGAATTTGGAAATACTCATTTTCTACAAAGCAAAAACTGCTGGTAGTTAGTAATGAATTGCTTTTGTACTACAAATATCACAATGCGCAAGGATTTTCTAGGGAAAATCATAAAAACGCACTTGCATAATACGCATTATGTTACATTGAATAACAAGTATTTCACACAGCCACCATGTTGGATTGGTGGGACGTAAGAAAATTTGAAGGGCATGGTTGAGGTCAGCCGAAATGGTACTGTGACCTTACCGAGTTTCATTGAAATCGCTACAGCCTGTTAGAGGGTATTAGGGGGGGGGGGACACCGATGCACACACACACAAGGACATACGGTGATCTCATAAGCCTATCTTTTCATAAATGGAAATAGGCTAATAATGCATACGGCTAGCTGGTCCACAAACCCCTTAGTGTTTGGAGTAACGTAACCCTTTGAATCCGTGTATCCCAACCAATCAAAAAACATTGTACCTGATCTACTCGTGCATTGCCTTAACATAACTCTAACTTGAGATCACGCTTGAGAATATACCAGGTGAATCAGCTGCAGCCCAACGAACGCGTGTTATTAGGAAGGTTGATATTTCTCTGCTGCATCCCGTATGGTACTAAACCACTGCAAGCATATCCAGCAAGCGATAGTGAACAGTATTATATTTCCCGCGTAATAGTCTGTATTCACATCGAGGGAAACTAATAGTGTTCCGCATCGTTTGCAGGATATGCTTGCAGTGCATTTACGGGATGCAGCAGAGAAATATCGATTTTCCTGATAACAACGCTAGTTGGGCTGCATAAAACAATATTATTTGGGGCAGCTGTTTCTCCTGGTATATAAAATCGTTACCACCACTGTTTTCCCAATTATTTAAACTACAATAAAAGTTTAATACCATCACAGCTGCGAACAACACTACCGTACGTTTGGACAGGAAGTGTCGATTATGAGTACGAACAGATTCCGTATGTGCTAGTCATGCACCTTGCCTAAGATGGCTGGTGCAGAGCAGGTCAGACTGGAAACAGGTTCAACACCCAGGCTAGTATTAGCCTACTTACAACTTTTGAAAAAATGAAAGTAGACTTATGAGGTCAACACAGGGCCAAACATTGTGTGTCTGTGAATGTGTGTGTGTATGTGTGTGTACTCTGCATGTCTGTCTCCCCCTCCCTATCAATTCAAACACGGTGTAACAGAATTGAACAAAATTTGGTACAGAGGTAGCACTAGCAAAGGGCACCTCAGTGTCATGTTTTATATTACCGCCATCTTGACGGAAACGCAATAGCGGCCACCCAAATGTTCAAAGCTTCGATCAAATTATGACTAACCTAATCACCTGATCCCTACCAAATATTGCAACAACATACTGTGCCCGTTAGACAAGGATTTCGGGGAGCCACCGGTTTCAAATGGCCTTCCAAGATCTTTCTCCAACCAACACACACGTATGGGGAAACGACACATTCTTAGACTGGTTCAGCACAAAAATCTTCACTCGGGGGTGTCGGGAATAGGTGAGGTTCTATTTTAACCAGCCCAGAGAAATGCATCGACACAAAAAATAATCAAGAAAGAGGCCTGACTAAAGTTGAAACCCAAATAAATTTATTCAAGACAGAACAGATCCCTAGCCTAGTTATGAGAGATAACAATCGGCTAGTCCGTGTTAATCTGCCCTGAGAGAAATATAAAAAGTCCTGTCTAATAAATCTCACTTAAAAGCCTCTCATAATCCTGAATACAAAAAACCATAGCAAGCAAACTAAGAATATGACACGTTAAATCATCCCTAAGCAATACATCGAGAATAACTACTAGCAAATAATGACATCTGAGAATCCACAGCAAAGCAAGACATTTACTTGTTTACAAGGCTAGCATTCATTTACATTTAAATTACAAGGCCAATAAAAATAGCTACGTTATGACGGTGTCATCTCCAACATTCACATTTAACGTTAATCATCTAAGGGAATCCTATCTGAAGTTAAGTAAAAATAAACGAGAAGCGTTTATTGCAAAGAAAAAAATCAAATCTAATGCACAATCTTTCCTAGCAAACAAAAACAATTAATCTGATTACAACACAAATATTTACAAGTCAAAACACTCTTATAATGTGTGATAATGGCATGCCTGCCTCCACGATTTATCACTATTTGTGACAAATGGTCATAAGAGTAGTGCAAAGAAAGAAGAAAGAAACCCTGCAACTGCTATGGCAAGATGCCACGACGCACGTTTCTTCCAATGTAATGCGTGTATTTACATTATCACGACATTAATTGGACGTCGTCTCGAGATCAGGAAAAACAGTGAAGATTGTATCAAAGATAAGCGAAGATCAGCAGGTTCTAATGTTGGTCCATCAAAAATACATTTAAGTTTAGAATTCATCTCATATTTAAGATCCATGAATTATTTAAGCACTGTTTATAATTTCAAAATCCTATCACATGATTATTAGTTCTCAATTTATTCATTTTATACCTCAAAGTGTATTTGTAAATATTATAGACCATGAAGCTCGTTCAGTTTAACTATGTGCAGGGATTGGATCCATCTAAAGATCTCGTAGATCATCAGTGACAATAAGATCACTGTACACCAACTTCACAGACACCCTGTGCCTTTTACAATAACACGGATTCGTCAATTCCTCAATCATCGGTCAACACGACATAAACAGTTCATTGTTGCCGGCAAAACCATCAGCTCTAAAAATATGAGCAATACCTCTTAATAAAAATTTGCTACAAGACAACTCATAGAATAGATCCCTTATTTATACATAATTCTGCGTTCATGGGCTACTAAATCCATTGTACCAGCAATCAGTTGATTCTCAGGTAGGTATTGCCGTTTAATAAGCGTTGTAATCAGTGCCTTAATAATAGCCCGTCTCATACATGACCTAAATGCTTGTATTTTAATCATTCATTCCGTAAGACCTCAGTAAATGACCTGTATCGAACTGGCGATACTTCGTTTCCAAGTTCATTCACAGTTTGTATGTTAGTCGTCTACTCAAAGTCTTCATAACAAAAGAAAACTCTACACTTCATGATCATTTGCTTATGCACGCTAGCAGCCGTCTCTCCGGTCTGCTTGCGATGAAATTAAAGAATGTCACAGCCTTCTGAATACACACTTTACAGTTACATAAGGGAGTTTGTGGCCTATCAATCCCTACAAGATTCCTGCCATTGACCTTGGCAAACATCTAATAACCTGCTTAGCTTCAACTGCATGTGGGCCACAAGCAGCTTACTGCCTGCTCACAGGAATGATACGTTTATAAAAGTGTCGCCTTCGTGGCGTGTATTAAAGATTCATAAAATAACGAAATTCACTCTTCTTAAAATAAGCCTACCTACTATTGTGCAACAGGTGGAACCATATAACCTAGTCTACATTTTTTAACCCTCAACAAGATCATACTTAAAACATGTCTTCACGTACGGAACGATGCATTTCGTGGTTCGAGCCTCGCTTTGAGATGGGATAGCGAGCTCTGGCTTGGATTCATGTCATCTCCTCATTGGATCATGCATGTATTAGCATCGTTAATTCCCCCAATGCATGGTAATTTAGACCATCATCCTTCCTGCAATATTGGCATCACAGTCATCCATGGTTGGTCTAGTTTTATAAGGGGTAGCCTCCACATTATAAGATGTGATTGTAGCACAGATTCTACTGTTATACTCGAATATTAGCTCACTGAATTTACAGTGCGGATTACTAATTGCCCTTATACACTCCGCCACAGCTTCTATAATACCACTTGTGTGATATGCTCACTCGAAAACTGATGCGATGAATATGTAGAACACGTGGTCTGAATAAATTATATAAGTCACTGTTTCAATTCAATATTAATTATGCGAATAATGCGTAGCATATGTTATTACTTTTACACATATAATAGTTCATCAATATTCTCAAGATTATGCCCCAAATAAATTACTTCCTGAATACTTGAATTGTGACCATGAGGTCAGCTAACAAATTCAACCACGTTCTTACCAGTTTCACAAATGATGAAACATATGCCAAATACGGCCTTCAATATACTTGTATTTTCCTTGTACGCTGTTCCTGCTGTAAGTCAAACAGGGATGCTCAATTATTTCACGGCTAAAGACGGATTCACAATTACATTCAATATATTTGTCGCTTGAACAAAATACACGTCTGCCTCCTCGAGACGTACGACAAGAAGTGATTATGGGTAAACCACGGAACTGGCGTCGTGCCTTATGTGCTTCATTAAATTAATGTTTTGCCTTTCTGCGATGTTATAAATGCATAAAATATTGCCAAAAATTCCAAAATATTTCATGATGATTTTCAAAATATTCCAAATGTGTACAAATTATCCACAAGTTGAATTTCACATAAATATTAATTCTTTCGAGGTCCAAAGAGTTTCTATCATAGTCAAGAACGTTCAGTGCTGTTCCAGTGCACCTCCGCCTCATATCATTCATCCTGGTGTCCAATCGCCTCATCAACCATGCATTATCGGATGCATACGTCTCCTCGTCAACCAAATAAAAATTGCAGTAGTCAATTTTTATTTCAGTCAGGTTCAATCACGGTGGTACAATTTTAAATTCGCTGCATTGAAGATTCCAATCCTTTCACCAGTGTGAAGATCACCTATGCCATAGCTTCCATTGTTGAACACGGTCGTAACACGGTGAGGGCCGTAAAATAGAGAAACAAACTTGTGGTACACCCTCCCAGTAGGGTTAGAGATTCCTGGCCTTCTAATAACCACCAAATCATCCACGTTTAGGGCTCCTCAAAAACACTGTCTCCTCAGCCTTTGCAAGCGCTTCTGTGCTTGTCTTGCCATGCAATCTCTAGCTTTCACAATCTTGCTAGCATGCGATGGTTGGATGCTGGGTGGTACAGTAATAATATTTTGCCATGCTCTCTGTGGTCTTCTGTTGAATTGCAGTTCAGCTGGTATGTGTCCAGTGCTCTCATGTCTGGTGATATTAACTGTAGATGGATCCATTTCCTACACATATTTACACTGAACGAGTTTCATTGTCTATAAAATTTACAAATAGAATTTGGGGTATAAAAATGAAGAAATTGAGAATTAATAATCATGTGATAGGATTTTGAAATTATAAACAGTGCTAAAATAATTCTTGGTCCTTAAATATGAGTTGAATGCTGAACTTGAACGTATTTTTGATGGACCAACATTAGAACCTGCTGACCTTCGTTCATTCGTGATACATTCTTGACTGTTATTCCTGATCTTGAGACGACGTTCAATTACTGTCGTGATAGTGTAAATACACGCATTATATTAAAAGCAAAATGAGTCGTGGCAAAACGCCATAGCAGTTGCAGGGTTTTTCTACTTTCTTTGCACTACACGTATGACCATTTGTCAAAAAGAGTGAAAAATATTGGAGGTAGGAGTGTCATTTGCACACATGATAGGAGTGTTTTGACTTGTATATTTTTGTGTTGTATCAGATTAATTGTTTATGTTTGTTAGGAAAAGATTGTCCATAGACTTGATTTGTCTTTGCAATAAACGCTTCTCGTTTATTTTTACTTAACTTCAGAGAAGATTCGCTTAGATGATGAACGTTAAATATAAGTGTTGGAGATGACACCGTCATAACATAGGTATTTTTATTGTGACTGTAAATGTAAATGAACGATAGCCCTGTAAACAAGTAAATGTCTTGCTTTGCTGTGGATTCTCAGATGTCATTAATTACTAGTAGTCATTCTTGATGTACTGCTTAGGGCTGATTTTACGTATCATTCTCTTAGTTTGCTTGCTATCTTTATTTTGTATTCAGGATTATGAGAGGCTTAAGTTAGAGTTATTAGACAGGACTTTTGTTTTATCTCTTTCAGGCAGATTAATACGGACTAGCCGATTGTTACCTCTCATAACTAGGCTAGGGAACTGTTCTGTCTTGAATAAATTTATTTGGGTTTTAACTTAAGTCTGGCCTCTTTATTGATTAGTTCTTTTGTCGATGCATTTCTCCGTGCTGGTTAAAATAGAACCTCACCTCTTCCCAACACCCTCAAGTGCAGTTTTTCATGCTGAACCAGTTTATGAATGTGTCGTTTCCCCAGACGTGTGTGTTGGTTGGAGGAGGATCTTGGAAGGGCCATTTGAAACCGGTTGCTCCCTGAAATCCTTGTCCAACGGGCACAATATATTGTTATGGTCTATTGAAGAAGTATAAAGCTCGTCGAGCGACCATCATCGTATCCAAATCTACAAGACAAATGGCTCTACTAGACACTACCAAACCTACAGTGACACCGGCACACAGTCCATGCTCTCCAATAACAAAGAAATAAAAACAATCCGTCAGAAAACTGAGTGAGGGTGGTAATTATTACTGACGTATATTAAGACATAAAGCACCAAAAAAAGAACTACCGGTACTTATTTTATTGTTGCAAAAATTAGAAATGACTATCCCATCAACTAAATTGTCTTACTCCCCCAACTAATCTATGAAGGTGTAGATACTATTGCTGTGATAAACTTAAGCAATAAGCTCCAAACTACTGTAGAGTTGTAAACTTATATGCGGAAATGTCCTATAAGTACTCTGCTGTGATGAAGATATATAGCTACAACACACGAAATAGTGTTTGTCCACTATTAATGTGTTGAAAGATCCGATGTGGATACTTATCTGAAATTGTGGAATGTCTACAGGCTGCTCAGATAACCAGTTTTTGATGTAATAAACTATTGTTATATATTGAACTATTACTCAAATTCAAATAGTCCTACAATACAGTATATTTAAATTTTATTTTGCTTTTCGTAGGTATGTGTGATATGTTTTTCAGTTTATTTCCGCAACATGCCACAGAAGTGTCCTGTCTCAGCGAAAATGTGTCTAATGGAGCAGTAATATGAATTAAATATTCCTACACCCGTTGTATCACCTAAGAGATATCAGTCTCATTTTATGCCGTGTTTATGAAGATTTTTCAACAAGATTGTTTGTTAGCAAGTCGTAACACGTCCATTTTTAATGAAAAAAAGAACAGCTCTGTGATTGCCATTATAAAAAAGTTCTGTGTGATCAGTCGAGAGAGAGAGGCAATAGTCTACCGTGATATCAATTTACGGATATCTTTTGACGGTAACTGTGAAACAAGACTAGCAGATTTTATTTCAAATAGTAACGAAGTGAGGTTGGTCGGCCGACTTCACTAGTCTCACTCCAATGGGCCTCCTAGTGCAGTCAACTAGCAGCTCCTGGCCCTTTTTAAAATTGAAATCTGTTACACTTGTTGCTCCATCACTGTCGAGAAGTACCATAGAACTGATATCACATTAATATCAGGCAGTTCTTTCGATTGGTCAAATAAAATTTGAAATAATATTTTGTTTTATTGTGAAGCACAAAGCTGTTTTACGATGACGTAGCTGATAGGAAATATTTATTTAGACCGGCTCTAATGTGTAGACATTAAATAACTCTAATTATATAGATCGTTATAAACACGGGTAGAGTGCAACTGCTGACTCTTAGGAGCGACCACTGGCATTACTTTTGACTTTAGATCTCATTTAAATGGGGTGAAACCGAACTCCATTGACAAACTGGTACTGCCCCCGTAAATTGAATTATTTAGGGACCAAATGAGAGTATTTTCCGTCCCCATGATAAAATTTAACCAGCAAATATAATTTCTGGAAGTGTGACACAGGAGGGTAGTGTTACAAGCTCGAGGCTGTAGGAGAGCCCGATCACGTGATATATTTCACAATAGACGCTTCTAGAAGGCTAAAATTAGCATAGCAACAGCGAGTTTGGAAATTAATATTATAAATATTGTTATAAATTATGCTATTGGATCCCAGCCCAGAGCCAATGAGAAGAGGTCTTAGTGAAGACGGGATCAACATCAACTACATAATATGATAAATTATGCACTTAGGCCCTTAGAAGAAGATTTTCTTATTTGTAATGAAGAGAAAATTAAAAGAAATTATGTCTGATACTTTAGAAACCGCAGATCGGTTAATCTACGCAGTAATAAGCATTAGTAATCTACGCGCTAAAATTATGGTGGGAGATTGCTATGGCCGCCAAAATTTCGACTTGGAGGGGGAGATCCAAGGATCGAGGTTCTTATTCCAGCAGTCTTTGAAGAGTGAGGAAGTGTTTTACTGGGTTAACGGAGATCCCAAGGCTTTGTCCGAGTGCGACGACTGTCGACTTGTGGAGATGCGAGGATAGCTAGGTGGAACGTGGGAGATTACCGCACTTCCATTCTATGTGAAGTTGTGAGGAACATTGAATTAATTATATCTCTTATATAATTGAGATCTGAATTTAACTAAGCGAATATATATAAAGAACAGGTTGAATACTACATTCTGTGAAAAGTCGAGCGTTTTAAAACTTACCGTTTCGACAATATAAGCCTGTTAAGTCAGATTTTCAAATGTGTTGGAAATAAAGCTAAATATCATTTTAGATTGCAACGTGAAGTTGGCGAACGCAGTTCAAGTGAACAGTAGTGGAGAACTTGTAACATTGGCGCAGTATATAAACATTAACAGAATGACTATCATTATTCTTCAAATGTTTTCATTCAACTTAATTAACATTTTTGATATGATGAACTAAATAGTCATGCGCCAGAGACATATTCAATAACAGGAGTTAAGATACAACGATGGAGCTTCGTTAGACAACGTATTCTTGAATACAAACGTAGTGTATTTTCGTCAGTCTACGAACACTAATGTAACATCAATTAGCAATGGAAATTTTTCACTCATCATTTATATGAATATTTCTATAAATTATATTCCAATGATGAGGCTGATACATATTTACGACGGAGAATGAAGTTTCTACAGAAGAGATTTGTCAAGATGCTAGGGGTAGCCCAGCAACACAGAAGAATTTGCTAGAAGGATGTCGTTCGAGCCCAGGCGAAAGTTGGTGAATTCCAGAGAGGGACGTTTCCTATCTCTGAGGTCGCAGATCCAAGGTTCGAATGCAGTATCTTGTACTGAGGAAACATTTAAAGTATTGTGGGAATACTTACATAGATCTTCAAGTTTTCGTCCAAATAAGGTAGCAGTGTATCTCATTTATAGTATAGAGCTTCATTAGTGACATCCTGAGCCAACGATCTTACTCCATATTTTCACATTTCATGTATTTCAGTGTTTTCATGTATTTTACACTTCAGATGTGTGTTAAGATTTTTATGCTTCAAGATTATTTAGGAGATGATTGCCTTTCATCTATTTTTCAATTTTATTCTACGGCTCAGTTGTGGAACTGACATTAAAATTTTGTTTGAGGAATCATATTGCCTCATAGAAGAGTAGTCGTTTCGACTCTCGAATTTTAATAATTTTATTTAAACCAAGGTTTCTGACATTGTGCAATAGATTCAAATTAAATTCTTATTAAATTTAATTTGAGCACTTTAATGTAACAACATCTAACTTCAAGAACAGAAGAAACATCGAATGATATTGTTATATCATTATTGTACATAAACTGTCGACGATCTAAGAAATACTAGTCGTTTGATAAGACCGAAGTCGTAATCCCTATAAACATTCTTTTTGTAGTGTGGAAAAACTTTACGACGTTGACAAACCTTTTCCTTATTTGTAAAGCTGAGAGCTTTGTTCATATAATATGGTTGAGGAAATACCTTTTGATAGAAGATTATTCAAATCTTTGGCTAGGAATTCAAAGCTAGTTTATCCCGGTCAAGATTGAATTCTATTTGACACTATAAATAACATGTGTGTTATTTTACACTATTTGAGTAACATCACGTCATTTTGTGGACCTGATATTACAACAATAAACAATTTAATGCTTGACAAGTGAGATGAGACAGGAGTATTATTTTTATTATATGTATTTGCGACAGACGAGTTAACAGTTAATTATCTTGTTGTGGAGTTAACTTTAGGAGGTTAATCACGACTGTCTAATATCGTTCATTACAATTGGAAGTTTTGTTTGAAGAACTTAAGCATGTATAATTGTAGACCAGTAGTCATATGGAATGATACTGAGGGTCATGCCATTATTTGAGAGAAGTTCCTACAGAAGATATGTTAATAACAATTAATCCTTTTTGGTTATAGTTTAACATAGTGGATGATAATTGTTTATGTCATATATACTGTTATATGAGGATTTGTAGAGCTATGAAGAAGGCTCGTGCGAACGGAGTTCCGCTTTTTAAAGGGAAGTCAAAATTTTATTTTCCTTTGATAAGAAGGCATGGATCATGATAAGAGCCAGTGTATACAAGTAGTCCAGTTCATGTGAAGTAACGATTTAGCTGTGTTGACAGGAGGATTTTAGCGGAAATACAACTAGAGAAAGATTGTCTACTCATGTCTATAATAAAATTATTATATTTTATTAAACCCGAAATTATGTATTTACGTACAGCTAACCTTAATTAGTCGACTGTATTATACCTACAATGTAATGAAACCTATATAAGACGATGTGTAAGCAGTATATCAAAACTACGAAAGGTTAGAGAATGGTTATGAGAAAAACCAGTGTATACTGTATAATTAGTTGAGAATTGTATTGTAACCGAGAAGCCGGAATCTCGAAAGTATCGTGTTAGCAACACTAAATAATGTATATTATTATGAACATATTACATGTAAATAATTTTTTGGAAATGATATAATTATTTAAATAATTTAGTAGGATTTATTAATCAATTGTTTTGGAATAGCGTGTGTTTTATGAGCAAATGTTGTTGTATGAATGATTGTTCACTGTTAAGAGTAATTGTCGAACCGAATTGGTCATGAACAATTACGGGGTGCGAATGAAAGAGTGTATAAACATTTTCAGTATGATTGTTAAAAAAAAACATAGAAGTTATGTGCATTTTTTGTAAGATCTAAATGTTAATTTTACGCGTATTATAAACCCACTCAAAAGCAGTCCCAATGTGGGCTGGCTAGAATGATTCACCGTTAGAGTTGGAGAGCGATGTCATAATATGAACAGGTGAACGACTCACCGCCTTGTATAAATTGTATTTAGTTCCGAGTGCAGCGTGGTGATCGTGTTTCATTGATGAAACAAGGCCAGTGCACGTGCGTTCTACAAACGCAGGCTTGTGAATGAATTCAGGTGGCAGGAATGCCACGAATGTAAGAGCCTTCATTAAACGTTTCCATGATCTGATGCTCATTTTTTTACACAGCATTGTAGTAAGATGTGGAGTAGAAAGGAAGTGTGAATGATTGCGTGTTTTTATTTTAATTTGATTGTTAAATTAGTTTATTGTTATTTTGTTTATACTAGGTTAGTTTACACTATTGTTAATAAATTTTATTCAGCTTGTTATTTGTTGTTGTTGGCGTGTGATTCATTTTAAATATAAGGAGCAGAGTATTGTGGATGTATTGTAGGCGAAGCTGAATTCCCAGTCCCCGAGAAGGTAAGTAAAGGTAGGTGTGCCCCGTGTAGTTGGTTGTTGATCCACAATATTCTTGTAACTGCTGTATGTAAATCCCTAAAGGCCATGTTGGAAGCGATTTCTAATATAGTAATTTGCCGGTGCTGTTAGAAATAGGCAATCCAGCTGGGGCAATGGATATTCCAACAGGCTACTTTCGGATTTTCGGGTACAGTACATAATTCACCAGTGTATTATTCATTAACTAGCTTCAAGTTCTCCGGTGCCTCGTCACAGAGGATTAATGTAATTGTAATTTATTCGGTTTGTTGCCCCAGTCATTCTTGTTACTGTGAAAATACCTTCGCAAGAGCGAAGATGTCTGTAATATGGAATAACCAAAATGTCTAGCAACGCACCGACGAAACACACACGTAACAATTGCAACTGGTGCCTTACAGGTCGTCGGGGATTTTTTGCATTACTCTGCAACGAGCCAGCGGGTCCCCCACATCTGCATCCCTGAGCATCTTGCTATAGTTTGTTGGTGAAGTTTATCCTGTAAAATAGGTCATGACGTAATGAATAAATATCAGCAAAATGTAGCATTGTTTGCTGGTAGAGTATTTTGAGTTAAGTTCTTCGGTTCGTATTACTGAACTTAAAATTATGTAAGGTAAGATACTTGTTGATACGTACTCGTAACTTTTTGGTTTGATCACGGCAAAATTTGATTCTTTTAATCCATAACTGTGAGTTCTATATTCTGGTACATAATTCACCAGTGTAGTATTCATTAACTAGCCTACATATGTCAGATGTGTTAACTTCAAATGTTCATGCTGTAGAGTAGGGTTGCTGGTTTATCACAACGGGCCAAAACATATGTTGACTGTAATGTGAACATTATGTTGCCAGAAAATCCCCACTATAGTTGTGAATTGTTCCACGCAGTTAAATTTGGACGGGGCAATCTAAGACTCGCCCATGTGTTTAACAGCGACATGTAACAGCCTTTTCAAATAATCTACCTTGCTCAACTGTCTGTCAAATATTTAATTAAGTTATAACACGATTTCGCATTTAAATGAAAGTAGTGGAAATGAATCGGCTCTATACCCTCCACCTCCACACCCTCCACACAAGATGGCGGGGGCGCGATATCTCTCGAAGGCATGGTTGGATTTTGACGAATGAGGTGTCGTTGAACTCGGGCTGACACCCCCTTTCCAATGGACAACATATTGCTACCCCAAAATAAAACCTACCCCTACTAGGGGGTGAAATTGTAATTTTTTAGGGAATCTCTCTTTCCAATTGCAACATGTGAGAGTTTGAATGCCAATATGCGATGAAACGTTGTTCTACACAAGAGACATGTATACGGTGGATAGCCACTATGAATTAACATGCTTTATTTACGCATGCCCACTCACGGCTTTTGAAAAAGGGTGGGGGAGCGGATCCCTGTGGACGGGTTATTGTTGACGGTCATTGTTGGTGGGTCATTGTTGACAGGTCATTGATGACAGGTCCTTGTGAACGAGTTCTTGTGGACAAGTCCTTGTGGATAGGTCCTTGTGGACAAGTCCTTGTGGACAAGTCCTTGTGGACGAGTCCCTGTGGATGAGTCCCTTTGGACTGGTCCCTACGGACTAGCCCATGAATTTATTTAAATTATGTCAAAGGGCCTAACTACATTTTGCGTGTAAAGCAGTGTGTTGAACTGACGTTGTTCACCAGTCCACCACTACTATAATGTGATAACGACATGAAAGGAAAGTGATGAAATACATGTGAACATACAAGGGATCTAACTTGGTGGATGGATGTGTTCTAACGAGTCATTTGTAGTTGAAAGAGAATAATACATGTTCTTAAGATGTTAAAACTGTGGAGATGGTACGTGCAGTAAGACGTCTTGTTATATTTCCTGTGTCATATTACAGACATGGCAGAGAGCGCGCAGATCTGTTGCTATGACTAACGCTGCAGTAATTTGAAACCTCAAGTGTTCATGAAGACAATGGGTGATGATCATGCAAAGTTAGCAGTTATTGGATATTACACAGGTGTTCCTTCCGGTGTCATGTTGCTGACATGCCAGAGAGCGCACACTGCGGTTTCTATGATTGACGCTGCAGTAATTTGAAACCTCAGGTGTTGATCAAGACAATGGGTGATGATCATGCAAAGTCAGCAGTCATTGGATACCACACAGGTGTTCCTAGTGAACTTTGGACTCTCAGCTGTATTGGGAAAGGAATTGCAATGATCTGCAAAAAACTGGTGACACGAGCGGTGCGAGTTTATATAAGAGAGGTGTCATATATTTCCCTACTGTCAGTCTTTATTACTCGCTTTGAGTGAACAGTGCTCTATTACTGCTCAAGAGTTGTAAAAAAGCCTTTTTGATAGAAAATCAAAAATTATTTTGCATGGTAAGTACTTATTATTAATGGATTGTAGTCTTTTATTACTAATTGATGTTTAAGTTATTGATTGGAATGTATTTATTGATTGATTGATTTGTTTACAGATAATTGGGTACCTGTAGGTTACCAGATTCCTACAATCTGTTCATTCAGTGGCAGCAGTTGATAAATTATAAAAAGGTAAGTGCCCCTCTAATAACTTTTAAAACTGTTAGAGTGATATTTTCCAATGTTCACCACTACATGTCAGTGAAAAGAGTATATTTGGCAGTCAAAAGTTGGAACTACTTGACCATGGTGTGTAAAGTTAATTTTGTAGGTTAGATTTTGATTACCGCTCTATTAAGTCTGAATGTTCAATGCTAGGTATCAGTGACAGAGGGAATATTTAAAGACTTAACCTCAGTTCACCTAACATAACCTAACTTTACCTAACTTAACCTTGTCACGTGACATGTTTTAAAGTTTAAACTTTTTTTAAGAATGGCTATGACGTCACACTTAGCTCACTTAACTGGCGATCGCTGGTTTCTATCACGTGACATGTTCTACAAGTTTAGACTTGTTTTAAGACTGGCTATGACGTCACACTTAGCTCACTTAACTGGCGATCGCTGGTTTCCATCACGTGACATGTTCTACAAGTTTAGACTTGCTTTAAGACTGGCTATGACGTCACACTTAGCTCACTTAACTGGCGACCGCTGGTTTCCACCACTCTATCAAGTACCAATGTTTACCGCTAGGTGTCAGTGACAGTGGTATACAATAACCCACAGTTAGAAGTACATGAAGTTAGACTTGCTAGGAGTTCACAGATCGATTTAAATACCCTGCTATAACCATTGACTGGAATATAATTAAACTATTTATATTGTACTTTGTTTTATCATTTATTAACATTTATGATTTCTTTCTTTTATAGGTAATTTCGAAAGTGATCATAATGTTCAAGTGTGGTGACTGTAAGAAACAGTTCTCAAGACCTGACAACCTTCAACGACACGCAAATGCTAAACATGACATTAAAATGTTTGTGTGCAGTCATTGTGCTACCACATTTAACAGACAAGATAGTCTTGGACGGCATGTAAATTTAATGCATGTCAGTTCAGCACCTTTTTCATGTTCAGTTTGTGATCTTGGTTTTTCTGCTGTAAAGCGATATCAATCCCACATGGTTGAAGTGCATGGGGAACAACAGGAATTAAAAACTGTAAAACCATCAACTAGCACGGAACCTTTAAATGAATGTGATGCTCAAAAGCGTAAACGTTCTCATGACTGTGAAAATAGTTGTGCAACAAAAAGAAAGAAGAATGGTGAACCTTCGATAACGCATTGTGATGTATGTAATATTGAAATACCTTCTTCAATCATTCATGGACATTCTGGAAATGTTCAACAAATTGGTAGTGCATTTAAAAGTCGAATTGCTAGTTATAACTTTATAGTAAAGAAAAAACTCAAAGTATTGAATCATTTTTAAAAATTGTTCAACCTACTGTGTTTGGCTTGGTAGGTAATGTTTTATTAGAGCATAAAACAATTAAAATGCATTTTGAACTTTTTGGACTCTATGTAAACACAGGGAGCGAAGGTGAAATTACGGATATCAAATCCTTTAATACAAAAAACATAATTGTTAGCGAATCAACTAATATTAGTGATATATATCAAAATATTTCATGTGCTATCATTGTGAAGAGTGAAGAGTTCCAGGAAAGGGAGTCAGGCTGGGCGTTGGTTGAAGTACTTTATTTAGAAACCAACCTGAATAAATACAACCCCCTTCGAGCATCATCATACATTGATTTGCCAAGATGGATCAAACGAAAGAAAGCTGTTGTGAACGTTTTGAATAATGATGACGCATGTTATGCTTGGGCTGTAATCTCAGCTCTCCATCCAGCAGTGGAGCATATGGATAGAACATCATCCTATCCTCACTATTCTTCAGTGTTAGATTTAAAAGAAATAGAATTTCCTATGGCGATAAAAGACATTCAACGTTTTGAAGAGCTGAACAATGTAAGTATTAATGTTTATGGAATTGAAAATAAGAGAATAGTAGATCCTCTATGTTATACTCAGGGAAAAAAGGATGCTCATGTAAATTTACTATACATAACCGAAGGAGAAAATGCTCACTATTGCTGGATAAAACATTTCAGTAGACTTGTTGGCAGTCAACTCTCAAAAGGTGAATCTAAGAAGTGGTTGTGTGATGGCTGGGTGCTATATTTCAGAAAAGAGGATCAACTAACTCAACATCAAAAATGGGGGTGTAATCATATGTGTACGGTATTACCGACTCCTAAAAATAACATTCAAAAATTTAAGGATTATGAGAAACAGCTTCGAATACCATTTGTTATATATGCTGACTTCGAGGCTTTGCTAAAACCATTTAATACATGTTCATCGAATCCAGCCCAAACTTTCACCAACACTACTCACATTTATGAACCTTTTAGCTTTGCATATTATATTAAATGTAGTTATGATGACTCTTTAAATAAGTTTGAGCTCTATAGAGGACCTGATGCACCTAAAGTTTTTATGGAAAGGCTTGAGAAAGATGCCATCCGCATATCCTCTATTTTAAATACGATCATTCCAATGGAGCCACTAATTTCATCAGAGCAAATGAATTTTGAAACTGAAACTAATTGTTTTATATGTGGTGAATGTTTATATACAGACAGGGTTCGCGATCATGACCATTTAACAGGAAAATATCGTGGTGCTGCTCACCAAGACTGTAATTTAAATTATAGAGTGAGTATATTCATTCCGGTCATTCTACATAACTGTAGCAAATACGATAACCACTTTATCGTTAAAGAATTTGGAGCTTCAGATGTGAAAATTGATGTGAGTGCAAATAATAAGGAACAATACATATCGTTCACAAAATACATCAAAACTATCAATAAAAAACGATAAAACTGCGATTTTTAGATTCATTCCGCTTTATGCCGAGTAGTCTTGATAAGCTGTCTAGTAATTTAAAATCAGATCAGTTTCATGAAATTCAACGTGTCTTTCCTAAAGAAGATGATTTTAATTTGACCCGTCAAAAGGGTATATTCCCTTATGAATATATTAACTGTGTGGAACGTCTTGAGGAGTGTTCTTTTCCACCGAAAGATGCATTTTACAGTTCCTTAAACGCAAGTCATATCAGTGATCAGGAATATTTACATGCACATCGTGTATGGACACAGTTCAACATTCAAACTTTAGGAGAATTTTCAGACATATATTTGAAGACAGATGTGTTATTATTAGCAGATGTTTTTGAAAATTTTCGGAATGTTTGTATGAAAACTTATGACCTTGATCCTTGTCAGTATTTCACTGCTCCTGGGTTAAGCTTCAGTTCAATGTTGAAAAAAACGAAAGTAAATTTAGAATTAATGACTGATATAGACTTGATCAATTTTATAAAATCATCAATTCGAGGTGGATTAAGCCAATGCAGTGGACGGTACTCCAAAGCGAATAATAAATACATGCCTAGCTTCAACCCTTGTAAAGAGTCAAAGTATATTGTCTACTTCGATGCAAATAACCATTATGGTTGGGCTATGAGTCAATATCTACCACTGAAAGATTTTCGCTGGCTGACACAACCTGAAATTGATGTCTTACATGTTGACACTCTTAATGATAACGATGATAAAGGATATATTTTAGAGGTAAATCTTGAGTACCCTAAAGAGTTACATGGTGATCATAATGATTTACCATTTTGTCCTGAGAATATGAAATCTCCATACATCACATCACGAACAAAAATGTTAATTGCTAATGTAAATGATAAATGTAAATATGTAATACATAATCAAAATTTGAAACAGTGTCTACAGCATGGATTGAAATTAACTAAAATTCATCGCGTATTGCAATTTCATCAGTCAGCATGGCTCTAACCGTATATTGATCTAAACTAGTACATTATGCAACGAGCCTATAATGGCTATAATTAAGACACGAGTATTTTTTAAAAAACGAGCGTATGCGAGTTTTATAATTTCCATACGAGTGTCTTAATTACCATTATAGGCGAGTTGCATACGACTGTTTATGTTCGACGATAATTATAACTTTATTATATGTTTTAACATAAATATTCATAAATATCTGTTGAGAGTCAGCTACTGGAATTTTGTGATCGCAGAGCGAGCGTTGGGTGTTATATCTTTGTCTTTCAAGAGCTTTGAACAACTGACGCATGCGCTCTGTGTGGTTGCAATGCCATATGCAACCATATGTTTACATCAGCCGTCCCTCAGTAATATTGTCACCGCAGTCATTTGAAGACAATGCGCTGTGTAGAAATTAGTGTTGGTGATTTTAAGGTACAGTGCTATTTCTTGTCTCATATTCGCCAGTTTATTTACGCGAACATATGGACGGTGGGTATTCCATGTCGGTAATTTATTATAGTTCGATGTTGTGTTTATGTCCGACATGTTGGATTTTGAGCGCATGCGCGAAGTTATCGTTACCTAATTGGTCAATGAACGAGCTCTGATTGGCTGGAGAAACTGTATCATAATGGAAAACAGTGTTATAATGACCATCATTATGATACAGTTATCTGACACATAATAGTGAGGGTCGAACATAAAATAATTTAAGAACACAGTCAACAAACGCGTTTGAAAAAGATTTTTATGAACTCATGAATAATAGTGTTTTTGGAAAGACCATGGAGAATGTTGATAAACGAGTTGATGTAAAGCTGATAACAAAGTGGGAGAATGATGGTAAAAGGTATGGTGCGAGCAACTTAATAAGCAAGCCTAACTTTCATAGCTGTTCAATTATTCATGAGGATTTAGTTGTAATACAAATGAACCGTCTTAAAGTAACTTACAACAAACCCATATATGTGGGTTACACCATTTTGGAATTGTCAAAAACACTTACGTATGAATTTCACTATGATTATGTAAAGAAAAACTATCTTGATAATGCTAAATTACTCTACACAGACACAGATTCTTTTATTTATGAGTTTAAAACTGATGATTTTTATGAAGATATCAAAACTGAGCTAAATAGGTTTGATACAAGTGACTACCCCGAGGATTATATTTACCATTTGCCTCTAGTAAACATAAAGGTTCTTGGGAAATTTAAGGATGAATGTGCTGGTGTTATTATAGACACCTTTGAAGGCAAAAAATCCAAATCATACAGCTATATGACAATTGATGATGTAGTAGTAAAAAAATTAAAAGGAGTGAAAAAGAATGTTGTTAGTAAAGAGTTAGATATAAGTGATTATAAAAACTGTACAGTTAGTAACCCATCTGTATTATATAAGGAAATGTGTGTATTTAGAAGTAAAAAACATCAGCTACATTCCAATTTGCTGAACAAAATTTCTTTAAGTAATGAAGACAACAAACGATTCATTATACCCAACACATTTGATACTCTTGCAAGGAGAAACAGTCGCATTGACGACTATTACTTTACTTAAGTCTAATGATCTCTATATTGTAATATTTGTAGTGTGTTTTATATTGTAATATTATTTGTAAAAACTGTAAGTAGAATGTATAATATTAGGCTACTGTAGTTTTGCAAAAATAAGATAAGTAATACATTTTAGTGTAAAGTGTTTGCTTTTTTATATTACGAAAGAGATTTTAAAAATGTACAGAATGTGTGAACTAAACAAGGGGAATGTAAAAAATTAAAAGTGGAAATTGTAAATATCCATGTGTGAAAAAAATGAAATGGCTATCACCATTTTTTAAATTAAAAGATATAGTGATCTGGTGAACCTTATTTTATTTCACAACAACAACAAAATGTACAGAATGTGTGAACTAAACAAGGCGAATGTAAAAAAATGTTAAGTGAAAATTGTAAATATTCATGTGTGAAAAAATGAAAATGAAGAAATGGCTATCACCATTTTTACAATTAAAAGACATTGTGATCTGGTAAACCTTGTTTTTATTTCACTACAAATAGGACTTTACAAAATAGAATACAAAGAAATACCAATTCCTCAATCCTTTTCATTGTTCATGTCCACTCATCATTAACTTTCCTTTTATAGCACTCAGTACAATGAGGGCTGAGCCTGTATAGAGGCATGCAAGTGCTGAAACCGCTGGATTAGCTTACTGGGATTGTTCCAGTAAATAAATTTAACAAATGATTTTTAGGGGTAAACAAAGCATTAGCATTATCATCATTATTACCATCTTCATCATTATCATCATTGACATTATCATTAGCATTATAATCATCATTATTATTACTATATAGTCCTTTTTGATCCTTTTGCAATACCACATTTCGCACAGTCTGTGTTGGCTTTGATAGTGTTGGGAGTTTTTCAGACATTGACAACTGTCCTAACACGACTTTCTGAGGAGATGATAAATGCTTTTTAACAAACAATCCACTATCTTGAGCTGATATATCTTTTTTTTCGGAATAGTGTTTTAGCATTTTGAAGATTTTTTTAAACAGCAACGACGTTTTATCTGTTACACTACATTGATGATCACTCACACTTAAGACCTCACTATTTTTACTTTTTAACTCACCTCGTCACTGTTTTGAACGATGTTTTGAACAACGCCAAATAACAGTTCTATTTTTATTGGTTCCTTTTACAATATATGTATATACTTTATAGTATGCAAAATGGCTTACCATAGCTATTCGTTGATAATTTCATATCATTTGTCAAGCATGAAATAATCTCTAGTAAAGTTCACTCGATAATATAAATCATAGTTTAAAGTGGGAGCAAAAGTGGGTGCAAAGGTAGGTGAGAAAGTGGGTGCAAAGTGGGTGCAAAAGTGGGTGCAAAGGTAGGTGCAAAAGTGGGTGCAATTGTGGGCGCATAGGTAGGTGCAAAAGTGGGTGCAAAGGTAGGTGCAAAAGTGGGTGCAAATGTGGGTGCAAATGTAGGTGAAAAAGTAGGTGGAAAAGTGGGTGCAAAATTGGTAGTAGGCACAGATGACAGTAGGCGCAATTGTTAGTAGGCGCGATTGGTTTTAGGCACAATGGAGAGTAGGCGCAATTGGTAGTAAGTGCTATTGATAGTAAGCGCAATTAGTAGTAGACGCAATTGATAGTAGCCGCAATGAATATTAGGCGCAATTGATAGTAGGCGCAATTGGTAGTAGGCGCTATTGATAGTAGACGTAATTGGTAGTAGGTGCGACTGATAGTAGGCGTAATGGATAGTAGGCGCAATTGGTAGTAGGCGCTATTGGTAGTAGTTAGTAGACCCTGAGGCGATAACCCCTTCTGATTGATCCCTGTTGATTTGTCCCTTTGGACTGGTCCCTGTTGACTAGCCCCTTTGGACAGGTCCTTTTTGAAGGGAGTCATTTTTGACGGGTCCCTGTGTACGGGTCCTTGTTGACGGGTCCCTGTGTACAGGTCCCTGTTGACAGGTCGTTGTTGACGGGTCCCTGGACCCGTTGACATAATTTGATAAATGCATTGGCCAGTCCATAAGGACCAGTCCAAAGGGACCGGTCCAAAAGGATCAGTTAAACCCAATCGCGCCTACTAACAATTGCGCCTACTGTCACCTGTGCCTACTACCAATTTTGCACCCACTTTTCCACCTACTTTTGCACCTACCTTTGCACCCACTTTTGCACCTACCTTTGCACCCACTTTTGAACCCACTTTTGCACCCACTTTTGCAGGCACTTTTGCACCTACCTTTGCACCCACCTTTGCACCCACTTTTGCACCTACCTTTGCACCCACATTTGCACCCACTTTTGCACCTACCTTTGCACCCACTTTTGCTCCCACTTTGCACCCACTTTTGCACCTACCTTTGCACCCACATTTTCTCCCACTTTAAACTATGATTTATATTATCGAGTGAACTTTACTAGAGATTATTTCATGCTTGACAAATGATATGAAATTATCAACGAATAGCTAAGGTAAGCCATTTTGCATACTATAAAGTATATAAATATATTATAAAAGAAACCAATAAAAATTGAACTGTTATTTGGCGTTGTTCAAAACATCGTTCAAAACAGTGACGAGGTGAGTTAAAAAGTAAAAATAGTGAGGTATTAAGTGTGAGTGATCATCAATGTAGTGTAACAAATAAAACATCGTTGCTGTTTAAAAAAAATCTTCAAAATGCTAAAACACTATTCCGAAAAAAAAGATATATCAGCTCAAGATAGTGGATTGTTTGTTAAAAAGCATTTATCATCTCCTCAGAAAGTCGTGTTAGGACAGTTGTCAATGTCTGAAAACTCCCAACACTATCAAAGTCAACACAGACTGTGCAAAATGTGGTATTGCAAAAGGATCAAAAAGGACTATATAGTAATAATAATGATGATTATAATGCTAATGATAATGCCTGTGATGATAATGATGAAGATGATAATAATGATGATAATGCTAAAGCTTTGTTTACCCCTAAAAATCATTTGTTAAATTTATTTACTGGAACAATCCCAGTAAGCTAATCCAGCGGTTTCAGCACTTGCATGCCTCTATACAGGCTCAGCCCTCATTGTAATGAGTGCTATAAAAGGAAAGTTAATGATGAGTGGACATGAACAATGAAAAGGATTGAGGAATTGGTATTTCTTTGTATTCTATTTTGTAAAGCCCTATTTGTAGTGAAATAAAAACAAGGTTTACCAGATCACAATGTCTTTTAATTGTAAAAATGGTGATAGCCATTTCTTCATTTTCATTTTTTCACACATGAGTATTTACAATTTCCACTTTACATATTTTTACATTCGCCTTGTTTAGTTCACACATTCTGTACATTTTGTTGTTGTTGTGAAATAAAATAAGGTTCATCAGATCACTATATCTTTTAATTTAAAAAATGGTGATAGCCATTTCATTTTTTCACACATGGATATTTACAATTTCCACTTTTAATTTTTTACATTCCCCTTGTTTAGTTCACACATTCTGTACATTTTTTAAAATCTTTTTCGTAATATAAAAAAGCAAACATTTTACACTAAAATGTATTACTTATCTTATTTTTTACTAAACTACAGTAGCCTAATATTATACATTCTACTTACAGTTTTTACAAAAAATATTACAATATAAAACCCACTACAAATATTACAATATAGAGATCATTAGACTGTAAAGTAATAGTCGTCAATACGACTGTTTCCCCAAGCAAGAGTATCAAATGTGTTGGGTATAATGAATCGTTTGTTGTCTTCATTACTTAAAGCAACTTTGTTCAGCAAATTGGTATGTAGCTGATGATTTTTATTTCTAAATACACACATTTTCTTATATAATACAGGTGGGTTACTAACTATAGAGTTTTTATAATCACTTATATCTAACTCTTTACTAACAACATTCTTTTTCACTCCTTTTAATTTTTTTACTACTACATCATCAATTGTCATATAGCTGTATGATTTGGATTTTGTGCCTACAAAGGTGTCTATAATAATACCAGCACATTCATCCTTAAATTTCCCAAGAACCTTTTTGTTTACTAGAGGCAAATGGTAAATATTATCCTCGGTAGTATCAAACCTATTTAGCTCAGTTTTGATATCCTCATGAAAATCATCAGTTTTAAACTCATAAATAAAAGAATCTGTGTCTGTGTAGAGTAATTTAGCATTATCAAGATAGTTTTTCTTTACATAATCATAGTGAAATTCATACATAAGGGTTTTTGACAATTCCAGAATGGTGTAACCCACATATATGGGTTTGTTGTAAGTTACTATAAGACGATTCATTTGTATTACAACTAAATCCTCATGAATAATTGAACTGCTATGAAAGTTAGGCTTGCTTATTAAGTTGCTCGCACCATACCTTTTACCATCATTCTCCCACTTTGTTATCAGCTTTACATCAACTCGTTTATCAACATTCTCCATAGTCTTTCCAAAAACACTATTATTCATGAGTTTATAAAAATCTTTTTCAAATGCGTTTGTTGACTGCGTTCTTAAATTATTGTTTAGATCAGTATACGGTTTGAGCCATGCTGACTGATGAAATTGCAATACGTGATGAATTTTAGTTAATTTCAATCCATGCTGTAGACAGTGTTTTCAAGTTTTGATAATGTATTTCATATTTACATTTATCATTTACATTAGCAATTAACATTTTTGTTCGTGATGTGATGTATGGAGATTTCATATTCTCAGGACTAAATGGTAAATCATTATGATCACCATGTAACTCTTTAGGGTGCTCAAGATTTACCTCTAAAATATATCCTTTATCATCGTTATCATTAAGAGTGTCAACATGTAAGACATCAATTTCAGGTTGTGTCAGCCAGCGAAAATCTTTCAGTGGTAGATATTGACTCATAGCCCAACCATATTGGTTATTTGCTTCGAGGTAGACAATGTACTTTGACTCTTCACAAGGGTTGTAGCTAGGCATGTATTTATTATTCGCTTTAGAGTACCGTCCACTACATTGGCTTAATCCACCTCGAATTGATGATTTTATAAAATTGATCATGTCTATATCAGTCATTAATTCTAAATTTACTTTCGTTTTTTTTTCAACATTGAACTGAAACTTAACCCAGGAGCAGTGAAATACTGACAAGGATCAAGGTCATAAGTTTTCATACAAACATTCCGAAAATTTTCAAAAACATCTGCTAATAATAACACAACTGTCTTCAAATATATGTCTGGAAATTCTCCTAAAATTTGAATGTTGAACTGTGTCCATACACGATGTGCATGTAAATATTCCTGATCACTGATATGACTTGTGTTTAAGGAACTGTAAAATGCATCTTTCGGTGGTAAAGAACACTCCTCAAGACGTTCCACACAGTTAATATATTCATAAGGGAATATACCCTTTTGACGAATCAAATTAAAATCATCTTCTTTAGGAAAGACACGTTGAATTTCATGAAACTGATCTGATTTTAAATTACTAGCCAGCTTATCAAGACTACTCGGCATAAAGCGGAATGAATCTAAAAATCGCAGTTTTATCGTTTTTTTATTGATAGTTTTGATGTATTTTGTGAACGATATGTATTGTTCCTTATTATTTGCAATCACATCAATTTTCACATCTGAAGCTCCAAATTCTTTAACGATAAAGTGGTTATCGTATTTGCTACCGTTATGTAGAATGACCGGAATGAATTTACTTACTCTATAATTTAAATTACATTCTTGGTGAGCAGCACCACGATATTTTCCTGTTAAATGGTCATGATCGCGAACCCTGTCTGTATATAAACATTCACCACATATAAAACAATTAGTTTCAGTTTCAAAATTCATTTGCTCTGATGAAGTTAGTGGCTCCATTGGAATGATCGTATTTAAAATAGAGGATATACGGATGGCATCTTTCTCAAGCCTTTCCGTAAAAACTTTAGGTGCATCAGGTCCTCTATAGAGCTCAAACTTATTTAAAGAGTCATCATAACTACATTTAATATAATATGCAAAGCTAAAAGGTTCATGAATGTGACTTGTGTTGGTGAAAGTTTGGGCTGGATTCTATGAACATGTATTAAATGGTTTTAGCAAAGCCTCGAAGTCAGCATATATATAACAAATGGTACTCGAAGCTGTTTCTCATAATCCTTAAATTTTTGAATGTTACTTTTAGGAGTCGGTAATACCGTACACACATGATTACACACCCATTTTTGATGTTGAGTTAGTTGATCCTCTTTTCTGAAATATAGCAAACAGCCATCACACAACCACTTCTTAGATTCACCTTTTGATAGTTGACTGCCAACAAGTCTACTGAAATGTTTTATCCAGCAATAGTGAGCATTTTCACCTTCGGTTATATATAGTAAATTTACATGAGCATCCTTTTTTTCCTGTGTATAATATAGAGGACCTACTATTCTCTTATTTCCAATTCCATAAACATTAATACTTACATTGTTCAGCTCTTCAAAACGTTGAATGTCTTTTATCGCCATAGGAATTTCTATTTCTTTTAAATCTAACACTGAAGAATAGTGAGGATAGGATGATGTTCTATCCATATGCTCCACTGCTGGATGGAGAGCTGAGGTTACAGCCCACGCAAATCATGCGTCATCATTATTCAAAACGTTCACAACAGCTTTCTTTCGTTTGATCCATCCTGGCAAATCAATGTATGATGATGCTCGAAAGGGGTTGTATTTATTCAGGTTGGTTTCTAAATAAAGTACTTCAACCAACGCCCAGCCTGACTCCCTTTCCTGTAACTCTTCACTCTTCACAATGATAGCACTTGAAATATTTTGATATATATCACTAATATTAGTTGATTCGCTAACAATTATGTTTTTTGTATTAAAGGATTTGATATCCGTAATTTCACCTTCGCTCCCAGTTTTTACATAGAGTCCAAAAAGTTCAAATTCATTTTAATTGTTTTATGCTCTAATAAAACATTACCTACCAAGCCAAACACTGTAGGTTGAACAGTTTTTAAAAATGATTCAATACTTTGAATTTTTTCTTTACTATAAAGTCTATAACTAGCAATTCGACTTTTAAATGCACTACCAATTTGTTGAACATTTCCAGAATTTCTTTCATAACAAGCGTTATTTTTGTGATGAATACTGCGTAAATGTCCATGAATGATTGAAGAAGGTATATCAATATTACATACATCACAATGCGTTATCGAAGGTTCACCATTCTTCTTTCTTTTTGTTGCACAACTATTTTCACAATCTTGAGAACGTTTATGCTTTTGAGCATAACATTCATTTAAAGGTTCCGTGCTAGTTGATGGTTTTACAGTTTTTAGTTCCTGTTGTTCCCCATGCACTTCAACCATGTGGGATTGATATCGCTTTACAGCAGAAATTTCCAAGATCACAAACTGAACATGAAAAAGGTGCTGAACTGACATGCATTAAATTTACATACCGTCCAAGACTATCTTGTCTGTTAAATGTGGTAGCACAATGACTGCACACAAACATTTTAATGTCATGTTTAGCATTTGCGTGTCGTTGAAGGTTGTCAGGTCTTGAGAACTGTTTCTTACAGTCACCACACTTGAACATTATGATCACTTTCGAAATTACCTATAAAAGAAAGAAATCATAAATGTTAATAAATGATTAAACAAAGTACAATATAAATAGTTTAATTATATTCCAGTCAATGGTTATAGCAGGGTATTTAAATCGATCTGTGAACTCCTAGCAAGTCTAACTTCACGTAGTTCTAACGGGGGGTTACTATATCCCACTGTCACTGACACCTAGCGGTGAACATTGGAAGTTGATAGAGTGGTAGAAACCAGCGGTCGCCAGTTAAGTGAGCTAAGTGTGACGTCATAGCCAGTCTTAAAGCAAGTCTAAACTTGTAGAACATGTCACGTGATAGAAACCAGCAATAGCCAGTTAAGTGAGCTAAGTGTGACGTCATAGCCAGTCTTAAAACAAGTCTAAACTTGTAGAACTTGTCACGTGATAGAAACCAGCGATCGCCAGTTAAGTGAGCTAAGTGTGACGTCATAGCCAGTCTTAAAACAAGTCTAAACTTGTAGAACATGTCACGTGATAGAAACCAGCGATCGCCAGTTAAGTGAGCTATGTGTGACGTCATAGCCAGTCTTAAAACAAGTTTAAACTTGTAAAACATGTCACGTGACAAGGTTAAGTTAGGTAAAGTTAGGTTATGTTAGGTGAACTGAGGTTAAGTCTTTAAATATTCCCTCTGTCACTGACACCTAGCAATGAACATTCAGACTTAATAGAGCGGTAATCAAAATCTAACCTACAAAATTAGCTTTACTCACCATGGTCAAGTAGTTCCAACTTTTGACGGCCAAATATACCGTTTTCACTGACATGTAGTGGTGAACATTGGAAAATATCACTCTAACTGTTTTAAAAGTTATTAGAGGGGCACTTACCTTTTTATAATTTATCAACTGCTGCCACTGAATGAACCGATTGTAGGAATCTGGTAACCTACAGGTACCCAATTATCTGTAAACAAATCAATCAATCAATCAATCAATAAATACATTCCAATCAATAACTTCAACATCAATTAGTAATAAAAGACTACAATCCATTAATAATAAGTACTTACCATGCAAAATAATTTAATGATTTTCTATCAAAAAGGCTTTTTTACAGCTCTTGAGCAGTAATAGAGCACTGTTCACTCAAAGCGAGTAATAAAGACTGACAGTAGGGAAATATATGACACCTCTCTTATATAAACTCTCATCGCTCGTGTCAGCAGTTTTTTGCAGATCATTGCAATTCCTTTCCCAATACAGCTGAGAGTCCAAAGTACACTAGGAACACCTGTGTGGTATCAAATGACTGCTGACTTTGCATGATCATCACCCATTGTCTTGTTCAACACCTGAGGTTTTAAATTACTGCAGCGTCAGTCATAGCAACCGCAGTGTGTGCTCTCTGGCATGTCAGCAACATGACACCGGAAGGAACACCTGTGTAATATCCAATAACTGCTAACTTTGCATGATCATCACCCATTGTCTTCATGAACACTTGTGGTTTCAAATTACTGCAGCGTTAGTCATAGCAACAGATCTGCGTGCGCTCTGCCATGTCTGTAATATGACACAGGAAATATAACAAGACGTCTTACTGCACGTACCATCGCCACAGTTTTAACATCTTAAGAACATGTATTATTCTCTTTCAACTACAAATGACTCGTTAGAACACATCCATCCACCAAGTTAGATCCCTTGTATGTTCACATGTATTTCGTCCTTTTCCTTTCATATCGTTGTCACATTATAGTATTGGAGGACTGGTGAACAACGTCAGTTCAACACACTGCTTTACACGCAAAATGTAGTTAGGCCCTTTGACATAATTTAAATAAATTCATGGGCTAGTCCGAAGGGACCAGTCCAAAGTGACTCATCGACAAGGACTCGTTCTCAAGGACCTGTCCACAAGGGCTCGTCCACAAGGACTTGTCCACAAGGACTTGTCCACAAGGACTCGCCCACAAGGACCTGTCATGAATGACCTGTCAACAATGACCGTCAACAATTACCCGTACACAGGGATCCGCTCCCCCACCCTCTTACAAAAGCCATGAGTGGGCATGCGTAAAAAAAAGCATGTTAATTCATAGTGGCTGTCCACCGTATACATGTCTCTTGTGTAGAACAACGTTTCATTGCATATTGACATTCAAACTCTCACGTGTTGCAATTGGAAAGAGAGATTCTCTAAAAAATTACAATTTCACCTCCTAGTAGGGGTAGGTTTTATTTTGGGGCGGAAATATGTTGTCCATTGGAAAGGGGGTGACAGCCCGAGTTCAACGACACCTCATTCGTCAAAATCCAACCATGCGTTCGAGAGATATCGCGCTGCCGCTATCTTGTGTGGAGGGTGTGGAGGTGGAGGGTATATAACCGATTCATTTCCACTACTAATGAAGTTAATTACTTAAGACAATCCTTATATCTCTACTTAGTATAAAACAAAGTCCCCGATTCTTGAATGTCACGGGTAATCTCGAGAACCTCAGGATGGATCTCCATACGGTTTTCACCATTCTGTAAAGGATATATCAAGGTTGATGTATGTAGAAAATAATTTATTTATGATCAAAGGTAGCCGAGAAACGATTTCAGCGAAAATTCGAAAAAAAATATCCTGGCATCCGAGGGCTTTGTAAGCTTACGCTGGGCAAACCGTTAAAAATATCTAAGTACTATGAGTGTAAGAATTGTTCAGCAAGGAACGTTCTACAAAAAGTCCGCGAGACCATATCTCTATATTGAATACATCGCCCACTATAAGAGTTTTTACGTTTTCATTTCTTCCAACCATGCTCATTCAAATACTGAGGCGACAGTTTACGAGCTAGCTAAGGGCGAGTCTATCACCCCTGTTACAGCCTAACTAGCGGGCGAACCTATTACCCCAGATACAACTAGCAGCAAACCGTCGAGTCGTGTTGAGTTAAGACTTCTGAGGAGGGTGGTTGTGTTTGGAGTTTCCTCTCTCTTCATTCAGCGCTACCGATATTTTTAGCCTACTTTTCACATTTTGCAAAAATGAGGAAAAAGTAGACTTATGAGATCGGGCAAATGTCTGTCTGTCTGTCCTTCTGTCTGTCGGTCTGTCTGGCTGTGTGTGTGTCCCCCTATCAACTCCTAAACGGCTGGAGCAATCGAAACAAAATTTGGTAGGAGTAAAGATCTATACCTGAATATCTCACGGCCATATTTGAAAATGATGTCAGTGCTACCAACTGCTGAAAAATCGCAATTGAAATTTGAGCTCCATGTTGGATATCTTGGAAGGTATGAATGTGAGCTATTTCAAAATTGGCACACGTGTAGATAATAATATTGCAGTTTAATTTCCAGGAGGCCATACATGTCAGTGTTGCTAAAATGATTATAAGCTCGCTGATAGGTCCAATTTTTAAATGCATATAACTTCTACACTATCAATTGGAATTCAACCAAATTTCGTATGTAGTATGTGTACATACACAGATATGAATGAGCATATTATTAAGATCCACCAGGGCTGCCAAGTGTTAATAAATGCACTCCCTATTGTTTTTATCCAAATACCAATATATCAGAAACTATGAAAGAAGACAGATTTATACTATGCACACGCATAGTACCTGACATCCTATATTAATTTGGAGTAACTTATATATGTCAGTGCTACCAACATGATTCTAAGCCTGCTGAGAGGTCCAACTTTAAATACACGTAACTTCTATACTATAATTTGGATTTCAACCAAATTTCGTGTGTGTTATGTGTACCATAACAGATATGACTATGCGTATATTTAGGAGCAACCAGGGCTGCCAACTGTTAATAAATACTGTCTCTATTTTTGTTACCCTAATATCAATATATCAGAAAGTATGCAAGCCAATAGCTCTAAACTTTGCGCACGTATAGTACCTGGCATTTTAGATTAATTTGGAGTAACTAATATAGGCCTACGCCAGTGCTGCCAACATGATACTAAGCCTGCTGATAGGTCCAATTTTAAAATGCATGTAACTTCTGTACTGACTAATGGATTTCATTCTAAATTGACACAACAATAGATCATATTATTTCAGATTATTTCTGATCAATACATGTATGTCATTGATGCCAACATGATTTTACGCGCGCTGTTAGATGCAATGTTTAACTGCATGGAACGTCCATGCTATCCATTGGACTTCAACCAAATTTTGTATTCTGTACCTTAAGAGATGGAACTAAGAATATACTCAGTCACCAGGGCTGCCAACTCTAGTTCTCTATTAGGCTACATTATGCCAGGTATACAGTATTTCGAACTAATTAGAAATTTCGATATTACCAACTTAATTTCGTCATTATTCTAGATAGATCCATTTAGATTAATCATTGGCATGAATCTTAAATTTTAAGAAAAGTAGGCTCTTTAGTTCGTCACGGAACTTCTTGTAGTATTTGTAGGTTCAGATTATAGCATATGACCACAACACAGAAGTCACAGTGATCGGATCAATCAATGGAGGTTTGGGTGAATTCAAGTATGAAGAATTAAAATTTGGGCCATCTTTAATTTATCAACAGTATGATATTCATTTATGTATTTGTAGGTTAAGACTACAGTACAGTACCTGTCCACCTGCTGGTGTAGCGGTTAGCGAACTTGGCTGTCACCCCGGAGGTCCGGGTTCAAATCCCGGCTCTTCCAAAAAATTTAATTCTGGCCTAAGTGTTGGAATGGGGTACACTCAGCCTCGTGAGGCATAACTGAGAAGATGTGGGTTCGACTCCCACCTCAGCCATCCTGGAAGTGATTTCCCGTGGTTTCCCACTTCTACTCCAGGCGAATGCCGGGATGGTTCATAACTTACGGCAAAGGCCGCTTCCTTCCCAATCCTTCCTGAATTTCAAATACACACAATAATACAGCCATCACGTTAATACAGGTTATCAGAAAAATCCAAACTCACCCAAATACACTGGGCTAAGTGACTAGGAAGTCCAAGGCCCGCAAATTAAACAACAGCATCAACTATAGTTCTGGTTCACTATACCACCCTCCAGAAAGCACGGATGTTTCCTTGACGATTTGGAGGAATTCTCTTTTGAGGAAGTGACATGAGGACCCCACTTATACCTTGTAAAAGGGAAGCAATAGATTTGTTTCCACTTTGTGTTTAGATCACATTAGAGGGTCAATGCGCCAGATTTTAAGTGGATTCGTGTGCAAAGAATTGATATGCGTGCCATCTGCAATGGGAAAAACAATATTCATATCATACAAACGTTATACCTCTCTATTTAGGCCCTGGAAGTAGGGATAATAAGCCGATTCTGGTGCACGAGCTAATGCGCAAGACGACCGCCGCGGGAGTCCAACCCCATGCTGGTCGTATGGAGGGAGAGTCATAGCTGGGCCAGGGGCTAATGCGCAAGATAGCCGCAGCGTGCAACCACCTACTTTGATGGCGCGCTTTTCATATAAAGATGGTGACCATAGCCTAACGTAACCTAACCTAACCTAATCCAATCTAACCTAATCTAAGCTAACCTAACTTAAGCTAACCTACAAAGCTGAGCCATTGGCTAATGGGTACACCCGAAGTACACGGGCACACGCAACTATCCCATCCTAGTCTTAAAGAGAGTGAGGTAAAGCAAACGCCGTGGCTATTGCGCAAGATGACAGTCACGCACAACGAGCTTAGGATTACAAACTCAGTTAAGTTTAAAGAAGTAAACGCTTTTGTACCTCTCTTCCTTTACCCGGGCTTGAGACCGGCACTAGAGCATTACCCTAGAGGCGGAGTTAATGGACACACAGGCTTACGGAGAAATTAATCTCGCGCCTAAGGCCATTTCATTCACACACAGGCTTACAGAGGAATTATTCTCACGCCAGAGGCCTTTCAATCATAAGTACAAGGCCTGAATTTACGTGCGGTAGGTGGCCACTTCCTTTCAGCTCCTCATCCTACCACAGCAACCAGCAGGTTCCCATTCATATAACGAGGCTGGATACCCCATCCCAGAGCATATAGGTTGTAAATGGGTTATACTATCAACTACCTTCGGCCAGTAGCGTAGCGAGGATCGACCAATGGTGGGGTGTAAGCTACTCAAGCTAAATTCTACTAGCATTTCGTCACGCGACGTAGCCGCGCTCGTCAAACGTGCACCATGGTGCGAGGGCAGCTGCGGTAAGTACGGATATCGTAGGTTCAAATCCCGGTGCTGGAAGCGGTTATCCTGAGTGTGGTTTTTCCCCGGGGTTTGCTACACTCCCTACAGGAAATTGCCGGGATAGTGCCTTACTTCAAGTCCCGAAGCATCTACCACATCCCAGTCCTAGATACAATCACACACACAACTACAATCATGACAGCAATACAGGTTGCCAGACAGCTTCAACACACTCCCAACTACTCGGGGCTGATGACCAAGATGTCGCAAGCCCCTCAAATGAATTTACAAGACTTTTTCATGATTTTATTAACACATTTTGTAACAGATCGGCTTTTTTGAATTTTAATTTGTGAGCTTTTGGAAAAAGAATTTGTTAGAATCCTCTGTTATGGCAAAATTTATATTAAGTGTATGTTCTTGCACATTTACATGTCCTAAATTACGCTGAGGAAGGTCACAATGTGACTGAAACCAGTACGGCTTTAATGTACAACATATATTGACTCATGGTTATTTAAATGTTATAATAATGACATCGTCAATAATTAATCGGGCTATCGTGGTAATTTTTATGTCATTTTATAATAACTCTACTAGTATTTCAATTTCTAAACGAGATATTATTACACAAGAAAAGTTTCATGTATTTTGATCCCAAAGTTTTCGAGTAATACAATATGCACAAAAGACAGAAAAAAAAATCTTAAAAAATTAAGTTAATTTTTTACTAAAATGTCTCACCTCAATGGTAAATCTAGAACATTCCTTTTCCCCTGACAGGAACAAAATAAACTCAAATCTATCTGTGCTACCAACATGAAGACTGCGTATCTCTCAACAAGAGAAAACATTTACAGAGGTCTCAGCAAAAGTGGGCATGTCCTCTCATGATGTATCAAATGGATTTATGAGTTATTCAATACTCATTTTTATGTAAATTAAGTTTTTTTATACAAGATTTTGTGCTTTATATTGCAATTAGCCCTGAATGACTAAAATATCATTTTCGAAGGTTTTTGTCACCTATCAAGGTTCTTCTTATCTTACAAATGCCACATGCAGCCGGAAAAATATTTAGTTGCTTATACTAGACATGCAACTAATTTCATTCATTCGTAACTGGGAGATAACCGTAATTCGGGAAATTGCTGGACATATATTTACGTAATATGAGGAAACTCGTCTGACGGTTATCTCATGCTCAAGAAGTTAATAACGATCCCAAAATTAGTGTTAATGTACCCATAGAATTTCCTAAGTCCTTATTAAAATGCGTTATTTTTAATAAAAACAAGATTAATTTACATATAACTTCTCTCCCACAAAGAAAATAAAAAATAAAGCTAATATTATACTGCTATGTGGGATTCAAAATTATTTGGCGCTAGCCTCAGTTTGAAGTAAGCTATATTTCGCAGGGCAAAAGTTAGATTGGCAACCCTGGGAGGAAGGAGTTGTATTACCACAGTCTAAAATACACAGTCGAGAAGCTCGCTGCGTTACGAAATAACATCCTGTTGGTAGGTTAAGCGACACTTGCGCTTAACATAACTTAACATAAGTCATGTTAATTCACTAACTACTGCAGAATAGAAAAGCCACAATGTTGATATACTGTACAATTTTAATTCATAATAGCATAAAGAAATACTCTGTTCAGTCCTCTACAAGTATCCCTAGGTACAGTTGGATGACGAATTTAAAGAGTTTTACGTAGAATTAATAGCCCATACTACTGTAGTTATAAATTCATGTACATTTGTTTCAATGATAGTCGCGGGCATCGCTGCAGGGTATAAAACAATGTCTCCGTTTCTTGGATAAAACGGGTAATCTCGAAATCAACTGAATGGATTTTGATGTGGTTTTCACCATTCAGTAAAGGATTTCTCGAGGAAGGTTTCTCTAGGAAGAAATTCATTTATGACCAAAGGAAGCCGAACAGTAATGATTTCAGTGAATCGAGTCGAAGAAAAAACTCCGTCCCTGTGACTTAGGGAACCCGGACGTTTGAATCAATAGAAAAATGTAGCTTCTGATGTTCAGTTACAAATCTCAGAAACTACATTAGATATTTCCTTGAATGTTCCTTTGGTATATTCAGAGTACATTCATCATTATTTGGTAGAATTTGAAGCTTCTATGTTAGATATTTTTTGTGAGATAGTGCATTAAAAACAATCTAAAAATATATATTGTTAAAAATTCACTTAACTCATGTCCCTTTCCTCAGGAAATACTCAAACCAGACCCAACAAATTGTGCATGCATAATATTTAAACCATTTTTGAGCTACTGAAGTAAAAGTATTGTCCTATTGTTTACAGAAGTTGAGTGTTTTTTTACATCCTAGTTGAAAACTGAAGTTTTCTGTAAAATTGTCAGTGCTTTTCAAGCTGGGCTCCATGAACTAATCAAGATACCTGAATAAATTTACTTCCACTTGTAGATCTATACAGTGTCATAGAGACTACCAAGTTTCAAATACATTTATCTGATAGTTTTTGAGAAAATGGTACATGAAGTTTCAAAAAATATGACTTACGGAAAACACAAAAGGAATGTTTGGCTAGTAGCTACAGTATATCCTTAAAACATGTTTAAACCTAATTTTATTGCATCAAATAACACTTCAGCACAATAATTGATACACCAATTTCTTCAGGAATGACGGGAGATTCTTTTAAGCTAAAAAATGAAATTGACATTTTTGAGCCTATCACACTTCCCGGTTCCCTTAAGCTTTCTCTGGGTAAACCATTAAAAATATCAATATACTATGACTGTAATAATTGGTCAGCATGAAAAGTTCTACAAAAAAGTCCCGGTCAGCATATCTCTATCTTTAATAAATCATCCACTTTAAGTGATTTAACGTTTTCATTTCTTCCAACAATCTCCATTCAGTGGAAATTATAATTAATAGCTTCGGAGTTAGTTTACGAGCGAGGTAGCGACCTTATCTCTCCAGCTTCGGGCCAGCATCTACTGTCGAGTCGTGTCGAGTTAAGACTTCAGAGAAGAGTAGACTTCATGAGTTTGGAGTTTCGCTGTTCACCTCGGCTTTTCTGAATTGCGTCAGGGACCTGCCATCCGTGCACCCTAAGCTTACGCCGGGAAAACTCTTTAAGATACCGGGCGAACTCGGGGTGGGTTGCTAGTTTGGGTATAATATAATATCAAATTCTTAACCATATCAAAAGCTAGTTATTCCGTAAAATTGAGTACCATTATAGTTAAATAGTAAAATTACCAGTGTGATTTGTGAAACGAAAAGTATAAAAAGATCTTAAGGTCTTAAATGGCTCAATTGTAGTTACTTCGTATTTTTTCTGTGGGTTTGAAAATTTCATTCCTGAATTTGACAAAATAATGCAATGTCAATTTTACAAAACATTTCGGCAATAAGAATTGTGTACAGTACCTTCACAGCAGCTATGTGGGAGACCAGGTATTTCATCTGAGAATTTACAAACAGTGTACCATATCTAAGTTTGTGAGCACTATCCTGACGGAATAAATTGGCTTGCTTCAAAATGTTTCGAGAATAAGTTTATATTATTGCACAAAAGAGCCTAAATCTTTATTCATTAAATCACCTCTATGACTATTAAAAAGCCATTTTCTACACCTGAATATTAAAATATCGGCACGTGTTTGAGATGACATTATTTACGTTTACTTATGTTTTAATTTTCAAAATGCATAGATTTATATGTCAATTGCAGCCAATGGCCATAGAAGGGCATTTCAAATGAACGCCGGTAGGTTCCCCGATTTCAATGTCAACTAGGCTACTGTAGTTACAACTTTAGCTACCAGACGCCACTGTCGTTGACACCCAGCGGCGAACGTTGGAAATAGATGGAGCGTTCCTAACCCAATAGCTTACAAATTTTAGCAACACACGTTGGCAACACACTACCAATTGTAGATGTAGGTCCTTTTACAAGCTATAAATCTATGACATGTACCCGGCGACTTCGACTGGGTTTGAATCCGCAACCTTGGCCATAGCAGTTCAGCATGCTACTGACTACGCCAGACACCGAAGTAATGCATAGATATTCTACCGAGACATGCTTCCGATTTATAACCGATTGGCTGCGTGACTCAGCGGTAACGTTCTCGCTTGCTGTGCCCAAGGTTGCAGTCAGCTGGCATTTAAGGGTGCGTAAATTCGAGGGAGCCACGTCTGTAGATTTATTGGCATGTTAAGGATCTCCTTCAGGGCAAAATTCCGGTTCCCCGGCGTCTCTAAAAGCCACAGTAGTTAAAAGGGTCCTAAAACCAATTACATAATTATTAATTTATAACCAGTTCAAGACCTAGTTCTGATGTTCGATTGAAAAGCTTTATAACACTATCTACTGTTTATCCTAATTAATTGGGGTCGCCGGAGCCAACCAGGCTCATTTTGGTTTTGGCCAGCGATTTAAGGCCGGATGCCCTTCCTGACGCCACGTAATTTTACAGTTGAAAATTCCACCCCACTGTCACCGGTATTGGGACTCCAGCCGCCCGGGTGTTTGATGAGCACCTAAGCCACTGTGACTTAACGCTCCCCTTCAAAAGCTTTATAATACTAGCCTAAAATCCATAGCTCAAATCTTAGCTTTTAGGGTCCTTTGGAAACTCGGGTGTCGTCTTGTTATTTGAACAGTCTACTTTAATAGAATGACTTCTCAGTCGGTCATCACGTATACGCCCAATTAGATTGGGCAAGAAGTAACAATTAATTTCCCTGTGTAATTGTGTAATTTATACTACAATAATTATTTATACACTTAATAAAACGCTTCTCATAAACCTCCCCGTTTATGTGACAAGAGTTTTATTAAGTGTATAAACGATTCGTGTATTTTTTATTTCCGGCACTAGGAAATAAATTGTCACTCCCCGCCCAATCTAATTGGGTACGTACACGCGCGTTGATCAACTGAAAATCGATCATATAGGTTTCTTAGCAATACTGAAATATTGCTTCTTATATTTGATCTGTTTAAAGAACTGCACATCTCCTCTTGTAAAACACATGTTAAATCTATACTAATATAATAAAGCAGAAGAGTTTGTGTGTTTGTGTGTTTAAACGCACTAATCTCTGGAACTACCAGTCCGATTCGAAAAAAATCCTTTTTTAATGATAGCCAGATTCAAGAACAGTAGTTTAGGCTATGTAGCATTAGGCTACGTCTCTCACGTAACCTTAAAGATTGATTTTTGTTCACTAAGTCGGTAGAACAAGCCCTTCCGAACAGCTCTATCCGCATGCGCTGGTGTTATGGTTAGTGATACGAACACCGTTTCACCGATCTGAACCAAAATTTGTATACTTACCCTTTGGAACCCTGCAAATAACACTGTCCAAGTGAAATTTATGACAGACCAGTCTATTCCCTGCATTTAGGCCCTTTGTCACAAATCTACACCGTTTCACCGATCTGAACCAAAATTTGTATTCTTACCCTTTGGAACCCTGCGAGTAACACAGTCTGCATGGAATTTCGGACAGACCACTCCATTCCCTGCACATAGGTCCTTTGGCACAAATCTACACCTTTTCACCGATCTGAACCAAAATTTGTATACTTACCCTTTCGAACCCTGCGAGTGTCACTGTTTACAAGAAATTTCGGACAGACCACTCGTTTCCCTGCATTTAGGCCTTTAGGCACAAATCTACACCGTTTCACCGATCTGAACCAACATTTGTGTACTTACCCTCCGGAACCCTGCGAGTAACACAGGCTGCATGACATTTTGGACAGACCACTCCATTTCCGGTAATTAGGCCCTTTGGCCCAAATATACACCGTTTCACCGATCTGAACCAAATTTTTCATACTTACCCTTTGGAACCCGACGAGTAACACTGTCTGCTTGAAATTTCGGACCGACCACTCCATTCCATATATTTAGGTCCTGTGGCACAAATCTACACTGTTTCACCCATCTAAACCACATTTTGTATACTTACCCTTTGGAACCCAGCGGGTGACACTGTCCACTTTAAATTTTGGACAACACTCCATTCCCTGCATTTAGGCTCTTTAACACAAATCTACACCGTTTCTCATAACTGCACCAAATTTTATATACACTTTGAAACCCTGCTGGTAACACTGTCCACTTGATATTTTGGACAACACTCTACATTCCCTACATTTATAATAACAGTCAAAATGAACTTGAAAACCGCGTATTAAAAAAACATGAGCCAAGCTTCGCGATCTGTATGTAGACTGTGGTTATACGTTGTCATGAAGCGTGTGTAGCCTCAAATGGGGACCCGGCCCGAAAGGCGACAACAGTACATCACCAAGTAGCCGGCGCGGTGATGAAACAGACACAATTCACAACCTGCCGATTTTCCAATGGGGGTGATTGTACTGACCTCCAGTAACCCACCCTGGCTACGCCACTGCCTTCGGCTAACTAAGGGCAATCTCCCGAGATTGCTGGAGGTTAACGATCGGATAAAAGTCAGAGGTTGGTAGCAATTACGAAATACAGGCAGTGTCCATACAATATTTTTATTGATTTAAGTATATCTACAATTATTTTAACACATAATACCCTCTTCTCCTTATATTTCTTGTTGTTCATTTAATAACATTCAACATTTTTTTTTACCTTTGTTTAAAACTATGATCAAATTTCCTTTTCAGGTCCTTTTATGTAACCAATATTTTAATGTAAACACGAAACCTATGTCCTTAAATTGTAACGCACATTCACACACGGACTTACGGAGAAACTAATCTCACACCGGATAACTTCCCATTCACAAATACAAGGCCTTAGTTTTCGTGCGGTAACGTGGAAACTCCCTTCCCGCTCCTCATCCTACTACAGCATTCTGCAGATCTCCATTGAATATAACGAGGCTGGAGACAACATACCAGACCATACCATTGCTTTTTAATGCTTGACAGAGCCGGGTATCGAAACCGGACCTCCGTGGCGACAGCCAAGATTGATAGCCGCCACACCAAGTGTTGCTCTCGATGATAATCAGTTTATATGTATTACTTTTTTGACTTGATACACATAACATAGCCATTTAAGTATAGTCAAACATTGCGTAATGACCATAGACATGTGTAGCTATCCCATCAGAATCAATTACTCTTATCATCACGAGGACACACAGCAATTTTGTTTAGTTTTAAAGATGATATGTTATGTTGTTTAGAAGCGATAATGTTCATCGAAATTCTCTTTTCCTCGTTTTTCATGAAACAATCCTTATGATCTTGAAAACTTATACAATTCGTGACAACGCCGATACTAATACCTTCTATCATTTTTATTTCTATTCCATCTATGTCTGAAGCGTACATTTTAGCTCTAAGTCCAACAAATGTTTTAGTAATACGTCCAAAAGCCTCGTCTTTAATTTTCCCAAAGTTCTCTTTCTTGTAGAGTAGCATATGTGAATAGTAGGATAATCAGATGTGTCCAGATGTTCAAGAAAATTCAACTTGTCTTATAAACATCTTTGGTGTTTACCAAATAAATAAAGGAATCTGTGTCCATATACATGAGTTTAAGATTTTCGATCTGATAATGGGGTAGCAGGACATCATAGTAGTAGGAATACATGAGAGTTTTTGAAATATCCAGTATACACATTCCAATATATAGGCCTATTGAATACAATGTTACGTTTAGCCATGCGGAAAGCAGCTAGGCTAGGACCGTAAATTGTTCTGTCTATGAATGTTGGTTTGGCTATCAATTTCTCAGCCATTTTTCTATCTGTTACAAGACGTAACTTATATCTATTCTTTTAGGAGTATTTTCAATTGTTTTTCCAAAAATTGCACTGTTAAATAATTTGTACAGATCTTTCTCAACTTCATTTTGGCCTGTTTTTGAAGGTTATTATAAAAATCAACGTATGACTTTAGCCAAGGTCTCTGATGATGATGATAATTGTTGTTTTAAGGGGCCTAACATCTAGGTTATCGGGCCGATAACCTAGATGTTCTGTCTCTGATGAAACTTTAACAGACGGTGAATTTTTATTAATTGTAGTCCATGATCTAGATTCTGTTTAAGTGTCATGTAATGGGCAACGAATCGCCTTCGATTTCCAAGATGAGGGATTAGTCTTTTGAGAGACAAATCCTTAGGTTATTCACACGCTGGTACGAAAGGTAAACCGTTGTGAAGATCATGAAAGTCAGATGGATAATCAACATCAACGTCTAGAATATATCCGAGAGGGTCATTTTTCTTTAGCGTTTCTACTTATAGATCAACTGTGTCTGGGGTGACCTACTGAAATCCTCCATAAGGAATGGGGTGGCACATAGCCCACCCGTATTGGTTGTTGGCGTCATCATAGGTAATAAACTGTGATGGTTTCTTCGAATCAAATGTTTCCATGTATTTATTGTTAGCTTCAGCTGACATAATCCTCCGCGTATTTCTGACTCTTAAAAGAATCTGATCGTTATCCTGAATCAACTCGAGTGTAATTCCTGTGTAAAGATGCATTGCCTCGAACTCCGCGTGTAGGGTTATGCCCTAGAGCCGGTCTCAAGCTCGGGTAAAGGAAGAGAGGTACAAAAGCTTTTACTTCTTTAAACTTACCTGAGTTTGTAATCCTGTGCTCGTTGTGCGTGGCGGTCATCTTGCGCAGTAGCCACCTCACCCTCTATAATACTAGCATTGGATAGTCGCATGTACATACTTTGGGTGCACGCATTAGCCTCGGCTCAGTTTTGGAGGTTAGTTTAAGTCATAAAGACATAAAAGAAGGTGCTTACCCGCGGCGGCCATCTTGCGCATTAGCCCCTGACCCAGGTATGGCTCTCCCTCCATGCGATCAGCATGGGTTGGACTCGCCTGGCGGCCATCTTGCGCATTAGGCCCTGCGCTAGGATCGGCTTACTATCCCTACTTCCGGAAGACGTGAACTTTATCAAGTTTTGCAGAGAAAGGAAAGAAGGAAGGGAGGTTGTTTTCACGTGACTATTCATCTCGCGATCATAAGCAACGTGACGTCCTTTTAACGAGGATTCTGCTTGTTTCATTTAGTGGCTTGGGAATAGTGGTGATTTCATCCCCGTGCAGTTTGGATGTATAGTATACAGGGTGTCATTTATGTACTTGAGTACCCTTAAGGGGCGTGTAGGGGTTGGGTATAGGATCAATTTGAGATAGGGAACCTGGGGTCGGAATGGCCTCCTAACCCCAGAAATCAGCTTTGTTTCAGGCCCTCCGCCCCTGTAAAGTAGGGAAGCGCGCCATGTGTTACTCTGAGGTCAGGCACTCTTTCGCTGTCAACGGTCTTGGCGCGACCACCGCTCAACGCTGCGTTAACCGAGAGGATAGCGTCGAGGCGCGGTGCCACGGAGGTCCTGGGTTCGTTTCTCCTGGGGTGCCATGCCTTATTTTTTATTTTTCTTTATTTTTTAGAGGGGAAGGGGGGGTAGTGCGTGTTTATTCTGTGCTGATTTTTAAAACTATCGTTGGTTCTGTAAATTAATTGCCTTTTGATTATTAGAATCAACGAGTTACGTGTGTTTCTGTAGTGGTTAAAGACGACGGAACTATCAATTGGCAAGAGGAATGCAGCTCTCGGCTAACGCAGCTTTGAGCGGTGGTCGCGCCAAGACCGTTGAGAGCGAAAGAGTGCCCGACCTCAGAGTAACACATGGCCCGCTTCTCTACTTTACAGGGGCGGAGGGCCTGAAACAAACCTATTTTCTGGGGTTAGGAGGCCATTCCGACCCTAGGTTCCCTATCTCAAATTGATCCTATGCACATCCCCTACACGCCCCTTAATGGTACTCAAGTACATAAATGACACCCTGTATATGTATACAGTCAACGGCCTGGCCATGTTGAAACACCGTATCCCATAAGAACACCGCAGTTAAGCAGTCACTTGGCAGGTAATTATGGTCAAGAAATGCATTTTTTGTTTTATGTCTTAAATGATTCGTCATGCTTTTCTCTACAAGGCTACATAGTTTTTTAATTATATTTTTTCGTTTAAATGGCAAAAATAGGCTTTTTAAAAATGGCTGACACCAGATGACACGCCCCCTTCCTCATTCAAGTTCCTTGGTTCTCGCTATATTTTCTCTCTAGACATTTCATTTCTCATATTATTATAGGTGCATGGGAAATTTACATTTCCTAAGTTGGTACTGGCTATCTGGACGGCTGCAATTGTTTATTTTACTTGTGGTTATTGTTTGTTTCAAATCCATGGAAACGTGTGGTGTATGCTAGATCTTCATTTATGTGAAATATATTCTCTTATCCGTTTTCTGCGTTTGCTATTTTGTGATGGGTAGGGGCGTCTCTAAAAGCCAGTGTAGTTAAAAGGGACGTAAAACCAATATCCTTATTATTATGTGATGGGTAGGGTAAAAAAGTTTGGGAAGCGACGATTTTATGGCAATAGGTTTACTAAACCGGGCAATGCACTGATACTGATGTGAATAATAGTTCTAACCTATCAGGCAGTTCTCACCTCACCCCACTGAGTTGTTTATCTGCAACAGTGAATAGACCAAGTTCATCTAAGAAAAAACTTTCTTATTTACAAGCTGAGAGTAAGGGAGATACCTTTGAAAGTGTAGCTGGCAAAGGATATGTTATTGTTGACATTGATTTGTTATCTGAACTTATGAAACAGTTTGTAAAGTGTTTGTGACAGTGTTGAATGTATACATTTATTTGAAGCCACAAGTAGAAAGGGACTAGCTAATCATTTCATCTGGGAAAGGGTACCCAAAACTGAATTTGTTGGACTCAAAACTCCAAAAGTGGCTGTACTTGATGCAGTTATTTGCTTCAACGACGGAACTGCAACTAGGAAAAATGTGTTGAGGAAATTGGTGATAAATCCTGGGGAAAACTTGTCGACAGCTCTTCATGCCATTGATAAACAACGACTTGTAGAGGCGGATAAAGATGCTCAGGCCCTGACTATGGAATCAAGGATCAAGAAGAGGATGGAGAAAATAGAGGAAAGGAGATGAAGAAAGCCAAACAGAAGCTGAATATATGGCAGGAATGTTTTAGATAATTGTAAGTGATCTTTTTTTTATTTCTTCATTTTCTGAAACATTGTGTTTTTAGACATTCAGGTGTATTTTTCTCAGCAACTATAGAAGATAGAACGGTGATTTTTCTATGTTGTCCCTTACAACCATCCTTAAAGTGGAGAACTAAGACTTATACCGTTGAAATTAAAAATATTACAATTATTCAAAGAAAATTTGAAAATTTTTGTGAAAAAATAAATTATGAATTTCCAAAAATATTTTTTTGGTAGATTATTGGCCACATTAAAAATAACTCATAGTTTAATAGATCACATTTCTTGTACTATATCCTGTAAAAAGTTTGGGTCATGTAGGAGTTTTATTTTTTGAGAAAAGTATACCTAAAGATAAGCATGCGTAAAACAAAATTGATTGTACACATTTTCTAAATATATCGATAATGAAGCACCAAATTATAACAGGACTTTGAAAATGTACTAAAACAGATAGAAATACACTGAACATATGTGGTATAAATTTCATTTGTATATCATGGCTAGGAGCCTGGTCATAAATTTTATCTAAAATAGCTGCAAAAGGAAAGTGTTACGTGCCATGTGCCCTTAGCAGTATTGGGCATGGTTGGACCTTGGATGCCGATTCAATGGGACCACGCACTGTTGGCGAGGATAGGAGGAGTGAAAAGGCTCTGACCACGCAAGCCCCGGCTGAGGATAGCCTCTTTGGGCAGAATACCAATAATAATAAATATATACTGTATATTTATTATTGTATTTATATGTTTGTTTATATATATATATACACCGCGGACAGGCCAACAAGGACCACGCAAATATCACTTCTTTATAGGTCTAGTTTCCTTTATATGTTTGTTTATTATATATTAATTAATTTATTTATTGATTGATTGATTGATTGATTGTGTCTGATAACCTGTGCTACTGTGGCGTCTGTAAAAGTGTGTAATTGAAAAGGAGGTGTTCGTGGCCTCACGTTCGGTACCATCCACACATTTTGCTGGTGTTGAAGTAGAAAGCCTCAGAAAACCGATTAGAGGATGGCTAATCGAACTAACTTGTTCTCAATTTTGCCTCACGAGATTGAATGAACGCCGTCCCAACCCTCAAACCAGAGTTAAATTTCTTATCATATCAGGGAATCGAACCCAGGATCTGTGAAACCGGTGTCAAAATACGTACTCCAAGACCACATACGACAGTGACGTGGATTCGGAACCATTAGACATGACTTTTCACCTTGAAAATCCCACATTGCGAATCTGCGAAACGAAACTCGTCTGCCTTAGTTGAAGGCTTAGAGATTGGCCACTGCGTTATCATGCCCGGTTTCACGTCTAGTCAGTCAGTGACGAGTAAGGAGAAATTATGCATGAGGAATAGGCAAGTGCGCCAGCTATAATTTATGATAAGTAAGGCTTGAGAGGGAGGTGGCCGTGGCCGTAAGTTCGGAACCATCTCGGCATTTGTATGAAGTTGAAGTGGGAAACCACGAAAACCGATTGATGTGTTGGTTAGACTATATTAGTGACGCACTGTACCAAGTTTTACAGAGAACACATCATGCGTGACTTGTTAGGGGAATTTTTCCCATAACAACTGACATTCACGCCATACACATTCTATTAAATGTAAGCCATAGAGTAACATTACTGTTATGTACCAGTAGAAAAAAATATTTTGGTGGTTCAGAAATCTATACAGGTTCACACCAATTGCTTGAATAGATTCAAAGGAATAAAAATAATGTTTAAATTCCGCACTACCACGATCTCTAAATTTTGAAAACAATTGAGATATATTATGTGTCGGTGTAATTAACGATAAGTATAGATTCAGTAAGCCGAGCTTCTCTCGGCTCGATGATTGGATAGAAAAGCCAATTTAAATATTTGAAATTCTCGTGGCCGCCATATTGTTTTAATGTAATTATCACGTTTCTATACCTCACATTCATGCACTTAATAGTCCTCTATCATTGTTCAAAATATCAGTTTCTTTGCTGTTATAGTATCGGAGATATTGAGGACTTGTGGTTACGTGGCGGCCACCCTGTTGGTTTGACGACACTTTGAATTTCAAAAGGCGTGTTTGGGTTTGGACGGGTTATTGGTAATCCCTTACCATGATTTATTGAAATCACTCCAGCAAATAAAATACTATAGGCTAAATAAGGACCCATGTTTCTGATTGACTGGCAGACCGACAGAAGACGCACACACACACACACACTCATAAATACTCATGAACAAAAGTTGACCTCATGAGGCTTATTTTCATATGATCAAAATAGCCTTCAAATGACCTAAGGGGGTATAGTAATGTCGAAACTTTAATATCTAATTGAATGCCTTCTAATTAAAGACAATTACGAGACTCTGGTACAGTAATTACAGTGGAACAGGTTATCAGACAGTTTCTACACACACCCAAGTATACGGGGCTACATGTCCACGATGTCCAAGCCCCTAATTGAAACAACAACAACATCTTTCTCCAGAACCTTCAGCACTGATTCATGTCAGAGGTTCTATGTTTCTCATAAATTTAGCCAGAACTATTTAGGTATTACGGAAATATATTTGACCAGAGAAAAATAAAGTTGGCAATGGTGAAAGCTACTCTTCTAGAGGAAAATTACTACGGTAATTTAAACTAATGGTGTTCATGGAAACATTTCACAGGCATCATCAATTTCTCTAGAGATTTTAGAACAAATTGTAATGCAGTAAGCCGAATATTTATTTGAAGAGTTGAAAAATCCCAGCTTGTCAGTGAGGCAAGGTAGGAGCCATCTTAATAAGGCTAGTGGTCCTCACAATGGCTGACGAGAAGAAGCCGAGTGAAGTCTCCATTAGCAAATGTGATAAACGATTGGCCTTTGTCATGCTAATAGAGCTTGTGGCTGTTGAATGAGAGGCTTTTGTGGGCCTCCTAACCTTGCTGCCCCCGCGCATCCATCAACCGGCCTTATACCTGGCCCCATTCGAACACACTCATATTTCAGATCCACTTCAAATAAAATTCCACAATGCAGAGAAATCTGTCCTTTCATATAACACTGAACGCGTGCAAATATGTCCTCGGAGAAGCACCCTGACGCACTTGTATCTGTGTGAACCCCCTATTCTTCCCGCGTCTACGATGGAGGGGATGAGAAGCCACGTATCTTTATATAGTAGATGCCCTTCCTGACTTTAGTAGAGGGCTTATCAATAGAAGACATGTAAGAAATTGCGCTGTGTATCGGAAGGAATTTGTTGAGGCTTATAGGTATGCATCCGCACTCACTTCATATGTTGAAATGTATTATCGGGGCGTGTATTCTGACACATTTCATGTGTTGAAATTCATTTCAGGGATGGACTAAAAGACGTGGCAAACAAAATACTCAGTGATGGACGAAGCAAAGAACTAGGTAGGAAGTCTGTTAAGTCTGGCAAGCAGGGATTTTATATAGAAAATGAATCTGTTGTTATCTGCTAAAGATAAGGTGTTGGAAATTCATTGTAAAAGCCATTGCCTGGAGCGCGGTGCTATATGGAAGCTCTTTTCGTACCATCAATAGAGTGGGCAGTGCCAACGGGATCCAACGACTTCCGCATCGCTGGTAACACGTTGTACGCAACGGTGGGGACTACATCGAGGGCTTGTGAAGCTTGGAACCATCTAAGTGAGTTATTAATCCAGTTGTAACTAAGGTGCCAAAACTAAAAAAAAAAAAAAAACCTATGTATAATGGAGCTATTCGATTTCTGTAAACATGAAAATATGTGGGATCCGATGAAGAATATTTCTGTAATATTTGAAATGAAAATTGAAATCGAACTACAAAGTTTGGAGCAAATACATGGTGCATTGTTGAGGTTTGCCGCTCATTTCCAATAACGCGCAATTTTGGAGTCGAAGGAGGAGGAGTCGAGCAAGTAAGCGTGACTCGTTCGTTGCAAGTCACCAAGGTGATAAGATGTGTCCGTGAACGCTAGCCGTGAACAATATTGGCACGGTAGTGCCGGTGTGAAGGTTTTAATGGACGATGTAGCGGTCGTGTTGTCGAGTTATAGTACGGCCGTGTCCAGTGAAGTGAGACTGAATGTAAGTTACTTCGGTGTTTAAAACTAGCTTCAGTATACAATACCGTAGTATACATTCACTTCGACGATATATCAACGAACTTGCATAATCGTGAAGTGGTATTTGAGTGTAATAAAACAGTTTGTATAGAGTGAATATCTCTGACGCGAATGGCAAGCTTTGTGTCCAGCCAGAGAAATACACGCAGCGTAGGCAAGTGAGTTGCGAGAGAACGACGGTATCACGCATTCCTTAACATAAACGTGAACTGGAAAACATTCACTGTGAGTGTCTATAGTGATATTACTCATTTTCGCTATATTTTCATTATGTTGAACATTCGAAAGTTGAGAGGAAGGCTACTATGCAATGCTAGGGAGTGTGTGATGGCAGGTTAAACAATCCTGCGCAAGGAACGTGATATGCATTGGAGGATTGAAATATTTTGCTCAACTATCCATCTACAACATTCCAAAATATGAAGGAACGCATGGACAAGTCTACATATTCCAACTTCATAATGAAGGAGTGAATTCATCTTAGATCGGCGCATAGAAAAACCCAAGATGAAGGAATCCGGGCCATCCCGATTCAATGCATGAAAATTGCTTTGGGCCTAATCCAGAGTCCAGGACGGTGAAGTTCGATGCCAGGGGATGGAATTCGAAGCTCGACGATGCAGTGTTTTTGGAGGAAGGAGACGGTGGAAAGCAGAATGGAGAATACTGTTCAAGAACAGTATTTTCTATTTTCAAAGATCTACCAGATTCGTCAAAGGTAGGAGAAAGTTTCATTAAGTAGATTTGTTGTAGCTTGATTATTTTGGAGCAACACAGTTCACCATTGTTTTAGTCATTTAACAGTTCATTGGATTTATAGTAGAAGTTTAGGATATTTCACGATCCGTAATTTATTCGTCAATTGTAATGTTTGAGGATTTCATGTTCGAAGTGGATTGTATTTTGATATTGAATTTCGATATTTTGCGATAATGAATTTAATAATGTTTTCTTAAATTTATTAATATGTTTCGTCTGCGATAATAACATTGGGAATTTTAAACGTAAGAAGAAACTTAATTAGGAAGAAGTGTCTTCGAATATACGAACATTTTTTCGTGTTTTATATGATTTCGACGATCTAGTCAAGAATATTGGCGTTGTTTGAATTTGATGTTATACTCGATATAACAATTGTTAGGACTGGAAATACATTGGATTTATAATAATCCGGACTTATGGACGTCATTTAAAGATTTTGTTCTTTAATAAGAACATTTTAATATTTTGAATTGATAATCTGAATATATCATATTTAGGTGAATTCGCATCCTATAAATCGTGATATGTCGGACAATGAGAATTCTAGTGAACCTTTTGCATCATCAATGTGACTGTTGTTGACTTTTAAATATTGCATTATGGCAATGAGTAACGGTCACTAAGGTGTGATTTAACTGTATTCTTATTAAGTATTAACGACAATTGTTTTCAACCAGAGTAGCCTAATGACTACTGTCTACCAAAGTATTATGTGCACTCGAATTTGAGGGTTGTTTGTGAAGTAACCAATAGACCTACATAAAATCCAATAACATCATCATTTTCGTCGTTCTATTTTACGTTAGTTCATGTAGGTTTGAAATTTGAAATTTATATTTTAATATTTTTATCGCAGTTGGAACACAAAAACTGCACGTTTTTAAGCGTGTTTCAACCATGCGTCACATTTAAGAATTATTACCTAAAAAACCCGTCATCAGATCGAATCGAAATTTTAACACAATATACAATGGAATGCTGTATAACTGGTTTATTAATTTCAAAATTTTGTGTGTCCAAGAAACAAGTTGTTATCATTTTTGTAAGGTAACTTTTTCTCGGCTCGGGGTGGTTGGAAAATGTAGTTCTTGGTCGCGTGGTATTCCTTATACATCGAAAAGTTATGCTGTATGACTGTGAAATAGGTACATTAATTCACTTATTTTATATGAGTTTGTATTTTTAGGGGGAAAAGGACATGGTTCACCAGCTAGCCGTTCCGGGGAAAGCTGTACAGCGTTGCCGAAATGGAGCCCACACGCATCATGGTTCACCTCGCTCGGAGGTGATGGGCTCCATCTCAGCAACACTGTACAGTTTTTCCCGGAGCGGCTAGCTGGTGAACCATGTGTTATTTCCCCGTACAAATACAAACCGATATAAAATAAGTGAATTAATTTACGTATTTCACAGTCATAGAGCATAACGTTCTGATGTACAAGGATTGCAACGCCACCAAAAACTAGATTTTCCAACCACCCCGAGCCGAGAAAAAGTTACCTTACAACAATGGTAACAACTTTGTTTCTTGGACACACAAAATTGTGAAATTAATAAAACAGTTATACAACATTCCAATGTATATTGTTTTTAAAATTTGGATTCGATCTGATGACAGGTTTTTGAAATAATAAATCTTAAATGTGACGCATGGTTGAAACACGCTTAAAAACGTGCACTTTTTGTGTTCCAACTGCGATAAAAAAAATATTAAAATATAAATAAAAAAATCCAAACGTACATGAACAAACGTAAAATAGAACGACAAAAATGATGATGGTATTGGATTTTATGTAGGTCTGTTGGTTACTTCACAAACAACCTTCAAACCCGAGTGCACACTTTGGTCGACAGTAAGTAAACCAAGAAAGTTCATGTACTGTAATTTAAGGTCACGGTAAATGAAAATATTAAGACATCGATATAATTTAAATACATTGTGAATATCTTATTGAATTAACATTGAAATTAAGAACTAGTATGAAAGTTCTGATGTCAAGTTTTACAAAGGCAAGTATTTTGAGAGGATTACTAGTGTCATGACAGAGTAGCAGCGATGATAATGACTCTAATACGTATTATAGACGTATTATGGAGGAATTAAATTTTTATTGAATGAAGTGGTAAGGCTTTTTAGATCAGAGTTGTTTTGTGGAAGCTCTAATACGTAGTGCAGATGTTTTATAGAGGATTTTTGCATTATAAAATAGTATTGTTGTAAGGAGGAGAGTGAAGGAATATAAATTTATATTTTATTGACCTACCGTCGAAATGACAGGAGAGTTGGCGGAAAAATGTTGTGAAATGATTATTATTAACATGATTTTGACAATGTTTACGTGTGAGCTTAGCTTAATTGTTTGGCCATATGAGCTCGGAATTAAAATAAACCACCATACCATTGTAGCGATGGTAAATAAACATAAAAATAATGCAAGTAGCAATAATTAATTGAAAATTAATATTAATTATTATTAATAATTATAAAAATAACGTACGTAGCATTAATTAATTAGAAATTAATATTAATAAATATTAACAAATATTAATATACGATAATAAACAATTAATAAGAATGAGTAAACATTAATTGACATTTATAATAATAAATGTTTAAATTATTAATAAATTATAAAATAATTATTAACAATAATTTTGGAAATATTATTGATATCTTTAACAGTAAGAAAAGATAAATGTTTTATATTATCGATGTTCGATAATACTGACGTAAGGTGTCATTCGACAGTTCTATACTTTATTGAAAGCATATTTGTAAATAATAGAAGCCTCCGTGGCTTAGGCGGCAGCACGTCGGCCTCTCACCGCTGGGTCCGTGGTTCAAATCCCGGTCACTCCATGTGAGACATGTGCTGGACAAAGCGGAGGCAGACAGGTTTTTCTCCGGGTACTCCGGTTTTCCCTGTCAAAATTTAATTCCAGCAACACTCTCCACTATCATTTCATTTCATATGTCATTCATTTAATCATTGCCCCAGAGGAGTGCGTCAGGCCTTGGCAGCCGGCACAGTTCATACCCTCGCCGCTAGATGGGGGCTTCATTCATTCCATTCCTGACCCGGTCGGAGACTGGAAGCAGGCTGTGGATTTTCATTTTTCATTTGTAAATAATGTAAATTATTTTATTGACATTTATGAGGATGAGGAGGAGGAGATGATATAAATATAGTTTTTTTTATGTAATACAGTGATGTATTAATTTTGAATTAAGCGATGTACGTGAAGTTTGTCCGGACTTCGGTAATCAGCTGATCGTTTGACGACAGTGTCAATATGAGCTGCAGTTTTTGCAGTCAGATTATATAATCGGAGTTTTAAGTATAGAATAAAAGAAACTTATGTTAACTTTAAATAATATTTTAACAGTATTATATAATTATATTTTAATTTCAAACTCTGAAACAGCTGATACGTTTTTATTTTTGAGAGGAGCTGTCGATTATGATGTCAGATGGGCATTTCAATTATTTGACTTTTCTTATTTGAGAAGCGTGTCAATTATCATATTTATTTAATATAACCATAGGATTTGAGTTTTTTATTACATTTAAATTGTAATGGTATTTCTTAAATACATTTAATTGTTAGTTTTCTATAAACAGACTTTTGTGATTTATATGAGTTATGAAGAGAGATTGTGTTGTGGAAATGGATCTAGGTTTAGGAAAGCCCCTTGCTATACCCCATTTGCCCCGAGAACCAAAAGTTTCTCGTACTCTCCATTAGATTGAGTTGTTTGCCCAGCATATTATTTTCCATAACACAATCGGTTGACTTCTGTACCCACACGTAGTCGGTAGGATTTTCAGGCTGTTCTAGCCAGGGATCTTCAAGATTCTACAATCCATCTGATCTTCGGATTCGACAAGTGTCTCTTCATGTTTATTCGGGTACAGTACCATCCAGGCATTTTCCCGAAGACGAAGTGGGAGACCACGGGTGGGAATCGAACCCCCTCTACTCATTTGGACCTCCCGAGCCTGAGTAGACCTTGTTCCAGTCCTCATACCACTTTTCAAATTTCGTGGCAGAGCCGGGAATCGAACCGCGGACCTCCGGGGTGGCATCTAAGCACGCTGACCACTACACAACGGAGGCGATTTACAACCATGTTAATAAATCAAATTAAAGGCGTGTGACTTGGGCGGTTTCGTAAGGTAGATTTCTATTTTTGTTTTCATTTATACATTTCACCAGTATTATTCGTAACGTCATTTTTAGTAACAACTTTTTTCCAGTGTGTAAAATTTAATTTGTATGTGAACTTTTCATTACATTCTAAATCATTTTGTAAGGATATCCATTCCACTTTATCATGTTAAACTATTAATCTATCAACGCTGATGAGGATATCATTGTCATATCGAAACACGTACAGTACGTTTAAAATATGTTATTAAACATAATTTCATAGTATTGACAAGGCGGATTATACAATAACTATTACGATTAGTCAATACGGATAAAACCGTTGCCAACTTAAAATGGTTAACGTATACGCATTTAATACAGGAGAATGATAAAGAAAGATTAGATGAGTTGACAGAATAATAAATGATGAGATTTTAAGACATGTCGGGGAGGAGAGATGTTTCCGGCGAGTGCTGATGAAACGAGAAGGTCACATACAGGCACCAAGAAATAACAAACTTGCTTATGGAAGGAAGGGTAGAGGACAAGACCTTCAAGGGTAGGCTACGGTTAGAATATGTCAGATTGCTTCGGATGTAGGATGTAGTAGCTATGTAGAGCTGAAACGATTAGCTTAGGACAGGGGGGGCTTGAAGTGCCGCTTCAAATTAGTGTAAGGATTTTGTAACGTTGTATGTGCGACCACATAAGTGTTCAGTTGTATACTAAGATTAATTATGTTGGTATGCATTTATTGAATAAAATTATATGTTCTATATTTATATATCGGGCCTAAGGTATGTTTGGTATCTTGTTATAATATTATGCTAAAATTGGCATGTTTCTTATTCTGATTGAAATTGTACGACTTCTCAATCTCTCTAAATAATGTTTCTGTCTGTTTGTTTAGTAGTTTGTCCGGGATTGATATAAAGACAGCCCCAGGGAAAACATCAATATTTAGCTACCAGGATGGACCTGGATTAATTTCCAAGTATATTAGGATGTCAGGGATATGGGGAAATTTATACTTTAAGGATTGCCATAAAAGATTCTGAATTTGACTTGATATTATGTTGTCATCGCAACTTCAATGACCTTTCCGAGGCGATGAAGGTCGCATATCTGTGATAACAATGTAACTATGTTTGCCAAAGCCTTTATAATAATAATTTTCTAGCCATGCCACAGTTTTCGTTGCTAGGCCATGTTCCTCTTCATGAACATTAATACAAAAAGCACGCAATTTCAAATATCAATGCAGTAAAACCTTCAGTAAATTTAATAATTCGCTGTCTAGAAGTACAGTAATACACATTTCTGTGTTTATAGGAGCTTCTTACGTATTGTTACAGTTCATTGCCTGTATAGAGGAAGACAGCAAGTGCCTCGTTCTTGTGCATATTATCAGACGTCTTCATATTGCTCAATTCACTAAATTTCAACAGGCATGCATGGTATTTAAAGCATCAGTATTGTGCTGATATACCCTACAATCTGTCTTGAATTTCAGCAAGTTTTGAACTTTATTTCCGATATATCATTGTTACTTTATTTATTTCCATTTCTAATAACCGTTGTTGGCTTATAATCACAGGGCTATTGTACCTTTATTCTTATGTTGGCTTCTTACACATACAGGAAAGAGAGTAAACATTCTCAGGCGTAATTCAAGACACTGGCTTATGATTATGAAGTAATTTGTGAATTATAACATTTTGTTCTGATAATCTGGGGCCAAGGAAGTTATCCACTTACCAGCCATTTCAAGCTCTCCTTTTTCTTTCTTTATAGCTCTCTCATTCGAAAAGGGGCCGGAACATCTCATTGTATTTCTTCCCCTCCTTCTTGCGCAGTATGCCATAGCTGCCTGTCCTTTTACAGACCTATTGCCAACAATCAATAATCATTTGCAAGAGGTTGTATTGTGGGACTAATGACGTAGGTGATAAGGCCCTGTAACTCGAATATGAATACCCATTCTACATTCCATATAGTAGAATTACGTTGAATTCTTATCTTAAATTTCTAATTCTATTATTCCTCCTGGTGACATTTCAAACATTCATAATTTATTCTGATTTTTAGCCTACTTTTCACATTTTGCAAAAATGAGGAAAAAGTAGACTTATGAGATCGGGCAAATGTGTGTCTGTCTGTCTGTATGTCTGTCCTTCTGTCTGTCTGTCTGGCTGTATGTGTCCCCCCCCCCTATCAACTCCTAAACGGCTGCAGCAATCGAAACAAAATTTGGTAGGAGTAAAGATCTATCCCTGAATATCTCACGTCCATATTTGAAAGTTATGTCAGTGCTACCAACTGCTGAAAAATCGTAATTGAAATTTTAGCTCCATGTTGGATATCTTGGAAGACATGAATGGGAGCTATTTCAAAATTGGCACACGTATAGATAATAATATTGCAGTTTAATTTCCAGGAGGACATACATGGCAGTGCTGCCAAAATGATTATAAGCCTGCTGATAGGTCCAAATTTTAAATGCATATAACTTCTACAGTATCAATTGGATTTCAACCAAATTTCATATGTGCTATGTGTACTTAAACAGATATGCGAGAGCGCATTCTTAAGAGCCACCAGGGCTGCCAACTGTAAATAAATGCTCTCATTTTTTAAAATCCAAATACCCATATATCAGAAAGTGTGCAAGCCGTCAGCTTTAAACTATGCACACGTATAGTACCTGACATTCTATATTAATTTGGAGTAACTTATATACGTCAGTGCTACCAACATGATTCTAAGCCTGCTGATAGGTCCAATTTTAAAATGCATGTAACTTCTATACTAACTAATGAATTTCATTCAAAATTGACACAACAATAGATCAGATTATTTCAGATTATTTCTGACCAATACATGCATGCCATTGTTGCCAACACGATTTTACGCGCGCTGTTATATCCAATGTTTAACTGCATGTAACGTCCATGCTATCCATTGGACTTCAACCAAATTTTGTATTCTGTACCTTAAGAGATGGAACTAAGAATATATTCAGTCACCAGGGCTGCCAACTGTAGTTCTCTATTAGGCTACATTATGCCAGGTATACAGTATTTCGAACTAATTAGAAATTTCGATATTACCAACTTCATTTCGTCATTATTCTAGATAGATCCATACAGATTAATCATTGGCATGATTCTTAAATTTTAAGAAAAGTAGGCTGTTTTGTTCGTCACGGAACTTCTTGTTAATAGTTGGATAGGTTTCTTTGCTTATTTCTTTCTTAAGGAGTTGTTTAGTTTAATAACACTCTACATTGTACGATACTCTGACTAAATTTAAAGCTTCGAAATATTAACCTCTATTATACAAATAGATAACCCCTCGCTCACTCACTCACTCACTCACTCAATTAATCAATAATTCAATCAATAAATCAATCAATCAATCACTTATCATTTATTATCATTCTCATTCTTAAGAGTAAAATATCTGAAATTTGACACCGTTGGATATCAAAGTGAACTGTGACAAAATTAGAAAAAAAGAACCCCAACATTTTAGGTTGTCTTGGGAACAAATCATATTGTTAGTTACAGAAATGTGCTGCAATTCCGTTTGTAGTTTTACGTAGCCGTTAATCTGGCGATCATGAGCCACGGGACCCCCATTTTATATGGATTCAGAACCACAGGACGCGAAAATCTCACATGCATTGACCGGGAATGCAACCCGGCGCCTTGGTGAGAAGCAAGCGCTTGACCACTGCACCAGCACTCGCTACTATTAAATGTGATTTTGCAACGAAATTGTAGGGAACAAGATGCCATATCGCAAATCGAACAAGTAGTTCCGTGAAGAACTAAAGCCTATTTTCATATATTTTACTTATGTTAATTCCCTATATCAACATACAAAATTTCAGTTTGATTGCTGTAATAGATTCGTAGATATTGAGAACCGTCTAATATTTCGGATGGTCGCCATGTTGGATTTTTATATATGTAGGTCTTAGAGTTACGTACTAATACATGAATATTATTATGTACGTGTAGTATTGAAACTTCAATCGCATGATTAGGACACAAGAAGTAAAAACGAGATTTAAAAATTTCGCACAGCTGCCATCTTGTGGTTATGAAAACAAATAAAACAAGATGCCAGTGGATTAACATTTGTATAAGCATTTACCGTACCTAGTGTCACTGCACTCGGATGGTTAAATCACGAGAAACGTCCATTTAAATATTTATACTTCGCGTCACCGCCATGTTGAAATTGTGCTCACCATGTTATTGAAAGTCCTATAGGTGAACTTATGTTCATAGCCTCTATGAACATAAAATAAGTTCAGTATGATTGCTGTAACAGATTCGTAGATACTGAGGACCGTATCAATATTTCGGATAGTCGCCATGTTGGATTGTTATATGTATAGACCATAGAGTTATGAACCATTATAGGAAAATTATTGCGTAGGTTATTATTCAAACTTTCACTTCGATCGCATGATTACGACACAAGACATATAAACTTAATTTAAAAATTTCGCACAGCCGCCATCTTGAGGTTATGTAAACAATTGAACTGAATTAGATGCCAGTGAATTAAAATCTGTATAAACATTTACTGTACCAAGTTTCACTGCACTCATATGGATAAATCGCGATAAAAGTCTATTAAAATGTTTCAAACTTGCTTGGCCGCCATGTTCGTTTTGTACTTTACAGGTTTTTGAAAGTTACACAGATAAACTTGTAGTATTGCCCTTTATCACCGTACAAAATTCAGGGTGATATCGGTAATAGTTTCGGAGATATAGATTGCCGGTGAAATATTTCGCACAGTCGCCATCTTGAGGTTATGTAAACAATTGAACGAAATTAGATGCCAGTGCATTACGATTTGTATAAACATTTGCTGTACCAAGTTTCATTGCGTTTGGATGGTTAGATCGCGAGAAAAGTCTATATAAATGTCTCAAATTCACTTGGCCGCCATGTTGGTTTTGTAGTTACCAGGTTTTTGAAATTCTCAACGGTGAACTTTAAGTAGTGCCCTTTATCACCGTACAAAATTTCCGGGTGATATCTGTAATAGTTTCAGAGATATTGAATGCTGGTGAAATATTTCGCACAGCCGCCATGTTGGATTGGTGAGACGTAATAACATTTGAAGGGCACGGTCGGGGTCGTCCAAAATGGTGCTATGACTTTACTGAGTTTCAATGAAATCGTTCTAGCCGTTTAGCAGTTATTACAGGGACACATACACGGACAAAAGCTGATCTCAAAAGCCTATTTTTTCATAAAATGATCATAGTCTAAAAAATGTGGGAGAAGTAAATTGATCTTTACTAATTCACCCTTTTTCGAATTAATCATTTTAACGATATTTAATTTCGAAGGAAGAAAGGAAGCTTTTAGTTGATTCGCATTTTTCCCCAAGGGTAAAATATCTGAAATTTGATTTCGTTGGATGTCAAAGTGTACTAAGATAGAAATAGAAAAAGGACCCAAACCTATAATTTAATGCAGATAAACATCAAATAGGGGGAGCGGGTGCATGACAATTTTTTAAAATCTCCAAACATTTTACTGGGGGATGTCGTGTCTGCGCGTTTATAACACATCGCTACCAATCACTACTGCCCATTGAGCAATCTTGATTTAGCAATATATATTTAGATAGTTTTGCATTTACTTAATAATGTAAAAATGTAACATATAACAAGTATGTGAACCGTTAAAAACCAAAGACCGTCCGAAGAACGAAGAATACATCTTTCCGTAATGGCCAAGAATTTTATTTAAATAATTTGGTGATTTAAGAAGGAATATTGTTTTTATTAATGTTGTGCTATTAAATGTGTTATTTTGACAGCAGTGTGGTTTGATGTTTGTGTCAATGCTAACAGTGGACATTTTGTGCACTTTTTAAGACATTATTTTTCATATGTGCTTCATACTGCACATAGAGCTCTAAACAAGGAAACGAAGTGTTTCCGGACCCATGTTAGGATAATCACGTGTCCGTAAAGTCTTTGGAAACTATTGAGTTTCATGCTTGTTTATGCAAAACTCGCCTAATGAACCTTTTCTAAAAATGCTTCCTTCGTTAAAATGTGCAGTATTTGTGCCACTCTCCAGGTCTATTAAACCAGTTTGGGAAAACTTGCTTCATTATTAATCTCTAGCGCAGATAAACTCCTGTAATACATTTTTTGTTTCTTTGTTCTAATTTAATAGTTCTCTTTTTGTTGTATAGCTTCCCAACATATATGGTGCATACATTATTATATTCAATTCCTTGCCTTCGAACCACAGATTCTGTTTATCCCACCCTTCTAGTTACATTGTTTGGAAGTTGATGCCAGCGTATTATATTCTGTCCCTTGGCTTCAAAACCACATTATCCTCACAACCAGCTGATCAGTAAAAGCAACTCAGCGCATGAGAAGGCTAACTGCTTCTCAAACTAATGCCTGCCGGCAATCACATGCATCCAGTGTGCTATGTAAATAAGGTGTTTAACTAGGTTGTGATATTTTGAGGAACATTCCCTTTATTTATTCCAAAGCCCCCAACCCCCTTCCTCAAAAAAATATTATCTGGCTTTTTGACAGCCAAATATTAATATGAACCATGAACGAAAAGTTGTTGTTGATTCTTTAGGGGCTCTGTTGCATCAGCGAACGAAAGGTGAAAGCGTAACCATTTCTTTGAATTAGGTGCTTCGAAGAGATTTGTTGACTTCTGACCAACGTTACGATTTCTTTTACGGGAGAGTCATATTAATTTATACAGTTGTTTTTGTAGGGTTTTGGACATCGTGGCTATCAGTCCTGCGTACTTGGGGGGGGGCTGATAACTCTTGTTATTGTAGTGTCCGAGAAGGAAGTGGCCGTGGCTGTAAGTCAGGAGCTATCCGGTATTTGCCTGGAGTAGGAGTGAGAAATCACGGAGAACAACTTCTGGAATGGCTGGGGTAGCAACCGGCCCCCCACTCCCTTTCTCTTTTTTTCCTCACGAGACTGCGTTGGACAGGTTCCAACCCACAAAACGAAGTTAATTTTATTGACAGAACCGTTAATCGAACCCGGCCCCCAGGGATGGAAGCTGACAGCGATAACCAATGCACCACGAGGTGGTATTCATTTATTAGCCTAATTTTCACAATTTTGAAAAAGTTGTTCCGTAAAGAACTAAATAGCCTATTTTCATTTATTCCACTGGTCTTTTTCGTTAACAACTTCTCTCACCTATTGAAACCTATTAAAGAGCAACACTTCTAAACTCAAAACTATCCATACACTGTAGTTATTTCAGACAAAAATCATATTTAAGGAAAGCAAAATGGTTTTACTATGGTACTAGTGCATGTCCTGTTGTAAATCAAATTCTTCATCCTTACTCAAAATAACTCATATCAACACTCCTCCAGCTGGCATATTCTTCGAATATACTGGAATTTGTTAGTTTTCCCTTTGTTCGGGACTTTGTTATTAATTTTATTATTTTTCTCTTTGCTTATGTTTTATTTATTTTATTAAAACCACCAAAAGATATACTCTTTTAAGTAAATTGTTCTATTTATCTGGCACAATGATTATTCTCCCCTTAGTTTGTTTCAGTTTAACTTATTGCCATATGACTTAATGCAGTGCACAGCGATGGTTTGAATATAGCAACATTGCCTTACAACTGAAATAAACTTCTAATTGAACATACACACCTATGGCAGTAACCAGAAGCGAACCAATATCCAAACTTGAATCTAGACACAAGATCAACAACTTACTGCTGGCGAGCAAATATTTATGATGTTTTATGGAGTATAACTCAGTAGTGTGCATGTAAGGTTGAAGTAAACAACTGATATAAGAATGTTCACAGGCCCCAAAATAGTCATGTCCGGTTCCCAAGTGGCGGTCGGGCCAAGTGGTGCAGTTGAATTTGCGTCGAACTTCAAAACACTACACCTTAGGCCAGGAATTCTTCTCTTCCCAATCCTAGCCCCTTTTAATCAATCAAACACAGAAATTCCCCATTGATTGGTAACTAGCCATATTAAACATGCAATGAAGTTTCTAGGACTGTTGAATTCAATATGCCAAATCCATTATGTTATGAAAACACAAACCCCTCTTTATCTTCACGCTACAGAAAACGGGACTCAGAATGTGTCCTCTAAATTGGTTGTATTTAATTATTCATATTAAAATCTCCCTGATTCGTTAGTTGATGTATTCTGAATGCGAAAATGCTTGGATTGAGAATGTTGATGTGGTTCCTGTCAATCGCCAATCGTACGTCATCCTTTATTATTTGAGAAACTGAATAATTTTAATTAACAAGGAATATACGGAAATATACGTATAAATGTCGCCAAGGACAGACGTTCGAGGAGTGATTCATTATTTAAACCATGAATCATGCCGTGGGAAAGTCATATGATAGATCTTGTAATTTTGCTCGTATGTTGAATGGGGGGAATCAATGGATAACGATAATTAATGACGTAGACAACCGCCGGAAGGGGGAAGGGTAGAAGATCCGAGAGTCTTGTTCCCTCTCTAAGACCAACTTCTAAAAGAATACGAAAGTTTTAATAGGAGTCAGATTGCAGAGTGTAACGTTGTTTTGTATTGCCCGTAGTGTGCAGCGTTCTCCCCTTCCACATCACTTCTATCTTCCCTTCTTGTACCGCCTTGAGACATTGCAGAGTAAAGTTCAGCGGTTAAAAACAGATAGTTCGTTAAACTTATGAATTATGGTCATTAATTAAGAAGAACACCATGCCATACTTCAAGAACAATGATATTTCTTACTGCGATGATAAATGAGGAAGAAAAAGACAATAAAATGAACGCTTGAACCTCTACTCATTAGCACGTTGAGGCATGGGCCGAAATTAATGTAAGGGCAATAAGATTTGTAAGACTAAAAAAATTATTCTCGTCCTCTAGATGAGATATAATGTGCTCCTCGAAATTATATTACATAAAGGAAATTGCGATTTCTTTGAAGAATCGTATCAATTATTTTATGCAGGGTGTATCACAGTACCGTAAGTACAAATTTGAAGCGGACGCAATGAACGTCAGCCTGCAACTTCCAACTCTAGTTCTGCATAAAAAGGAGATAACGATAACAACAACTACAATAATTTATATAATTAAATTATGGTTATTTTCAAACAGCACATATGCCACTTTTTATGATTTTGATTCTGAGCTGTAATGTTAACTTCTGACTGAATTATTATACTCCGATCTTTTAAACATTTGACAGATCAATGGAAACTTGTCCATCAACACAAAACTACATGACTTACAATCAAACTATTAACATTGCTTCAATTTTTGTAAAAAAAATGAAAGTAGACTTATGGGATGTACACGGGCAAATGCCTGTGTGTCTGTCTGTGTGTGTGTGCATGAATGTAGTATGTCTGGCCCCACTATCAATTCAAACATGACGAAACTAAATTGAACCAAATTTCGTGTAAAGATAGCACTAGCTTGGTGTCATGTTTTGTATCGCCGCCATGTTGTCAAAAACATAATGGTGCCCACCTAAATGTTCAAAGCGTATATCAAATTACGACTAACCCAGACGTGGCTGGTGATAAAAGGCTCTCAGTCGGGACCTCTCTTGAGAGATTCTATAAATATATCTCTTTAATAAAGGTATTTATATTTTAAATTAATTAGAAGCATTTGTAAATTTCACTCCGTCCATTCGGCCACATCAGTCAATATAATTGGAACTATTGATAAAAATATGTTGTTCAGATCGGTAGTAGCGCTGTTAGGCTGCGCCTCACATTTCTCATTACTTCCTGTTTAACAGGGTTGGGAGGTGTGGTTCAGAAAACTCCATTCATTTCCATTGTAACTGTTAAGGCTCAGGCGACCAGAGCCTAAGCCAGGCTTGCCAACACCGACAGAATTTTTGTATATGGTAGAATATGTAGTTGTTCAAGAAGACTAAACCTTTCCTCTTGAAGCTTTCTCTTTTCCCTCTTTTGCTCTTCGAAGGACAATTAATTCACAAGTTACCAGAAACACTCCTAGAAGACAAATAAGTGATGTTCATTATTGACAACTCAAATGGTGTCCCTCGAAGTGTAATTAAAATATTTCCGCCAGAGAGCCCTATGATGTGGCAGGGGTAGCAGTACCATCTACCGAGACTTAAGGGAAGTATTCAGTTTGAAATCCGACCATGCTTTGTGTGTGGATTTCCATATACCCCTCAAGTTAGGTTTAACACTCGGATGATGTTTCAGATCATGTTTCTTGCTTGTAGTGTTTTGGAGGTAAATTGCGGTTAAATTGATGGGTACAATTGCGAATCAGGCCTTCTCTGATCGGGTCTCATTAGCATGGGGAGCAGGTTAAGGATGGGGAGCAGGTTAAATTATAATTATAAAACCAGGTAAGTAAATCCGTTTAATGGAAAGTTAAAAATCCATGGATTCTTAAAATAGCATAATAGAACCAATCTATGTACTAACAAGAAGAAAGTATATTCTGGACTCCCCCTCCCCCTGAAATATTGTTCCCATTAAAATTCTTACAAACGCGTATGTGTGTCGTATGCATTAAATGCATTAAACCAACATTTGCCACAACGCGTTGAGCAAACTGGTCAGTTACTACCTAGCTATAAATAATTACACAAAACTACCTTCAGGTTTTTGCTCATTTGCAACCTTACCCAACCCCACAGCATGAGCCGCGACTGGACTAAACTAATCATCGTATTTCTTCCAAAGTTTGGAAACAGCATACCTTCATATGGAAGTGTCTTGTGCCTGAACTAAATTATCATCAGTCAAACAATTGCAAGGTGGCGGCCGTACGAATCATACAAGCATTATAATCCATACCTTATGATCAAATTGAGGCTATCAATATTCAAAGCGCTTGGAATTCAGATAGCTTTAAATAAGGATCCTATTTATCAGCGTTATGAATATATGGCTGAATACTAAGCGCAGCCGCGATCTTGACATTATACAATATAAAAATAAATAGCTCTCAACACTTACAAGCTACAGTAACGAAAATTGAACGCTATAAGTCACTTTGTATGCCAAAGCAAAGGAATAGTGCCTCCATACAAGATGGTGACTGGGCGTAATAATAAAGTATACATATTAGTAACTCAGGGAGTTATTGCTCAATTAAGACAAAAATCGGTAGAAGACAAGTATTATATAAGAGGCGTTGGCAGCGTTAGTGATACATTTATCAGACTAAACATAGCGTGCAGAGGCCTTCCTGAAATATCATTATTTAAAAATAACGTTGTATGTTTTGGAACCACAATTACTAAAATTAGTGACCAGATAGAAACCTATGCGGGGTATTGTATGCCAAAGCAATATAACAGCGACATTATATTTTTTAAATGGTAGCTGGTCATAATCTTAAACGTAATTGAGTATCATTTCGAATGTTATTGCCCAATTAAAACGAAACTTGGTAAGAAAGAAGTAGAATATAAGGGACCTTGCTGAAGTCAGCCTTAAGAATACGAAACTGATTACAACGCGCGGTGGACTTCTTGAAAATATAGAATATGGTCATGAATAACTCAATGTATTTTTAAGATACAACAACGAAAATTAACATTAATGCAGAACCATGTAAGTGACTTTCTATGACCAAGTTAAAATAACAACGGCTTCAAATGTTAAATATGGCGGCTGGGCGTATTCGTAAGACTTGAATATATTTAACTCTCGATATAATAGCACTATTAACGCGAAATGTATTGAGAGTGGAATATACAAGAGATCTCGCTACCAATAGACACAGTAATTTCTCACTGATATAACTCACAGCAGCCATATTGAAATCATAAAAAATACAAACAAATAACGTTGTATAATAGAGAAACAATATTTCAAATTGGCGTACTGTAAATTTTGAACCGTAATGGGTTCTGCTTGCCAAATGCAAAAGAACACTCTGTCATACACTCAAAATGATGGCTGAGAATACTACCTATTCAACGATTGTACAACTCAGGACCCAATTGCGCAATTAACACGAAACTTCGTAAGAGAGGAGATGCAGATACCGGTAATATATCCTTCTTGCATTAGTCATTAGACCATCACATTGCATATAGCACGCAACCACCATATTCAATATGTAATAAACTATTATCGACAGTCAACTATTTATTACAGTTACAATGACGAAACGCAGCAAGTATGTAGTCACACCTAAAAAACTTTGTCTGCAGAAGGCTAAAGATAAACGCTTCTATACGTTCAAGATGATAGTAGATGGGCGTACATTTTTAATGTTCCAATCAATTCCTCTGGATTCAATATCGGAATTACAATGAAACTTAGTAACTGGGGGACTTATATAGCCACAAGAACATGCAATTATTCTCCTTGCTAAGGACAAAGAACGCATACATATAGGGAAATGTTTCAGGCTACATGATATTTCCATAATATATTTTATTTTGACTTACCAGTTTTCGGCAAGTTACCACGGATTTATTCACAATTCGCCTATTCCAGAGTTTAATACTTACGAGACATAACAGCAATGAAACATACAAATGTTGGAAGAACAAAACAAAGTTATAGGAATTCAAACAAACATAAAAGTTATGATTCAAAAAGAAAGTGAAACGTACATTTTCCAAGAAAATTCTTTACGACAATTTGTATCACCTTCTTATATTACCTTGATTCTCTATTTCTTAACAGCTAGTCTCAATAGACTGCCTAGAAATGAATGGGGCTGTAAAGCAGAGTTACCTCTGTCCTTCCTTCAGGGATTCTTTGTTTTAACTACTAGTCTATCATAGAATACTTTAAATTCGGCCGATACGATTGTGACCAATTAGATTAGGCGGGGAGTACAATTTATTATTATTAAACACCCTAAGCTGAAATAAATATTACGTGAATTATTCATCACTTAATTAACGCAGATTTTTTACAAGAGTTTGGTTGGTTGATTCCTCAGTTTAGGGGCTGCGACAACGCGGTCATGTGGCCCCGTGAGTGTCGGATCCGTCTGATAACCGGTGTTAATTGTGATGGCTGTATTAGTGTGTGTTATCTGTGATACAGGTGAGGACTAGAGATGTTCAATTTTCATGTAGTTCTTACGTTTGCTACCAAATGCTACCGTTGACGACAACTAGTTGTGAACTTGGTTACTACCCGTAGGTGCCACAGCAGTCGGCTTCTGGCGATGATCGTTGGAACTTACGAGCGTTCTTCAAATCTAACCTATAATTTAGCTTCACACAAGTGTAATTAGTTGAAGGTTATTTTACATGCCATAAATCTATGACATGGGCCCGCTGGCTTTACTTTTCGTCCGAAGAAAGGCATACTGAAGGATTTTTAACGCTCTTATAAAATCCGACGACTTCGGCTGAGTTTTTAACCGGCAACCTTGGGCATAGAAACTCAGCAGGCTACTACGAGATCATCATCAGACCTGTTCACTGGTCTTAACATAGTTTGGCGGATATGTGTTTTACAACAATATTCACAATTACAGTGCTCTCTCGGTAATCCGGCAGATATCGGACCAGAGCACTGCCGGATTACCAAAAACGCCGGATTACTAGAAAATATCGAGAAAAACGCAGATATAATTTGAAAATCAGTTTCGTTGTTGTTGTTGCTTGAGTCTTCAGTCTTTTGACTGGTTTGATGCAGCTTTCCATGCCTCCCTGTCCTGAGCTAATCGTTTCATCTCTGCATAGCTACCACACCCTACATCCGAGGCAATCTGTTTAACATATTCTAACCTTGGTCTACCCCTACAGTTCTTGTCCTCGACCCTTCCTTCCATAACTAAGCTTGCTATTCCTGGGTGTCTTAGTATGTGTCCTACCAACCTATCTCTTCTCTTCATTAGCAGTCGCCAGAAACATCTCTCCTCTCCCACTCGCCTGAATACCTCTTCGTTTGTAACCCTATCTACCCATCTGATCTTCATCATTCTCCTGTAACACCACATTTCAAATGCCTCAATTCTCCTCTTTTCTGCTGCACCAATAGTCCAAGTTTCACTTCCATAGAGCGCCACGCTCCAGACAAAGGCTTTCAAAAATGACTTCCTAATACCTAAATCTATATTCGATGTCAACAGATTCCTTTTTTGTAGAAAGGCTTTCCTTGCCTGAGCTAACCTACTTTTTATATCCTCTTTGCTTCGTCCATCACTGGTTATTCTGCTTCCTAAGTAACAGAATTCTCCTGCTTCCTTCAGCTTTTCACCTGCCAATTTGATCTCCATAGAGGTTTCTGATTTATTTCGGCTGCATTCCAGTATTTTTGTTTTACATTTATTAATTTACATCATGAAGTCCTTCCGTAAGACGGAATCCATACCATTCAAACACTCATTCAAATCCTCAGGCTTGTCGGCCAAGATGACGATGTCATCAGCAAATCTCAGAGTTGAAATTATTTCTCCTTGAATCTTCACTCCCACTTTAAATTTTTAAATTCAGTTTTAATTACATTGTACTATACAAAGTAAAAAAGTACGAAAGTACATCATATAACTCACGTTATTCCTTTTGCTTTTTACGGTTTGAGAACTTGTTCCTGTATCCTTCTTAAAACTAAGGCATCGTTAGCAGAATTGTAGCTCGGCCAACACCGTATTCGTTAGCAATACTAGTTAACGTTTCGCCCTTTTCAAGTCGCTTTAGGATTTCATGCTTATCTAATAAAGATAGAGTTTTATGTTTACGTTTTTTCTGCACGGATGCCATCTTCAACACAACACTACTACAGTACAACTGTCCTACATTAAGCATCTGAGGGGGACGTGCGTGAGTCTCCGCGTTCTTGGCGCCAATGCATTGTTTACTCAGACACTAGTCGTGTCGCTGCGTGGGAAACATTGTACAGTATTGCGGACGCATTATCAAATCAAGCGTTGAGCTCGTACTCGAATACAAAACGCCGGATTACAGGGAGTGTCGGAGAACTGAGATGCCGGATTACAGAGGGAGTACTGTATTATAACTGTAACGTGTCGATATTATAATATTCATCATTTGGTCTATAGCACTTCTATAAATGCTGCGTTATTGTTAATATTGTTTATGCGATTAAGTAGTCTATGACAACTTTGTGATTTGTTCAGGGGCCGATAGCCTAGATGTTAGGCCCCTTAAAACAACAATTATCATCATCATCATTGTGATTTGTCAACTTAATACTGTAACGAGCTTCAGATATGAATGATGTCAACACAATTTGGTTAATGTCCTGTTTTATTTAACATTCCTATTTAACTGGTGGTCATTTAATTGTAGTTAGGTTAATGATGCAAATACACAACCACTACGTACACTAGAATTGAATGAGGATATGTAAACATAGATGGTATTTGGGTCATCCTGTGCAGCGTCTATTTCCACTCACTACTCTCCATGGACTGACCAGTGTAAGGCCGGATAGCTTGTTCGTTTATTTGTTCACTATCTACTTCGTTAGTCCATGAAATGTACTACAATTGGTACGCCTAAGCGATACTCACGCCATCTGTTGTTGTTTCGTACAACTTGCTTAACTTATGTCTTGAAGCCAGCTAGGAACTCTAATTTATAATGTTATATGCTAATGGTTCTGGACCTCCTCTCAACAATTAAAGACGAATCTCCACCCCTGGTATGCATTAGCTAGAGAGCCCTCTTTCAGCGCAAACGGTCTATTTGGAGCGTCATGGAGCTTAGGCCTTCGTTTATTGAGAATATGATACAACGTACATCCTTTATGCTTAGCAATATTTCCCTTATCATTGATTACCCCAATTATTCATAACCTGGCTTCATTAGTTATGTTTTTTTAAAATAATAATGGGAATAAGGGTGAACTCTCCAAATATGTGTGTTCATTTATTTTATCTGGGTTGTTTACCTTAGCTAAATGATCTCCTATGGCTTTTAAATCAAGATGGTTCGTAGTATATGATTTTTAGGTCTGTTTCTATCTAAGGGACACTGGGACAGAAATTTCCAAATTCAATATAAACTGAGGTGCAGCTTTGACATTTTATATGGTTATGAATAGTCATAACTGTGGGAAACTTGAGCATTGTAAGTTGATTAGTTCTTGAGATATTAATTATTTTGTACATTTTCATGTGCAAATTATTCAAGTTCTATAAAGGTCAGCCGCATTAAACAAATCAAGATAGTGTAACTTTTAGGTAATATTCTATTGCACTATAACAATTGGAAGAAACCTACGGATGTGTTTTTGAATTGCATTAATGAGTGTGAGGAATTTTTCTTTTCATATCCAAGTCTTATTCTACAAAACATCTTGAATTTTTCCAGTTTGATTTTTTTTTTGCAGCCAGACCAAAAGCGAAATCTAAAAATCGATCTGCAGGTTTATCGGCATTGCAATGAATATATGCACATTTTGAAAGCAATATCATAAGATTTACGACGCGTGTAACATTTTGAATGCCTAAAAAAGTGAATCAGACAAAACAAAGATTTTCTAAATTATTGCACAATTTACAAGGTTTCAGCTTACCAAGGACATTAGAACTGTCCTGCAGCATATGTGACACCCTCCTTATTCTGTTTTGCAGCCTCCTTCTTCATTTTTGTCAGTTTCACCTTCCGCCTACATGCCTTTCACTTCTCAAATGGCGACCGCATACTTTTATACTTCCTCCGACGGTCACATCTTTCCAGTGTTTGTGCTGTGACATGAGATACTGAAGTTTGTCTTATTCCTGATTTCATCTCTGTTGTTGCACTACAACCCATGTTGAATTCTGCTACATAATTACGAACAGCAATTTCAAGTCTCTTCCGTGAAATAAAAATTTCTCTTGGGCACTTCCTCCAGATAACAGAATGGAGAGACTCATTCTGATTTTGAGTAGCACCCCGGATGCATCTGGATAGTAACTCATCTGATGCCAGCCTTTGATAAACAGGCATAATCTTGACAACTAAGGGTTCTGAAAGCTTTAAAGCCATTTTGTTATGGCACTGTGGCGTTTTACCACCTACTATACTTCGATTGTAGAAGCACCAAGACTCAGAAACTTCAGGACACTTCCTGTGCTGGGGCTTACTGTCAGTTGACATGTAGTGGCATAGAGTGGCATACACTGCTTTTTTCATATCTGCAATATTAGGTAGGCTATGTTCTGTACTAATGCATTCCTAGAATAATTCTGTATACCCATGTTTTTAAATAATACTTGAATAGGGTAAAATAAGTTCATTTTATTTATTTAATGTTATTAACTGTCATCACATCCTTCTTCCTTTCAGGTAATTGATGATACAGTACAATTGTGCTTTCAAGAGCTGCGTGAGTCGTAAGGCCCCTAGAGTGTATTACAAATCAGGCTATCCGACTGGAAATGAAATAAAAATATCCGCCTCATTGTGTAGTGGCTAGGATTCTTGGCTGTCACCGCGGAGGACCGCGTTCGATTCCTAGCTCTGCCAAGAAATGCAATTCTCTTCTGAGTACTGGAAAGAGATACAGTCAGCCTCGTGAGGAAAAATTGAGAAGAGGTGGATTCGATTCCTACCCCAGTTATCCTGGAATTGGTTGTCCATGATTTCCCATTTCTGCTCCAGGCATATGTGGGGATGTTACCTAACAGAAGCCACGGCCGCTTTCTACCCGAACCCTAACTCGATTACAAATACACACAATAGTACAGACATCACAGTTACACAGGTTATCATACAACGTCTACACACACCCAACTACAAGATGCCCCAATGCCCCTAAAAATTCAATAACAAGAACAGAAATACACGTAAGTCACTGAATTAAGTTACTTCATTTCAACTACATTTCTAATGTAGTAATTCAGAAATTAACAAAAGGAGAAACCGCTGAGCTTAGGGCTGGAATTCACCCCGCTTGGCTGCTAACGCTCATACGAGTAGCCAGCTAATGAGAACAGCTTGCTTGATTACAGTAATCATGGACATATACGTGACTCGAGAACTAGGAGCTGAATGGTATGGAAGACCAGTGTAATTGCACCGGGTTTGATATATTCCGTCAATAATGTTTGGAAGATGCACTCCATCGGCATGAATTGCGAATAGGTACCGTATCTAAGTTCTAAAGAAGACACATCATTCCTTTGACATGATTCCATTCACATCTGTCTACTTCGATTTAATAAGTTCACTGCTCTAAAGTATGCCATTACACTTAGTGAGATGCGACACTAATGCTTTGTTATCTGTTTCTTCTCAAATATAGCTGTTTTCACAAGTATTTGAAACTAAGAATTCTCAACCACCCACCAAATTATCAGTACCATATAACCACGGATTTAGGCTGTTGGTCTGTCATCACATTGGATAGCCAAGGAGAGTTTTACGTAATTTGCTAAATGCGTCACATTTATGTTTTACTTTATAAAGAATAACATTAGCAGGTACTGTACCCGAAATACCTACCATCAGCATGTTGGAATCCCACGATGAAAACTGGATCGTAGAGCCTGGAAACCCCGGCTAGAACATTTGCCAGATTCTACCCAACATAAGACGAGGAAATGGGGTACAGGAATTCCTAACTGAGACTACGTTAAGAAAAACCATGTTGAACGACATAAGAAAGCTCAAAAGCACAAGAATAACGATGAACGCAAACTCTGGTGTGTGGGAAAACCACTGAAATACCCACCGCTGGCCTTCTTAACGTGTTCTCTTATCGTTTCTATAAAGTACCACACTTCGAAGATTTTAAATTGACAAAAAAAATTCAGGGAAGGAAAATACAGTGTAAGTCACTATATTATAATTTAAGGCAGAGTGCCCAACTTCCATCCGAAGTTTCATGAACATGGGAGAATAATGCCAGCCCCCACATTCATCAATGTTATTGACTGCATTTTACCCAAATATGAGTGAATACAAATCATTTACATGGTTCAACAGAAATGTTGACAACAATTGAAACATTTAAATAGAAACCCTGGAAATTTTCATTTTTACAAGACATACATCAATTTATACCCTGAAAAATAATTATTTAAAGCTATAATACAAATGTACAGTCATTTTGTGACACCTTCTTAGTGTTTTTGTAGGATTCAGAAGTGACACCTTCCATGTGTTTTATTATATTTGTGTTTGCTGTGTTTTTCTGATTTTATTTATCTCTTCTTACCAAGCGATGAAGCTAAGTCAAAAATTAACTTCTTTAATTTAATTTTTACATCCCTTTAAATGAACTGTCCTCACCAGACCGGAATTAGTGATTGTTATAACGCCTGTTAAGCATTGCATTGATACAAATGTTCGAAAATTTTACCAGGTAGGTTTAATTCAAAATGCCTAAAATACATGATTTCCACAACAGATTATTTACTTTAACTGATACTGAAATAAACTGCCTTAATTTCACAATCTATCTGAGTGAATTACTTTTAATACTACAACTTGGATTATCCCATTGAATACCCTTTTAATAATCAAGGACAATAGCCTTTACATGGCTTTGCCATTAAATATCATGCTACACTAAGCATTCATATCGTTTATATTATCAGGCACTACTATACTTTTAGTGCTTCAATTAATCATCTTTCTTGGTGAACAAAGAATTCGGCTTATTTAACACATCACATTCACAATGAAATATTGTTGCTAAAATTATACAAGTTTCTTTACAGTTCAGTTGATCACTGTTAAATTATTATTTCATTTGCTCTTATGTTATTATTATTCACGATCAATATGCATAGCTTTCAATAAGTGTTAAATAACAATTGCAGCTTTGGCGATATATCTGCTTCCACATAAATCTAGTCTGGGATTCGCGTTAATAACATAGGGTGAATGTATACATATGTCTTCAAACTGTGTTTAAAACATATGTCTAGACCATCAATAATGGATCTTGAACGAATCTATCAAAGCAAACGTAATGCAGAATCTAAAAAAAAATTACGTTAGAAAATACCTGGATCAAGTCAAAGTTCGGAATAAATTCCTAGCAAATCAAAACAAATCCGCTTTCTTCACTGAACCTGCTTCATAAAGCTTAATGCAATATTCGAAAATCAATCTTAATACTGAAATTTCACTTTCGAGTGTATAACAGTCTTCTTAGTAGACGCACTATAGTAGAAACTCCAAATTGAGTCTACCCAAACTCGAGTAATGTCATATGAAGGCATACAACTAGTGTTCATTTACAATATAAATCAAACACGAAGAATGACGAATCTTTAGTGGCCTAAAGTTCCTCTTCTCTACATTAAATAAATTCCCCCTAAAATTAACTTGAATTTACAGTAATCAAAAGAAAATTAAACTATAATACATTTAATTACAATGGGTGCATCCTTTTAGTAGAATCAAAACCCTGTCCAGAATAGAATCAGTCTTGACACTAGGATCAAACCTAAACTCCATTCTTAGACATTCTACAAAAAATCCTATATAAAAAAACATGTGGCGGGGTGACAACCTTAGAATAAACATGCTTAGCTACGATTGAAGGTGGTTAATTCTGTACCTTAGATGATTCTTGTAGATCCCGAAAGAACACAGTCATGTCCTTTATGACTGTTCACTCCATGTAAGCAATAGAGGTCTTCACTGTCCAAGAAAGCGAGAAACGAACCCTGGATCTCCAGACATCTCCCATCCTGACTGAATGTTCCACTCTAATACCAACGACAGTTCCTTTCATCTTCGGATAGCGTCCTACCAACCGCAGCACGAAGTGATGTCTATATCGGCTCGAGCAACAAAGTTCACTGGCCTCGCGCAACCGGGTCATTTCCAAACACACTGTATTGCAATACAACAGCTGTGTTCACAGACATTCACCAGCACGGGTCGCAAAGCCTATGGCATCAAAATGAATGTGACTTAGCCCGTACAGTGACACTCTTGTTTGTATTGCCTAACCGCCCATGGTTAAGTCACTGAAGCACATAACAGTCCTTCCTCTCGACACGAAATTGCTCAACATAATTGTGAGGTCACACACATATAAGTTAGGCCCTGTATATAATGACGTATATTCAATATCCAAGCACTCGTATTGAGAAATGCTTCTCAAATAGAGGTGCTAATTGTTCTAATAACACACACGAGATGAGTGTATCGATACGGCCAGTTCCAATGCGAAGAATGTCAACTGAATGAACATTATGTCTATATGCTTGTAAAAGCAAGTATCCACCTTTCACGAACACTATACGGCTGGCCTATAATGAACAGTTATCTAGCAAGACAAACTGCATTTTCATTTCGTTCGCAATGGCCTAAGCGGTACTGAAACTGGAGTCCCTTTTCGACACTAAGAATCTCCGTGCTGTACAATGGTAGTACAATCTACTCAAAACGAACTTTCACTCACGGTTCACGTGATATTGCCCGCCGGTCACAGGTGTAACTCGATACATTTGTATTCATGCGTGATACAATCCAATCTAAACTCTCCGTTGTGCAAGCCAACTCGCGACTGCGATGTCACTTACCGTCGCGCCACGAGTGCTCAAAACTCGAACTGATAAGATGCAAATATCTTATTTCCGTGTTTCTAAGATTTCAATTATTTGAAAGTAGTTAATAATCCAACACCTGCTGTAATTGCAGACATGTTAAAATACGCCAGAACGTATAAAAAACTTTTATTCCCATCCTATGGGCATAATTTATCTCTTGTTGCTGGTCGATAAAATAATCAATACCCCTAACCAATCAGCTGTGACATCAGTACTTGCAACGCATGCGCCCCGCTTCTCTCGGCGTGACCGCTATCCAAAGTCAACTTGTGGGTCGCGAAACATATGATCCTGAATCGCCCTTCATGTTCACAGGTAAGTACATATTACCTTCCCATAAAGGCATTCCAGTCATGAGAATGAGGGTACATATTCCTCTCGACATGATACATAAAGTCGGAACAGAGTTATATGTACACAAAAACATACCTCTCAAAATAATGGAACATCATTCTCATTTATTCATGTTATCGTTTTGTAATATTTTCTTATGTTTTTCTATTGCCACCTTATCTGTAGCATCTTCCTTGATTCTCTCGTTCTTATATTGCCACCTTTTCTGTAGCATCTTCATTAAATCTTTATATACATATTATGGAAGTGTCGAGTTCTGAATTCCTACTTTCGTTTTGAAACTGAGGTTTACCTCTTCTCTTCGTCAGGATCTCGTTCATTTCTCCCCTGACGACTAGTACTCTGTCTACTTTCTCGCTCATCAATCACCTGATTTTCCCTCTCTTCTGAAATTTTTCCTCTATTATTTTTAGACTTTTCCTGCTCACTTCTGAGCCTTTGTTTCTCTCGATCACGTTCAAATTCCTCCGTCCTATAGTTTTTGTATCTGCTATAACCAGTACGTGGTCTCTAGTTGGGATTGTATGGTCTATCACGGTACTTATTTCGATCATATTCATTATTCCGACGATAGAAATTCCTCTCTTCATATTTTCGTGTCCAAGGTTGTTCATTTCGTTCTGTGTATCGATCGATCTGACGATCGTCCCTTTGGTAATTGTTCCTATTCCACCCTGGTTTAACATAATTTCTGTTCTCTGATTTGGCTTGGTTTGTTTGCTGTGTTCTGTCCATGACGATAGTATTCACGGATCTGTGTTCATGTCGATTGTTTCTCGCAACTGTGGGTGTCGTAACAGCACTCACATAGTCCAGACGTCTCCACAAATTGTCCATCGCGGCTAAACTAGTGATTCCGGATGAAATTATGTTCCTCCTTACGTCAACAGGAAACTGTCGAGATAACGCCTCGATCAATCGTTCTTCAGTTAACGGAGGCTGTAAAAATCTAAATTTCGATAACTGACAAGAAAAATACTCAGAGAAACTGGTTGGAACAGTACTTGAGTACTTGCTCGAATAGATTTCGGAATGAACGTTATTCTGAACTTCTGTAGACCAAAAACGATTGATAAACGCTTCAGCAAACTCCTCGAAGTCGTTAAACGTGTATCTAAACGCTCTGTGCCACTGAAGCGGTGCATCGGAAAGAAAACGCTCTACCACTCGTAGTTGTCTTTCCCTTGGCACGTGAGATTCAGTAAAATAATCACGCATACTTCTTATGAACTCTATAGGTGTCGTCCCATAAAGATTATTGAAACGACGAGGCTTATCGTCAAAATTCCTAATAATCGTAATGTGGCCTGCCCCATTAGATGTGTTCAGATTGTAGGCTCCTGTTCCTGTATGTGTCATCGGCGATGTGTATGTTTGGACACGTGGATTAGCTGAGCTCAAATTTGGATTAATTTGATACTGTGGACTACTATTTGCCATAGGAGTTGGATATTTATCACCTCTTTCCCTTTCATGCGAAGTGAGATTAATCTCCTTAATCGTGGTTTGAAAATCTGCGATCCAATTTACCCTTAATTTGTCCCTTAACTTATCCAGATCCATACCGTCCCCAACTGTTCAACTCTCAAGTTGATCTCTGATTTGGTTGATTTCCGAAGTCTTTTTCTCACGCAATTCAATTAATTCCGTTTTGCTTTGATCAACTTTTACCTCTAAAGTTTGAATTCTCTCCTCCATGCTATCATGGTTTGTAGTATGATTGGACTGAATAACATTCAACCTTTTTATCAGGTCCTCCCTTACATCTGTGATTTCCTTGCTAGATCTACTTTCACCTTCTACAATTTTCTTATTGACCTCTAATTTGAAGTCTTTAAAGTAGTCTTCATTTATTTTTGTCATCTCTTGCCTTAAAGTGACTACATTCTCGTTTATGATTCCCTTTATATCGACATCAAAGTCGTCTTTAATAAGTTTATTGTGGTCCCTAACTTGTGTTTGCAACAACAATAACTCTTCTTTAAGTTTTCTAAAGATGCTTGTGTGTGAATTGTGTCATTTGACACTTGTAATTGAAGAGTTTCAATATTATTTTTAGATTCTCTCTTATTATTGGATAATTCTAATCGAATTTCTAATTGAAAATCTTTATTGGATTGTTCAGCTTCATTCAACTGGACCTGTAACAATTTCTGACTTGCATCTACTATGTCTATCTTGGTTTGTATATTTGACTGTGTAGATTGCATTAGACTCTGGGTAGATTGCATATGGCTTTGTGTTGATTCAATTTTAAGTAATTTTGATTCTGTTTTATCTAGGCTAGTTTTAATTTTACCTAGTTCTGTTTCAAGATTATCCTGGCTAGTTTTAATTTTACCTAGTTCTGTTTCAAGATTATCCTGGCTAAGTTTAACACAATCCTGACTGAATTTAATGCTACCCTGGCTAGTTTTAATTTTACTTAATTCAAGTTGATGGTTATCTTGACTAGATTCAACTTTACCTATTTTCAATTGAAGCTCATCAACTGTGGATTTAAGTTTATTACCGCATAATTCTAGCTTCATTTGCCCAGTTTGAACTGCGCCTAACTCCGTTTGTACTTTATGAATGTCTGTATGGGCTTGTTTTACGTCCACTTGGACCTCATCTACTGTTTCATCTACCCTATTCACTTTGGTTTCTACTCTTTTAGATTTATTTTGTATTTCCTATAATGTGCCTTGGATGCTGGTGTATTCTTGGAATACACGGTACGAGAGAATATAAAGTTTAATGCTCTTTGCATGTTCATTCCTTCTTCTTCATCAAACACCAACAGTGATCTTCTATTTTCTCTTTGATGATCATGTCGCTTATATCTTTTGTGAGTCTGTTCTAGATATATATCTTCCATGACCCTCCGAGCGTCATCTAGCAGCGAATCTCTGAAGCTCCTCAATTCTTCCTGGTGCAAGAGGACTTCCTATTCCATCTGGCCACCAGATCTCTTTACCATCGCCAGCTATTATCTCCATGAGCAAGAGAACTTCGTTTACTTTTTCACTCACCATGCTGTGCTAGTATCGCCTGCTATCAACTCTTTGAAGACCATTTCTTCAAGAGAATTTAAGTTTACAATGTTGGTCATGCTTATATGTTTCCCTTTTGTCTCCTACCCCCACTCTTTCCCTTCCCTGGACCCTCCGTGCTTGCTGAGTGGTTCTCAATCCTAAGTCGGCAGTTGACTCGGTCAGTTAAGGCTCAACTAGAGCCAGTCTCCTCAAACCAAGAGGCACTCTCTACTCTCTACGCCATGTTGGCACTTTAAGTATCTGTCAAGGGAACTTCACCTTCGCTATGCAACAAAGATAAGTACCTACTTCAAGTTTTAACTTCATCTTCATCCGTTATAACTTCTACATACTTTTAACGATATTTTATAGACAGCGTGAGATTACTTATTTGGGGCAAAAATCATTCTTCGCGGGATTTGCCATGTTGAGCTTTTGTCTGTCTAAGCCAACCCTAATGGAAAGTAGATTTTCTTAAGCTATTTAAATGGGAAATCTTCTCACTACGTGGGATATTATCTAATACCCGCTGTCTATAATTCACCAAGCTAGTTCCTCCGCTGGATTTTCTTTGACCCCATTTTTCTATTAGGACTGTTCTGGAACCTTCCAGATTCTGTACTCTATCTACAAGTCTTGCCGTCATGTATTTTTCACTCACTTGTGGGAATACTATTTAAAATGAGGAATCTTCCTTATAAATTACTGCAATAGCGAATTTTCTTCCACCGATGGAATGTTCTATGGCGCATTTAATTGTAATCCACAACCTTCTCAAGAAATAGACTCTCGCCTACCTAGTGCAACCAGTTATTTTCATTATTGCAATAACTTTCTTTCTCATAAACTTTCGTGTTTCTACAGTGAACTTTTCATCTATTTAACAGACTATAGTGATAACTAGTGCTTGTTCAATTTTTCTACCGCGTCGCGAACGTCCGTTTACATTAAATAAGGCCATGAACATTGATCCTAAATCCCAATTGATCTTTCCTCAACCTTCTACTAACAAACCATATTAATAAAATTGTAAATTTGGATCATCTCCAATAAGGTGTCACTAACGAAGTGCCCTTCCATCTTGCTTGTTTATCATTAATTAATTTCTGCATAACTACGTGTTTCATACACGGTTCAAGCTTACATTGTTTCTACCTTATAATCAGGGAAAACAATTCTTTCAACTCTTGAGTGAGTTATTTCTAGGTCTCACGAAATGGAAACTGCCCCATTTGGCTCGTGATTCCTATTTAAACATAGGAGGTCGAGAACCTTCCTTTTGATTCTCTCTTCAGGTTTCACAGTAAGTGACCTGCCCTTATTTGTATATTAACCAACAGTAACTCTGTATAAATATAAGAAGTTATAGGAACTTCTCCTTCATTCTACCCGCTTTCTTTTTGTTATTTTTGAAGTTGTAACTTTTTTCTAAGATAGTTACCTGGAAATTTCTTAAAGTATACTCCTTGTACTCAATTTAATGTTTATCTTTGATCACTTCATTTGTCTTTTTAAAATCTTACTAAGATTTTAGTACATATATAAGGTTTGAAACCTAAAGAATTGTTAATTGCCTGGAGCAATCTCTAAATGTTAGGAGGTCTGCGACCCCATTTGTTAAAGAATTTAAATGATCTATATTTGTCAAAAAGATATTACATACTTGTTAAATTCATTAAACTTCTTTGAATTGTTAAATAAATTAAATATTTGTTTTTGGATTTATCATTTCGCAAATACTACAGTTAGGCAAGAGTCTGGCTTTCCTAACTCTTCCTCAGCTCATGCCATCTTTAATAGAGAATAAATCTGTTACTATTTGTCTTGCCAGACTATCACCCTTCCCCATAGTAGTCTTATGCATGCTAGGGAGGAAATACACTAAAGCCTTTCTCTGGCAAACCGCCCAAGTCTTATCTGCGGTTCCCGTCAGCTTAGACCAAGCCCTTACCCATTTTAGGTATCAGAGAACGGATTTGCAGTGGCAACCGCCTCTGAGTGCATTTAAAGTTAAAGTTATAACTTTTTTGGGACTCTCATCCTATTTTTCTATCCTTTTTCTCCAGTCCGAAACCCACCTCCTTTTATTTATCATCTTCCCTTGGTGGTTAGGTTATTCCTCAGCCAATAATCTACCCAAAATTTGGTCCCAGAAACCCGGGAGAGTCCATTTGCTATTTTTATTCTTTGTCAAGTTTCATTTGACAATACCTTGCAAATTATTAATATCTCCTTTGAATCTTTCAGTTATAACAACATCGTGCAAAGCCTGTGAAGGGGAAAGAGGCCGCTCCTGTCTCCTTTGGTGTGTCCCGTTCTTTCTACTTATTCGCTGCTGCCAACTTGACAGCATCTCCAAGGTTCAACAGTTTCGTGAGTTACATTTCAATTTATTTTCTTTGTCATGGCTCCTACTGAAAAAGATGAAACTGTCATTGCTAGACGTTCTTCCTATAAAGGGCAACTCACCAGATTCAGAAATTTCATCAACAAATTAAATCCCGCCGAGTGTGATTTAGGCATTTTAACACAACGCCTTAAGTTGTACGAACGGTCCTATGATTATTACGGTCAAACTCAAATCGAGATTGAATCCGCTTGCCCAGAACTTCAATCGGATCGGGACGAGGTCGAACCCTTGTACTTTGAAGGGATTGCCAAGGCCCACCAACTGATCCGCAGTATCTCAGAACCGGACACTAGGGTCATCAATCCGGCCCAGTTCGCACCCGCTTCAGTTCACAAGAACAAACCGAAACCGTTACTTCCTAAGATAAGCCTACCTCACTTCTCAGGCCAGGAAGGTGAATGGTATTCTTTTTATGAACTCTACTGCTCACTTATTCATGAAAATACTGACGTTCCCGACATTCATAAATTCTACTTCTTACGTACGTCTTTGGAAGGCGAGGCCTTGGCCTTGGTTCAGTCACTGCCTTTAAGCGCAGATAACTACCACATCGCCTTTAATCTCCTTAAAGAGTGATATGGCAATTCACGTTTGTGTGTAGCTCGTCATATCCGCTGTCTGTTCAACTTGCCAGCCGTCAAACCTAATGACGTCACCTCTTTAAGAGACCTGTTAGACTCTATGCAGTTAAATGTTAGAGCATTATATCAACTTAAGCAGCCCGTCCAAACATGGGACACCATACTCATTCATCTAGCTACATCCAGATTCGATTTTTCGACTTTAAAGGCTTGGGAGATCGAACTCGCTCGCAAGGAGGAATTTTCGTTTGAACACCTCATCTCGTTTCTCAACAGCCAGTGCCAAGTCCTTACAGCACTCTCATTTCAGTGCGAAAATGTCGAAACGAATCATCAGGGTCGCATTTTTGAGAAAAAACTTGTCTTTTCAAATGGTCGTCAGCCCCCATCTGTCGAGAACAAGCAAACCCGTTCTGCTTCTTTCAATCATGCAAGAGAACATATCAGACCGCTCAACAAATCTTTAAAATGTACGCTCTGTAAAAAGCTTCACACATTGTATTTGTGCAAATCCTTTAACGAATTGTCTGTCGAAGATCGAAGGAAGTTTGTCTTCAATAGCAAACATTGCTTCAACTGCTTGTCACCTAAGCATTCTTCTTCAAACTGTACGTCATCCAATCTCTGTTTCCATTGTAAAAAACCACACCATTCTTTATTGCACGTTTATGATAAATCGAGGTCATCAGTACCCGCTTCTTCAAACTCCATGCAGAGCAGCTCCGAACAAACTAATGCTTCTTCCTGCATTTCTAACGCCGAAACTTCTCACAGTGCGCAAGCTCTTTTGTCCACTGTACAATTCGAAATCCAAGATAAATTTGGAAATTGGTTTCGAACCCGCGGTCTTCTCGATTCCGCTTCAACACACAACTTTGTTTCGCAATCGTTAATTAAAAAATTAGGTCTTTCGTCAGCGCCTATTTCCATCAATGTATCCGGCATTGACAATTTGAAAACTCAAGTCTTGCAGTCTTCAAAATTGAAAATCAGAGACGTTTGCCAAAGAAACACCAATCTTAACTTAAACTGTCTCATTCTTACCAGTATCGGCAAGGACACTCCTAGCAGCTCTATTAATACTTCCGGTTTAAAGATTCCTTCGCACTTGAGGTTAGCTGATCCTCAGTTTAATGCTCAAGGTCCCATTGATGTACTTTTCAGTGCCAATGTTTTTTGGAATTGCCTCCGTAAACAGGTTCGCAAGTTATCTTGAACCGTGGTCGCTAGAGACACCGATTTTGGTTGGTTTATTACTGGTGAAATCCAACAACCCAGTCTTCAAACCAAATCGCAATGTCATTTCGTTACAGCTGACATAAATCCTATTACTGGAAAAGAGAACGCTCATGTTTTCGATCTCGATACTTTTGAAAAACACTTGCCGAAACGATGTCTCATCGTGAACAACTACGCCACCTTTGTAAGTTGTTTAAATGATTTTGCCTTATTCCCGCATAAAATGGCAATTCAAGTTCGCCTCGCCTTGGGTTACGTTGTTTACCTTCTTATGTAATTTTTTCTAGCAGGTAATTGCTTAAACTCTCTATCGAAAACTATCTTCCCCTTGAGTAAAACCATGGCTATCAGTCACCATCACTTCGCTGTAAGCTATGTTTCACTTCTTTCGCTATTTAGAAGGATGGCCACGGCCGGCTCCTTCCTCCTTCCTCACAATTGGAAGCCGCTTTTGAAACCGCTTGAAAATCTGAATTCTCTAGCATCTAGAATAACTATTCTTACGCATAAACTCTTTCTCAATGTCCCAGCTTCTCTTCCTATTTCGGAAGAATCAAGCTTTTTTCTGTCGAAAATTGTCGGATTTCGTAATCCTCAAAATTATGCGAAATTGATTTCCTACTCTATTTCACATGTCTCTAAATTGTTTTTTCACGTCCAAGCTACGGATGACTGCATGTCGTGTTACTCGTTCCGCTTTAAGTCAAAGCTGATTCAACTAGTGTTGTTTGTTTATTTCGAACTGCTTGTTTTTCAATCTTGTTTGTATACATGCTCGGATAACGCCAAACTGCTGTTTATTTCCTGTATGCTTGTCAAAGGTCAGAGCAAGCTTTCCTTATCTCAACTCTGGCTGATTGCCAACCATTGTCTTGCGAGTCGCTTCCGTAAGTTCAGAAGCTGCTCAACTCATCACCAAAATAAACTTGTTCCGGTCAAGGACTCTTTCAGATATTTATATTCCTTATCTTGCTGTACTATGTGGTTCAAGGCTGCGCTTGCCTGTGTCCCCCACTTGTTCAGACTCGTATCCTACAACTGCTTCGATTCTTGTTTCATAACATCGTTGCATATCCTTTACGCGCTTATGTATTGCACTCTGCTTACATATTTTGCACTTTTATTGTTCATTGATGAACAAACTTGTTTTTTCTTGTCGTTACATTCGATGTGTTTTGGTATTTATACTTGTTATGTCACGTTTCCCGCTGACTTAAGTATTTTTCTGATTAACCCCTTTGATGCTTATTATAACTTGAGGTCATTGTTTATGGCTACTAGATTGTTTCCTATGGCGTTCTTGCCTCCTACTCGCATAGTTCCTTCGTTTATTTGGTATATTCTTATCCTTAATAGATGTACTTGTTTCTATACGCTTTGTTTAAACTTGTCAATTCTCCTTTCGCATCTTATCGTTAATCTTTACTAGTGCCTTATTTCCCGCAGTTTCTAGCTATTTTGTGATTGAAGGTGTTGTTAATTCTCGTTTTTTAACTCCGCTTTCCAATGACCCTGATGACCTGCTTCCACTCACACCTGGTCACTTACTTACACGCAATTCTCTCTCTGCCCCTCCTCCCCTTCCCAATTCTTACAGGGATTCTAATCTACCTATCGTTTGGCGTAAACTTGAAGCCCTCCGTAATTCTTTTTGGAAGAGGTGGAACTTGGAATATTTAACTTCCTTGCAACGGAGACAGAAGTGGTTTCTTTCCAGTCCCGACATCAAAGTGGGGGACTTGGTCTTGGTTAGGGATGTTTCACCCCCCCTAGTCTGGATTTCTGGTAGAGTGACCGAGAGTTATCCTGGAAGGGATGGGAGAGTCAGGGTGGCCAAAATCTTGACCACTAATGGTCCGATCACAAGACCACTGTCTTTGATCGCTCCATTACCTTTAAATGTTTAATTGCTTCTTTGTTCTCTGTTGGTGTTTCCCCTCCCAGTATGGTGTATTCTTGGAATACACGATACGAGAGAATATAAAGTTTAATGCTCTTTGCATGTTCATTCCTTCTTCTTCATCAAACACCAACAGTGATCTTCTATTTTCTCTTTGAAGATCATGTCGCTTATATCTTTTGTGAGTCTGTTCTAGATATATATCTTCCATGACCCTCCGAGCGTCATCTAGCAGCGAATCTATGAAGCTCCTCAATTCTTCCTGGTGCAAGAGGACTTCCTTTTCCATCTGGCCACCAGATCTCTTTACCATCGCCAGCTATTATCTCCATGAGCAAGAGAACTTCGTTTACTTTTTCACTCACCATGCTGTGCTAGTATCGCCTGCTATCAACTCTTTGAAGACCATTTCTTCAAGAGAATTTAAGTTTACAATGTTGGTCATGCTTATATGTTTTCCTTTGTCTCCTACCCCCACTTTTTCCTTTCCTTGGACCCTCCGTGCTTGCTGAGTGGTTCTCACTTCTAAGTCGGCAGTTGACTCGGTCAGTTAAGGCTCAACTAGAGCCAGTCTCCTCAAACCAAGAGGCACTCTCTACTCTCTACGCCATGTTGGCACTTTAAGTATATGTCAAGGGAACTTCACCTTCGCTATGCAACAAAGATAAGTACCTACTTCAAGCTTTAACTTCATCTTCATCCGTTTTAACTTCTACATACTTTTAACGATATTTTATAGACAGCGTGAGATTACTTATTTGGGGCAAAAATCATTCTTCGCGGGATTTGCCATGTTGAGCTTTTGTCTGTCTAAGCCAACCCTAATGGAAAGTAGCTTTTCTTGAGCTATTTAAATGGGAAATCTTCTCACTACGTGGGATATTATCTAATACCCGCTGTCTATAATTCACCAAGCTAGTTCCTCCGCTGGATTTTCTTTGACCCCATTTTTCTATTAGGACTGTTCTGGAACCTTCCAGCTTCTGTACTCTATCTACAAGTCTTGCCGTCATGTATTTTTCACTCACTTGTGGGAATACTATTTAAAATGAGGAATCTTCCTTATAAATTACTGCAATAGCGAATTTTCTTCCACCGATGGAATGTTCTATGGCGCATTTAATTGTAATCCACAACCTTCTCAAGAAATAGACTCTCGCCTACCTAGTGCAACCAGTTATTTTCATTATTGCAATAACTTTCTTTCTCATAAACTTTCGTGTTTCTACAGTGAACTTTTCATCTATTTAACATACTATAGTGATAACTAGTGCTTGTTCAATTTTTCTACCGCGTCGCGATCGTCCGTTTACATTAAATAAGGCCATGAACATTGATCCTAAATCCCAATTGATCTTTCCTCAACCTTCTACTAACAAACCATATTAATAAAATTGTAAATTTGGATCATCTCCAATAAGGTGTCACTAACGAAGTGCCCTTCCATCTTGCTTGTTTATCATTAATTAATTTCTGCATAACTACGTGTTTCATACACGGTTCAAGCTTACATTGTTTCTACCTTATAATCAGGGAAAACAATTCTTTCAACTCTTGAGTGAGTTATTTCTAGGTCTCATGAAATGGAAACTGCCCCATTTGGCTCGTGATTCCTATTTAAACATAGGAGGTCGAGAACCTTCCTTTTGATTCTCTCTTCAGGTTTCACAGTAAGTGACCTGCCCTTATTTGTATATTAACCAACAGTAACTCTGTATAAATATAAGAAGTTATAGGAACTTCTCCTTCATTCTACCCGCTTTCTTTTTGTTATTTTGGAAGTTGTAACTTTTTTCTAAGATAGTTACCTGAAAATTTCTTAAAGTATACTCCTTGTACTCAATTTAATGTTTATCTTTGATCACTTCATTTGTCTTTTTAAAATCTTACTAAGATTTTAGTACATATATAAGGTTTGAAACCTAAAGAATTGTTAATTGCCTGGAGCAATCTCTAAATGTTAGGAGGTCTGCGACCCCATTTGTTAAAGAATTTAAGTGATCTATATTTGTCAAAAAGATATTACATACTTGTTAAATTCATTAAACTTCTTTGAATTGTTAAATAAATTAAATATTTGTTTTTGGATTTATCATTTCGCAAATACTACAGTTAGGCAAGAGTCTGGCTTTCCTAACTCTTCCTCAGCTCATGCCATCTTTAATACAGAATAAATCTGTTACTATTTGTCTTGCCAGACTATCACCCTTCCCCATAGTAGTCTTATGCATGCTTGGGAGGAAATACACTAAAGCCTTTCTCTGGCAAACCGCCCAAGCCTTAGCTGCGGTTCCCGTCAGCTTAGACCAAGCCCTTACCCATTTTAGGTATCAGAGAACGGATTTGCAGTGGCAACCGCCTCTGAGTGCATTTAAAGTTAAAGTTATAACTTTTTTGGGACTCTCATCCTATTTTTCTATCCTTTTTCTCCAGTCCGAAACCCACCTCCTTTTATTTATCATCTTCCCTTGGTGGTTAGGTTATTCCTCAGCCAATAATCTACCCAGATGCCAGTAATATCTTGCCTGAGACTCTCGGCAACTACATCTTGTATATGACTTTTACTTGTATTTGTCCAATGCTCATGTATGGCATCGATTTTATTTTGTAGGATACTGTATAACGACTTAAGGTCCTCTACTTCCTCTTCTCCAGACATGGTATAATTAATATAATTCACTAAAGACAAACAACATGAGTATCAGTATAACTAAGCAAAGCACGAACATTCCAATGAAATCCACTGCCCCATGGGAATTTATTTAATGTATTGCATTACCTTATAACTAGGCTAACTTAAACATAACTAATAATAAAGTCAGCTATAAATATGAAATTTTTCACTCATAAACGTGTGATGCTTTATATCGACGATAATAATATTAAAAGATCCTTATTTGACCATAATTTAAATGAATAAAAACCCTCCTAAATTACGATGAGTTCAAAAATGTTCATCAGCCGGATATAACTACACCAAGCACTGTGTATGCCGCTCAAACGTGAACTACATCAAATGCCCCAGTCGACCAAAAACGTCAGTAAAGATTCCGTAGTATTCCTTTCACTGTTCATGTTCTAATCGTATATTTATTACAAACTAGTGTAGCACCACTATTAATAAAAAGAAAATCTATTAATGGTTGCGTATCTACATGTATGCCATGCAAATTGAGTGTTCTCATATACGGTTTGTTCACAAGTGAATTCCGACATTTTGTGCTATAAATGTTAGTACACCATTACTTTCTGACGTTCATTCAAAGAATTCGCAATGATCGATGTAATGGAGTCAGAGTATACCCGTTCATGACACCTTCCACGTCTTTGACAGCAATGTAAGACACTCGCATGAAATGGCGTCATTCAACCGGCCTATAGAACCATCATGGAGTATGACATCTCTGTCCAAGTCCCCATAAGCTATGGCTCTCTCTCTGGTATTCCAGTTATATCTCTTCCAAACATTGGTCTCAAAAAACCATGGAATTTAATGGTACTCCAGTAAATTCTCACCCCTGAACGTTGGAAGCCATAAATTCTATGTACCCGAAATACCTACCATCAGCATGTTGGAATCCCACGATGACAACTGGATCGTAGAGCCTGGAAACCCCGGCTAGAACATTTGCCAGATTCTACCCAACATAAGACGAGGAAATGGGGTACAGGAATTCCTAACTGAGACTACGTTAAGAAAAACCATGGTGAACGACATAAGAAAGCTCAAAAGCACAAGAATAACGATGAACGCAATCTCTGGTGTGTGGGAAAACCACTGAAATACCCACCGCTGGCCTTCTTAACGTGTTCTCTTATCGTTTCTATAAAGTACCACACTTCGAAGATTTTAAATTGACCAAAAAAAAATATTCAGGAAAGGAAAATATAGTGTAAGTCACTATATTATAATTTAAGGCAGAGTGCCCAACTTCCATCCGAAGTTTCATGAACATGGGAGAAAAATGCCAGCCCCCACATTCATCAATGTTATTGACTGCATTTTACCCAAATATGAGTGAATACAGATCATTTACATGGTTCAACAGAAATGTTGACAACAATTGAAACATTTAAATAGAAACCCTGGATATGTTCATATTTACAAGACATACATCAATTTATACCCTGAAAAATAATTATTTAAAGCTATAATACAAAAGTACAGTCATTTTGTAACACCTTCTTAGTGTTTTTGTAGGATTCAGTAGTGACACCTTCCATGTGTTTTATTATATTTGTGTTTGCTGTGTTTTTCTGATTTTATTTATCTCTTCTGACCAAGCGATGAAGCTAAGTCAAAAATTAATTTCTTTAATTTAATTTTTACATCCGTTTAAATGAACTGTCCTCACTAGACCGGAATTAGTGATTGTTATAACGCCTGTTAAGCATTACTTACTTAACGTACTTAATTCCTGCCGCTCCTTCCGGAGCATAGGGCCTTGGCGAAATTTCTCCACGCAGTACGGTTCCTGGCTATTCTCTTCACTTGACTCCAGTTCTTTTCCTCCTCTGCAATTTCATTTTCGATCGTCCTCTTCCAGGTCTTCTTAGGTCGACCTCGCTTCCTGGCACCTTGAGGATTCCAGTCTAGCGCCGCCCTCTCAACAGCTCCGTCCGGCTTCCTTAGTGTGTGACCGATCCAGCGCCATTTCCTCTCCTTGATCTGGATGCTAATCGGTTGTTGATTGGTGATGGTCCAAAGATCTTCGTTTGAGATTATGTCCAGCCACCTCACATTCATGATGCGACGCAGACATCTGTTAATGAACACCTGTAGCTGGTTGTTGATCGGTTTTGTGACTTTCCATGTTTCACAGCCATAGAGAAGAATCGACTTTACGTTGCTATTGAAAAGGCGGAGCTTGGTCTTCCTGGAAATGTTTCTATTTCTCCAGATGGGGTAGAGCTGGACAAAGGCACCATTTGCCTTCCTGATACGGCTTCGAACATCTTCCTCTGCTCCTCCATCCTTTGTGACTATACTCCCAAGGTAGAGGAAGGACTCAACTCGCTCAATTTCCTTTCCGTTGACTGTCAAGGTAGTCGTGACGTCAGAATTTATCCTCATCTCTTTGGTCTTGTTGGTGTTAATCATCAGTCCTGCACGTTCTGCTTCTCTCTGCAACCTCCCCAGCTTATCTTCTATGTCTCGGTACCGTTGTGCCATAAGACAAATGTCGTCCGCGAAATCCAGATCTTCAAGCCTGTCATTTATACCCCATTGAATACCCCTCTTCCGTCCTCCCATTACCTTCTTCATCACACTATCCAGGACCAACAGGAACAAAGTGGGGGAAAGGACACACCCCTGTCTCACTCCGGAACTGACCTTTATCTTTTCTGTTAAGCATTGCATTGATACAAATGTTCGAAAATTTTACCAGGTAGGTTTAATTCAACATGCCTAAAATGCATGATTTCCACAACAGATTATTTACTTGAACTGATACTGAAATAAACTGCCTTAATTTCACAATCTATCTGAGTGGATTACTTTTCATACTACAACTTGGAATATCCCATTGAATACCCTTTTAATAATCAAGGACATTAGCATTTACATGGCTTTGCCATTAAATATCATGCTACACTAAGCATTCATATCGTTTATATTATCAGGCACTACTATACTTTTAGTGCTTCAATTAATCATCTTCCTTGGTGAACAAAGAATTCGGCTTATTTAACAGATCACATTCACAATGAAATATTGTTGCTAAAATTATACAAATTTCTTTACAGTTCAGTTAATCACCGTTAAATTATTATTTCATTTGCTCTTATGTTTTTATTATTCACGATCAATATGCATAGCTTTCAATAAGTGTTAAATAACAATTGCAGCTTTGGCGATATATCTGCTTCCACATAAATCTAGTCTGGGATTCGCGTTAATAACATAGGGTGAATGTATACATATGTCTTCAAACTGTGTTTAAAACATATGTCTAGACCATCAATAATGGATCTTGAACGAATCTATCAAAGCAAACGTAATGCAGAATCTAAAAAAAAATTACGTTAGAAAATACCTGGATCAAGTCAAAGTTCGGAATAAATTCCTAGCAAATCAAAACAAATCCGCTTTCTTCACTGAACCTGCTTCATAAAGCTTAATGCAATATTCGAAAATCAATCTGAATACTGAAATTTCACTTTCGAGTGTATAACAGTCTTCTTAGTAGACGCACTATAGTATAAACTCCAAATTGAGTCTACCCAAACTCGAGTAATGTCATATGAAGGCATAAAACTAGTGTTCATTTACAATATAAATCAAACACGAAGAATGACGAATCTTGAGTGGCCTAAAGTTCCTCTTCTCTACATTAAATAAATTCCCCCTAAAATTAACTTGAATTTACAGTAATCAAAAGAAAATTAAACTATAATACATTTAATTACAATGGGTGCATCCTTTTAGTAGAATCAAAACCCTGTCCAGAATAGAATCAGTCTTGACACTAGGATCAAACCTAAACTCCATTCTTAGACATTCTACAAAAAATCCTATATAAAATCATGTGGCAGGGTGACAACGTTAGAATAAACATGCTTAGCTACGATTGAAGGTGGTTAATTCTGTACCTTAGATGATTCTTGTAGATCCCGAAAGAACACAGTCATGTCCTTTATGACTGTTCCCTCCATGTAAGCAATAGAGGTCTTCACTGTCCAGGAAAGCGAGAAACGAACCCTGGATCTCCAGACATCTCCCATCCTGACTGAATGTTCCACTCTAATACCAACGACAGTTCCTTTCATCTTCGGATAGCGTCCTACCAACCGCAGCACGCAGTGATGTCTATATCGGCTCGAACAACAAAGTTCACTGGCCTCGCGCAAGCGGGTCATTTCGAAACACACTGTATTGCAATACAACAGCTGTGTTCACAGACATTCACCAGCACGGGCCACAAAGCCTATAGCATCAAAATGAACGTGACTTCGCCCGTACAGTGACACTCATGTCTGTATCGTCTAACCGCCCATGGTTAAGTCACTGAAGCACATAACAGCCTTTCCTTTCGACATGAAATTGCTCAACATAATTGTGAGGTCACACACATATAAGTTAGGCCCTGTATATAATGAAGTATATTCAATTTCCAAGCACTCGTATTGAGAAATGCTTCTCAAATAGAGGTGCTAATTGTTCTAACAACACACACGTGATGAGTGTATCGATACGGCCAGTTCCAATGCGAAGAATGTCAACTGAATGAACATTATGTCTATATGCTTGTAAAAGCAAGTATCCACCTTTCACGAACACTATACGGCTGGCCTATAATGAACAGTTATCTAGCAAGACAAACTGCATTTTCATTTCGTTCGCAATGGCCTAAGCGGTACTGAAACTGGAGTCCCTTTTCGACACTAAGGAATCTCCGTGCTGTACAATGGTAGTAGAATCTACTCAAAACGAACTTTCACTCACGGTTCACGTGATATTGCCCGCCGGTCACAGGTGTAACTCGATACATGTGTATTCGTGCGTGATACAATCCATCTAAACTCTCTGTTGTGCAAGCCAACTCGCGACTGCGATGTCACTTACCGTCGCGCCACGAGTGCTCAAAACTCGAACTGATGAGATGCAAATATCTTATTTTCGTGTTCCTAAAATTTCAATTATTTAAAAGTAGTTAATAATCCAACACCTGCTATAATTGCAGACATGTTAAAATATGCCAGAACGTATAAAAAACTTTTATTCCCATCCTATGGGCATAATTTATCTCTTGTTGCTGGTCGATAAAATAATCAATACCCCTAACCAATCTGCTGTGGCATCAGTACTTGCAACGCATGCGCCCCGCTTCTCTCGGCGTGACCACTATCCAAAGTCAACTTGTGGGTCGCGAAACATATGATCCTGAATCGCCCTTCATGTTCACAGGTAAGTACATATTACCTTCCCATAAAGGCATTCCAGTCATGAGAATGAGGGTACAGTACTTAACATAATCTTTGTGTGACGAATCAGACTGATTTTGAAATGTGAAATTTCCAAAGAAAGGTGAATTATTTTAGATAATTTTTAAATTGGAAAACACGAATTTTTTCATTTTGCATGATGAATAGACACAGTAAAGAATTAGCCGTTATTCGAGATAATGGAAAACACACATTTTAAAAGTAATCTTTATTACTTTTTGTTATGAATCACCAAATTAACAATGTGCCTCAATTCAAATCGCATTGTAAATATTAAGTTCACCTCGTGGCACAGTGACCAGCATTTTTGGCTGTCACTCCAGAGGTCGTGGGTTCGATTCTTGGCTCTACCAAAAATTAAAAGTCTTGGCATGGACTGGAAGGGGGTCTGCTAGCCTCGTGATGTTAAATGGGAACCTGTCCGATGCTGCGGCAGGAGGAGTGGAAAGGAACCACATTACCACCAGTACACTTTAACTCAGTACGCCTGGTTAATGATCCCTGACACAGCCAGGGACTCAACTACATCCCCTGTGGATATGGTACTCTTCTCCATTTAGACATATTCGTCAGGGCAGGCCTCTTCAACTCACGGTCCTGGTCAGGTACTAAAACGGATTCATGTAGTGTTCTCGAAATATTTGAAGTATGATACATTAATTTTTTAAATTAGTATGTCTTTCACACATTCAATATTAAAATTACATATTTTTAACTTAACATATTTAAAGCTTGCGATTCAATTGGCTACTTGAATCCTAGTTCTAAAGTAGTACTGGTCAACTATCCAATTCAGCTAGTAAGCAATGCCTGCTGTACGATCTCACGTCCACCTTCCTACTCCGTCTCCCCATCGCATCAGATTTGTTTTCTCACTTACGTCATTTCCACTTGAGTTCCTCACAGTAGGATTATTGCATTCAGTAAATGGCCTATTTAAAGTAAAATGTAACGATTAGAGGATACAGCCTTTAATCAGTCCTGCACCTATCTCAAACCAATAGCTCTTCCTGCCATCAACTTCAACTACGGTTTGATTTTCATCAAATATTTTCTATTGCCTGGAACAGACTTTCCTTATATCGTTTGTACACTTATTCAGGATGGTCATTTGGGATTTTTAATGGATAACAGCGATACGCTAGATTTGAAGAGTGCGCTGATCAGTAGTTCGCGGGATAACGTACAGATCACACGAGGAAGTGACCCGTGGCGCTAGTGGCGAAGTAGAAGAAACTTATTGATGAAAATTGAAATTTTACGTTTTAGAAAGCTGAAATTGATGAAGAATTACTGGCTAGGTGTTTATGAAGCCACCAGAAGAAATTTCATGGAAATCGAAGGAGGGAAAACAGAGTTATGAGTGTTTTAATGGATCTACACTGAGTGCAGAGAGAGAATACGTAAAGTTGTGGGTGAGTCCAGTCGAAGGAAGTGCCAGGGAGGTGATTTGAACAGCGGAGCCAGCAGGCTTCTACATCGGGCGCAGAAGAGTATTTAAGCGATCGCAGCCGAGCTGTGAGTTAGTTCATTCTTAGTCAGTCTTAGTTCATTCTTCTGTCTTTGTCAGTCTTGATCAGTATTCAGTCTTGCATCGTAATTGCAAACTATATAACCTACTACGAATATTCAGTAGACAACACTTGACATTCTATTGAAATACCAATAAGGAGTTTTTCTCAAATATTAGTCTACGATCTGGGGCCATTTGTTTTATACAGACTGTGCAAGGGAATACCTTTTACCCAGTTAGGAGAGTGTAGTGGGGCCAATCTGCTTTGCGGATTCAGTTAAAGCATTCTCTATTACCCAAACACAGGCTAGACGACGATATAGGACCAACATTGCCTAGCGTGTTGCGTGGAATAATATTCCTTACCCATGGTATGGGTAGATGAGCTTCAATAATAGGAATCTACGCATTTGTACACTCACAGACAGTAAGCGTACTGCCTATGAATTGTCTTTGCTGCTTTTCAGTCGGTCAACAGGATTGAGCCCAATGAATTGGGCGGGGTACAGAAAGATAAATATGTAAAACACTCTTGGGAAAAATTACATGTATTAGTTAGTTATCTCACTTAAATGGGCAATATAGGATTACGCGTTTTGACACTCAAGTGGCCATCATCAGATCCTGATCACTGTTTTAAGGTTAATTTTCACTATTGTAAATTTACTACGGTGGTTCAATAGCACGTCGGTAGATGAGTTATACTATAATGTTTCGATTCGCGGTTTGAATCACGTTATAGGTATGTTAGGTTTGTTTTTGCTGCAATTTTTTGTGAATTACGTGAGTAACGGTGTACATCCGCGTGTATACAATTTAGAATATCACACTTTAATAATAATAATAATTCAAATAACAACTTTTTAGCAGGCACTAGAAAATACTAACTATAATGTACACTTAACTTGTTATTGTTCTCCTCACAGCGATGCTCACTCTCAGAATATTATATGCACTGTAAATCACTCGTCTCGTGACGTTTCAAGGTGTTGATCTTGTCGCATGGGCTCTCACTAGCCTACTGATGTGATGTGTGTCTGCGCTCCGTGAGGTGTGCGTGACGTGATAAGCGTCCTCTGTTAACGAACTTTGTAACTGATGCTTTATATTTTTAATTATGCCTGCCTGATAAACTGAGGTTGGAATGACTTCATCAAAAGGTGAATGTTACGGATTCCGCGAAACTTTCATACTATCGTAGGCCAAGTTATATCATCTGCCACAGCTTAAGGAAAGTCTAATATATGCTGCCACCCGGTCTCATAGACGATTATAGGTTCTATGCGATACTACCTATATTCAGGTCCCGGTTTGTATGAAAATAATCACATAGTGCATCCTTCTCCTATAACATATTTCCCATTAAGAACCCCTCCCGTATGCATTCGTTGCCTCCATTCACCGCACAAAGACGCAAACGTCACACACTATTGATAATCGGTCAAACCACACAAATTCACACAAATTAGTGGGTATCAAATCCATGATAAATAGGGCCATCAGCATTCCCATGTCAACAAGAAATTTCAATAAGGAAATCAACACGATAAAGCAGATAGCAACGGAGAATAATTGTTCGACCCATTCGGTTACCCAGATACTAGATAAACAACGGAAAAAAGAGGACAAACCACCATCCCAAAAGGAAAACAAGTACGTACGATTTAACTTCGTGAATAAAAACACAAAATAACAACCAACTTCAAGAAGCATGGATTAAACATAGCGTTCAGAACTAACAATTCGCTCGGTAAACACCTACATAATAGCAACCTAACAAAGAAAAACCTGCATGAAAAATCAGGCATATTTCTGTTCACATGCCAAGATGACGGATGCAATGTTAATTACATCGGAGAGAGTGGAAGGAAATTAGGAATAAGATTCACCTAACATAAAAATGTGATCAAACACAACCAATACTCTGCCATATGCAAACACCTGTACGATAACAATCATCGTTTCACTAACATAGAAACAGACGTAAAAATTCTACACTACGAAACAAAGGGAAAAGCTCTGGACATAATAGAATCCATTGAAATATATCTAGCGAAGAAAACGAACCCAGCCAATCCGAAAGAACACACATTTTTAGAAAGATAACTAATTTACATGCTGCTAAATACAAATTAAATCCACACGAATAAAAATGAGGCAATGAAAGCACACGGGAAGGGTATTTAATGGGAAATATGTTATAGAAGTAGGATGCACTATGTGTTTATTTTCATACAAACTGAGACCTGAATATAGGTAGTATCGCATGTATCCTATAATTGTCTATGCGACCGGGTGGTAGCATATATGAGCCTTTTCTTAAGCTGTGGCAGACGATGTAACTTGGCATACGATAGTATGAACGTTTCCCACAATCCGTAACATACACCTTTTGAAAAAGTCAATTTAAAGCATGAGTTACAAAGTTCGTTAACAGAGGTCGCATATGATGTCACGCACACCTAACGAAGCGCGGACACACATCACATCAGTAGGCTAGCGAGAGCCCACGCGACAAGATCAACACCTTGAAACGTCACGAGACGAGTAAGTTACAATGCATATACTATTCTGAGAGTGAGCATCGGTGTGAGGAGAACAATAACAAGTTAAGTGTACATTATAATTAGTATTTTCTAGTGCATGCTAAAAAGTTGTTATTTGAATTATTATTATTATTAAAGTGTGATATTCTAAATTGTATACACGCGGATATACACCGTTAATCACGCAATTCACAAAACCATGCAACATAAACAAACCTAACGTATAACGTGATGCGAACCTGGAATCGAAACATTATAATATAATTAATCTAACGACGTGCTTCAGAACCACAGTTGTGAATTTACAACAGTGAAAATTAACCTTAAAACAGTGATCAGCATCTAATGATGGCCACTTGAGTGTCGAAACGCGTAATCCTATATTGCCCATTTAAGTGTGATAACTAATACATGTAATTTTTCCCAGGAGTGTTTTACATACTTATATTTTTGTACCCAACTCAATTCATTGGGAACAATCGTGGTGACCGACTGAAAAGCAGCAAAGACAATAATAGGCGACACTGAAAAAAGAATGGCTTCAAAGTTCCACATTGCATATGAAACCAAGTTTAAAAAAAATCAAAGGTGCAATAATTGGCAAAAGACTGAAATCAACAGTGAAAATAGTAACAAGTTCGAAAATGCGAAGTGAGTGGGGTAAAACTACCTTAATGCTTTTAGTAGTACAAGCTACCGTGTCATATAGTCGCGGAAGTAATCGTTGACTTCATCAGTGTATGAACGAGAACGCGGGTATGAACTGCTAATAACCGGCGGATAGGATTGATGTGGATTCGAGTGCTGAAGAGGTTGACGGCGAGCGTGAACGGGGAACAAGCGAGGTCATGCGTGGCAAGAGGCATTTCAAGAGACCCATCGAACCGTGGAACTCAATCGAGGATTCATCGCGTTGTAAACTTCGGAGAAATATGAGCTAATTCTGTACGTGTATTTTAGTAGCTAGTGAGATGCATTTGGAACATTTCTTTTCTTTAAAATATCAACAATATTAGTCATAAGAAACAGGTGTGAATTTTTTTCACAAGTTTGTGAACTGTTAGGAGGAATTGTTTGATATTTGATTGACAGGATAGTCAAGTGACTATAGTCAAGTATTAGGTCAACGATGATTTTGTTGAGTGACAAGTAAAATGTCCTATTAGTTTCATTTTTCGAATTCACATTAAATAGAAATGCCATTGCATTTAAATTGACTTCTGGACATTTCAAGAAATTTGCCATAGGTATAGTAGTGTTAAAATTATTACAGCATAATAATAATAATAATAATAATAATAATTAGTTGAAGTAAAAATATGTATAAATCAGTATCTAACCTTGAATTTTTTTTCACTATACAACAACATACTTCGAGCAATGAGAAAATGTTAAAGGAATTTGTTATTTAATCGGATAGGGGTTATCCTTTATAAAAGTTTGAGATGTTGCGCATTTAAGAACGGAAGGTATTCGAAATAAAATGTATAAAGTAGGGAACGCATTGTTAAATAGTAGATTAGGAAGGGTTTATCGACCGAAGATTCATAATACACGAGGTTCTCATAGTGTCAAAATTAACACTAAAGTGAAATACAAGTGTATTAGCTGTTGCATTTGAATGATGTGCAGTGTACAGTGCTGGCATAAAACAAGATGATCATAATAATGAGTTTTGTGGACACGATGCATCGACCACAGGGAGATAGTATCCCAATAAGAATAAATAATGTCGTTGTAAGAAACGAAAGTGAATATAATATTGTTAATAGTGAAATGAAGAATAATACCGTGTAGTCGCTCCATATTCTTGTCTCATTTAAACGTCATCAGTAGAATTCTCCTCATCATATTTGATCTATTTTACCTAATGACTATTCAAAGACGCCTGTTGAGTGACGCCATTAGAATACCTTAGGTTTGATCGAATCCTTACCGTATGTCTTGAAAATATTAAAATAAGGACATTAAAGAAGTTATCTTGAGAAATAGAAATTCATGTTTAATTAATGTATTGGAGTGCATCAAATTGAGATGACAGTGCCATAGTTGATGGTTTATGTGCAATGAGAGATCAGAGATCTTGTTAGTACACATCTGCAGTGGAATAATTATGAATCTTAATATTGCTGGGAAAAATAAAAATGAATAATTAATATTGGAAATTAAAAATAAATGTAACGAAATCGATACTGATTGAAATAATTAAACAAGTAGTTCCGAGAAGAACTAGACAGCCAATTTTTCTTATATCCTATTTATGTTAGTCTCCTCTATCAACACTCAAAATTTCAGTTGGAATGCTGTAATAGAATCGTAGATATTGAGTACCGTCTTAATATTCTGGTTCGTCGCCATGTTGGATTTCTATACACAGTATGTAGGACTTAGAGTTATGTACTATTACTTGAAGATTATGGTGGAGGAGTAGTTTTCAAACTTCAATCGCATGATTAAGATACAAGATATGAAAATCAGATTTTAAAATTTTCCACAGCTGTCATCTTGTAGTTATGAAAGCAATTGCAATAGATTAGACGCCAGTGGATTAAAATTTGTATAAGCATTTACCGTACCAATTTTACTGCGGTCGGATAGTTAAATCGCGAGAAAGTCCATTTCAATATTTAATTTCGCGTCACCACCATGTTGGATTTGTGCTCACCAGGTTATTGAAAGTCCCATAGCTGAACTTATGTTCATAGCCTCTATCGACATACAACATTTTTAGTTTGATTGCTATCACAGATTACTAGATATTGAGAACCGTCTAAATATTTCAGTTGGTCGCCATGTTGGATTTTTATATATGTAGGCCATAGAATTATGTACTATTGGATGACGATTTTTGCGTAGGTTCATTATTCAAACGCTCACTTCAATCGTATGATTAATGCACAATGAATAAAAACTTAATTTAAAAATTGCACACAGCCGCCATCTTGAGGTTATATGAACAATTGAACTATATTAGATGCCAGTGCATTACAATGTGTATATACATTTACTATACCATATTTCACTGCACCCAGATGGTTAAATCGCGAGAACTGTCTATTAAAATGCACCTTCGCTTGGTCGCCATGTTCGTTTTGTATATTACAGGTTTTTAGAAGTCTCAAAGCTGAACTTCTAGTAGTGCCCTTTATCACCGTAAAACATTTCGAGTGATATCGGTAATAGTTTCGGAGATATCGAATGCCGGTGAAATATTTCGCACAGCCGCCATCTTGAAATTATGTAGCAAATTAAACTAAATTAGATGCCAGTGCATTACACTGTGTCTAAAAATTTTCTGTACCAAGGTTCATTGCGTTTCGATTGTTAAATCGCGAGAAATGTTGATTTAAAAGTATAAAGCCGCCATGTTCGTTTTGTAGTTAACAGATTTTTGGAAGTCTCATAAATGAACGTCTAGTAGTGACGTTTATCACAGTAAAGAATTTCAGGGCAATATCTGTAATAGTTTCGGAGATATAGAATGCCGGTGAAATATTTCGCACAGCCGCCCTGTTGGATTGGTGAGACGTAATAAAATTTGAAGGGCATTGTGTGGGTCGGTCAGAAAGGTGCTATGACCTCACCGAGTTTCATTGAAATCGCTCTAGCCGTTTAGAAGTCAGTAGGTGGGGACACACACACATACGCACTTACATGGCCACACACGCACGGACAAAAGGTGATCTCATATGCTCTTTTTTCATAAATGAAAATAGGCTAAAAATAGATGCAAGTGGATTAAAATTTGTATTAGCATTTACCGTACCAAGTTTCACTGCACTCGGATGGTTAATTCGCGAAAGACATCCATTTAAATATGTATATTTCGCGTCGCCGCCATGTTGAATTTGTGCTCACCAGTTTCTTGAAAGTCCCATAGGTGAACTTATGTTCATAGCCTCTATGAACATAAAAATTTTCAGTTTGATTGGTGTCATAGATTAATTAATATTGAGAACCGTCTAAATATTTTGGACGGTGTCCATGTTGGATTGTTATAGGCTATGTATAGGCCATAGAGTTATGTACGATTACATGAAAATTATTGTTTAGGTTCATTATTCAATCTTTCACGTCAATCGCATGATTACGACACAAGATATAAAAGCTTAATTTTAAAATTACGCACCACCGCCATCTTGAGGATATGTAAACAACTGAACTAAATTAGATTCCTGTGCATTACAATATGTAGCCTACAAACATTTACTGTACCATATTTCACTGCGCTCAGATGGTAAAATCGCGAGAGAAGTCTATTGAAATGTTTCAACTTCGCTTGGCCGCCATGTTTGTTTTGTAGTTAACGGGCTTTTGAAAGTCTCATAGATGAACTTGTAGTAAATATTTTCAGGGTGACATCAGTAAAAGTTTCGGAGATATAGAATGCCGGTGAAGTATTTCGCACAGCCACCATGTTGGATTTTGAATTCACGTTCGGGGTCGACCGAAATGGTGCTATGACCTAACCGAGTTCCATTGAAATCGCCCTAGTTGTTTAGATGTTATTAGAGGGACACCCAAACACACTCATATGCACACACATACACATACACGGACAAAAGGTGATCTCATAAGCCCATTTTGTCATAAATGAAAATAGGCTAAACATTCCTTAGGGTCGGTTATTTACAAATTAATGATGAGAATAAATTAATGAGTGAAATTAAAATTTGTTGTGTTGAATTTATTTATGAAAAATATGAGTGTCTTGAAAGTAAATGTGTTTACAGTACATCAGGAATGATATTCGAAAAATATGATAATGAACTTATGACGAAAATTATGTGAAATAGGAGTTCTAGTTAGAACAATACTAATATTTGAAATTGATCTTATTCAAATCTTGATATGAATAATAATACATTTATTGCAGCCGAATGGCCAGGAAAGGTTTACAATATGAGGTTACAGGTTCACATTAGATCACAGTTGCGCTGTTCATTTGCTTGCATTTATAAGGTCATTAAGATACCCTGTCCTGTTTTAGCATTGCTTGATGTGATCAAGTTCATATCTTTCACCACATATTTTACACACGCATTTGTCTTCTGCTTGGTGATATTTAGTAATTACAAACATTTTATGGTGGAAACCATGAATCGATATTGTAAACAGATGAATTAGAAATTAAGGAAGGTTTACAGACATGGATAATTCTGATCATAAAAACAGACCATCGATATTTTGTTTTGAATTATAAAAATATGAAAATAGAAATCTGATTATGATAATTGAATCTAATTCTAGGATAAGATTGAAGTCAGGATCTGTTATACAAAGAAAACTTTGCATTGAATGATATTTTGAAAAGTGATGTTGATTTTTTGGAAGTGTTTGTTAGACAACAGTAAAAATATGTAAATAATCAAACAAAGGGATCAGACGAACTAATAATTTATTCTGAACGACCTTATATCAATTAAAAGTGTAAATAGTGTGATAAATGATACCAGAATGGACTACTAAATTCTCTGTATATCGATGAGTGGAAAGTTAAAATGCTCGAAGATGTAAATAAGTTTTGTGAAATACTACGGGTGGAAAACACGAGTGATCCTAAGTGTTGATATTTTAATTTGTTTTCTTGTGTGGGAGAGTTTATTGAGATTTTTGATTGAGATTTAATTTTTAATTTAAATTTAAAATTGAATGAGATATTTTTCATTAAATTGTGCTATTTTACTTTCTCCTTTCTCTTATCCTTGCTTACATATTATCAAGATCAGTGAATCCAGCTTTTGCTTTTGTTTACGTCCATATAGACCCTGAGACGTTTGATCTCGTGCTGAACTGACTTCGATAATAATTTGCAGATGTGGTCGTTGGACATCGGTCTAAACGGGCACACGTTATCCTTCAGGATTAGAGAAATCCAGTAATCATTGTTCATTCCTATTTACGGCCATATCCTCATTCCACTTACCCTGAGCCTTCGCATAGTCGTCTGACGTGTTTTCTACCCTAGCATCGATATCCCCCACCGTCTTTACAATATTGACCATCATTACCATCTCATACCGTGCATCTTTAAACGTGTCTATTTCATTGTGATATGTCCCATTAGTAACTAGTACAATTGTTTTTCATATAGGGGATTATATATCATGGTAATTTCACCCCTGCGTCCTTGGATGTATGGATTTTTGTCTGATAACCTGTGTTATTGTGGAGTATGTATTAGTGTGTGTATTCGTAATTGAGACGATGATTGCGATGGAGGCGGCCGTGGCCTTAAGTTATGAATCATCATGGCATTTGCCGGGAGTAGAAATGGAAAAACACCGAAGACCATTTCTAGGAGGGTTGAGGTGGGAATCGAACCCACCTGTATTCAGTTTTGCTTCACGAGGCTGACTATTCCCCATTCTAACCCTCAGACCAGAATGAAATTCCTTCACAGAGACGAGAATCGAATCCGGACCTCTGGGGCGACATCCAAGAATGCTAGCCATAACACCACGAGGTGGTCAGTAAGTAGTCCTGACTGTCGGGATAGGAGTGCTCATCTCAGGCATATTCCGTGTCGTGGACCTTCTTGTGCGCAGGTACTATATAACTCACCGTGAGGACCCTGAACTATTTCAGGTAAATCTCGTAGGGTTCTCTGTAAAATTTAACCTACTTAACATAGGCCTATACATTTTACAAAACTTGCTAACAATATCTTGAGTGAAAAAGTGGCTGATTGTATTATTTCCCCTTCATGGAATAATTATAGAAACTAATGGAACACAACAAAAAACTGCCCATCAATGGGGCGATACAGTTGATACCAATTGTGTTTAGTGAAGAGGGTCTCATAAACGTAGCCTCTTTTGAGAAATTGTGTTACACACACAATTTTTTCAGAGAATATCAGGAATCAGACTGTATAAAGGAACCTAATAACAGTGATGGAAAGCTATTGAAATGTAAACCGAGCTTTATCATCACATATCATGGCATTCCTTGTAGACCTCAGGTTATCTGACCATTCTTACATGCGTGTAGATTCCGTTAATGCAAATATTGAACAGTACATATGTAATGTTCGTGTGGACATTATCCGATGACCAACGTGGATTGAGAACTCTAGGTTGAGGTGCCAATATTTTAATGACTTTCTGGGACAGTAAATTTCCTGAAAAGGTATAGATGGCTTAAAATGTTATGTGAGACGTGTATGTATCACAAAGCAGGACTCAATATTGTGCAAGTATACGCTGATTCCAGATTTACCGGAATTTGAAGTAATTGTAGGAAGAATGATCACCGGATGACCAAGATTACTTTACCAGGAGCCTCCTTCTACCAGAGTTTATCTCACCATGTTGCCAATTTTAAAGGAAAAATACAGACCCTTAGCATTAAGGGAACCATACTAGGGAGATGTTGAAAGAGTACCTTGAATTGCCGAATATATCAACAATTGGAGATGAATTAGATAACCCATGAAGAAGACAGTGTTGAAAGTGAATAGAACAACGTTATTGTATATTTTATTTCATTATCTACACGGTTTGTAAATTTCAATCATCGATCTAAAATTAATTATTCAAAACTTGTAATAGAAAACAAAATTGTCATAAATGACAAGAGGCGTACGTTATTCGTCAATCACTTGAAATGCTTATACCTGAAACGTGTAAATGAGGCCTTACTGCAATTTACTTTGGATTCTTCAAAATTTAGGACTGTAAAAAGGTACCTATTTGTACTTTATTTGTACTTCATGAAGTACTTCAAATTGCTGAAAATAATCCCTTGCAAGATACTTGCCATCCTACTGAATAATATGCTGGTCAACAGAGTGATTGAAGTGCACCTAAATGGCAACGTAAGCAGATCTCACAAACTGAATGATGGATTACCACAAGGATCGGTCCTTGCCCCATTGCTGTTCAATATTTACACTGCAGACTTACCTCCTACTAGTGCTAGGAAGTTCATATATGCTGACGATCTTGTATTGATAGCTCAGTCCAACGACTTTGCAACAGCAGAAACCACACTTACGGAAGATCTCTGCAGACTCGACAAGTTCTTCAAAACCCGGAGACTAAAACCAAATATAGCAAAAATAGGGGTCAGCTGCTTTCATCTGAGCAACAGACAAGCCAACTACATGCCTAGGTTTCAATACCGTGGTCATCTTCTGAAATTCAATCCTCATCCTAAATATTTAGGCGTCAACTTGGATCGATCCTTGACTTACAGTGAACATCTAGGCAAAACATCTGCTAAGCTCAAAACTCGCAATAACATTATGAACAAACTCACAGGAACGGACAGGGGCCCAACAGCATCCACCCTCAGAACTACAGCACTTGCCCTAGTGTATCCATTAGAAGAATATTGCAGCCCAGTATGGCTTCACGGTGCCCATGCAAAGAAGATAGACGTACAGCTGAACGACACAATGAGGACTGTATCAGGAACCATCCAATCTACACCTTTGGAATGGTTACCAGTACTCTCCAACATCCCGCCTCCTCATCTTCGAAGACAAATGGCAATAAAGCGAGAATGGCTTAAATGTTGTGACAACCCTCTCCTGCCAATACACCTAGACTTCTCACCTAAAGATCTCAGACTGAAATCTCGGAATCCTTTTCGGACACAAGGAAGGAAGTTGGTCCAAGAGCAGTTTCAAGTGAATGAATCTTGGCGCAATAGTATGTCTGACTTCAAATCCATACAGATTAGGTCTTTTCTCGGATCCAGTTAAGCAACCCCCTGGTTTCTACCTTCCCAGGAAAATCTGGACGTCGCTGAATCGTACAAGAACTCTACAAGATAGATGTCAGTTCTGGAAGCACAAATGGAAAATTGCCGAGAATCCTTTCTGCAACTGTGCAGATGTGCCTCAGACCATCAGTCACATCACTATGGATTGCCCACTCCGAAGGTTCAATGGTACAATGAAGGAGAATCATCAAGGTAGTGATGAAGCTGTAGAATGGTTAGAGAAATTAGACATCCAGCTCTAGCAATACTGAAGCTACTTGCAGATCAAGGTCTCAATCTGTATACATTTACTTGTAAATACTGTGGATGTAGATAATTGCATCTTCATGCCATACGGAATAAAAATGAATGCAGTTAACACTGATGTTCTGTTTTTCTTTTCGATTATAAAATAACGTTTGGAATATAATGTAATTTGTGAAAAAATGATGTAAAAATTATTCGCTAAAAAAGTTAAGTATTTTGGAAATTGTGTATTGTCTACTGAAAAATCAAGATAGTGTTGATAAGCCTTTTGTTTTGCAAACGTGCGTTGAAATGTGGTGTTACAGGAGAATGATGAAGATCAGATGGGTAGATAGGGTTACAAACCAAGAGGTATAAATACGAGTGGGAGAGGAGAGATGTTTCTGGCGACTGCTAATGAAGAGAAGAGATACTTTAGTAGGACACATACTAAGACACCCAGGAATAGCAAGCTTAGTTATGGAAGGAAGGGTCGAGGGCAAGAACTGTAGGGGTAGATCAAGGTTAGAATATGTTAAATAGATTGCCACGGATGTAGGGTGAGGTAGCTATGTAGAGATGAAGCGATTAGCTCAGGACAGGGAGGCATGGAGAGCTGCATCAAACCAGTCAAAAGACTGAACACTCAATCATCATCACGTGCGTTGATACTACCACTTGTATTTGGAAGAATTTGTTTATTTAAGCTCAAAGTGAAGAAATTATGGGGCTCAACTAATTTTTACGAGGCAACATAAATACGTTACAAGGCACGTAATGTGATTCTTTATCAGATCAATTATTTAGAAACCTCTTTTATGTGCATGATTATTTACGAGATGAAACACATTTTCATATCATATATCGAGCATGATGCTATAGAAAAGCGATGAGTATCTATTGAACTGGTCGTAAACTCTGAATGAGGACATGCAGAATACGTCACCTCGGCGCCATCTAATCAGAAATCCATTTCGGGAATGACCCGCCATCGCTTCATTATCAAACTGAGATCCATGGGCGTGGTCGCTAAAGCAAAACATATTGCCATATCGTGCGATCAATGCATGAAAACGTATTGCTGTGTTCGTAACATAGGCTACACATATCTGGAGTTTACGCTGCACTAAGATCTAATTCCCTTACCTTATTCAGTATCAATAAAGGAACTTGCCACTGCCACCGAACCTGTTCGTGAATACTGAAATACCCTAGTGCCAGGAATGCAGATCATTCTTATTTTCCAGTTCGTAGTAAATCCGTAATATCATAAGATCGACATATCGTCTGGCTCGCAATACATAGCGGAGTGAATAACAATCAGAAACTAATGATGGTCAGTCTCAGACTTCTCGGTGGTCAGCTATGATGAGTAGAAATGGTAAGTCTACTGCGTTAGTAAGTTAAAAAATATTCAGATATCGGTTTGGTTAATTGTGCCGTGGCTCTGAGGTAGTGAAGAAGGCAGGGACTGTCCATTCTAGCGCGTGTTAACTCCTCCCCAACAGAGACCTGCATGGGGTGGATCGGGCGAAGAGAGAGCCTAGCTTGGTCTACACTTACAGAATCTTTCCAGACACCACCATGTAAACCAACTCAAGCAATGGGCAGTTATGGTGCGTGACAGGGTTTACTATAAATATTGTTTGGGGAGGCATTGCAACCTTCATATACAGGGTGTATTTGATATGATGGAAGTCCATTACACTGGTGATAGAAGAGACAATTCTAAGCACATATCTTCATGAAATTTATTCGTATCTTAATTAGTGTAGGTGGAATTAAGTCACAAAAATCGTCGGTCAATGTCTTGGAAAAGGTCTTCGGCTGCGTTCCCCTCAGCAGCACAGCTGACTTCTCCCCGTCGCCATCCCCTCCTACGCTGAGGAATGTTGACAAGAGTCTGAAGTCGAGTGACCTACTCGCCTTGTCTGCCAATGGCATTGAAATTCACAAACCGAGCCTATGAACAGCTGATTCACACCTTCATGGGGAGTGGCTACATGACTAGTGATGGTAGATCTGTCGAAGATTTTGTCAGCCTCATCGACTAAGCATAGAAAATAGAAATCCTAAAGATTTGGTAAACTAATTTAAGGAACAGTTGGTCTATCTTTGTGTGATGATAGTGCAACAACTGTAATAAAAATATTAATAATACAAATAATAGTAATAATCGGCTTTTAGAACACTAACTTCTTTTATGTTTCTTTTTGGTATGTCGAGTTGCCAGACTTTAATGTACGTAGGATTTCTTGTATGTGCCATGAAATCCATGGACATGATCGTATTAGATCCCATTCATTTACTACATGACTGAACGTAGATCGCACCCTCGGGAAGGTTAGCACTCTACCACCAGAACTACACATTGCTGACTATTATTATTATTATTTTTATTAGACTATTATTATTATTATTATTATTAGCCTATTATTATTATTATTATTATTATTATTATTATTATTATTATTATTATTATCATCATCTACATGTGGTGCTAGTGTTTGGACAGATTACCATTACCGGCCGATATGCAAGTCCGGGCGTGATGGCGCAGCGGTCCAGCTGTAGGCCTCTCACCACGGCGGACCGGGTTTGATTCCCGGTCAATGCATGTGTGATTTATTCAAAGTTAAATGCCATGTCCTGTGGTTCGGATTCCACGTAAAACGGAGGTCCTGTGGCTCATGATCACGAGATTAACGGACACGTAGAATTTCAAACTTATTTTCACTACTACAGTCACCACAGAAACACAGTTTATCAGACAAATTCAACACTCACCCAACTAAACGGGGCTGATAAACAAATGTCCCAGGCCCCTAAAATGAATTAACAACAACCATCACAACAAGCTTGCAAATCTCTTCCATCATCATTGTTACCAAAAATATTTATTTCCTGAACGTTCTAAACAATTGGAACCCAACTTAAAAATAAATAACGTTCAGTAAAGACATAATCTCTTATAATTTGTTTAATAGTCTAATACAACTACTTTTTTACGAGGAAAGTGGAAAAATCTTGCATAAGACCTTGAGAAGGGTCCGCACTCCTCAAGAGTGTGGGATTCTTACCCACTAAAAAACCACACCCTGTCCTCATGACAAAACCCATCCGGGGACCACTACTACTACTACTACTACTACTACTACTAAGTTACTACTAATAATAATAATAGTATGTTAAAAGAAGACTCACAGATTAAGCTTAAGAAAGGGCAGAGACCAAAGAGGTCAGAAGCTGCTAAACAATTACAAAGTCAGAAAATGAAGGAGATATGGGCTAGAAAGAAGACTCTTAAGAACGTGAAATCAATCACAACTCATCAAGCTGAAAACCATTTTGGTTAACCTACGTAGTCCATAGTTGGCTCATTCGAAGAAAGATGAAGAATAAGATGTTATACACACTTTTTTTTTTCGGGGATGTCGAGATTCCGGAATGTTGTGTTCACAGAGTTTCATGTACGTGCCATTACATCCATCGGCATTTTTAACATGACTGAGCCTAGATCGATCCCTCGAGAAGGATAGCACTGTACTACCTAAGCTACACAGCCTCGCTATCATTTAATTATTAGTATTGTATTATACAGTACATAACTTATATCACATTGCTGGTACATCACAACATATCTATGCGGGCTTCAGGGAACCAAAGTATAGTTACAGTACTGAAAAAGCCACTTCTAAGCTGGAAAGTCGAAATCGCTACCCAAGATCTTCCGGACGAGTCGGGTTGTCGAGAGAACTACTGCCTTCTGCAATAGTTTCTACAGTTGATTATACAGATCCAGTTCTTTATGGCCTTGGAGCAAGGTACTTGGGATCACGCCCAAACTTGAGACAATGATAGGTATGGTCTTGACCCGTTCTACTGCCATTGCCTTTTGGTAGGGCCGACCAACTCGCTATATTTGTTTTATTATTATTATTATTATTATTATAACTCTGTATTATAACAATGTATTTGTATTTTATTTTCATTTTCGTGTATTTTCATATGTATGTACATTGTTGATTGACCAATAAATCAACACCCCCCTCTCCAGTTTATGGCCGCCCCAGGGCTGGAGATGGGATGGGACAATTCACAATGATGTACACGTGGTACCGTACTAGTATTAAATCTTGGAAGTAGTTTTCAATGGTTTCCCACTTCTACCCCAGGCAAATGCCGGGATTGTTCCTAATTTAAGGCCATGGCCGCCTTCTTCTCAATTACCATAACCACTGGCAGTGCAGCCCATGAATGGCCTAGGCCTACCAAGCGACCGCTGTCCAGCCATTTGGCCTGCAGATATTGGGGTGACGCTTGGTCAGTGCATCGGGTCCCCTCGGCCATCAATCTTGATTTTCCTGACTGGGGCACGGCCTCACTGTCAGACAGCTACTCAATTGCCCTCACGAGGTTTAGTGCACCGCGTTCCAGCCTTCACGTCAGTTTCTAATATCCCTGATGGAGCCGGGAATCGAACCCAGGGCCTCCGGGTGAGAGGCATTTGCACTGCCCCAATACCACAGAGCCGGCGCCTTCTTCTGAATCCTCACCTGAATTACAAATACCCACATTACTACAGAAACCACAAAACCACAGGTTACCACACAAATTCTCCCCACACCCAGCTACATGGGGCTAAATGACCAAAATCGCCAAGCCTCTCAAACAAAACATCAAGTATTTTACTTTCGTCTTAAATGCCTAGTTCTGAACAGACTACGGGTTGTCGGAATTTTGTCACACTGTATTTCATTAAGTGAATGTTTTTAGTATTTTCAGAAACTAGTCAACAGAAGGTCCGACACGGACGCCAATGATACACCAGGGCTGAGTATCGAAATTATTTTATACATGAACATCAATCAATGAATTCCACACTTACAAAGTAGGCTACACAATACTACCGGTCCTAACGTCCCAAGCCATTGCGTGCGTTTTCAACAACAACAAGAACAACGGCAATGCACATTTTCTTACGAGACGATAGCGCTTATCCTCATAACAGCTGATAGCCTACCACCCCTCAAGTCAACCGGTAAGGTCAATGCTCCGATTACGTAACAACTTCCCCTTCGCGCGTCGTCGCACCTGGCTCCACCTCGTTTCCCCCAGCCTGCCGCACCACTTTCTGCCTCATTAGTTTCTGAAAAAAAAACTAAAAACATTGACTTTTTAATGTTTAATTATCAATTTCAAGATAGGTGACAATTTTTTTTTTACCTAGGAAGCTTAGAATAGTCCCTTCTATCACCAGTGTAACGGACTTCCATCATATCAATTACACCCTGTATAAGGTGCGTTCAATAAGTAACGAGCCGGAGGCTGGAATGCGCAAACCGGTGACGACATCGGCTAATTGTGGCGTGTGTAACGAGATGTGGTTCCAACCAGAGCGTGGAAGGTCACAGCCCGTCGCTAGAGGGCACGCGTGCACGTCACGTGACGATACAAAGCGAGCAGCAGCATGCATCAATCTTCCAACGCTACCAGTCGCATTGCAAACAGTGACATGGAGGCATCAAACGAAGAGCAAAGAGGTGTTGTTCGGTTTCTGACAGCGGAAGGAGTAGGGGGAACGGACATTCATCGCCGAATGTCACAAGTGTACGGCGAATACTGCATGTCCCTTGCAAGGGTCAAGGCGTGGCACAAGAGCTTCAGGGAAGGACGGATGTCTTTAGCCGATGATGCCCGGTCTGGGGCACCCCCCTGCATTACCGATGACAACGTCCAGCTGGTTGATGCACTCATTACCCAGGACCGCCGAGTGACAGTGAACGCCATAGCCACCGTGGTCGGATTGAGCTTCGGAAGTGTGCACACCATCATGACGGAACGACTACACTTGCGCAAAGTGTGTGCCCAATGGGTGCCCCACAGTCTTCAACCACACCAGAAAGCATGTCGGATGGCTCACTGTCTTGGTCATCTGCAGCGCTATACGAGGGAAGGGAATGGGTTCCTGGCACGAGTGGTGGCTGGAGATGAGTCATGGTGTCTTCACTTCGAACCAGAATCCAAACGACAAACGCTCAGGTCGGAACCACACCTCGTTACACACGCCACGATTAGCCGATGTCGTCACCGGTTTGCGCATTCCAGCCTCCGGCTCGTTACTTTTTGAACGCACCTTATATCTTAGTCTAGAAAAGGAATTTAAGTAGAAGTCACTTCAAGGTATATGGTTGTATACTGTATAATGTATTAAAACCCCATAGCTGATCTTAACGTATTAGAAGGTGGTATACTGGCAATTGTTGTTTGAAGAGGCGGATTAATGACGCCATACGCACGGACCGTACTTGAATGAATATCGCAACAGAAAGTGAGCCTAATTAAGATTTGACCTTCAATACATCGTTTAAACCGAAAAAAGAAAAATATAACCATTTTTATCGGCCCAAAACTCAATAATAACAGCAAATCAAAGCAGTTTCATGAAGAACTAACATACCCTTATGTCACAAAACTCCGTTATCAATTAAATATATTATCGATGTGATGGATTAAATAGTTTTTGATGACTTACAATCTGATAAAATATCGGATAACGGTTTCAAACTCAAAATTCAATATCCAAGCATTTTAATCACTTTATAAAATAAGAAAACAAAATTATGTTATGAAGATACTCCGTTTCAAAACACACAGGATGCCTCTCATAAACAAATATCATAAACAAATGTGTGAGGACAAATGATGACGATTTATATTTAAATTACTCCGAATAAAATACTAACAATACGTAGTACCAAGAAGAAATAATATAGTTTATTTTCATATTTTCTACTGGTCCATCTCAAAAATCTCACGTCAATTGAATAGATTTCCCATGTGATGAACCAAATAGCGTTTGGTGCATGACGTACATTGTGACAAAGTTCAGAGCAACAATTTCAAACTCAATACTCAGTACAAAAATTGTAGTCAATTTAGACAATAATGAAAATGAAAATCCACAGCCTGCTTCCAGTCTCCGACCGGGTCAGGAATGGAATGAATGAAGCCCCTATCTAGCGGCGAGGATATGAATTGTGCCGGCTGCCGAGGCCTGACGCACTCCTCTGGGGCAATGATTAAATGAATGACAGATGAAATGAAATGATAGTGGAGAATGTTGCTGAAATGAAATTTTTGACAGGGAAAACCGGAGTACCCGGAGAAAAACCTGTCTGCCTCCGTTTTGTCCAGCACAGATCTCACATGGAGTGACCGGGATTTGAACCACGGTCCCAGCGGTGAGAGGCCGGCGTGCTGCCGCCTAAGCCACGGAGGCTGCCAATTTAGACAATAATTTAGGATAAAATTATAAGATAGCAAAATGGTATTACTGTGTTACTCGTGCTTGTCCTGTCTTAAACGAACGCTTTCATCGTTGCTTAAGATAACTCACATCAACACACCTCCAGCACAGGAAAATGGTGTCTGTAGTTGTGTGTGCATTCGTAATTAAGGGAAGAATTAACAATGACGCAACATAAGCCTCAGTTAGGAAGCATCCAGGATTTGCCTGGGTTAGACGTGGAAAACCACGGATAAGTAATTTTAGGTTTGGTGAGGTGGGAATCGAATCCACCTCTTCTCAGTTTAGCCTCACAACCATGAGTGTATTTCGGTGCAGATCACTACGTATCTCGAGACCACAGGAGAAGTGAAGAATTGACATGACATGGAACTTCAAGGTAGCGAAAGTGATGAAAGGGACGTAAAGTCAAATATTTTCCGTTTCAAGTCAAATTTCTTTAAACAGGTTGCCTTATTACGTGCAATTGTATATGCAAAAAAACAATATGGAGGCTATGTATTGCTAGCCCAAATCGTCGAAGTTGCAAAATGAAATTCCCTTTTTTTTTACAATCTACAGAACAAGTTATGTCTATTTGAAAAAGACATGCAGTTGGATTAACATCCGAGGTCATCCTAGGTTTAACATCTTACCCATTTCATATCTTTCTTCAGTCTACTACTGTATCCATATAGCATTAGTGCATGGAACTGCCAAAAATCCTCTTCTCTGATCACACTTCTGGCATATGTCGTGTTTGGAGACTGAAGGATTTCACTAGAGTTTATTCGTCTTGAGTTAACATCGCCATATCTGAAAAACAAACAAACAAAAGAAACCGTAACATGCCACAGTAGGCACATACACTGCCACACGTACCTATATTTTCGTTTGTGACAAAGTGGATATATATTTAGCTAACCAGTCAAGCAATAATGAAGTTAGGAACTTTTGTCGAGTCAGCTCTGGATATCTGACCCCCCCTTTGTTCTTTATTTACCAGCCACACAGGTCACTTTGTTAGAGGAACACGACTCAACGAACTAGAATATTTGGAGTGAGTGTGCTGACGGTGCGGTCTGGATCTAAACTAGTATGAAACATAGAAAAGGACAAATAATGTTACAGCCCCAACAGACAGTTGCGTTCATGTGCACTGGGACGTGAAGACCAGCCATACAACCTCTCTCTATTTCTCCTTAAGAAACGTAACGTTTCATTATAAATATAGAATATATTGAATTACAGAAGTGGAACAATGAACCTACATGTATCATTATCGGCGAGAGGGACGAGACATGTTCTAGGAATGCTCTGAGTGTCAGGCGTACGGCAGGGTGGTTCGTGATCAATTTGCTTGGTTATTAAAATAAATTATACATTTATGTGATAGATCGACATAATTTTGGGGTTTGGAGAGGTAATAATAATAATATTAATAATTAAAATAAAGAATAATTAATAACAATAACAACTAGCAATCAGCGGGACGTTATCTGGATTGGGAACATAAGCATGGAGACAAAACGTGTTGCAGAATTTGCTAAAATCAATTCAGCCACAACATTCCGTTGGATAAATATTCTAAACCCCATGTACCTGCTGGTAACTCAAATATATGCGACAAAACTGTTATATTTTCCCACATTCAAAATATACTCCAACCTCCCGAAGCCCTACAGGACGGTGCACTATTTCGTGAGGATGAGGTAAAGGAAGCGGCTACGAACGATCATAGCCGACCAGAGCCGTGGTGGAGTGGCACATCATGGTCCTTTGTAGCGCTTTCGTACTTTAAACAACCATATTGACTCCTTATCCTTGTTTCCAATCCAGGATTGCTAGTCAGAGAGCACGATGCTTGTGTCAATGGGAAGAGTCACTCAGTTGTATTTTGGGATGACAACTGTTACCATCACATTCATATTTCAGCTTTGACTACTACAAAGACCATAGAACACACAGCACGAGCCACCAATGACGTACGGAGTTTCGAGGTTCGAATCCCGTTGCTGGCAGCAACCACCATATGTGTGGTCTCCTGTGATGTACCTTATTTCTGGTCTCGGGACACCGTTCAAAGCCTCACCCAAATCATTACATTTAAATACACTGCTAGAGATATCACAAGACAGATAATCAGGTAAATTTCACTCACACCGAAGTTCACGGAGCTGATGACCTATACAGTACCGGTTAAAAATATAAGACTACTGTTAAATATCAACCAACAACTAATAGAACCAAAACTTATGCCTTGTTGTATTTAATAGACAAAGTTTAAAGCTGAACCACGCGCGAATTGCTTATGCCACCTCGAGCAAGACCGGAGTCGTTGACTCATTAGTGCTTGCTCGGCTAATGTTGAAAAAACAAGACCATTCTTATTATAGGTTTGAATATATTGTGACCGTAAGGCTCGTGGCCTTTTCGGCTCATTGAAAATTGTTTGCCGAGAAAAATCCCACAGAAGCTCAATAATATGTCGGACCAAGGAACTCCGATCTCAGCGCCTGTATTTACGCTCTGATATGCCAGAGGAAGTCGCCAGCTGATTTAGAACATTTATTCTATGATAAAATTATTTCCCACAGAACTGTTAAAACCTTTAAGACAACGAGGACACTTCTATGAATTTTCCATTATTTTTGAGCAAATTGGTTACATAAATTATATACTGGATAATGAACAGGTAATTTATACAGTCATGAAACGACTCACTCGAGGAAGAAGTAGTGGTCGCCATTAACATTACAGTATCTTGTCATGTGTTGTGTGACGAACGTCGTGATCTGCTTTAATGCAATGATACAGTGTCAGGACGTGTTGACCATGAATCTTAGAAGTATCGGGAAAATCGTGACCCCGAATGTGAAGTTGTTAAATTGTTCAAGTGAACGTGAACGGGTAAATTGTATTAGGAAGGATATTTTCTTCTCGGACATGGCATGTTCATATTTTGTGAAACCAGGAGTCGAACTGGAAAATTTGCACGTGGTACTCCGGAAGTTTAAACTGTAATTGAACATTTCAGTATATTTGAAAAGTGATCTAAACATTTATTTGTGACTAGTCAAACTGTTTACTATAAAATTGCGAAGCGCAATTACCAAACTTATAACTTGTGTAAGTGAGAAAGTAGTTAAATCTGTGAAGCATGATGCGGAAGCGTCATTAAAGTCAGTGGCGGAAATATAAGGGCAATCTTGATTTTATCCGCACAGTGTAAAGCCAGTGTAGATTTAACAACTATCGTAAGTATAAAATGAGTGATTCAGGCTTCTACAATGTGTAAAACTACCACTACCATGGAAACTTATGACTGCATGGAAGCTACCGTAATCTTCATGGCAGGAGGAATGTTTGAGTAGACCATTATGATCATGGGGAGAGCTGATACTGTATACCACCACGAGAAGGAAAAGGAAACGATGGTTAAAACGGTTATCGAACCGAGGACCAGGTTCTAACCAAAAGCCATCTACCTCAAATAATCGACCATGAACGAGTGAGTCAAACTAATCCATTATTGTACGGTAGAATTGTAGGTAGAAATTTAGCGTAGTACATTGACCACACTTATTCACACAAATGGGAATAGGTAGGAATTTTCGTAGTTAGTTATGTGCTTGACCATTATTTTCAGACGGTCTACTTTCTTACGGCAACTTGTAAATACTACTGTTAAAAAAGCATTAGGAGTACGATGCAAAATTTAGAAACGCCGCAAGTATCATTTCAATTACCGGAGTCAGGTAAAAGTGTGTTATTTACCAGCACACGATCTTTGGGCAACGCATGACAGCCGATGGGCACGACGAAAAGACTATATTACAATTTATTTGAACATTACGAAACCTCCTACGTATCATTTAAAAATATTCAAGTCGCAGTAGGCAAGTGAAATATCTGCATCTTTGGTTTATCTGGAATGAGCATACATTTTTCTTAAAGCCAGCAGTGTGGCTCCATTATAAAACGTGCATCTAATTGTGAACTAGAAACTTGAAACTAAGCACGCGGTGAGAGCGTTAAAGCTCGATTGTTTTCATGTCAGCGGGGGGGGATTTATGAAGGCTGTCGACAGACCGGCCTGACCTTGGAAGCGTTAGCCGGCGCACAGATAGCAATCACAAGTTAATAATGTTAAAACAGAAGTTAGTAATGTTAAAACAGAAGTTAGTAATGTTAAAACAGAAGTTAGTAATGTTAAAACAGATCTTCAAACTGTCGTTGGCAATGTTAAAACAGAAGTTTGGAATGTTCAGGCTAATCTTCAAAAGGAGATTACAAATGTTAAGACCAGTCAACAGTCTATAGAGACTAATCTTAATAAGGTTCAAAAGAGTCCAAAGGAGGCAGAAGAGACTGCCAAAGACGTTAGGACCAATGTTAGGATAATGCAAGCAAAGGTTAACGATCTGAGGACAGATGCGGGTTTAGTTGAAACCACACAAAAAGAAATTCAAACTCAAGTTAAGAACATTCAAAATGACGTCAATCAGATTGAGTCAAAACAAAATAAGATCCAGTCTCAGGTTAACAAGATCAAGCCAAGTCAAGCTTACACAGAGGTTAAATTAACAGAAATAGAACGGCCTAATACCGATTTCCGTAGCGAGATCAAATTGGATTTCGAAAGGGGTAAAAGGAAAGTAATGATCTTATTGATGCACTACAGTCGCAATTTACTCACGACACCAGCCAAACGCAAAAGAGTTTGGAGCATTTGAAGGGTGAAATGAGCACATTGCAGACTCAAGTAAATAACCATACTAAACTGGTAGAGGACGACTTTGACATTGATCTTAAAGAAATTATTAAAGAAAATCGTATTCTTATAAAAAAAGGATCTTGTTATGGTAAATGAGGATAGCTTTAAGGACGCCAAATCTGATATAGAGAAAAGTCTTGCCATTAAACTTTCCACAGCTAACAAGGAAATAATAATAGATGTAAGGACTGATTTAAGAAAAAGGTTGGATGTTATTCAGGATAAGCAGGTTGATAATGTTTCCGGTTTGGAGAAGCGAATTAAAGCTGTAAAACTTAAAATTGATCAGGAACAGATTGAATTAAATGAGATTAGGGAGAAGAAAACTTCCGAAATCAACGAGATTAGGAAAGGTCTTGAAAGTATTAATTTGGAAGGACGTATCGATTTGGATACGCTTAAGGACCAATTGCGATTGCTAATAAATACGGATTTTAGGGTCACCATAGATGAGCCAGTTAACACAGTACAGGAGAAGAGGGGACCTGACGTTCAGGAATCTCCTAACGCTCCAACATCTGTTCAAATTTGTCGGATGGAACAGTCGAATAAGGTTCCACCTCGCATGCCAGAATTTCAACCTCGCGGGGAAGATTTTAATTCTCCGGATCCCAACGTAGGTGTAAGTGGTTACATCACGAGATCGTCAGATAAGGCGTCTAATATAACCATAATTAGGAACTTTGAAGACAAGCCCAGAAAGTTCAATAATTTAGACGGAACCACACCTATAGAGTTTATTAGAGGAATCCTGGACTATTTTGTGGAATCCCACGTGCCACACGAACGCAAACTACGAGTAGTAGAGAGGATTTTGTCTGACGCACCTCTACAATGGTTTAAAGCATTCAGATACACTTTTGAAGACTTTCAGCAGTTTTCAGACGCATTTATTCAGCGATTTTGGTCAATAGAGGTCCAACAGAACATAAGATCCGAAATTTAATCAAGGAAGTAGGCTAATACGGGACCGACTAGCTATGCGGAATACTTCGCTTGCCAGTTGCCAAACCTCGGTTTCTTCAGCCACCTCGATCACAGGCTGAATTAGTAGAAGCTATATCGCGACAATTTCCTGTCGATGTGAGGAAATCACTCATTACCTCTGGAATCGCGACCTTAGTATCGGTGGATGATCTACTACGTCGTGTAGACCATATTAGTCTAATGGCCCAGCCAACGATCACCAAGAATTCTAGACAGGAATCTAAGACCATAAATCATCATCATCGGCTTTAACTCGAATCCGAGTATAAATCTTCTTCCTTCAGTCCAGTTTGTGGATGTGTTTATGGTGACTAAAGAGTCCAATCCTGGCATGGAACAAGCGTCCACACAAGTCACATAGTAATGCTGGAGGAGGACGTGGTTTGGCTGCTCGGAGTTTCCTAGCTTGACGCTTGGCCTCTTCATGTGTGCGTCGAACCCTTTACAGTATCCGAGATGGTACGGCGCCAAGTTGAGCGGTCTTCAGCCAGCATGTCCCAGGTTTGTGAATCAAGACCTGTCAATTTCAGGGTCTGCTTAAATTGGTCCTTGTAGCGCCTCTTAGGACCACCATGAGGTCTGGTGCCATGGCATAACTCACCATATAGCATTTGACGAGGTAATCTCACATCACCCATCCGATGGACATGACCAATCCATCTAAATTGGTGACCTATTATGGATGATTCTATGCTGTTGATTTGAGCCTTTTCAAGAACGGCAATATTGCTAATGCGGTCTTCCCATTTAACCCTCAGGATTGATCGAAGTTTTTGTAGGTGGAAGCGCTCAAGCTTCCTAAGATCACGTCGGTAAAGGGTCCACGTTTCACAGCCATACAACAATGTAGAAATGACTACTGCTTTGTACACCATAAGCTTTGTACTCATGGACAGATCTTTATTCATGAAGACCCGGTGCGCTAATCGTCCATATGCTGCATGGGCTGCGCCGATTCTCTTATCCACATCCTGCTCACAGGTACAGCTCACAGAAATGGTACTGCCCAGGTACGAGAAGTGGTCTGTCTGTTCTAAAGGCAAATTTGAGATGGAGATATTGAACTGAGGAAGAGGTGTGCTGGTGAAGGTTGTGCCAAGACTTTAGTCATATTGACATTAATGGTAGGACCAAAGCGATCACATGCACTTTTGTAACAATTAACTGACTCTTGCAGCTCTTCTGGTGTGAGAGTTGGCGACGCAGCATCATCTGCATACAACATGTTAGTAACCTTAGTAACCTGAGTTTTCCTCAAGGAGCGGAGACGAGTTAGGTTGAAAAGCCCTCCATCAAAACGATACTTGACCTCCACACCTGGGATGTTTGTGGGTGAATCATAAAGCATTGCAGCCAAGTACAGCGCGAAAAGTGTTGGAGCCAGTACACATCCTTGTTTCAGTCCATGGGTAATAGGAAATTCATCGGACATCTTATTCTGATGGGAAACCCGACCTGTCATGCCATCATGGAGAGCCTTGATTAGATCTACAAAACGCTCAGGGCAACCAAACCGCTTCAGCACCGCCCACATGGCTGGTCTTGGAACCGAATCAAATGCCTTTTCCAAGTCATAAAAGACTAAGAAGAGTGGATTCTGTTGTTCTCTACATTTTTCTTGTAGCTGTCTCACACAGAAAATCAAGTCAATAGTGCTCCTGGAAGCTCTAAGTCCGCATTGTGACTCTGGGAGGATATTCTCAGAGATAACCTTGAGGCGGTTAAGTAGAATTCTTGCAAGAATCTTCCCCACAATTGATAGCAGTGATATACCACGGTAGTTGCCACAAACACTGCGATCACCCTTTTTAAAGATAGTGACGATAGTGGCATTTTTAAGTCTCCAAGTACCTTTCTTGATTCCCATATTCTGAGGATAAGGATGAAAATCCTTGTTTTGAGGGAATGACCTCCGGCTTGAATTAGTTCCAGAGGGATGTTATCTGGGCCAGGTGCTTTTCTGGGTTTCAATTGGGTGAGAGCTGCTTTGAATTCATGATAAGTAGGAGGTACTGCCATCCACAGTTGTTCAGGTTGTTGCGGCACATCACAAAGGAAGTCTTCAGCAGCTGCTGATGGACGATTTAGGAGATTGGAGAAGTGCTCCTTCCAGCGTTCCAAGATTTCTTGACTATCAGTAAAGGTAGTGGAATTATCAGCGCTTTTCAGTGTACCTGATGATGAGCGAGATGGTCCATATATTTCCTTGAGTACTGCATAGAAGTTCCTCAAGTCTCGAGCATCCGATAGTCTCTGCAGTTCCTGAGCCTTCTGTTGCCACCAAGTATTTTTAATCTGCCTTATCTGCGTCTGGCATTTACCCCAGGGTTCCAGTAGTTTATCTCTCTTTGTTTTGGAAGTTGGGTCTTGAAGATGGGCAAAATATGCATTCCTTTTGGCATTGACAAGAGACAGAATTTCCTCATTGTTGTCATCAAACCAGTCTTGTCTTTTCCGCACTATAAAACCAATGGTTTCCTCAGCTGACTGTGTGATAATCTTCTGTAGTGTGGCCCATTTTTGCTGAATGTCATTTGTTACTGGGTTTTCTGATAACTGGGTGACGATCCTGTTTCCAAAATGCTTATACATGGATTCATCCTGAAGTTTGGCAGTATTAAATTTCTTTCTTAGCAAATTTTTGATGTTCCTAGGTGGTTTAGGTCTGATGGATATCCTGAGCTTACATATAAGAAGTTTATGATCTGTCCAACAGTCGTCTATATTCCTTGCTGTTCTGGTAATAAGAGTGTCCTTCTTATCACATTGCTGGGTAATTATATAATCAAGAATATGTCAATGTTTGGAACGAGGATGCATTCACGTGGTTTTGAAGCGGTTAGGTAGCCGGAACTGCGTGTTGGTAATGAAAAGTTCGTGTTCTGCACAAAGACCAAGGAGCAACAGTCCATTGGGATTACATTTTCCAAGTCCCTGTTTGCTCATCACATTATTCCATAGCCTGTGATCTTTCCCAACTCTGGCATTGAAGTCACCGAGGAGCAAGAGTTTATCCACAGATAGTACCTTGGAGATGATTTCACTTAGCTGATTATAGAACTGAGCCTTTACTTCATCATCAGAATCTAAGGTAGGAGCATGGGCAGAGATGAGTTTCATAAAGGAACCTCCTGAGAGTGGTATGCGGAGAGTCATGAGCCTTTCGCTGATTGCAATGGGCGTAAGTTGGTGATAATTTACCAGTTTGGTCTTCACAGCGAAGCCCACACCATGAATACGTCATTCACCCTCCTCCTTTCCTTTCCAGAATATGGTATATCCTGTTCCAGATTCAGTAATCTTGCCTTAAATACTATCGTGATGAACTGTACACAACAAATCGACCGTTCCCAAACAAGAAATGAGAATAGGCCAGGTCCAATCCGAAATAGCTATCAGAACGATAGGAGATGGGATGACCAACGTAGTGATTATCGTGACAAACCTTGGCAACGTCTTTACGACGACAGAAACTTCTATAACAGTAGATATTACCAAAATGATCGGAGAGAAGCTCCATATAACAGAGAACGAAGAGAAGCTCAATACAACAGGGATCGGAGAGAAATTTCGTATAATACAAATCAGGGAGATAACCGACAGAACCAAGGTCACTCTAGGTATAAGAATTATAGAATAGAGGAGTATGAGAGAAGGAAACAACAAGATAGGCTCAAGAGAGGGCGAGATAGGTCCACGGAAGAGGGACGAAGAAGGTCAAAAGAGACAAAAGAGGGAGTGAAAGATCAACCGCATCCCTGCACCAGTAAAGAGGGCAGAAGTCAGGAAAGAACTTCTGACAAAGAAAAAACACAAAAAACTCCAATTTCGCGGTGAAAATGACGACTGACGCTGACATACATTCGCATGAAAAGTCCATTTACACAGAAAGCCAGAGCGAGCATGGACAGCTATTGTTAGATACCGGTACTTGCCAAAGGACACTGAGCCCACAGTGCAAGAAAGGATACATTCAGCAAGGGAAAGAATGATGGACGCAGCCGAGAAGCGGCAGAAAAGAATTAAGAATAAGAGATAACGTCCACCGCTGAGAGTGAATGAATTAATCCTCATCAAGAAACCCACAAAAGCTGATGTGAAAAAGAAGATATACACGAAGTTTTCATATGGCCCCTATATGATTGCGAGAAACTTCGGGAATAACGGCTACGAGATTGTAAGCACCGATGGCAAAGCTATTAGAGGACGTTTCAATGCTAAAAACCTTAAAAGATTCGTAGAAACGATTGTTTAAGGATTAAATAAAAAATAACGATACATTTGTCGAAATAACCTAGATTGGTGCAAATAAAAGCTAAGGTGACTTTCATTTGAGAAATCAGTGGGGAGATGTACCGCTTTTTTGTAAGTTTTTTAGTCCAGGTAATGTGTACAGTTACGTCAGAAGGTGTGACGTAGTTGCAGTCACAAGACAAGTATTCTCTGCAGCTGAGAAGTTGTAAGAGAGTCATTCGTTTCCAGATGGCAGACAACGAACATTTCCGAATGGACGGCCGAAACACGAGCCAATCAATAAATTCATCAATGACGTAATGTCTCGCATCGACCCCAACTTGAGAATTGTCTTTACTGTTTTGAAGGAAATAAGAGCTGTTTACGAAATTATGAAGACTTTAGAATGTGTATTTCCATAGCAGAAGGCTATTACACATGTAAACTGGAACCTAGAAAGTGAATTGAAGTAATAACATGCATTTAATCCAAGCTACAGACGATATATTGACATATCGATACATGATAAATAGGGGAGGGGGATGATGTCTTCCCTCGGCCATGTGCACGGAGAAAGAGAGTCTCACTTGGCTAGTAGCACGTCGGGAGTATCACTCCGCTTGAAAAATCTACATGAACAGTCGGCCAGCATTTTCTGCGGCTAGGCCCGGCTGGGAGAGTGAATTTGATACATATTTCCGGCAAGCCACGGTATCAGTGCGACCACGAAGCGAGCTGCACTTTCGCTGGTCAGATTATCGTTTAATCGCGAGTGAACGTATAACGTGTGACAATTTCCACTGCAGTTACGGTATGGCAATGGAGTTTAAACGTTGTGTTAAAGCCATGTGCAACTTGTTGAGTTGGGATAGACAGAACAATTTGTAGTTGACACGCGGACTGATATTTCCATGTCCAGCGGTGTCCATGGCTAGAGCCGCCATTACGTGAAACAGTGTGGAAACTTTCACGAGCTATGGTAGTGTGTATTCTTGAGTAGAAGACATGCCAGCGAGAAGACTATATTTCCAGGGCATTATGCTGCTTCTAAGAGGCATATTTATGTCCGAGACGTCAGTGGGGAACTTTCATATTGTATTAGTAGTTTCTAGTATGGCAGGCTGAATCGTATGGGGCAACTGCATGTAAGGCATTAGCGAGATGAAACACACAATCTACAAACTGCATCATCCAGTAAGGAAAGGATTCCTCATTTGGAATGAATTAGTGGTTGCTGGCGAATGCTATTGCAAGCTGTGATATTATGACGGACTCTGTCTGGAACTGTGCTTTTTCACGAGCGTGTGCGGACGATCCTGGCTTGAGCGATGAGGGAGCGGGGAGCCAACTGACAGCTGATCGAGTACGGTGTGATCCTGGGTTCGAGTTGGAGGTCCAAGGAGGAAGAATGCTTTGTCTGATTCTAGCGTGGAGGCAAGTAAGATACATATCCTTTTTACAACGCTTCGAGAGGCAACGCAAGGTACTAGCAAGGCAACTCATTTTATTATAGCTTAGTGGAGCATTTTTTTGCAATCACAATTGCCATAGTTTTTCTTTAGTAGCGTAAATGGACATGCACGAGTTTAGGTTCGATGTTTCTGTCGAAACTGACTTGCTGTATATCCGGGATTATTGTTCACTTAATGAATTCATCCCTTCTGTATTTTATAGATTTGATGATTAACTTATGAGTAAATTCACAGTAGTAATTTAATTAGATATGCGTATTTTCATTGTCAAGAAGACCATTTTTGGGGAAGATCTCCAGACTTTTATATAAGAATAACATTAATTGCGTTTTCTTTTAACAGTGCTTAGGACACTGATAGACTTTTTCTAGTGACAAGTACATATTTGTATGTACTCTTTTGATATTTCTACAGCGTATTTGAATGAGGAACCTTGTTTTTCCTCACATCGATGTGATACTTGGAAGTTTTCGATGTTTGTTGCCTTGATAGTTTTGATTCACTTTTCTGAATTATCTTTATGGAAAGCACTTAGCTTTTGTGTGTGAGGATCTATTGATGGATTTCTCTAATGGAAAGTCAGTGGACCAGCCAGCGAAGTTGACCTGCGTTCATAGTGTAGGTGTTATCCATTAATATTTCTGAATTCACTGAAGTTGGAGGCGATCCTAGTTTGGGGAAGGATCATTTTAACTTTCTACTTGGCATTAATTTGAGATGAATTTAGTCTTTGATATCATGCTGAGACATGTATATTTTATAATCGTAATGTAAATAATTGCATTTAACGCAATAGTATGTGGAATTAGTACAGCATAATTATGAACACCATCCAAGTTTTTGAATAAATTATTCCCAGGGAGGAAAGACTTTAAGTCACTATATAAGCACAACACATGATGTAAACCTTTTGTAAGGCAAGATTTGTTGGCTAATGGACTACTTTGATGCCATATCAATGAACAACGTGCTACAGTTCAGTTGTATATTTTTAAGCACGAATATAGGTTCTTTTGTGAAAGCAACTTGATTTGTTAACAGGTATTTGAATGCTATTATAACCTATTTCTAGGTGTAATGCAGATCATTACGTGATTTTGTGGTCACTTATATTAAGATGCACAGTTGCATATATTAGGCATATATATTTAATAATGCTGTTTTTGTGGTATAATGCTTGTTGAAGCCTTTTTGTATAGAATATTGAGTCAGTAAGAGCTTGTGAGCCAGTGAGTGCCAATCATTATTAGACTCCGAATAGTCTAACACCTGGTGTTTGGTGTAGTGTAAACCCAGGTGTTTTTTTAATTTCATGTCTGTAGAGACATAGTCTGCTGTTGATCATTGCTGAATCAGGCCTACGCGTTTTTTATATTAACTGATTCTGAGCAATGTTTGGATAATTTGTGTGTGTTATCGAATTATATTACCACAGCTGTTCAATGAAGCCTTCACAAATGTATTATGATCATGTTATTTCTATTAAACATGAATGTTGGCAAGTAATTTCACTTAGCTTGATCGCTTGGTGAAATCAAGCCTAATTTAAGGAATATTTACCACGAATTTAACAAATGCGAATGATATGATTCAAGTCAGTATTGGGACCACTTAAAGTGTCCAGAAACTCAATCATGTATAAATTTTGTAAATTATTGTACATAATATTTGAGTAATGCCACAGCATTAGGGTATCGTTACAGATAATATATTTCATATTCTTGCGTGCTAGATCATGTTTGTTCGATAACCAGTCTATTATTTAAATCTATTACTATTATTCTGAGATTGACATTTAGGATTTTTGTCGTTATATTGAAAGTTATGTCTAATGTGATCACCCCAGTGGGAAGGTGATATTAACAATTCACTCATGGATTTTCTTGTTCCCGATTTTCGTCACTGTCATTTTGGTCGATTCGACGAAAGGGTATTTTCTTTTATTTATGTAATGTTCTTCATGAATAAATTTCGTTTTCCTCATTTTAAAATTTATTGCGTGATATTTTATCGAGGTGATGGGAGGTCGTGTTAAGAAGGTATTTTCAGGGTATGCCACCCTTTGAGATAGTTCTCTTTTGAGAAGTTTTTCGTGTTCTTGAGCAAGTATTTTTTTCGAAGCCATGGTCATTCTTAATACAACCTGTTAGAATAACTGATTACCCTATTACTCCTTTACTTGGGGGTAGGACTTGGGGGTTTTTATAGCCGGGAATTTTCAGGTTCTACGATCCAGCTGACATCGAGGGATTTCACCAGGTATTGGTAGTTGATTTCGGGTACAATACCCATTGTTTGGCTTTAATTAATTTGTTTACTTTAATTGCTTAGGGCTGAATTTACGTATTATTCCCTTAGTTTGCTATTTAATTTTCTGTTTCATAGGACTTGATAAGAGGGTAACTTAACGTCATTTTAGGGACAATTCATCTTGTATTTAGCTTAGCGAATTAGCCGATTCTACCCTCAGTAGTAGGTTAGGTTGCAATTTTGAATAAATAGAAGAAAGTAACTTAAGACTGGACTTGTCATTTCTTAGCTTTGTCGTTTTTGATGTGCTTTCTTGGGTCAGTTCATAACATTCCCACATCTCACTAACACCGATCGACCCCGAGGCAACTAGTCCCGTGCGGGCTGATCTGAGAATACGCATCCAATCCTCTTATGGTTATGGGTTCGACAGATGGGGAGGTCGAAGGGCCGTTGCGGTCAAGCCATCATCCTCCATCCTCGTCTAGCTGGCACAATATATATACTTACAATAATAGGATACCGGTATTATAGCATATTTGATTGTTTTTTGAACTCGAAGGAGACCCAATTAATCATAGTGACAATACTTGGAACGCATTTTATTTTAAAAATTTTGGCAGCCGCCATTTTGGTTTCTTGCTTGTGATGAATTTTAAGCCCTCTCAGTGAAACTTTATGTATATTTATCCTTCACTCCAGAACATATCAGACGTATAGCTGTAAAGGTTCCGAGCAAAAACAATTAAATTCTAAAAATCTGCTCGGCCGCCATGTTCGTTTCTTCCTCCGTATGGTATTCAAACACATATAATTCCTGTATCGTGGTAAATAATATTAGTCCAAGATCCGTTGTAGGTTTCCAGGAAGGCAATTACATTTCATAAATTTGCACATCAGCTACCGTATTTTTGTTCCTTAGTCGTCAAGATTTTAACCTCTTAAGTGCCGAGTTACCCAGTTAGCTGTTTGCTACCTCACTGCTGTGTTGCTTCATTCACATAAAAAATTGTAGAAGCCGTAATTTTGAACTTACAGGGGGAGGGGTGGGGGTTGGCGATAAGGTTAATATGTCCATAGGTTTTGGGACTTTATTAATCAGAATGTAAATACAAAATTCAAGTTTATATTAATTTTTCATTTAAGACAAATCAAAATAAGAATTTTTGTGGTCACGATTACAACATCTCTATACCCAGTAAAGGACCCAAAATTAAAATGATTTCCTAAAATCAATAGGGAACTAAAATTGCTCCTTGGAAGTACAAAATTGATATTCTTAGAAACGTAATCACAGCTCGACGAGAAGAATTTGCATTTTTTCCGCCATGCTTGTATACATCTCACATGAACTCCAGCTGCAAACGACATACGTCTACAAAATGTCCTGTTAGTTACTTCCGGAAGCATGAAATACAAGCTCAGGTAGTACTACATAATACCCAATAGATGGTAGAACATTCCAGATATCGACTCAGCACTCAAAAGCAAATGCGGAATATAAATAAAATAAGTTCTAGTGTACCGTCTATAGACGGTCGAAGCACTCAACAGGTAAAAATTAAATTTGTAATATACTGTATTATAATAATTTGGGTACCATAACCACAAGTGAGGTAGGCGACTAGATCAGAGTCCATGGCTACAACAGGCGGTCACTAACCAGGTATCCTTAGGTGGGGAAGGAGTTTATCCCTTGGCAGATTTCCCTCATAGTGGATTAACTATTCTCATTACAGTGTATCATTCTGAAATTAAGTTGTTCGATTAGGGAAATTCCTTTCACCTCATATGCACATAGCTCAGAGCGATTTCTAGATCATGAATGCATTCATTTTCCGAGCAAGATTAATTATCACGTGGAACAGATCGCTACATAAGTATTATAGCAAATTTTGGATCTATTGCTTTTATGACAGGAATCCACTGCATCCTAAATCTTCTCCATGGCTCATAATACGGCTTCTCCATGCAATTGTTCCGTAATGTTGAGTCTCTGTGTGCGATTGAAAATTGTCAGTTGTTCCGCAGTCACAATCAATATTTCAGTTACTTGATGAACTGATGAACGGGTTCAATACAAATAGCATGGTTAGTCACACTTTGGTCATTCCGGCAGAACAAAACTCTGATTATTATCCGTTTTAAGAAAAGTAACAGTGACCTGAGGGTTATTCAGTTTGGTGCAATCAAACTTAGGCATTTCTGGTCCAATTAGTATGCAGTTTCAAATAAAAATATCGTGCCCTTCCAGAAAAATATGGATCCCTCGCTATATTATCTTGATACGTTTTAGGGAAATAGCCAGCGATGATTGAATAAAGTAATCAGGTAAACAGAACATAACATACATACATACTAGGTCCATACATACATACATACATATATACATACATACTCTACTTACATAATAGAGAGAGAGTCGCGTATAATGGAGAGAAGTGTGAAGGGAGTGGTGGGAACCAAGGGTTTCTGAATAGCGAAATGCCCGCTACAGTTCTCCAGTGATAGAGACATGCCGGATACGGTTGTACGATAATATTAATTGTCGTTACGGGTGGAAAAGGAAATCGAAGTATGTCAAAAAATGTCTTGCAGTTTGTGGCCACGAGCTATAAAATGTTAAAACACAAGATGTGTCTTGACTTCAAATACAATTACAGTTCATGAAATTATACTTGGTGAGAACAAAGCCTAGGTGGTTGTGAGCAAGTAGCGATGTTTCACTGCAGATTGCGGACATCAATGAATCAATAGAGTCGGTGGGTAGACCATGTTACTCCAATCGCTGATTGTTTACATCACATATTTATTACAGTCGGTGGCTACATTCTATTCTTGCTTGCTAGCATGCAGCACAGAGAACTTGCCACTTTGCATTATGTATTCCTGCATAATTGAAATGTCTGATTACATGAGGGCGTCATTGATGAACCGATTGGCTCTCATCGATTATTACTCTGAACTACGCCAGCGGAGGGGGTGACAGAATACAGAATGATTTCCGTTGGAGGGATATACATTTTCATTTAGAGCGAGTGGTTCTCTGCTAAGTAATGCAGTGCTGATGTATGTGTACAGTTTGTTTTTTTAGATACTCCTAATTACAAATTACTGTGTCATAACATTCAGCGAGATCTCATATATAATTAAACATGGTTGTTTCACAGCATAAGAAGTGCCAAGGAATTAAATGTTTGAAACTGCATTATTCACTACTCCTAAAGATATTATTACTTTCGTAAGAGAAAACAAGCTAAGCCAATTTATTCTCTGAACAATAAATAAGAATATCATTCTTGTTTCAACTTGAAATTTAACAATCTCTGTAATAACATTATCGTTCTTGCTTGATAAATACCCCTAAAATATCAGAAGAATATTATTCAGTACTTCTCTATGTTGATATCAGCCAATCCTGTTCTTATAAAATTGATATTAATCATTACTGTGAGAGAGATGTTGAATCACATAATAAAAAGTAGTTAAGAATGATCTTGTTCCCAGATTTTTGCTTCATTGATATTGTAATTTTCTGCCTATTTTCATCTTATAAACAAATAGACTTATGGGATCACCTTCCGTCCATTTGTGTGATCTGTGTGAGTGTGTGTTCCCCTAATAAAATCCAGACGGCTGGAGCGATTCCGATGAAGCTCGTTAACGGTCTACTACTACCTCGTTTAAACTCGACCGTGCTTAACAACTTTTAATAAGTTTCAGCTATTCAAAATGGCGGCCACGCGAAATATTTCAATGGCATTCTTAATCTCCACAACAGCAACAGATATCACCCTGAAATTTTGTACTGTGTTAGAGAGTACTACTATTCACCAATGCCAAGCAAGGTTAACTAACGCATTTAAATGGAATTTTTTCGTGATTTAATCATCCAAGCGCAGTGAAATTTGGTATTGTAAATATTTATACAAGATTTTATTTATTGACATCTAATTTACTTCCATTGTTTTCAAAACTTAAAGTTTGCGGCTTTGCGAAATTTGAAAATAAAGATTTTATTTCTTGTGTCATAATCATGCGATCAAAGTGAACGTTTGTATAATGAACCAGCGCAATAATTGTCATCTACAGGTGGCAAATTCTATAGTCTACGTATACTGTAGAACAATCCAACATGGTGATCATCCGAAATAATTCGAGGTTATCAATATCTACGAATGTTTTTTAGCGATCAAACTGAAATTTTGTATGTTGATAGAGGCCATTACTATAGGTTCACCCATGGGACTTTCAATAATCTGATGAGCACAAAACCAACAAGGCGGCGATGCGAAATTTATGTATTTAAATTGAATGTTTTCACCCTTCGTCATCCGAAAACTGTGAAACTTGTTACGGTATATCTCCATACAAAGATTAAATATTGACGTCGAATTTAATTCAAATTTTTGACAACTTCATAATGGCGGCTGTACAAAATATTTAGAATCACATTTCTTCTCGCACATATTTCTCATTGTAATGGTGTTACTTACTTACTTACTTACTTACTTACTGGTCGGCGCTACATTCCTTGAAGAACATTGGCGGTTATTGGCACCCACCTCCATTCGTCTCTGTCCTCTGCCTTCCTTCTCAAGTTCCTGATTCCCAGACTCCTTAGGTCGTCTTGATCCACATTGAGGCAATTGTAAATTATCCGTAACAGTTCGAATTTTTTATTGAGTAGGGTTGTTAACTCTAAACCCAACACCCAACCTGGAGGACCAGGGTATCGATCTTAGTCTGGCCCATCACCTTGGACCAGACAGGTTGGATGGCTCAACCAGGAGCTTAAGATCCCGCCAGCATAGCTCCTAGGATCATTTGAGCATGCATGCATCTTAAACACCAGGCATCTTCAAGGTGTCGATACGAGCGGGAGGCAATGTACTGTTGTTGGGGCAGACGAAGGTCGTGTACCAAAATGTATTTAGTACATCACATGAAAAATCCTTTTAACAGCCGGGAGAGTTTTTAATGGAAAAGACCCTTTTTATGATATGTTGTCTAATGCTTACATCCTCACACAACATTCTCGCTCCACAATTCGCCGTGCAACTAGGTAGCCCCAAAATTATCTTGGCGAACCTACTTACAATACTGTCCAGGGTTTTCGTTCCTTCCTCTAAACCCCATACTTCCACTCCATAGAGTGCTCTTGAAACGATGAGTGCGTTGAACACATTCTTATACACTTTGTAATCAAGATTCGGTAACCTACGCTCTAACACTTTAACATTCGCCAATGCCGCTAGCCCTTTCGATTTTGCCCTTTTAATTTGTTCGGTCCATTTACCATTACTCGCCATTATCGTCCCTAGATACTCAAGTTTTTTCACCGTCTCTAACTGAGACCCATACATGACCCACTTTTCATTCTTAGCCAGTTTAACTCCCCTTTTGCAGACCATAACTTTGGTCTTACTCGGGTTAATTTTTAAGTTCCAGTCCTCACAGTATCTCACAATCTCGTCAATACTATATTGCATATTATAGGGTGTTAGAGCAAGCAGAAGGATGTCATCAGCAAAAGCTAGGCCCGGGATATCATAATTGTCCAGGCAAGGGTTGGACCGTTGCTCAAAGCCCTTTGAATCAAAAATATCGTTGATAAATAGCAAAAAAAGCACCGGGGATAATTTGCATCCCTGTTTTAATCCTATATTAGACGTTATCTCTCCTACAATTACATCATCTTTAGTTTTAATTGCACATTTCACTTCGGAATACACATTCTCAATTGCTCGTATCATTTTATGTGACACCCCGATTTTTCCCAGCTTAGCCATGACAGCTCTCCTGCTCACTGAATCAAACGCCTTCTCCAAATCAATAGCTGTGATATACAGCTTGCCTCTTTTCCTTCTTATGTACTTGTCCATCACCGTTTTAACCACCATTATATTGTCACTGGTTCTCATCCCTTTTCTGAACCCTGTCTGGAGTCTCGAGAACACCGAACAGCCCTCTGCCCATGCTATTAAACGCTTGGATAAGACCCCGGTGTATATTTTGCTCAAATTATCAAGCAAAGTTATGCCTCTATAGTTGCCTGGGTCTAGTTTGTCCCCACGCTTCTTATATATTGGACAAATTATCCCTTCCTGCCACGCCCTCGGAAATCTACCTCCTTCAAAGATTTTATTAAAGATTTTTACCAAGCTGTCCATCATGAACCTATTATTACTCAACTCTTGCCAAAATTCATTTGTTATCCCCGAAATAGCACCTGACTTCCCTCCTTTACTCTTTACTATTACTCCCTTAATTTCCTCTATCGATATGACTTGGTCCAGCATAGGCAGAACGACCTCCATCCCCCTCGGGACGCCAACCTCATCCCTCTTCCTCCAATTATCTTCAGCATTTAACAGATTCTCATAATATGCAATCCATACTTCATCACTAATAGAGCTCCCCCCACCACTTCTGCTCCCCCTACAGTAAGAATTTATCCTGCTCCACACTTTGCTACAGTCGTTAGCTTTAGAATCCTTATTTAGTGCTGTAGCTTCCTTACCCTGCCATTCATCTTTCATTTTGCTGAGCAGTTCCCTATATTCCTTCCTTAGACGACAAAATTCTACTCTCATCGTATCATCCCCTCCTCTCTTGTATAACTTCAGTGCCCTAATAACTTCGGTTTTCTTCCTTCTACAAGATTCATCGTACCATCCTTTAATTCTCCCTAATTTTCCTCTAGCCTTCACGCGCATTTTCCGCCCGGCCATCATAATTGCATTCTCAATCATACGTATTACCCCTTCAATTTCATCATTACTGATCATTAAACTTATCCCTACCTTTATCAGCTCAAAATTTTCTCCCTGGAAGTAGTTCTGGAACTCTCTGCAGTTTTCCTCCCTCCATCTGAATCTATTTACTTTTCTCTCTATAGCTTTAACTTGTGGGTTCCCTTTTGATTTTAATTTTGTCACCGCTCCCTGCATGTTGACGACAATTGGTAGGTGGTGTGATTCCCCCCATTCTTCAACAGTGAACCTCTTAATTAGGGCTAGTGCTCCTCTAGAACATATTGCTAAATCTATTACACTTCCTCCAGTCTCTGTTATATACGTCAGGTTACCTTCTTCATCCCCCACACAGACACCATTTAATATATATAGCTCTTCTGCTCCACATAGTTCCAAAATCTTTTCTCCGTTCTTATTACATTCCTTGTCTTTGCTGTGCCTATCCCCACATACGGCCTCGGCAACCCCCTTGCTGTAAAGGGGCTTTCTGTCTGCAACCCTCGCATTGAAGTCCCCTAAAAGCACAATCTCTGCCTCTTCATATATATTTTGAATTCTGTTTATTTCCATAGCTAACTCATCGAAAAAGCTTGGATTCGTTTAAAAGCAGGTGGAGGGGGGGAAATGCTTAAGGTAGCCTACCTGCACCAAATGAAGCATCAGCAAGAGGGCTACTGGGTGGACGGGGTAAGAAGTGTACTGGAAAGATTAGGAATGGGTTATCTATGGGATAGGGACTTACAAAGAGAGGAAGGTAGGGTGTGTAAAATAGTGTGCAGAAGGGTTAATGACGTAGAGTTGCAGGTGCTAAGGGAAGAGTGCACCAGTAGGAGAACCTTAACGGAGTTCTGCGAAATAAGGAACTTTATGAGCATAAAGCCTCAATGCCTAATGAAAAGAGAAATGAGAGGGATAATTTGGTGGTTAATGGGGGTGTATAAGAACAAAGCGTTGAGAGAAGTAGGAAAAGAGGATATTTGCCTGTTTTGTGGGAAGGTTATGGGTGCGGCGCACCTGATCAGGGAATGCAAGGAAATTAAAATGATAAGAGCAAAGTTTGTAGACAAAGCAGATCTAAACAGAATAGAAAATGAAAATGAGTATCACACTTTAATTAAATTACTAAAAAGGGAATGGGGGAAAGCAGGTCAATTAGCAAAATATTTTAATGCCATCAGGGCAATGTGGAATAAGAAAGCGTCGGATGAGATTCAGAGCAAAGATGCATGTAAATTAAGCATTCAAGTACAGGAGATGGCTTCCTAGGCTATAAATCTTGTTAAAGCCTAGGAGAGCCTATCTGTATTAACTAGGTAGCCTATACGATACTACCGTACAGCCACATATTGCTGTCTGTAGATTTTTCCTGTGAGTTTGATGGTTTTTTTTCCTTACCACAAAACTTATCAGACTCTTACAGTCAGTAAGGGCTCGATAGGGAAATAAAAGTAATTCTTTCTGTGAGGTGTCTCCCATGGAGAACTGTCAAAAAATGAAGAACGCTGTGTCCACATTTATGATTATGAAAGATCTTTGTGCAGTTTCCATCAGAAAAGTTGCCCAGTGATATTGTGAATGAAGATAACTACTGCAAAACATTATTAAGTTTTGAAATAACAAGGAAGCTATGAAATGCCGAATGGACATTTGGTTTAATTATATAACGCCACACTGTACATTTATGTTATCTATGTGTTTATTGTCTGTATGTCACGATATGACTCTCTGAGTTAAAGTGACAATTAACAAGTAGACTTGGTTTAAATAAAATAAATAAAATAAAATAAATAAAAAAATAATGGAAAAGACCAGTAAGACATATGAAAATAGGCCATTTATTTCTTCACGGAACTACTTGTTAATTTTTAAATGAGTATCTTAATGTGTTCCTTAAACTGTATTTCTTGGTTATTAAATGTGCATAATTGGTTTTTATTTGTCATATTTGTTTCAATATCTCCTTATCACTCATTTAATTGTTAGAGAGAGAAATATGATTTTTTGAAAAGTAATCATCAATTTCACTTACCTCCCAATGGACGCGTACAAAATAATAAATTAAATAGTCATTAGGCTGTATAGCTGAAATGTAAGTTGAAGTCCACAGACAGTATACTCATTGAAATTTTTAATTTCTGTTTTAATAGCGCTGGTTAATTTCCCGAGTTCTGAAGGCCAGAAATACCGCATATTATACTGAAGCTATAGAATGGTAAGTTAGGACGGAATACCATGAGTTCACATTCTTTGAGAGACAAAATACCAAAGCATCCTCATTGTTTTAATATATTTTAACATTCTGTGAACGTAGTATTGTTCGTGCATGAAGTAAAATACAATTTAACCATATGTTGTACTATTGATACAACTACAACTGTGTTAAAATGAACTTTATTATGAATCAGATGAAGCTCACTCTATACAACTGATATGATTTTGATAAGTTTTCAACTTCCATACTTTATCTTATGTCCCTGATAGCTGGTAGGTCAGCAAGGATAGCTGAATGAATTTAAGTACGCAGATAACCTAAATACATACTGGTGAATTACCGCACAGTATAATATAAACAGAAGAGCTTGCGGAAAGTGTGCAGACGTTGCACAGAACATATTATTTTGCGAGCTGTACAATTCCATCGTACTAGTTTGCTTGACAATCCACGCAGTCTTATATATTTGGCATATTTTGGGAGCATTTCTACCTGATCCCACTGTTGTGTCTCATAATCTTTGTAAGGGAACGATATTCCTTTACCATGCCAACCTGGACTGCAACTGATCTAGCTCAAAACATTTCTGTTTTATTTGCTCAGTTCGTACAGCAGAAAATGTCAGGAACTAGTAAATATTGGCGTCGTCCAGAACAGTCATGTTTTTTCTGTATCTTGCACCTTTCTGTTATTTTTTGTATGTACAATATTCTATTGATAGGTATTAATATCACCTCAAGATATTACGGAAGTGAACTATGTAGACTGCAGATATTTACAACCAATCATAGTATTGCATATTTTCAATAAAACCACATTCGTAGATATCATGAAATGAGTTGAAAATACATTTAATAGTAACTTACCTCTCTGTTATACGCCATGACCTCGATGTTCGGCCTCTCAAAATAACAACCACCATTCCATTAATGTTATGAATGTATTTATCAACAATATGTTCAGTAAAGTATATACAGCCTCCATTCCTTAAAATTCGTGGGTATAGTTGTTTCTCTTTCTCAAGTCATGCAGTATAATTTTGTAGAATTAGAGAGGTCAACTATTTACGTCATGAACATACAGTGCATTGAGTATGGTCCATATTGATAAAATAGAAAGGATTGGAAATCTGCAATGTCGCATAACACACACTTGTGCACTGATACGTAAAATATGTGAGCTTACTAATTCTGTGCCTTATACAGTGAAAGCGTCTGATACACAATCGGTAACTGTAACTGTTTTACAGTATGTTGCACTGTACCGATTTGAATATTTTATATTTTTTAGAAGGCGCCTATGCAATCAGCTTGACATTGTTGTGATTAGCGATACAGTAGCATCTTATATACTTTTCATTTTTGTGGGGTTTGAAGCCATTTTTCAGTGTTGCCTTAGTAAACAAAAGTTTTTTTTCAGTCGGTCAACACGAATATACCCAAAAGAGCTGGGTTATGCTCTAATCCTGTATTTATTAATCTCATGTAATATTTTTTAGGATTAGGTCAAAACCCAGCTCTTTTGGGTATATTCGTGTTGACCAACTGAAAAGCTCCACACTTTTGTACTAATCATCGTGTAATACGTTTCTTTGTAATTCCCCTATTGGATCCTGTGTAATTGATTTTAACGTTTGAATAATACGCCAACCCCAATATTTTGAATATATGATGATGGCGTCAGTTTGAAATGTTAAAGAGATTTTAAATTCTTTGACGTATTATTATTAGTATTTATTTGGATTTATTGTAATAAGCCTCCGTGGCTTAGGCGGAAGCACGCCGGTCTCTCACCGCTGGGTCCGTGGTTCAAATCCCGGTCACTCCATGTGAGATCTGTGCTGGACAAAACGGAGGCAGACAGGTTTTTCTCCGGGTACTCCGGTTTTCCCTGTCAACATTTCATTCCAGCAACACTCTCCACTATCATTTCATTTTATCTGTCATTCATTTAATCATTGCCCCAGAGGAGTGCGTCAGGTCTCGGCAGCCGGCACAGTCCATATCCTCGCCGCTAGTTGGTGGCTTGATTCATGCCATTCCTGACCCGGTCGGAGACTGGAAGCAGGCTGTCGATTTTCATTTTCATTTGGATTTATTGTGCTTCTAACAGCATATGCCTAGTAAAGAGAAACACATGTACATTTGGTTACACAATTCTATCGAATTTTAATACGTATAATTGACAGGCATAATGTTGAGATTGTAATGTAAATTAATTCAACAACTAAATACGAAAATATAATAATTCTGTGCAGGAAATTGGTAGGTGGAATGTACGAGTTCATGTGATCGCACAGCAGGCATAAGCGAAGGAACTATATGTGTAACTGAATAAGTCAAGGCTGGTTGCTATTGAATGTTCATTGTATAATTGAATGACACTTATTATAGGGGAATGTTTGTGCTGTTCAGTTCTAGTTCTTGGGCAGTAAAATATAACACACTTAGGTCGAGTTGAGGGAGGTGGGACACGTAAATTAATCTGTGATATTAAATACGTACTATACAAAAGGTTATTGAATACTTTGAAGAATAAAACAAGAATTGCAATTTTTCGTCTGTTAGTCAGTGATTTTTAATTCAGGTAACTAAGAAGATTTCCATAGCTATCATATTTCGGATAAATACCCGTGAGTTTATTATACTGCAGATATCTTAGGAATTTATTCTGAACCATTTAAATTTCACTAATGTGTTTCAAGTACCAGGGATTCCAGATGCTGGAAGCATATTCTAATCTGCTTTTAACAAAAGAATTGAACTGTAATTTTATACTTTTTGGGTTGACGAAATCTTTAGAATTTCTTCTTATAAAGCCTAACATTTTATAAGCACTAGATACCATTTCATGAGTGTGCAATGAAAATGTTAGCTTTGAATCAAAATAGACTCCTAGGTCTTTTTTAGAATTGTTAATAGTAAGATAAGCATCCAAAATCCGGTACCCAAACATCACCTGGAATTTGTTTCTAGTAAACTTCATAACTGAGCATATCCTTATGTTAAGTTTAAAGCGATTTAATTTACTCCAGGATGTCACATTATTGAGATCTTCTTGTAGTAATTGACAGTCCTGCTCTGTCTGAATATTTCTAAACATTTTGACATCTTCCGCGAATAACAAAACGTTTGAATATTGTACACATCTTGTAAGATCATTGATAAGCAGAAAGAATAATAGAGGGCCTATGTTTGAACCTTGTAGGACGCCTGATCGGGCATAGTATGAATAGAATTCACATCCATTTCAAGCAACAAACTGTTATCGTTCATTGAGATATGAGGTGAACAACTTCAGCAAATTGTAGGAGAAACCATAATATGCTAACTTATTTAAGAGGATATCATGATCTACTTTATCGAATGCCCTCGCATAATCTGTATAAATTACATCAACTTGACTTCCTTTGTCCATTGCCTCTGATACTTTGTGAGTAAACTCCATTAGATTAGTTACTGTTGGTCTTTTAGGCATGAAACCATGTTGAGAGTCACTTATAATGTACTGTACGTGCTGAAATATATGCTGATATAACAATTGTTCAAAGAGATTCGCAATGGCGGACAGTATTGCCACGGGTCTGTAATTATCAAAATCAGACTTATGTATGGGACTAACCCTGGTAATTTTCCAACGACTGGAAAAGTACCAGTTAGAATGGCTATATTAAATAATACAGTTAAAGGATAGGCCAGCACCTCTGCACAGCCTTTGATTATGTATGGAAGAAGTAGTTCTGGGCCAGCGGCTTTTTTTGATTCATTTTTAGTATCGCATTCTTAACATCAGAAATACTAATCTGTTAAGAAACCAGTACTTCAAGAAAGTGGTGTACGTCCTGGTCACTTGCACCTAAATTGTCATACTTGGCGCATTCCTTGGAATAAACTGACGAGAAATAATCAGCAAAACCGTCGACAATCTGCATATCGTTTTCTAATATTTTCTCATTAATTTTCAATACGGGTATTGCCGGGGATCGTTTCTTGTGTCGAATAAATGCCCAGAGCGATTTGTGTCCTCCCCGATTGCATTTTCGACATTAGGTACGTATTGTCGGTAAGCGGGTTGAATATCACGTTTTAGAATATTCCTAAGCTCTTTAAACTTTTCGCAATGAAAGTCCTTATTGGCCTATCCCTTACGCATTTTCCTTGGATGGTAAGATTTTCTTCGTTTTTTTTTATTATATCAAAATTAAACCAGCATGCATAGAGTTTGATCATCCTACTAGTGCTTACAGGTACACAGGAATTCAGAACCTGATAGAAACGGGAATAGAAATGATCTACCGCCTCGTCTACCAGGGAAAATTGCGAGAGAACACTCGAATCAACTTCTTGTAATTCTTTATAAAGTTGTTCGAAATTAGCCTTTTTAAAATGGTATATATGAGTTTGGTGAATATTGTGTCTAACCTAATCAAGAGATCAAAAAGAAGCCTCGTACAATGAACCAAACTCTTTATGACAATAATAATAATAATAATAATAATAATAATAGTAATATTACTAATACTAATAATAATAAGAATCTAGTGGCATTGATTTCTGTAGCTTGTATTAGACGTACATTTGACTTTTCTTAATATTTACTACTATGACTCCTACAGTAATATGCCATCTCGCAGAAGGAGTCATAATTAAAAGATACTGAAAATTGTATGTTTAAGCATCTTGTTCTTCAGTGTAATGGTGGCGCTTCTAATTGTTTTAAGGGCGAGGAACCAGGGTCATCAGCCCCGATTATCTAACGGAGGTATCGTAAATTATAGGTTATAGGCATGTCTCTTCCTGAAGAAGAACACATTTTAACGATGTTCCATTAAACCGGTCTCTCTGTGTGTTGATTAACCAGTAGCCTACTATGATCTGGCACACAAGTAATTAGTTTTCCATTAATGTACTGTAGATATACCTCATCTTCTGAATTTGGACACATACTGTATATCCAGCGATGACGATGTCTGTGTGTGAGTTATCTTGTGTACCATAGAAATGCCATATTTCTATTTTTATATTTCTTGGATGATATACCCACAACGTTTGGGCATTGAGTTTTGAGTTTGAAATAGTAGCTTAGTTACTTTATCACAATGTGGCTCATGTACCAAAAGGTATTTAGTTTTTCATACGAAAAATTCATTTGGTAGGTTGAAGAGTTTTTAAATGGACAAGACCAGTGTAATATGTATAAGAAACAGGAACTAAGATACTTGGTACATATATATATATACAGATACATCTCCTTACTAATAATAATAATCTAATGGCATTGATTTCTGTAGCTTGTATTACAAATCCTTAATTCCTGGGTACAGCAGGAAAATAAGACAAAGATTCAAAGGTCGGTTTATAACCACCTGGAATATTAACGCAGAAATTACTTATGTGTTAGTAGGGGAGTAGTGATGGTTCTGCCCCCCCCCCCCCCCGCCTCTCCCACTGACGTCACATACTAACCCGCAATACATTCAGGGGCAAAGTCGATATCACTCGAACGCATGGTCCGATTTTGACAAATGAGGTGTCGTTGGACTCGGGCTAACGCCCTCTTTCCAATGGACCACTCATTTCAACCCCTAAATGAAACCGACACCTACTAGGGGGTGAAACCGTATTTTTTTAGTGAAAGTCTCTTTTCAAATGCGACTTGTATAAGGTGCGCTGCTAAAATGAACTTAAACGTTGTTGCTCATATAGCGCATGCGTTTTGCTGGATGCCGCTATGAATTAACATTTTTGTTTTTGTTTTGTACGCATGCGCACTTGGGATTTTTGTAAGAGGGCGAGCTCTTTGAAAAAAATTATTTATAAGAAGGGGTTTTGGTGGTGAGGAGAGAGCCAGATAGTCGCCTACTTTCCTAGGAAGTTTGCCGATATCTCTCGAACGCAAGGACTGATTTGGACGTGTGACGTGCCTAATCGCTTGTCTCGAAACCCTCTTTATTTTGGTAATAGGTTAAAGTTTTGAGAATGAGGGAAACAGGCATTTTGGGGGTAAAAACGTGATTTTAGACTTTTTACGAAATTTCACGAATGCATGGTCGGATTTGGTCCTATGACGTGTCAAATGGCTTGTCTCGAAACCCTCTTTATTTTGGTAATAGGTTAAAGTTTTTGAGAATGAGGGAAACAGAATTTTTTGGTGTAGAACTGTGATTTTAGACTTTCTGTTATATCTCACAAACTAATAACGCCAGAGACGTATACGAGGTGTCGTAGGACTCGGGGTGACGCAACCCCCTCCCCCACACCTCCCCCCTTTCGAATATAGTATTTATGTTTAAAAAAATTGCGAAAGGGTCTAACGACACTTTTGTTGAAAACATTTTAATTTTTAAAACTTTTTTTCTAAATCTGTCTAAAATTTTCATGAAGAGTGGTTGTAGATAGAAAGAGACGATGCCACTCGGCACGTGTTTCAACGAGGCTATTATTGGCCACGGTGGTGATATACCAATACAGTATTCGCTATATCGATGAGACGGCGGGTCGAGGGTTCGTTTTCCGATTTTTCCTATGATGGAATTCCTAATTCCTAAACCCCCTGAAGGGGGTCTTTAACATGTAAACGATTATGAGTGACATGACAAATGATAATTCCTTGATCAGATGAAGTTGGCTTTAGATAGAACAAACAGAACTTGGTTATATGTTGCTTGAAGTGAGTATAGAAAACAAACTTGCTGGGGCAGACTGACAGGATGTAGATGCTATTTGAGCTTATGGGAATGCATTGACTTGACTTGACAACAGGGCAATGAAAAAAGCACAGAGATGCTGAGGACACTTGAAGGTCAAACGATATGGCAACCATGGTGGGAGGGGGAAGCGAGGATGATGTAGCCGATCATGTTCAATGTTCAATGGATGAATTTATATTTTGCGAAGCATTGTTCGGAGAGGGTCATGTGACGACTTGTTTTAAGGGTATTTATTTTTTCGATCTTTCCTATGGTGGACTCATTGATTGTAATAATTCAAAACTGCTAGGGCATGGCCTTGAGATTTTATAAACTGATAATGGGATTTTGACATACAAGGTCCCCCCCCCCCAGAACTTGACATGATGTCATTTTTTTATAGCTTATGAATTTCCCCAAAAAAGACCCAAAACAACAAGATCATGGACTTTTGCTTTTCTTATTATATTGCAAACCCATAATGTTAGATGTTTACTGTAAGTGACGAAACCTAGCTAGGTAAAGAAAGAATTATTGTGGGCTACATGTATGGTGACTGACACGTCTTTGACCATTGGAACTTGTTTTCAGATCTGACTGTAGTACATAGGGAGTATAGGTTGTAGGCAAGGCTTGACAAACGGTGTACACAAAATTCAATTTATCGATTCAAGAATTAAGAGTAGACTATCATTAATTAATTGGTTAAAGAGTGTAGCTAAAAATAAAAAAAATGGTGACTACATTAAACTAAACTGAACCAAGTCGAATCAAACCCAACTGAACCAAACCAAGCCTAAAGCAAACCAAACCTAATCAGGATCAAGCCAAGGGCTTAAGTGTAAAACTTTTGGGGGAATGCAGTCATTGGCAATGTCCAAAGGATGGGATAACGCTCTACCTTTAGAGGGTGAGGTAAAGTTAGTGCATAGTGCTAATGCTCACACCCGAGTACATGAACCACACACACACACACGCGCGCTTGTTCTAAACTAAACTGTCTTGCTGGCAGTGCTCACACAGTAGGCAAATGACAGAAATGCTTGACTAACAGAAATACAATCATTTTTGGTTGTCTAATGTTACCAGCCAACCATTACGTGCTGTAGTGGTGAGCACATGTGTCTCTTGCACTGGAGATCGTAACTCGATTTCTAGCTCTAAGGCCTAGAACGAATCAAACTAAGAAAGAAGGGTATAGTGACGCAGTGGTCAAACGATTAGACTTTCACTAAAGTAGACTAGGGTTTGATTTTAGGTTAATATACATGTCATAAACAAACAAACAAACAAACAAACAAAAAAGCAGAGATAATGTTTAAAACTAATTACACTTGTCTCTTTTCAAATTATTACTTAGATTACAAATACAAAGGTGGACTGGGTTTGATATACTTTTTTTTATTTTTTTTTAGCGTATGGATTTTAGTGCCGGGAGTGTCCGAGGACATGTTCGGCTCGCCAGTTTTGAAGCTGCTTCGAGACGGACACCCAATGGGTGAGCTACAAGTACCGTTGGGGAGGGAAGGAGGGAAGTTGGAACGTAAGGACGAGGAGTTGGAAGGTAGCGGCTGTGGCCTATAGGTAGGGACCAACCCCGGCATTTGCCTGGAAGGAAGATGGGAAACCACAGGAGACCATCTTCAAGGTTGCCGGCGGGGGGATTCGAACCTCCTCGCCTCCCGGATGTGAGCGACTGCCATCAGTCATGCCGTAACCACCACGGCTAACTCACCCGGTGATATACAGTTAATGCTGCCTATCGCATACTAGCCTGTAAGAAAGCCAAACAAGCAAAAGGCGTAGGTAGAGCAGTGGTAAAATCGCAATGTGTAGAGAACTACCTAACGGTTTTATGAACTGGCAAAGGTATGTCGCATAAACAGTGCAGGATACAATCCAGCAACCATAATTTTTATCTTGTGGAACAGAGAAAACATATATATATAGAGAGAGAGAGTGATATAGAAAGCTTATATATGTATGGGTAGCATTGATTGTTTGACTAGAGAAAATACGGTGAGGTAGAGTGGGGAGAGGGAGAATTAACAATTATATATGAATGGTAAATAGTATTTTTGTTTTTTTCAATAGTTTTGTTTTTCAAATACAGTGGTAGATAGCTGTTATTTTGTAAAACATTCTTACTTGCAGTAGTAATAAGCCTCTACGGTTCCGCTAACACACATAGACAGACTGTACTATTGCCATGGTCAAACACTCACATTAAGATCGTTTACAAAAACATCAAATGAAAAAAGAAATCTTGTTTTGGAAATATCGTTTTTCAACAGACACAAAATAAATTAAAAAATGTGTAAACAGCAAAATGGAAAATCCATGTTTCCATATAGACAAAATATAAAAACCTTAAACGAACATTTAAAAAATATATGTACAAATGGGAAATTGACAAATGCGTAAATATGAAAATGGAAAATCCATGTTTCTATATCATGAAATTGAAAAAAAACCCATCAAACTGTCATTTAAAAAAATGCAAATGTAAAACTGACAAATTGTTATATGTGAAATGTGAAATTGAACAAATGGCTATCATTATTTTAAAAACAAAAAGAAAGCACGGTGCTGTATGGTTGAGGTGTGAATCAAACCCTCTCTACTTAATTTGGACCACCCGAGACTGAGTATACTTGTTTTAGTCCTCATACCACTCTTAAAATTTTGTATTAAAGCTAGGAATTGAACCCAAGAGCTTGTAGGGGGAGACCAAGGTTAGAATATGTTAAACAGATAGTCTTAATTGTAGGGTGTGGTAGCTATATAGAGATGAAACGATTAGCTCGGGACAGGGGCATTGAGATCTGCAGCAAACCAGTCAAACGACTAAAGACTCAAACAGCAACATGTAAGCTCACCAAAATAATGTTGTGTAACGGTAAATGTTAGTCAACGAACAGTAATGCATTACTAAAACCCATGACACGATACCTAAGAGCTTTTCTAAAGTTATTTTAAAATGCCTTTCACCCTATATTAAACACCCAGTTCACAATATTCATAACTGCAATGTTATGTTAAACAAAACAAAATCTATATTTCAAAACAAGCAAGTGGTTTAGTCAATGTATACTGGGAAAAGTTTTGTAAACACTCAAGTCCACAGGACTAATTAAATTAGTAACTGTCAGGTTGGCCGAGTGGTTAAGGTGTTTGACTTAAGATCAAATTTCCTGTACAAGGAAGCAAGGGTTCGAATTCCTTACCTGACATAACTATTGCCTTAACATGGCTTGTCCACACTGAATTATTATGATACTTGCTACACAAACCATAGACAGAGTGTATTGTTTAAGGCACTCGCTTTATGAACATAGTCAGAGACTGTTGATGGTTAACAATTGCATTAATAGTGGGACATGGGGATAGCAATTAAGAAAAACAGCCAATACCCATACAATATTTTTATTCATTTAGTATTTTTTACAATAGTTACACACTGAATACAACTTTTTATCTTTTTATCATTGTTTGATATAGATTTTAAACACAACGGTTGTTGTAGATCCTTTTACAACATTCTCCAGGAACTCTTGTTCTTAAAAACTGGGGAAGCCGCAATGGTTTTATAGACATTAAACCCTCATTGTCTTCTTTTTCATTATTATTATTATCATCATCATCATCATCATCATTATAAATATTATCATCATAATTATTATAGTCATTGTCACCAACATCATCATCATCATCCTCAACATCACTAGAACTATCCAATTCCTCTTTTTCCTTTTCAAAAGGGACCTCTTGAAGAGTCTGTGTTGCTTTTGATAGTGTTAAGGGTTTTTTGAACGTTGACAACTGTCCTAACATGACTTTTTGAGGTTTATGTTGATGGCTTATGTTGGCAGCTTATGTTGGCGGCTTATATTGGTGGCGTATTTTGATGGCTTATGTTGGTGGCTTATGTTGGTGGCTTATGTTGGTAGCTTATTTTGATGTCAGTTTTTGTTATATAATGTATGTGTTCCATTCATTTATGACGTCATAGCCAGTCTTAAAGCAAGTCTAAACTTGTCCGACATGTTGGATTATTTTGTTCATGTGTGAAACTATCAAGTACCAATGATCAAGTGAGCTTTTTTTCTCTCTAATCCGCAGTTCTGCCCCATAGCATTGAGAATATTTATTGTAGTAGCCTATAAAGAAACAAAAAAATCATGTCTAATACAGTTTAGCTATAAGTGACCAGAACCACTATATATAACATTTTATTCTAAGAGCTTTCCATAATGATAAGAAAAAAGAGCTTACTGTAATGATGGATTGTGTAAGTAAACGTCTTTTTCTGCTTAATGCCACTACTAAAGTGATACTCATACAACAGACAAGTGAGTTCATGTTTTGCTGACGTAATCGTATGTAAGGCGTGTGCGTGCGGGGGAATTCCATCATAGGAAAATTCGGAAAACGAACCCTCGACCCGCCGTCTCATCGATATAGCGAATACTGTATTGGTATATCACCACCGTGGCCAATAATAGCCTAGTTGAAACACGTGCCCAGTGGTATCGTCTCTTTCTATCTACAACCACTTTCCATGAACATTATAAACAGATTTAAAAAAAGTTTTAAAAACTAAAATGTTTTCAACAAAAGTGTCGTTAGACCCTTTCGCAATTTTTTTTAAAACATAAATACTATATTCGAAAGGGGGGAGGTGTGGGGGAGGGGGTTGCGTCACCCCGAGTCCTACGACCCCTCGTATACGTCTCTGGCGTTATTGGTTTGTGAGATATAACAGAAAGTCTAAAATCACAGTTCTACACCAAAAAATTCTGTTTCCCTCATTCTCAAAAACTTTAACCTATTACCAAAATAAAGAGGGTTTCGAGACAAGCCATTTGACACGTTATAGGACCAAATCCGACCATGCATTCGTGAAATATCGTAAAAGTCTAAAATCACGTTGTTACCCCCAAGAAGCCTGTTTCCCTCATTCTCAAACCTTAAACCTATTTCCAAAATAAGGAGGGTTTCGAGACAAGCGGTTTGACACGTCACACGTCCAAATCCGACCTTGCGTTCGAGAGATATCGGCAAACTTCGTAGGAAAGTAGGCGACTATCTGGTTCTCTCCTCACCACCAAAACCCCTTCTTATAAATCATTTTTTCAAAGAGCTCGCCCTCTTACAAAAATCCCAAGTGTGCATACGTAAAAAACAAAAACAAAAATGTTAATTCATAGCGGCATCCAGCAAAACGCATGCGCTATATGAGCAACAACGTTTAAGTTCATTTTAGCAGCGCACCTTATACATGTCGCATTTGAAAAGAGACTTTCACTAAAAATTACAATTTCACCCCCTAGAAGGGGTAGGTTTTATTTAGGGGTTGAAATGAGTGGTCCATTGGAAAGAGGGCGTTAGCCCGAGTCCAACGACACCTCATTTGTCAATATCCGACCATGGGTTCACGAGATATGAATAAGCAAAAAGTGTGCACTAACCTTTTGAGCACCTTGTGGGTTAGAACCCCTACTACTCCACTACTTGTGTTACATACAAAAATGGGAGGGAGCCTATTAATAGACTAATAGACTAATAGACTAATATACAAGACGTCTGAATTAACCTAAAGTGTTAGTAGCAGCAAAATGGGAATAGAGGATATAGATGGATGAGAGTCTGGCCAATTTCATTCATTTACACGAAACTCAACCCGGATAGACAGTTAAATGAACACTGTCCGTAGCACTGAATGTTTGAGTAGACGGGTAATCTGTTGATTGTCACTGTTTAGAGAGATAATAGTTCATGTGAGAGAATTTAACGATGATAATTGAAGCAGTTTTCAGTGTTTCGTAATGTTTATTGTAGGAAGAATTGCCCAGTTCAACGGTTACTTTTGACTTCAAAAATTCAGACATTAGGGGATGATCCTAGATCCTCATATAGGTTACTAGATCCTTAGGAATGGAATTTTTCAAATCTATTTTAATTCATTTTCTACTTCATATTAGCCATACTATACGATTACAGTTGTCACAAGTTAGATACCCATGAGGCCCAATTTGATGGGTTTAATAAAGCATATGGAGTAATCCTATGAAGTTTACTGGGTTTGCACGTTACATTATTATATGAAATTCCCACGTTGGCCAAAACATAGTTATAACATTTGACAGTAAAATTCCCACGGTGGTAATGGTATCATGGCAAGTACGGCATTATCAATAAAATTTGCTTCTTCTAAAATTTGGTGATTTGCCTGACAAGTAAAATACGATGAGGTTTAAAACAAAAAAGGAAGCTTGTAGTTTAACGTGACCGAGATCGTGAGCCACGGGGGTTTAAAACAGCATCAACCTGATAGGGAGATGTCAATTACTTATCTTTCATGTTGAATAGTAGCAGCTGCTTGCGCGAAGCACCGTTTGACCAAGATATCTGACGAGAATCACATGCCTCTGAGGAGGAGGTCATACGAGAGCGAGTATGCCCTGTAAACACCGACAGCCAAGTGAGAACGAACTAAGAGCGTGATCAACAGGGCGAAGTTGGAGAGGGAAGCGGAAGGGGAAAGTGACGTGTGAAATACCATCTTTATAACAAATAAGGAATGTACATAGATTGATTCTTAGGAAGACCCCAATAAAAAAGGTGTAGTCTTCATGGAAGATATAAGAGCGAGACTGATGCCCTCTGCTTGAGATGTGTTGAACCAAGTCTTGAGGCGAGAGAAATCCAATAGCTTGAGCGACCTGCAGAAAGATGTCATACAAAGAGAAAGCATCGCAAATCTGGGACATACATTCAGAAAAAATAAGAGAATGCACCAAAGTAAAGCATAAACAAGTGTGTTAGTGGTTTGAATGGAAAGAAAAAAAACAAAGAGAACTCAAAATGTTACGTATATTCAGAAGGAATATACCAACCTGGGGGAACAAAGGTCAAAACCACCAACACAGAGAAAACAGAAATTATGGATCGAGTGGCTAAGGGGAAATTAAGGAAATTGGTCCTACAATATGACCATTAGTTGTTAAGTTCTTTTTATCACTCGAGTTTTTTCATAAGGATTTACGAGGGCCACAATTTTACGACAGAGAATCGGCAGGCGAGTGGCTATGCGAGAATCGAGCAAAGGAGTAGAAGCGGAAAGAGAACAATCTGTGAGCAAATGGCTAGGAGTTAAAGTCATCAAGTCATCGGGGTCATCAGAACGCTGGTTAGAGGGCGAGAATTAACACAACCTTCAATAAGGACAGCTAGAGAGTTAAATTCTTTATATGTTAAGATGCGAAAACCTAACACCCTTTTCATGTGCCATTCAGTAAGCTTGACGCTGGATTCCCATTTTCCACCATGGTGGGGAGAGTAAGAAGGTATAAATCTCCATTTGAAACTTTGGCGCAGGACAAGTTAGAAATTTGTTCCATTGCGGGAAGAGAAGTGAGTGCTTTCTTCCACAAGGAAGCTTCACCTTGAAAGGTGGAGGCGTTATCAGAAAACATTTCCGTGGGTACTCCATGCCGAGCAGTAAAGCGAGAAACAGTTGAAAGAAAGTATGTAATAGAGGCGTTAGTTACCAGTTCCAGGTGGATCGCGCCGGTGACCATGCACACGAAAAGAGATACGTAAAGTTTTCCAAATACGTATAGTTTCTTTTTAGCTTCAGGAGAATTTCGCTGATATCGGAAGGGGCAAATATTGTCAACACCAGTCAAAGCGAAAGGTCGACTGGGAGATGAGCGTAAAGACGGCAAGTCACTCATGAGTTGAATGTTGACTTTCGGCTTTACTTTAAAACAAGGGATGCACTTATGAATGCCGGAGGAAACCTCATGAACGCCATTTACAATCTAATACTTTTCTGGGTGGACGCAGAGCAACGTTCGCGTACTGACGTGCAAATTGCGATAGTGGAACTCACGTATGATCAGGAAAGTAACGTGATATTTGGATGGCAATATGATCGGATGCTTCTTGTTTTCGGGAAGAGTGGAGTAGGAGAGTCTACCACCTACTCTCATCAATCCTTCATCATCCAAAAACGGAGCTAGAGGGAGGAGACGACTGGACCTTGGAATTTCTTTCTATTGCGTTAACAAGGAAAGTTCAGATGAAAAGGTTTCTTTTAGAGTAAGTTGCAAAATTTTAGTTGTAGCTAGGTTTAATTCTTTATTAGTTAGGTTAGGAAGCACGGGCTGATCAATCACAAAGTATTTCCACCTAAGGATGTACGCAAATACTCGGACTAGTTTGTATAAAGAAGAATATCACTTTAAAAAGAGAAACAAGCGGAAGTAGTGGCAATATTACAGGAAGCGGAGGGATTGGTTGCTTTGGCGTCAGGCAAATTCGAAATAGAAACATGAGGATTAGAGGGCCAGTTGTTAGGATCGTATATTAAACATGCGGGACCGATCCAATAGAGTACTAAAGCAGCTAGAAAGAAGGTGTGCATCCGCGAGAGATGATGTCAGCGGGATTGTCAGAGCTAGGAACATGATTCCATAGACAACCTTGAGAAACATTTTGAACTTTCGCCACTCTGTTCGCTACAAAAGTTTGCCAGTGAGTGGGAGGTTTGGCGATCCAAGAGAGAGTAATCATGGAATCACTCCACAGAAAAAATTGAGAGAAGTGGATTTCAAGAAGATGACGCAGTTTATCAGATAAATCGGAGGCTAGAAGAGCAGCGCGTAATTCAAGACGAGGTAGGGTAATCGTTTTGAGAGGCGCTATTTTAGATTTCGAGAAAATAAGGCTTGAATGGGAAGAATCAATTTGAGGGGTACGGTAGACAATATAAGCGCAACATCCAAACGCCTTTTCGGAACTGTCGGTGAAAACGTGAGGCTCGAGAGGAATGCTAGACGAAGCACCAATTAGTACCCTAGGAATTTCAATAGTAGAAAGATCAAGTAAACTATTGCGAAACAACAGCCATCTGTTGCGAAACGAAGTGGTAATGGCCTCATCCCATTCGCATTTAAGGGACCATAAATCCTGCATGAAAAGTTTAGCTATGTCAATTACCGGAGCGAGAAATTTGAGAGGGTCAAAAATTTTAGCGATTTCAGCTAGTGCGTGTCGTTTGGTGTTGGGGAGATCTTCAGAAAGAGAAACTTTGTAAGTTAGAGTGTCACTGCGAGTATACCAATGAACTCCTAAGGTTTTGACTGAATTAGAATCAGCACAAATGTCAACAGAAGAGGAATCGATTTCTTCAGTGGGGAACTGAGAAAGGAATTCTAAGGAATTTGAATTCCGTTTGTGGAGTGGAGTCCGCCGTTACTAAGCAGCACTATCAATTCGCGAGAGATGAGAGAACCTTCTTCCAGAGTCTCAAAGGACTGTAAATAATCGTCAACATAGAAAGACGAGGTTAATGCTTCTGACGCTTTAGGGTGAAACAAATGAACATCCTGTGCTGCGAGCATGTGTAGTGAGCGAATGGCAAGATATGCGGAAGGCTTCAGTTCGTAGGTGACAGTTTCAAGACGGAATATTTTTATGGGCTTAGTGGTTTCATCGCACCATAAGATGCGCTGAAGATCCTGTTGCTGGGAATCAATCAAAACCTGGCGGTACATTTTTTAAATTTCGGCGAGAAAGGCTATGGGATAAAGACGAAAATTCAAGAGAATAGCGGACATATCTGCTTGTATTGCGGGACCACAAACAAGAGTGTCGTTCAGGCAGTTACCATTGACATCGGGTGAAGAACTATTAAAAACAATGCGTATTTTATCTTTAAGAAGAGGGTTTTTCCACACGGGATGATGGCTTAAGAAGACAGTTTCGACTGGAGGGTGCAATTCATCATCGGATTTATTCACTACGTCCATGTGACCTAAGCTTTAGTACTCTTCCATAAAGGTGGTGCATTGTTCTTTGACGAGGGGATCTTTCTTGAACTTGCTTTCAATAGCAAATATAGCTTTACGTGCTTTAGATGGAGAATTGCAAAGTTTTGGAGGGTTGAGAGGTCTCGGCATTTGAACAATGAATCTACCTTCGGAGGTGCGAGTGGTAGTGGAGACAAAGAGTTGTTCGCAGAATTCATTTTCGGAAGAAACTGGACTAGAGGAGTCGATATTTTCTAATTTCCAAAATTGTTGTAGGTCAATGCAAACAAAATGGCATTGTGAGGCGGGTTGAGTGGTATGATGGGACAGTGGACCTGTGACGATCCACCCAAAGTTGGTATCTCGTGCGAGAGCATTGGAAGTTAGATTACGTGTTTGTTTACGTAGGCAATTCCAAAAGACGTTTGCACTGAATAAAATGTCAATGGGACCTTGAATATTAAAAAAGGGGTCGGCAAATCTCAAATGTGCGAGAATGTTTAAACCAGTAGTATCAAAGGAGCGACTTGGGTTGTCTTCGCCTATGCTGTTGAGAATAAGTCAATTTAATTTAATGAAACTATTTCTATGACAAGTGTCTTTGATTTGCAATTTAGAATATTGCAAGGCTTGCGTTTTGGAACTGTTAATGCCTGATACATTTATGGAGGTAGGTGTCACCGGTAGACCAAGTTTTTCTATTAATGATTTTGACACAAAATTATGAGTAGCGGCCGAGTCTAGGAGTCCTCTGCGCGAATCCAATTGCCTGACCCATCCTGAACATTTACTTGGACAGTGGACAACAATACTGGAGCGCTACTCCAAGACGTGGCGTTTTGAATATATGATGACGCATTGGGTTTGCAAGTATCATAACTTTGTTTAGAGTTGGTAGTTGAATTTGCTGATGACCTCGGTTTAACAAGACGATGCAGTGTTGAATGTTGCGGCTTTTTGCAATGATAACAACGTCTAGAGGATTTGCAATTCGAAGCGAAATGTTTAGGCGAAAGACAATTAAAGCGGAATCGATGTTGGGACACGAATTTTCTTCTATCGTCGACGGATAGCTCTTTAAAGGAAGTGCAAAGCTATAGAGTATGAAAATCTTGGCAGAGTACGCATTTCGGAGAGTTATTAAGAGTTTTATGGGATTCACCATGACTGTTTAATGCGAGAGAACTAGTCTGTCGGTCTTCTGAGGACCTAGTTTTGTAACCAGTAGCGTAGGTGTTAGATTTAGGATTTAAAGACACAGGTCGTTGAGTGCAATTGGGCGCGTGTTCACGTCGGGAACTAGTGGGTGTGTGTTCACGTCGAGAGCTAGTGGATGTATGTTCACGTCGTGAGCTAGTGGGGGCAGTTTCACTTTGAGTTGCTAGAGCAGTTGGGAGCTGACATCCGCCATTTATTAATGTGATTAAATGATCATAAGAATAATCATCGCCAAGGGCAAGTTCGATCTTCCACGCCTTCAACGTGCCGGCGTCAAATTTGGAAGCGACCAGGTTTATTAAAAAGTAACCCAGTGTTCCATTGGTTGCTCAATTTGAGATAACGCTTTTACGTTAAGTTGAGTTGTGTCTATTAGAGTACGCAGACTGTCGACGTCATTGTGACGTGTGTGTGGCAAGTTAAATAAAGGTTTCATGTGACGTTGAATACGGAGACGTAAATTACCATATCTTTCTTTAAGAAGATTGATGGTAATGGGATAGTTTATCAGTGCTCAATGGAAGAGCATCGACTAGCTGCAACGCCTGATCACGGTGAAGAGACGATCGCAAATAATGAAATTTGTGAATTGCAGGGTTGGTTTCATTATTGTGAATGAGGGAACAAAATAGCTCATAGAAAGAGTCCCATTGGCCTTCATCACCTGAGAAATGGGCAGTTCTATTTTGGGAGGTAAAGGTCGAGGCCTGAGAGTGCCCTCACGAGACGAGGTTTGCACTTGAGGTGAGTTTGCAACTGGAATGTCCTTATTTGATCTTGGGAAAGAGTGCGAATTAAAGCGTAGGTGGCACCAACGCCTTCATTATATAAGGGTTCAACCTCCTCCCTGTCTCCTTCCTGACCTAACATGAACGTTTCAATTTCCGTCTGAACCGCGTCATATCTATCATAGGCCTGTTCGTACTTTTTCAAGCGGTGCAAAATTATGTCTAAATTATAATCTTCGGGAGATAAATCTTTAAGAAAATTTTGAACCGAGTGAGTTGCCTTTTGTATGAAGCACGTTTGGCGGTGAGTTTGTCATCCTGTACTGGAGGTGCCATGATGAAAATTGGAAGTTGGAATCCAAATTACGCTTCTGGTGAAGAAGATGGATATGCTGTCAAGTTGGCAGCAAGATGACCAAACCATGATGCAGAGTAGGGAAAGCAGCTTCTCCTTCGCCAATTCTTCTGTGCCAAGGTCTCGTTCAACATTAAAGCTGAAATTTCAACTGAATTAGTATTTGGCAATTTATTGACAAATGGAGTCTGCGGGTTTCTGTGACCAAAATATAAGGAGCAATTAGGAATAAATTCCCAAAAACTACCATAAGGGAAGATGAGAATTGAGGAAGAACGATAGAACAAGATCAGGAGCAAGGGAATGGCCCCATTAAGTACACTTTTATTATTCAAAACAAAGGTTAAGAAACCTTAGCAACTGAAGTCTAAAGGGTTCAAGATGTCAAAACTTGAACGAATTTGGCTTAATTTCCAGAGGAAGAGGGAGCCCGTGGCTCATTTACAATAGTGGGGCAGTTGGCAGTCTAAGTGAAAGGTCGTGGTTTTCCCGTGCTTGCAGGTGTGCTGAAATGGGTTGTTCTCTGGAGGTTTGTCGCGCGATGTATGCGAGGGGTAGTCGGGATCTCCGGTGTTTGTGTGTGCAAACGGGGCCTAGTAACTTGTGGTTTATAGCCTTAGTGATAGCTGCGTTGTTAGTTATTGGTGGAGTGGAAGTGAATCCTGGCCCTGTTACTTCAAATATGAATCAGACTAATGATCAAGTGGCAGTTGTAAAGTGTTCTACGTGCAGTAAAAAATTGAAAATCGGTATTGAGTGTGGACTATGTGAGAAATGGTTTCACTTCGGCTGTATTAAGGTCAAGCAGGAGGATTGTGATGTCGGGAATTGGTTTTGTAAAGTATTTGATACGCCGGACTGTTTGAGGGTGCAAATCAAAGCAAGGGATCAAATAATACAGGAACTTAGAACAAAGCTTCGTGAGTCAGAAGAAACGGTGAAGGATGTGACTGAACGGCTTTCTACTGGGATCAGTGTGGAAGAGGGCGAGCAGGAGCAAACTGGTAACAATGACATACTCATAATGGGTGATTCGATGATTAAGTGGAGAGGGGACACATCGAGGGAAACGGGCAGGAAAGTGATGTGCTATCCGGGAATAAAAATTGACCAGCTCGCCCATCAAGTTGAGGAAGTGCCATTAGAAGATTGTGACGCAGTTAAAGTATTGCTTCTCCATGTTGGGACTATTGACGTAAAGAAGAGGGCTACAGCTGATTATACAGGACGCCAGGGAATGTTCTCCGCAGTGCCTACAAGCTGCTGCGAGAGATTACGTCACCAGTTACGTTGGCAGCATGGCTATTACTTGTATAAAAACAAACAAACAGTAAACTATATATTCACCGCAGCAATTCATAGCATACTGTTGCACTCTTCCAATAATCTAACTATACGCGCTGATGATTTCGACAGCACACATGTGGCCTTCACCCTATGAAGGGCACTATGCTGCCAACTAAAAAAATGATGACGCAACCTCTCACAGCTGCACGTTGCCACTGCGGAGAACATTCCCTGGCGCCCTGTATTACGGGCCAGCTTTACGAGTTAGTTGTGAAAGCCAGAAATAAGTTTAGGAACGCGAAAATTGTGTTGAATGGCATTGTGCGGCGGGTGGATGCCCCACTATGGCGAGCTAAGGCCATTAATGGTCGCATGGACTGGGTGTGCGCACAACTGGGACTACTGTCGACCAAAATATTATGTGTACTCGAGTTTGAAGGTTGTTTGTGAAGTAACCAATAGACCTACATAAAATCCAATAACATCAACATTTTTGTCGTTCTATTTTACGTTTGTTCATGTAGGTTTGGAATTTTTAATTTATATTTTAATATTTTTTTTATCGCAGTTGGAACACAAAAAGTGCCCGTTTTTAAGCATGTTTCAACCATGCGTCACATTTACGATTTATTATCTCACAAACCCGTCATCAAATCGAATCCAAATTTTAACACAATACACATTGGAATGTTGTTTAACTGGTTTATTAATTTCAAAATTTTGTGTGTTCAAGAAACAAAGTTGTTATCATTTTTGTAAGGTAACTTTTTCTCGGCTCGGGGTGGTTGGAAAATGTAGTTCTTGGTTGCGTTGCAATCCTTATACATCAAAAAGGTATGCTGTATGATTGTGAAATACGTAAATTAATTCACTTATTTTATATCGGTTTGTATTTGTACGGGGAATTAAGACATGGTTCACCAGTTAGCCACTCCGGTGAAAGCTGTACAACGTTGCCAAGATGGGCTCCATCACGCGTCATGGCGCGCCTCGCTCGGAAGTGATGGGCTCCATATCAACGACGATGTACAGCATTTCCCGGAGCGGCTAGCTGGTGAACCATGTCTTAATTCCCCGTACAAATACAAACCGATATAAAATAAGTGAATTAATTTACGTATTTCACAGTCATACAGCATAACATTTTGATGTATAAGGATTACAACACAACCAAGAACTACATTTTCCAATGACTCCGAGCCGAGAAAAAGTTACCTTTCAAAAATGATATCAACTTTCGTTTTTGAACACACAAAATTTTGAAATTAATAAACCAGTTATACAACATTCTAATGTATATTGTGTTAAAATTTGGATTCGATCAGATGACGGGTTTGTGAGATAATAATTCTTAAATGTGACGCATGGTTGAAACACGCTTAAAAACGGGCACTTTTTGCGTTTCAACTGCGATAAAAAATATTAAAATATAAATTAAGAATTCCTAACCTACATGAACTAACGTAAAATAGAACGATGAAAATGATGATGTTATTGGATTTTATGTAGGGCTATTTGTTTCTTCACAAACAACCTTAAAACTCGAGTGCACATAATATTTTGGTCGATAGTAGTTTATGTAGACGCTGACTGCTGGATCGTGGACCGTGACTTCGCTCGAGATGGGCCACATTTGAATCGACGAGGCGCCTACAACCTGGGAAACCTGCACGTGATGGTCATCTATCCTGCCGGCATTCGTGAGGAGGAGTTGGCCGGGAGGAAGACAGACGTCACGAGCGGGAGAAGCGATTGCAGAAACGTCGAAATGGAGGTAAGACTCTAAGATTGCTGCAGGTTAATTGTCAGAGTATAGGGAATAAAATAATAGAATTTTGGAATCCAGTAGTGACATATACACCGGACGTTGTCATAGCTACTTAATCATGGTAATATGAGGATATAAATAGTAATGAAATAATTCAGGGTACCTACGTAATGTACAGAAGAGACCGAGGTATGAGAAGTGGTGGTTTATTTATTTGTGTTCGTAGGAACATCGTAAGTTGCTTAAAATGGCCAATATGGATCATGAGCTATTATGTGTAGAAATCTTGGATGAAGCAAAGTTTAAATCTCTTCAGGTGATAGGGGCGTATCGAGCACCAAAGGACAAATTATCGCTACTGGATACTCTTTATGACATCACCTGTAGGGTTAAATCTATGGACAAGAATGTTATATTGCCGGTGATTTCAATCTTCCAAGTGTGAAGTGGTCTGGTGATTCAACTAGCGGTAGTCAAGCTCAACTTTCAGCAAACCTGCTAGTTAGGGAGGGGGTTCTCCCAGTTGGTTGATTTCCCCACGAGAGGGAAAAATAATTAAATGTTTATTTAGTACGACCTGTGGCGCTGTATATGAATTGTATGAAAGTTCCTGGAATTAGTGACCATTCCGGCGTTGAACTAAATATTAGACACAGTGACACTCCAATACTTGACTACGTCGAAGCAGTTATAATATGTCAGTACAGCAGAACAGATCAGAGTAAATTTCAGGATTACATGAATGAGTCATTTGTAAGACGGGCGTCGGAGGGGTGTCAAATTTTCTTAATATCTAAGATCGTGCTATTCAGATATTCGTGCCGTTCAAATTACTGAAGCAAAATCCGGATACGAAATATTACACAAGGGAAATCAGGGGACTCAAAAGGAAATTAAGGAAAGCTTATAACAAACGACACTATAGTTACAAGCATATGCTAAAGTTTAAATTATCGAATGAGCTAGTCCTCAAAAAGAAGGCTGCTCACGATAATTACATGCAAAACTTAATTGGGGGAGTGGGTGATGGGTGGAAAAAATTATATAGTTACGATAGAAGGCGGAAGGGAAATTCCAATGATTTGTCTATGATAATGTCCGGGGATGGTGAATTAATTACTGAGAAACAGGCAATTGCAAATGAATTAAATATATGGTATGGCAGTGTGTATAATGAATTGAATATCTGTGTGTTGGACCTTAACTATGATTCTGTTAGACCACCTTTCCGAATAAACCGATCGTTGATTCTAACAAGAATTAAAAAGCTACGTAGAAATATATCGAAAGACCCAGACAATATTTGTGGAAATGTGCTAAAACTGGGAGGTGCAGCCATTGGGCGTTACTTGGGGGTGCTGTTTAATGTATCAATTGATGAAACACAAATACTTGAAGACTGGAAAAGGGCTACAATAGTTCCAATATTCAAGGAAGGGAACAGATTGGTAATGGGAAACTATAGGGCTGTTAGCCTCACATCCATCATATGTAAACTGATGGAGCACCTTATTTCTGATTACGTAAGGGAACAGTGGGGAAAGTTATCATGGCTTAATGTTATCACTCTTTCAGGATATTAATGACTCGCTTGACAGGGGGGGGGGGGGTGAAAGTTGACGCTGTAATTATAGATTTTGAGAAGGCATTTGTGTCGTCCCCCACGACATACTACTCCGTAAATTGACGGCAACAAAGATTGATAAAAGATTAATTTTATGGATTCAAGAGTTCTTGACTGGTCACTCGCAAAAGGTTAAAATAGGTAATGTATTCTCGGAGGATATTTTGATAACGTCAGGTGTCCCTCAGGGTAGTGCGATTGGGCCCCTGTTATTTCTGGCACTTTATTAACGACCTACCAAATGGGATACAAAGTGACTGCCGATTGTTTCCGGATGATTGTGTAATATACCGAAAAATTCAAACATCACAAGACAACGCTCAGTTACAAACTGACCTCAACCTGGTTCATAAATGGGCGGTTGACAACAAAATAAAGATAAATACGAGTAAATGTAGTCTCATGAGGATTGGGAGAGGGCGAAGGCATGATTTTCAATATAATATCGGCTCGTAAATACTTGTAGACGAAGACTCGTGCAAATACTTGGGCATCCATGTAAGGAATGATATGAAATGGAGTACTCATGTGGGTTGTGTCGTCTCCAAAGCGTACAAATCACGTCATTTTGTAAAGCGGGTATTAAAAGGCTCTAGCTCTACCGTAAAAGAATTAGGATATTTGTCCCTGGTGAGGCCAATCTTGGAATACGGCTCAGCGGTTTGGGACCCATATCAGGTAGGGTTCATCAGTGAGCTGGGGATGGTACAAAGGAAGGCTGCTGAGTGTGCGCTCAACGGTTTTAATCCTAGAAGTAGTGTAACTCGAATGATTGAAATACTAGGGTGGGAATCTCTGGAAGATGAAAATGAAAATACACAGCCTGCATCCAGTCTCCGACTGGGTCAGGAATGGAATTAATGAAGCCTCCATCTAGCGGTGAGGATATGAACTGTGCCGGCTGCCGAGGCCCGCGCACTCCTCTGAGGCAATGATTAAATGAATGACAGATGAAATGAAATGATAGTGGAGAGAGTTACTGGAATGAAATTTTGACAGGGAAAACCGGAGTACCCAGATAAAAACCTGTCTGTCTCCGTTTTGTCCAGCACAGATCTCACATGGAGTGACCGGGATTTGAACCACGGACCCAGCGGTGAGATGCCGGCGTGCTGCCGCCTAAGCCACGGAGGCTTGGGAATCTCTGGAAGATAGAAGGATGAAATCCAGACTGTATGCTGTGTTTAACACAAACAAATCGGCCAGAATGAGGAGAACTAAGCAAACGTCTGGGAAATCCCACCTATCTGACCAGGATAGATCATCCACATGAAGTCAAGGTCCGACCACAGCGTACAAATTATGGGAAATATTCTTTCATTAACCGTGGTATTGATAATTGGAGCTCATTACTCTCCTCAGTCTTAGAGCCTTTCCCCAGTCTTAGAGCCTTTCCCCAAACATATTGATGTGTTTAAGAGAAGATTGAAATTTTGTGTAAATATTACGATGTAATTACTATAGTTCCTAAATTGCGAATTGTGTACGTATATTGTGTTTGATGTTATTGTTGGTGATTTTCTGTATTTCTGTATTTGTTCTATTTACTATCCGGGAATTACCCCCATTTGCAAATATTATATATAATATAATAATAATTATTATTATTGATTACAAACGATCAACAGGTAAATAGCTCAGCAAGCTAGATAATATTACTCAAAGGGCATGATAAGTTTAGGAAAAAGAGGGAATGTAATAAAGCACAAAAGCAGAAAGGGTTAAACACCCAGTTCCACGTGGCGCATAAATTAATTGCAGCCAAGAGGAAATTGAAAAAGGAGAAAATATCTATAATTCCAATAGTTACTGTAATCAATTGAAACAATTAGAAAAAGAATCAAAAACATGTAGAAAAAGGCAGGAGGTGCCCGTGGCCATGCGAAAAATTTATAATTACGTATCAATACAAAAAGAGAACAATTCTTGTGCTCAGAGTGTGTTAAACTTTTATCCAGCAGAGTGCTGATTAGACGTTTAGCGGAGGAAAAAACTAACACACGTAAATTGGGCAAAACTACAATCCAAAAAGTAAATTTACATGACAAGGCAATAATTACCTCGGGTAGGAAGTTTGCTGAGCGAACTGTACCCGCATTTAACAATTAATTTAAAGAATTACAAGAAAAAACTTAATGCAAAGTATCAAAAGAAGTTTTGCCTTGAACACAACAAATGATAGGCATTTTAGTGCAATTAGCATGGAGTATTTGCAATTGTTTCGTTAGGTGCAAAAGGTAGTACGAAAGAAATGGATAAAGGAATGCCAAACATAGAAGTTTTTCGAGCAATAATACGCCAGCAAAAAGTAATACGTACAGGAGGCGGCCGTGGCCTGAAGCCTAAAAGTTGAGTCCACCTCAAAATGAGAGTAATCTTAATTCCATCAACACTAATAGTGTTTTACGAAAATGTTTCGTAAGATTTAAAGTGTAAGACCTATTGAAAAACTAATGGGAAACCCCTGTAAAATATTCAAATATTCTTTGTTTAAAGAATGAAGTAATAACGAATTCCTGACTAGAGTGCCTTCATTATCAAACGTGACAATGGACTTTGGCAAATATAAAATTACAAATCCTGAATTCCTGGCACAGCAGGGAAATAAGACCAAAGATTAAAAGGTGGGTTTATAACCACCTGGAATATTAACGCAGAAATTACTTATGTGTTACATAGAAAAATGGGAGGGAGCCTATTGGTAGACTAAGCCTCATAAAAAAACAAGACATTTGAATTAACCTAAAGTCTTAGTAGCAGAAAATGGGAATAGAGGAAATAGAAGGATGAGAGTCTGGCCAATTTCATTCATTCACACGATACGCGACCCGGATAGACAGTTAAATGAACACTGTTTTTGTAGCACTGAATAGGAGACGGGTAATCTGTTGATTGTCACTGTTTAGAGATATAATAGTTCATTAGAGAGAATTTTACGATGATAGTTGAAGCAGTTTTCGTTTTTTCGTAACGTTTGCTGTAGGAAGAGTTGCCCAGGTCGACGGTTAAATTTGACTTCAAAAATTCAAACAGTAGGGGATGATACTAGATCCTCATATAGTTCCTTAAGTATAGAGTTTTTAAAATATATTGTAATTCAGTTCCTACTTCACATTAGCCAAGCTATACGATTACAGTTGCCACAAGTTAGATTCCCACGAGGGCCAATTTGATGGGTTTAATGAAGCATATGGAGTAATCCTGTGAAGATTACTGGGTTTGCAGTTTTAATGATTATAGGAAATTCCCACGTTAACCAAAACATAATTATAACATTTGACAGTAAAATTCCCACGGTGGTAATGGTATAATAATAATGATAATAATAATGTTATTGGTTTTACGTCCCTTTTAACTACACTGGCTTTTAGAGACGCCGGGGTGCCGGAATTTTGCACCGAAGGGGATCTTTAACGTGCCAGCAAATCTACGGACACGACTCTCTCGCATTTGCGCACCCTCAAATGCCATCTGACCGCGCCAGGATACGAACCTGCGACCTTGGGCCCAGCAAGCGAGAACGTTACCCCTGAGCCACGCAGCCAGCCGGTAATAGTATCAAGGCAAGTACGGCATTATCAATAAAATTTGCTTCTTCTAAAATTTGGTGATTTGCCTGACAAGTAAAATACGAAGAGGTTTTAAACAGCATCAAGCTGATAGAGAGATGTCAATTACTTGTCATTCATGTTGAATAGTAGCAGCAGCGTGCGAGAAGCACCGTTTGACCGAGATGTCTGACGAGAATCACATGCTTCTGAGGAGGAGGTCTAAAGAGAGCGAGTATGCCCTGTAAACACTGACAGCCAAGTGAGAACGAACTGAGAGTGCGATCAACGAGGCGAAGTAGGAGAGGGAAGCGGATGGGGAAAGTGACGTGTAAAATACCAACTTTATAACAAATAAGGAAAGTACATAGACTGATTCTTAGGAAGAGCCCAATTAAAACGGTGTAGTCTTCACGGAAGATATAAGATTGAGACTGATGCCCTCTGGTTGAGATGTGTGGAACCAAGTCTTGAGGTGAGAGGAATCCAGTAGCTTTAGCTCCGTGTGGGAGCACTGCAGGAAGATATCATACAAAGAGAAAGCATTGCAAATCTGTAACATACTGTCAGAAAATATAAGAGAATGCATCAAAGAAAAGCATAAACAAGTGTGTTAGTGGTTTGCATGGAAATAAAGGAAAACAAATAGAACTCAAAGTGGTTGAAGTTACTAAACCTGGTAACGGATATTCAGAAGGAATATACCAACTGTAACGAGTCACGGGAGTTTATTTTAAGAAATGTCAATTGCATGGCAACCATGATTTACGAGGCGTAAGCTACAGAATTTTGTGCCATTTGATAACGATTATTATAACAGCCGATCATAGGAATTTTGTCTTAAATCGCTCGAATAGGATACGAGAATTTTAAAAAAAGTTTTTAAAATTTCGAACTGATGCTATATGGAATCACCTTTCAAATTTTCACATTCCTTGCTTAAATAGTTTAGGAGATATTGTCAACTGGTAAAATATATTGCATGATTGCCATGTTGATTTTTATATAGGCTGTAGAATTATGAATATTACATTTGTGGTTCATTATGCTAACCTACATCTCTATCGTTTGATTAAGTCACGAGAAATGGAATCGTATTTTAAAACCTTTTGTGCAGCTGCTATTTGTAAGTTCTCATAAAATTGAACTGAATTAGACGTCAATATTTTAAGCCTTTTATGAAGATATTTAAATTTTGAGTCGCCGCCATGTTGGTTTTGTGCCCGTCATTTCAAATTCCATACGTTAACTTAATTTAATGGACTCTATGAACATACAATATTTTAATTTGATTTCCTTAATAGATTAGTAGATATTGAGAATCGGTGAAAAATATCGGATGATCGCCATGTTAGATTGTTCTATATATAGGCCATAATGTACCAGTAGATGAATTTTATTCCGTTGATGCATTTGATTCATTCACGTTGATCACATGAATAGAACACAAATAACTTAATTATAAATTTCACACAGCCGCCATCTTAAGTTGATGAAAACAAATGAATTAAATTATATAACGGTAGATTAAATCTTTTATAAACCTTAACCGTACCTAGTTTCATTGCACTCGGTTGATTAAATCGCGAGTCCAGTTAATTTGTTTAAATTCACTTTGATCTCCATGTAAGTTTTGTACTTAACATGTTTTCATTAGTCTCATAGGTGAACTTATGGTAATTCTCAATCACCATACACAAATTCTGGGTGATATCAGTGACAGGTTTGGATATATAGAATGCCGGTGAAATATCTCGTGCGTCCGCCATGTTGGATTGGTGAAACATATTAAACATTGAAAGGCACGACCAACGTCGGACGAGGTAGTAGTATTTCTTACTGAGTTTCATTGATATCCCATCAGATGTTTATATTTTATTAGGAGTCACACACACACAGATCACACACACACGGACAATAGGTATTCTCATAAGTTTATTTTTGCATATGATGAAAATTTTGTGTGTTTGAGTCTTCAGTCTTTTGACTCGTTTGATGCAGCACTCCATGCCTCCCTGTCCTGAGCCAATCGTTTCATCTCTACATAGCTCCGACACCCTACATCCGACGCAATCTGTTTAACATATTCTAACCTTGGTCTACCCCTACAGTTTTTGTCCTCGACCCTTCCTTCCATAACTAAGCTTGCTATTCCGGGGTGACTTAGTATGTGTCCTACCAACCTATCTCTTCTCTTCATTAGCAGTCGCCAGAAACATCTCTCCTCTCCCACTCGTCTTAATACCTCTTTGTTTGTAACCCTATCTACCCATCTGATCTTCATCATTCTCCTGTAACACCACATTTCAAATGCTTCAATTCTCCTCTTTTCTGCTGCACCAATAGTCCATGTTTCACTTCCATAGAGCGCCACGCTCCAGACAAAGGCTTTCAAAAATGACTTCCTAATACCTAAATCTATATTCGATGTCAGCAGATTCCTTTTTTGTAGAAATGCTTTCTTTGCCTGAGCCAACCTACTTTTTATATCCTCTTTGCTTCGTCCATCACTTGTTATTCTGCTTCCTAAGTAACAGAAGTCTCCTACTTCCTTCAGCTTTTCACCTGCCAATTTGATCTCCATAGAGGTTTCTGATTTATTTCGGCTGCATTCCAGTATTTTTGTTTTACATTTATTTATTTATTTTCATCATGAATTCTTTCCGTAAGACGGAGTCCATACCATTCAAAAACTCATTCAAATCCTCAGGCTTGTCGGCCAAGATGACGATGTCATCAGCAAATCTCAGAGTTGAAATTATTTCTCCTTGAATCTTCACTCCCACTTTAAATTTTTCTGTAATTTCCTTCATTGTTCAATGTAAAGATTGAAAAGTATGGGTGATAAGTTGCAGCCTTGCCTTACACCTTTCCGAATACCAGCTTCTCTCTCATGTCCTTCAACTCGAATGACTGCTGTCTGGTTTCTGTACAGATTGTATATCACCCTCCTATCCCTGTACTTTATTCCAATCGATTTCAAAATGTCAAACAATTTAGTCCAATCAACGTTATCAAAAGCCTTTTCTAAGTCTACAAAAGCCATGAACGTTCTCTTATCTTTCCTTATTCTACCTTCCAAAATCAGCCTAAGACTTAGTACAGCTTCCCTTGTTCCTACATTTCTCCTGAAACCAAACTGGTCTTCACCCAACTCCGTTTCTATCTGGCTTTCAATCCTCTTGTAAATTATTCTAGACAGGATCTTTGAAGCATGAGTAATCAAGCTGATTGTACGGTAATCTTCACATCTGTCAGCTCCCACTTTCTTTGGTATAGGGATGATTACATTCTTCTTGAAATCGGGGGGTACCTCACCTGTCTCATAAATCCTACACACCAAGTGAAATAACCTGATCAGACCTTCATCTCCTATGCAGCGTAGCAACTCAATCGGTATATCATCTATGCCTGGTGCTTTGTTCCTGCTTAAGTCTTCCAAAGCTCTATCAAATTCTGGTCTCAATATTAAATCTCCTTTCGCATCCTCATCAATTTCCTCCTCCCTTTCCATTACATGATTCTCAATCTCCTTTCCCTTATACAAACTCTCTATGTAAGCTTTCCATCTCTCAACCTTTTCTTCCCTATCTGTTATAGGCTTTCCACTTGTGTCCTTAATATTACAGCACTTAGTCTTCTTTTCCCCAAAAGTATTCTTAATCCTTCGATAAACTGTGTCTACTTTTCCTAATTTCAGACAATTTCCTATACCTGCACATTTCTCTTTCAACCATTCTTCTTTCGCTTCCTTGCACTTCTTGTTAACCTCATTTCTCAGACGTCTGTATTCTGCTTTCCCCTTTTCATCTCTTACATTCTTGTGTTTCCACCTTTCATCCATCAATTCTAGTATATCCTGAGTGATCCACGGTTTTCTACCTATTCTTTCTTTCCTACCAATGTTTTCTTCTGCGGATTTTGTTATTTCATTCTTCAAAAGTGCCCATTCTTCTGCAATTAAAGTTTGTTTAGGGTTTTTCATTAGTCCTTCCTTTATACTCTTCTTGAATCTTTCGTTTACTTCCTTCTCTTTCAGTCTGTCTATTGCCCACCTTTTTGGCTTTTGACTTTTCTTCAGTTTCTTCAACTTTAATCTGCATTGCATTACAACCAGATTGTGGTCAGAGTTTATGTCAGCACCAGGATATGTTTTACAATCCAAAATCTGGTTTCGAAACCTCTGCTTGACCATAATGAAGTCGATTTGGTAACGCCCTGTATCTCCTGGTCTCATCCATGTGTATATTCTTCTATTGTGGTTATTGAATAAGGTGTCAGCTATGACCAATTCATGCTCGGTGCAGAATTCTACCAGCCTGCTTCCTCGATCATTCCTTTCACCTAATCCAAAATCTCCTACTATCTTCCCTTCTATCCCTTTTCCTACCACAGCATTCCAATCTCCCATTACTATAACATTTTCATCACCCTTGATATACCTCAGAATTTTGTCTATTTCTTCGTAGACCTTTTCAACATCCTCATCATCAGCTTGACTGGTAGGCATATAGACTTGTACCACTGTGGTGCAGGTAGGTTTAGTATTGATTTTTGCTACAATAATCCGTTCACTATATTGCTCATAATATTCCACCCGCTGTCCAAGTTTCCTACTCAATATGGGGCCAACCCCTGTTTGGCCATTGTTTGATTTACTGCTAATGACCCTATAGTCTCCTGACCAAAAGTCCTGTTCTTCCTGCCAGCGCATTTCACTAATCCCAACCAAATCCAACCTCAACCTATCCATTTCCCTTTCTATGTTTTCTAACCTTCCACTTCCTAGCAGACTTCTAACATTCCACGCTCCGATCCGTAGAATGTCAGATTTCCTCTTTGTCACTTCTGTGATGTTAACCCCCTCTCGAGTAGTCCCCACCCGGAGATCCGAACGGGGGACTAGTTTACCTCCGGATTGAAATTTTACAAGGGAGGAGGCCATCATCACATGTAATTATGCATAGAGAGGTGAATATCCTCGGGAATAGCATACGGCTGTAGTTTCCCGTTGCTTTCAGCCGTGCAGCAGGACGCAGTGTAGCCATTATTTGGCTTATATTATCAATATCTTAACCGTCTATAAGACTAGTAACGAATTGATTTATTCTGAAAGGCTGCTACTCCCTTTCAGAATAAGCAAAGAGCAATTCTACTAACAAAAATACTAACCTTCTACCGTACTAACAATTAAATACCAAAATTCTACTAACAAAAAAAAAATACTAAAGTTCCATCAACAACAAATACTACCAGTAAAACAGTCTGTCACCAGGCTCACTCACATGCACCCTCACACATCACAGTCTACTGAAACTAATAAACAATGCAACTGCTACCAGACACACTCACACACCACAGTCTAATAGAACAATGACATATATCTAATAGACAAACTAACTACCTACTTACAACTAAAACTAACTACATACTTACTGTACTGTTATTTGAATTGACAATATTTACAAAATGCAATTTAGATAGAAAATACTTACAAAATGTAATTTAGATTCAAAATTGTCACAAAATGCAATTTAAGGGGGACGTATGCAAAATTGCACTCCAGTAAAATGTATTTTAACTCCCCGAGTTTTAAATATAATGCTATAGAATTTGACACAGATGATTAACAGTGTGTTAGGCATGTCTGTATTGATTTTCGTGGTAATAATTCAAATTCCCTTATGAATATATTAACCGTCTGGAACGGCTTGAAGAGTGCTCCCCGCCACCAAAAGACGCACTCCACAGTTCCCCAACCAATATTAAGAATTAAAATATAATTGCTATATCTACTGTATGTCTGCTTACTAATGTCGGATAAGTAAAAATATTATATTAAATATTATAATCTCAGTTAGTATAAAACACAGTCCCGAATTTTTGAGGGCGCGTGAGGAAGCCGTGTCAGTAGATTTACTGGGCTTTTGATTCTCAGCTCTGCCAATTTTAATCTGGTCTGAGAGCTAGGATGGGGTGCACTCACTCTCGTGAGGCAATACTGAGAAGGAGTGGATTCGATTCCCATCTCAGCCATCCTGGAAGTGGTTTTCCACTTCTACTCAATGCAAATGCAATTTTATAGTCATTCAAAGTGTTAGTACATTTTTTTGAGACACCCTGTATTTTTTAAACGTACATGTTTTGATATAACAATGATATCTTCATCAGCGTTGATAGTTGAATACTGTAGTTTATCATGATATAAAGTGAAATGAATATCCTTACAAATTTGATTTGAAATAAAATGAAAAGTTCACATAAAAATTAAATTTTACACACTAGAAAGAAGTTGTTACTAAAAATAGAGTTGCGAATAATTCTGGTGAGATGTAAAAACAAAGATACATAATATGAAAATGTAGTATTCTACCTTATGAAACTGCCAAGTCACACTCCTTTTAGTTGGCTTATTACCATGGTAGTTGTTCAGGTAATCTTGACAGACAACAGAAGATGTGGCTTCCAAGTGGACAATGAGGTGAAAAAAGTAAATCTGAATGGCTATTGAGCCTTCCAACCTCGATATCTTTAAGATCAATTGGATTAATATCCATAGCTAGGTCTGTATTGACAATTCTAGATATTGACCAAGATGGGTTTTCTTGAAATCCGCCCAATCAATACTTATAATTTCTTACTTAAGATATATTTTAGCATGCTAACAGGGACATGTTTCGGGCAGTAACTTGCCCTTCTTCAGCCTGTACAGATTCATCATTATTTTATACATGTGCATCAAAAATGCTCTTATTATTAAAACAAGCATGGGTGAACATTTTCCTGTGGATGTAACATTTGACTCGAATACACACATATTCTAACAATATTAAAAGTTTTATGTTCTACGATGTCGAAATGTAAACATTATGTGTCAGAAAACTGTATCATGAAAATACGCCAATAATTTCTTAATAAATCAGCGAGGCCGTTTGCGTAAGCCACGCACTATGACTGCAATAAGTTGTTGTAAATTCGGAGATTTGAAGTTCGAATCTTGGCACTGACATACGCCCTTCTGATTGCATTAACTCTCCGCATTTTTCTACACGTCCTTGACGCAAATGACTGGTAGTGCATTATTTCAAATCTTGTGGCAACTACCCCTATGCTTGATCTTAACTATTACAGATAGGGCATTACTAGAGTTACCACTGTAACACAGGTAATTAGACAAGTTCAGTACCCACGCAAGTACACGAGGATGATAAGCAAGATGCTTAAAACCCCTAAATGACGTTCGATTAAACCAACGCCAAAATATAATTTTAAAATTACCAGTCCAGCTGTTAATGAATTATCCCGAAAATCCATAAAACTTATATGGATTTATATACATAAAGAGCTTTTATACTCGATTTACGAGGGATTTGCATATTTACTCATTTTGATCAGTAACTTGAGTCGACAAAAATACTCGTAGGATTCATAAATTCCGGAAACAAACATTGTCTTCATAGACGTCCATGTGCTTAACCTACCAGTATTTTGTTTTGAATACGAACCAGAGATACACATTGATTCATGGAGACTGGTTTAAAGAGAGTATGATCATGAATGTTAACCCTGCTTCCTTGTCATGTGGAATGCCGTATGTTTTCACATGTCTTTGGCATAGGCTTGAGCAAAGTATGATTTTTCACCTATGTCTCTGTCTCATTTATGGCTGTCCTGCTGTAGCCTATGTAAGCTTCTAAGATATGGGTGGTGCGAACTAATGACTTCTGGGATTTCCTCAATGTTTCTGATGCACTGACGCATCTCGAATGCGAAGTGGGGCTTTGCTCTTTTCAGAGACTCCCTTCAGTGTACTGTAAATATAGTGTAAGGCACTGATGAATAAATATGAAATGAAATTAAATGAGTAGTGAGGAAAGCAATAGTAAACCAACTCATTTTATCACCTTCTTAATATGCTTCATCATGGTTGTGTAGGGGTTTGTGGTTTCTGCCCTCATAACTTACTACGATCCTCTTTCGAGATTCAAGCAGTCTCCAGGCAGCTAACTTGACTTAGACCATCTCGTGGTGTAGTGGCTAGCGTTCTTGACTATGATCCCTGAAGTCCGGATACGATTCTCAGCTCAAACAAGAAATGTAATTCTGGTCTGTGGGCTCAGCCTTGTTAGACAGGAAGAAGAGGTGGGTTCGATTTCCACATCAGCCGTCTTGAAAGTGGTTATTCGTGGTTTCCCCACTTCTTGTGAAGGCAAATACCGGGATGGTTCCTTACTTAGTGGCATGACCGTCTCTTTCCAAATTCACGCCACAGTAAAAAAATACACACACTACTACAGACACAGAAATAACACAAGGTATCAAATAAAAGGCTATACTCCCAAGTACGCGAAGTTAAATGACCTCGATGCCCAAGCTCCTAAGTTATTCATCGACAAGAGCTAACTTGTCACTAGTAGTTTAGACGTCACAAAATATCTTTGAGAGTATATGATCTGAAAACCCATCAAGTTTCGTACTTTGTCAACATAAATTGGGACTCGTGTGAACTCAGTGCAGATAACCGGGCACCGCCTTGGGATATCATTACTCGCACGTTTCCATAATATTCACCGCGCGATGTATGTATTATATAAAACGTGATTCGGTGTTTATTTGTTTAGCGCCGATGTTATCCCAACGACAAGTTAATGGACGCGGTCGTGGTCGGTATGAGAGCAGTGCCTGCGGTCACCTGATGGCGAGCTCTGATAATATGGCAGCCGTCCAGCGGTAGTGGAATTCATCACATTGCCACTGGCCATCAAAGTATACCCCCAGAACCAGCAAATAAAACTGAACACAAGTAGCATTTCCTCATCATGGAGCACAGTGATCAAGGTTCAATATGTTCTTGTTAAACGCTGTATTGGGCAGTATTGAACCCTGTGGGATACACAGGGTGCTGCAGGAAGAAATTTGGGGGTTTAAAGAACGAGTTTTCTGAATGAATCTCTATCCAATAAAACAAATACATTTTCAATCTAAAGCAGAATTTGAATGTTGTGGAGCTGAGAAATCTGAAGAAACTGACAAGTTGTTGAGATAATTTCTTCTTTTACTCATACATTACTACCCTAATATGTAAGCCATTTGATTTTAGTCAATGTTTATGATATGAAATGTGGGCTGATAGTGTGCGTGTACCCATGTGTGTGGGTGGGTGCGTCCCCTGCAATACATTCTTATTGGCTGGGGCGATTTCACTAAAATTTGGAAAAGACTTACTGCATCTACCCTGTGCAACCACGATAGTGTCTATTAAATTTCAATAATCCAATGTGGAGACCTTGCGAAATATTCAATACCTGCAAAATTTTGAAAATAAAGTTACGTATATTCCTTTCAAGTGATTGAAATTGAACTTGGTAAAATAAACCACTACTATAATGTTTGTCTACCGATGCATAAATCTATAGCTTACATGTATTAAATCATAAATTATAAGTGTCACGCATGTCAATTCTTGATATGAATTTCACTAACTCGTAAAGAAATGGTCCGATGTCTGTGAAACTGTGTATTATAGTGGATCAATAATATAGTCTTAAACAACTGATATACCTCTATCTTAATGTTGATAAACTTCATCACGTTTTGGTATAATAATGTTATTGGTTTTACGTCCCTTTTAACTACACTGGCTTTTAGAGACGCCGGGGTGCCAGAAATTTTCCCCGAAGGGGATCTTTAACGTGCCAGTAAATGTACTGACACGGCTCCCTCGCATTTGCGCACCCTCAAATGCCAGCTGACTGCGCCAGGTTTCGAACCTGCAACCTTGGGCTCAACAAGCGAGAACGTTACCCCTGAGCCACGCAGCCAGACAGCACTTTTTGACTTCAAATGCATGATCTTCAGTGCTGGAGATGTATTGTTGCCCAAAAGGCAACGATGACAGCTTTGATTTAAAATGTGGCAAGCTCTATGACCCCATTGTGCTATTTCGCTAACGTAACTTTTTAATGTTTATGTTTATAGTCTAAACAAGCTGCTTTGTTTGGGAATTGAGTTACGAGTTTGAAATTATACTCTATTTTATCACAGAGTGGTTCATAATGCAAAAGCTATTCTGTTCATCGTATGGAACATTCATTTAATTTACTGGGGAGTTTTGTGGTGTGATTGACCAATAATAACTGATATGAACATAGACAATAATACTCGTAGTTCTTCACGGAACTACTTGACGGTTATGAAAGCATAGTTTTGATGTTCATGCAATATTGATGCTTATTTTCAATCACAATAGCTTGATTTCCAAGTTAAAAGTTTATGGATTGTCTGAAAATTATGAATGAATTTGTGTAGAAAATAACATGTATAGAAAATCCCAATGAATGTACTAGTTGTTAAGATTATTCCTTATTCTATGAATGCATTGTCAGTTGCCACCATATGTAGTCAATTCTTTTTTTTTGTTAGTAAAGTGTATTTTTACTATTCAAGTAATAATCAAAATCACACACCTTGTTGCTTCATTTTGATCACAATACTCTGAACTACAAGGATGATAATTTGCGAAGTATCTGAAAATTATAGATGGATAGAGAATCAGTTAATGGTGTTCTTGACAAAATACCTGGCAGGAAGAACACTGTCCCACTTGTAACGATTTCAAATGTCCTCTAGATATGGGTGGTTGAGTAACCTGTTATATTCCTAAGGTAAGGTGAGCCCGCGGATAAGAAGTTTATATGCTAGGCATTGGTTAGCAGGGTCTGGGTTTCATATCCTGCCCGGTTCTTGGTATTTCATTTTCCTAGTGTTGAATTCCCCTGGTGACGGGGACTGGGTGTTTGAGATGTCTTTACCAAAATGTGTAACCCATAAATTAAAAGAAGGAAAGTAAATTATAAGAAACAAAAGTAACAACAAATTGTTGGTGACCTGGGAATGGATGCGATGAATGCCAGTTGAAGCCACTTTGATTGCATAACAGGAGTCAGAGGAACAGTAGAACGTTTTACGCATACACACGAAGTGGTGGCTGTGTGCTGATGTAACGATCTACGGCAGTGATGCCTAGGTACGTGAGTAGTGGTTTTTGAGGGATTCTGTGACCTCCTCCTCCTCACCCTCCTCACAAGATGGCGGGGGCGCGCAACGACGTACAAGGCGCGCTTTTCAAATAAAGCTGGTGAGCATGACTTAACCTAGCCTATCCTAGTCATGCTAACCTAGTCTAGTTGACTTAACCAAACCTATTTGACAAAGGGCATAACTACACTTTTGTTGATATTTCCTGAACCCGTGATGGGATTTTGACCTGTGAGGTATCGTTGGACTCGGGAAGATGCCCCCATTTTTAATGTTTCTTGAAATTTTGATAAAGGGCCTAACTACGCTTTTGTTGAAAAATTATTTTTAACTGTTTAAAATGTTAATAAAGAGAGGTTGTTGAGAGAGATGATACCGCTGGGCGTGTGTTTTAACGAGGCTATCACTGGTCACAATGGCCGTGCTTAATAGAACAATCGATATTTCGACGGGTCGGTTTATGACAAGGCGAGCGTTCGTTTTTCTGATATTTGACCTCTGAAGAGGATCTTTAACGTGTAAACGATTATGAGTTATATGACAAATGATAATTCTATGATTAGATGAAGGGCAAACAGAACTTGGTTATATGTTGCTTAAAGCGAGTAGAGAAAACAAACTTGCTGAGGGGGAGACCAGCAGGATGTGAATGTCATTTGAGCTTGTTGGAATGCGCTGATCTGACTTGACAACAGGTGCAATGGAAAACTACAGAGGAGCAGAGGACGCTTGAAGGTCAAATGTTCTGACAATCGTGGTGGGAGGGGAGAGCGAAATGCATTTGAAAGCGTGTGAAACCACATGTAAGCTAACAAGTCACATCCTGTTTGGTTCGTACGTGAGAAAATGCAAGTTGATGTGTAATATGTCCTGACACAGGTGTTGTCCTTGGACGTTAGCTGTACACGTGCACGATAACAGGATATGCAAGTTTGTAAATTGCTGAGTTAGTAAACATATAATGCACGTGTGGGAATGACATAAGAGCCAATAGCTAGACGAGAGCTGTGGACAGCAGTGGTGTGAGGGGAGGGGAGGAGAGGGGGGGGGGGGGGGGTGTAAGAGAGAACACAAGTGGAGAGAGAAAGAAATATGTGTTGCTGATAATACATGTGGAGCTGAGCACAGTGTACACAGGGCTATAGGTTAAGTACAACATGAGTGAATAAATTAATAAAAAGGCACATGGGTTCACACAACATTAAATTTATTAATCCAAGAATTAAAGGCTGAGCTAAATCCTAGCCATTTCACATATAGTTTATTTCCCTTTTGTTGTAACACTTTTTCCACAAGGTAATGTTTTGGAAAAGCTGTCTTGCAAAGTTCTTGGAGATAAAACCTGCCTTTTATAGGTTGATGGTTGAGGTCCTCGAGTAAATAGGTGACTGGACTGTCCAGGTTGACTTGATGAATTCGAAATAGTTCAGTCCCCCAATATTGTGTGAAGCCCTTATCGAAGGCAGACTTAATTTTGCTTACACGAACATGGTCTCCGATTTTCAGTAGGTGAACGTTTAGGGTCTGCTGTTTTTATTGGGTTAAACAGTTTATCCAGTCGCGAAATATTTTAGTCAGAAGTCGTGGCTTGGTCCCAATGGTTCTGTGTTTGGTGTCATTGTAACGTGACACTAGCTCAAGTAACAAGTCCAACCAGCGTTATGACCCATGAGCGGTAAACGCTCTCCACATATGAGTTTTAAATGTTCAATTAAACCACTCAACCACACTGGCTTTGAGATTGCTGTACGTGGTGTAATGGTGAATATCCAAATATTTGAGAAAACTAGAGAAATCCTTGTAGAAAAATTATTTTCCCTGGTCGGTATGCAACAACTGTGGTTGACGTTTGGATTGTTGAATAATATGTTTAAAAGCTTTGGTGACTAGCGGACCTGACTTGCGACTCACGGGTTGAACAACGGCCATTTTGGAATACACATCAATGACCGTCAACGTATAGCGTACACCATTGTTAACGCTAGCATAGGGAATCATTTCCACCAAAACAGCTTGCCAAAGTTTATCCACACCCCGTGAAATAACCTTGAGTGGCTGATATTGACGTCTAGCTGGGCGATGCCATTCGTAAGCGATGCCCACTTTAATGGGTGAAGGCCTAATCAATAATTTTGGCATTTCGAAGTTCTTCTTCAATTTCTATAATGTCACAATCCTGACCGGTATGACCGGCTTGACGTGAAGCATGCAACAGCTGTAGCCGCTGGACGAGCTTACTGGGATTATGCCAGTAGGTAACATCCACAAGGGGTTTTAATGGTTTAAATGTCACTCCCGAAGCAGACACTTTACGATGAACACTTTGACTGGTTGAAAACATTTTTGCAACGATGGATGAATATTTTTTTAGATATATTGGCATTCACTTGTTGAGAGGGATCATACTGTCTTTTGTGGGCATGAGTGTCCAATAAAATGGATTTATATTTGCCAAGGTCCTGTTGTGTATAATCATGGGAAGAGGGGTTACGAGAAAATAACAGCTTTTACAGACCTGGCGTTAATTTATAGTTTGTGTTTTTAATGACGGCACTAGTGCGAGAAAATTTAATCGATGAATCACCTATTTTAAAACAAACATTCTCATAGCAAACGCCATATGTTGTATCTGTCTTTCCAGAAAATAGATCTGTGAAATAGGGTTCCATGATAGTAGACGCGATTGGTAGTAGGCGTGATTGACAGTAGGCACGATTGATAGTAGGCGCAATTTATAGTAGGTGCTTTTGATAGTAGGCGCAATTGATAGTAGGCGCGATTAATAGTAGGCGCAATTGATAGTAAGTGCAATTGATACTGGGCGCAATTGATAGTAAGTGCGATTAATAGTAGGCGCAATTGATATTAGGCGTGATTAATAGTAGGCGCAATTGACAGTAGGCGCGATTGATAGTAGGCGCAATCGGTAGTAGACATGATTGGTAATAGGCGCGATTAATAGTAGGCGCGATTGATAGTAAGTGCGTTTGATAGTAGGCGCAATTGATAGTAGGCGCGATTAATAGTAGGCGCAATTGACAGTAGGCGCGTTTGATAGTAGGCGCAATTGATAGTAGGCGCGATTTATATTAGGCTCAATTGATAGTAGGCGCGATTAATAGTAGGCGCGATTAATAGTAGGCGCAATTGGTCGTAGGCGCGATTGGCAGTAGGCGCGATTGGCAGTAGGCGCAATTGGTAGTAGGCGCAATTGATAGTAGGTGCAATTGCAAGTAGACATGATTGGTATAGGCGCGATTGATAGTAGGCGCAATTGATAACGCGATTTATACTGGGAGAGATTTATTGCAGTATATATTATATTGACTTAAAACACACTAAGATTCCAACAAATTCTAAAGTACTTTATGGTTAATGATTGACTAGGAGTGTGATAGTGGTAGCCTACCTCACTTCACCTAACCTAACCTAACTTTAGCTCACCTAACCTAATTTGATCTAACTTCACTTCACCTCACCTCACCTGCAATTTAGAAATGCACGCCTTTTCCTCAACGGAGGTTTTTTTCCTATGAAGGACTGGATTTGGATTTTTCAAAAAATAAGTTTGCCCCCCTGTACGACTTTTTTTTCTAAATTTAGTTGGTCGTATTATCAAAAAGGGAATTGCCCCATGTTGTCACCCCAAGCGTTTAAGACAAGTGTGCCACTGATTGTCTTTGACTGTTCCTACTTGGAAGAGTCTGTCAAGCAATCCAATATTGACATACGACTAGATTTTGAAATGCATGACAATGTTCCAGCCAATACCACTGCCTACTGTTTGATCATTCATCACAAACAAGTGAACTATTATCCACTGTCCTACCAAGTGATGAGTGTATAAAGAACAGGCCAAACAACGTCAAGCAGCTAAGTCATGCATTGCCTTAAAGCCTCAAAAGGTGTCACACCGATAAATTTAAAATGCGGGGAACAACGTTTTAGACCTTTATCACGGTCATAAAAGTCCGTCTAAAGACACTGTGTCATCATTTCGCTCCAGGCAGAATGGAAAATCAGCATGGTCATCATACAAGGATGAGGGATATTCAATATCCACTTCTAACACATATCCACGGCCTGTTTCTTGGCTAGCAGTGTTCACATTAAATTGTGATACTTCTCTGTCAGCCAAGCAAAATCCCAATAGGGTAAAGGCTGTCTCATGGCATAGCCATACAAATTATGAACTTCATAGTACATTAAGTACGATTCTGGTTTGTCTTGTGAATAAGAGGGCATGTAGGAGTTATTCGCTTTGGCATGGCATTGGTTAAGCGATACAAAGTCGCTGCGAATGCCCTTTTCAAAGAATAAGACCATATCTATATACGAGGCACGTCCAGAAAGTAAGTTCCGTTTGGTAATTAAATTAAATTGTGTACAGATACAGAAAAAATATTTATTGCACAACATTCTACACCTCTTAAACTACCTTTTCACATAACTGCCGAACTTTTGCAGGCATTTGTCATAGCGTGGCACAAGTTTTTGGATACCTCTTCATAGAAGTTTGCCGCCGACCCATAAACGAGAGTGAAGACTCCCCTTAAGATATCCTACTGTTTGGTCACTACTGTTAGGCAAATTGCGTGCTTACCAGGAGAACTGCGTATGTTTAGGAGTTCTCCTGACCACATACGCAATTTGCCTAACAGTGATGGCCAAACAGTAGGATATCTTAAGGGGAGTCTTCACTCTCGTTAACGGGTCGGCGGCAAACTTCTATGAAGAAGGTATCCAAAAACTTGTGCCACGCTATGACAAATGCCTGCAAAAGTTCGGCAGTTATGTGGAAAAGTAGTTTAAGAGGTGTAGAATGTTGTGCAATAAATATTTTTTCTGTATCTGTACACAATTTAATTTTATTACCAAACGGATCTTACTTTCTGGACGTGCCTCGTATATATGAGTAAATCCAATTCCACTTCAGTGTATTTCAAAGCTGCATCAATCGACAGGCCAGGACTTGTATAATAGTGAGCCGGGTCAAGACCATAGATGTGTTGACAACACTCACGGAATTTTTGAAACACATCTGTCAGCAGCAATGCATCGAGTTTAAGGTAATGCATAGCATATTCACCCAGCGTCTTTATATCAAACACTCGCCAAACTTGCCACGCATGTGCATAGTCTTGATCGGAAACGGTAGTGCGTGTCAGCTTAGAGTTAAATTTATCTTGTGGTGGGTGAGTTTTCTGCTCTAACACGTACCAGTTGTTAAAGAAATCATAGGGAAAAATACATTTCCGAATTCACAATTAAAATTGCTCAGGATTTTTAAAATGCATTCTCATATATTTTAATTCCTTTTCATACTAGCCATTGGCAAGGCTATCTAGAGAAGATGCCATAAACTTGAAGGAATCTAGAAATCGAATGCAAAATTGGCTCAACTCCCATGTCAAGGCTGTAAAACGTTCATGGTTTTGGGGAATAATTGAAAACGACCCCTTGCCAACATGACCCAATTCACGAATCAGAAACCGAATATCATAATTTGCCAGATTGTTGAAAAACACACTGATAAATGGAGGAGCTGGGTAATTTACATTACACTTTTTGTGGGCGGCTCCTCTAAACTCTCCTGTAAATTGTGAGTGATCGCGAACAGTGTCTTCAGCACTGACCAGGGGCTTTTCACAAATATGGCATGTGGTGGCATGTACATACTGTTGCACCTGTTCTAGAGTTAGGCTCATGGGTACTGGGTGGTCCAGTAACTCTTGTACATGATCCGTCAACTTAACTAGTTGGTCCAAAAACCATTTTGCACAATCTGGTCCCTCACGGGATTCGTAATAGGATTGTGTGGGGTCATAGGCACACACCACGTTAAATCCTATGTCAAGGGGTTCAGGTTTTTGAATGGGTGTGGTAGAGCTGATGGTAGGATCTGGTTCACATCCCGCCATGGGTGTCGTGAGAGCGTCAAAATCTGCGTACACCAGAAAGGGGACAGTATCACGCGTGTGAATGTTCTTAAATTTCAACACAGCGTCCTTTCCCTGTGGCAATACTAGTCTCACTGCTTCCTGAGATACGCAATCTACCCTATGTCGTTCCAAAAGCGTAGGGCGAACGAAATATTGCCATCAACGATCTCAAATATGTTTTGCACACTTTTTATTAGACGCTTGACTACTTAACCAATCTACTTAAATTCTTAATAAGGCAATAGTGATTCATCTCTCCATGAGACAAATATAAAAGATGAATGTGGTGTCGTTTTGGTTCTTTTGTGGTTTAAAGAGGACCCAAAATTTCATTACCATTAAGGCCATACTGTGCCCAACTCTAGGAATGGGTATTCCAAGATTCAGACACCTAGATATCAAGGGAAATGCTACAGCCGCTTTTGAAAGTTGAGATATTTGAATATTGCGCTACATTGCTTCGAGAAGGAATTGGAAAGAATATACCGCTAAGAGCATGTCAAGTGACGTAGCGAGTAATAGCAGAGTTCGAGGCTATTTATTGATTAAATAGTTAACCATGGAGTAGAGACTTGAGACTTGGATCAGATTACTGGCACGGCCAAATGAAAGAGAATACAATTAGTATCAAGTAAATCGGACCAGGGATACCAGAGATATGAGGATTTCCAGATATCAGCTGATGCAGCGTGACCCTGACAGTTTTGAATAAAAGCCGGCTGGCGCAGGCATCAGTAGCTCACTTCAACACAAGCACTTGCCTAGCAAGGTGCCGCTACGCTGAGCCAAGGCAGATGGTTGCCGGATCTACGCAGAAGTTATTTTCAATGTTGTGATAGTCACAAAAGTGCTGCGCTACGAAGTGGAACTTAGTAAGTTTCCGGCAAGGAGAATCACTGAGGTGATTGAAATTTTTCTACAGAACCTGGAGAAATATTTTTATTTCTACATGGACATATGCTAGACTTTGTCTAGAATTAGTACTTTGTCACAGACCAGTAATAACCTAATACTTGGATATTTAAGTCCGTTTCAGTCAGTTTTCATATTTGTAACTTAATAACCACTTCGATCTATCAGTACACTGAAGACCAGTCTATCACGGTGGTGTTCATTAGTCAACGCAAGGGAAACTACATGTTGCTTCGCGCATGGTAGATGGTGTGAAGCCATGCCCAGGGAACGATGTTCAGAACAGCCGTTGATTGGTTAGACTGTCAGTGTTTTCTTGTACTGATAAGATTACCGTGAGTTATGTTACAACTGACATATCTAAGAATAGATCACTTAGATCTGACCCCATTTAAGCAAACTGTTATGGCTTTAATAGAAGCCCATATTAAAATGGAACAACAGTTACTTCAAACGGCAAGAGATACTACCACTATGTCTTGTTAAGACGGATTGTGGGTATATAATGGCGGCCGATACAAGGATTATACATGCTTGTCCGATAGGGCATGTTTATGGATAAATCTGGTACAGACCAGGTTCGCTACGCTTCAAGATCATCAAGAAATGTAAGCCACATTTGAATTATATTATGCCTAGCTAATTGGAACAAACTATTTTTCTGCAGATGACCAACACATTTTTTTCGTCGTATTTAAAGCTTGCAATGATTTACGCAAGACTTGTTAGAGTTATTCTGAGCATTTTCAGCACTCAGAACAGTTTAGGATCGATGACCGAGCATATCGAGCATTTATTTGAATATTTCATATTTTAGGGAGATCACGGAAAATCGTCGATGTAAAGGTTGAGTTATTTTGTTGTTGTTGAGAAATGGATATTTTTTCCATATTCGAAGATTCGAACATGTGGATTCTCACATAATGATATGATAATTAAACATATTTAAAATAATATAACAAATAATAATAATAATCCACTAATAATAATAATAATAATTTTCATAATTTTTCTAAATAATTTTTGTATCTTATATTTTCTAATAATCATATGTATTGAGAGAGAGCCTATGAAGTAGTTTAATCATTTCTAGTTTGGAACAGGAGATTTTCCGAAGAAGAGTGGTTAGCGCAAGCCCGCATTCAACCAACATTTCAGTTCTGGTTGAACAGTTGATATTTGCAATGAGCAAAGTATATTTTTCAGATAACACGGAGAGGCATGAAACGGGAAGCAAATGATATTTGTATCAAATAGGATATTTTTGTATTTATATAAAATCATGACGTAAATACACTCGAAAGTGAAATAAAGATTTTCATAAGTATGGTAAATTCACGGGTTGAACTGAATGGTAAAATAAAATAAACTTGTAAGTTTATTAATCTTCCAGTGTTGATAACAAGCAGAGGCTTGATTTATTGTATAAATTTTGGGAAGAAAATTTATGTGTGTGGAGTAGTTGAAATGCCATTCCCAGGTGCGCATGTTTAAGTCGCAGGAATGAAGAGGTTTTTTCGAGCATCAATCAAATAGCAGGTTCGATGGCTCAGGTTTATAGAAGGAGTATTGGAGCCACACATTTCGTCGTATGAATGACCCGAAGGTTATTTCTTAAAACCATCAGTTCTTATTTCAACCTTGTTTACGAATTCCATTTAGACTTTGATTTTGCTAGAACCCGGATTTGTCATGATAGTAGTTTATTCTTCTTCAGAGGAAGACCTTTGCCGTTGTTGTTGTAATATTGTGTTCTTACACAAATAATAGAATTGGCCACTGCCAATTAAAAATAATTCTTTAACCACGAATAATTTGAAGGATATTTTCAATCCTAGTGCCATGAACTAAATGAATTTATTATGAAGCTACAATTCTTATTTCCGCATTCTGTCGAAGAATTGCAAGTTGTGAAAATTACTAAAATGGCCATGAATATAAATATTTTTTATAATAATGATTCCAAATGGAAAATCTAATAGTTGAATGGTTCAACAATTTAGTGATCAAGTTGATGATTTAGAAATCATGTATTTTGTTAGGAACTTGAAATTCATAATCGCGTCACTTCTCGAATGTATAATGTCCGAAGAACAATTAATTTTTGTTGTGCTTCGCACAGTTCTTCGATGCTATGCTCAAGGTCAAATACTTTTCAGATGTTATTAATATGTGTAAATAATTTGTGTTGATTCATAATAATAATATTTTTCGAATATATTTTTGAAACTGGAAAAATAAGTGAAAGTTAAAAATTCTATGAACATTTATTCTACGAGTGTTAATATTATATAAAATTCAAACAGTGAACTACGATATTTCCAGTAGAGACAATTAAATTTGAACTGGATTTCATCATAAATAATTTTGGAACACAGTCTACAGGACTAACAATCAGACTTGTGTTTCCAAAAAAATAATTGTTAAATGTGTTTGGAAAATTTCTGTATATTGTGTAAATAGGAGTGTGGGTCGCCACACGTGAATGATGCTGCTTTAAGCATTTTTGCAGTCAATTTTAAATTCAAAATAAACTGATATAATTTTACGTGATGTGTTATACCCAGTTGAATCTCCTTCTATCCTTATTGTTGCATTGAGCCAAAAATCAGCAAAGCATTTTTTTCATTTGATGTCGTTTTTGCGATTAGCTTTAACCCATCTGGCGCTCCGGAATATTTTGACTCTCGTGCTGACTGATTATTGGTAAAATGCATATGTGGTCGTGCGGACTCCGGTCTAAACGGGCACAATACACCATAAACGAAAAGTCCTGGTTAGTCTGTTCAAACCTATGAATGTCAGTTAAGTCCATAGGGAATGACATATCAGTTAAATTTAAATTATTATTCAAATTTTCAAACATGGCTTTGTACTTTCCCGGTCGACAACTGGCACGTTGTACTGGTTGCAAAAACGCAGCCATTGACCACAGGTAACATTTATCGTCCTTATTTTCAATGTTAACCACCGCTCTTCGGTAGGCAATCGCTAGTGGTGTCTGAATAAAGCTAGATCCGGCATTGAAATGATTAAATCGACAAATGCTGATTTGCAGATAATGAATTTTATCTAATGCAAGGCCACTGGGTCCTTCTTGCAGTTTATCAAATTTAGCTAGCAGGAGATTCACCCCGTGGGATTCATACCACTGTTACGAATTATGGGCTATGAAAAGCTCCTGCATTTTACTGCAAATATAAAATTTCTCTTTATGACCCACGGCTTTTTTTACACACAAATCGCACACAAGTTCTGTATTCACCTTTAAAGCTGTGTGCAATCCTTGCGCTGTACAAATTTGGTCCCTAAAATGTCAAAGCACGATTGTAAAAATTATTTGGGAATCACACTTTTTGTAACATTAACTACGCCAACAGAACACACACGGAATTTAAAACAACTGTTTAGGGGTTCTCAAGTTAAAGTATCCGCAGCAGTAAAATACATTATTTTGAAAGAACACTCTCACCTGAGTTTTCAGCTGTAGACTGCTTGACAATGGTTCCACTCTAGAGCTTCTTGGTTTTTAGCTGCAATGGCTATAGCAGTAAAGCTTTTTTCAAATATTTAAAAAGAAAAAAGAAACCATGCACGTGTACAGCTAACGTACAAGATGAACACCTGTGTCAGGTCGTATTACAAATGAGCTTGCATTTTCTCACGTAAGAACCATACAGGATGTGACTTGTTAGCTTTCATGTTGTTTCACAAGGGTCGACAATAATGTCATCTCACACGTGTTCACAAGTATTTCACCACTTTCCTTTCTCATCGTTATCAGATTGTAGTAGTGAGGAATGGCGAGGAACGTCAGTTCAACACACTGCTTTACACACAGACCAGGTCTGCCGCAGGCTATCGGCTACTGGCTAAAGTAGTTACCCCATCATGAATTCAAAAAAATAGCGACAAAATTGCAGTTAGGCCCTTTGTCAAAATGCCATCAATACATTCAAAAGGGGGCATCATCCCAAGTCCTACAATACTTCATACGATTCCCTAGCCTTATTGGTTCGCGAGATATTAACAAAAGTACAGTTAGGCCCTTTGTCAAAATTTCAATAATTGATCCAAAGGGGGAATTAGCCTGAGTCCAACAATACCTCGCAGGTCAAAATCCTATTACAGGTTCAGGAAATATCAATAAAAGTGTTGTTAGGCTCTTTGTTAAATAGGTTTGGTTAAGTCGACTAGACAAGATAAGCTTGACTAGGATATAGTTCGGGACACCTTAAATAAGTTACCAACATGGCCGCCACATCGGTGTTACCAACTTACGTCATTCAACACCAAAAATTCACCAAATACTTCCATGTAACAAGTAACCCAAAGGAAACCAAATAATTAAGACCTCCTTGCCTACTTACATTTTACATAAACTCATGGAGTGCTTGCTCGAGTAAGGGACACCTTGATCATCAGTCCCCTGCCATCAAACCCATAACCAGTGTTATGGTTGTGAAGATAACTTTAGGTTTCTTCATTGCCTTTTAAACCACCTTATAAAATACAAAATTTAAGGAATATTAATACTTACTCAAGCCTTTTCCAGTTTTGCTGAGGAGCTATAGATGAACTTGTGATTTTCTTTTCTTCTCACACATTTTTTTTGGTATCTTGTTAATAATGTAATAATTGTTCAAAGGCGATGGTTTTATATTTTTAGGATGAATGATCAGGAAAGGAGAAATAAAATGGTACATATTTGCAGATTATTATTATTCATTATATCTTTATTTCTGTAAGTGCTCATTCCTTGCGTACACAGACCTTCGTGGAGACAGGATCGAGACACATCCCTTTTGATATGGAACATAATAAAGGCTTTTTCAATGCTTAGGCCTATATCCACTCTAAGTAGTCTTGGATTTTAGGGGCAATTCTGAAAAAAAGGAAAATAATTATTCTAAATTAATATACACTCCATGAAATGAGAGGAGATCATGATAAAACTCCCAAAGACATCAGGCGTTGTGTTGTTAAAACGAGGATTCTATCTCTTGAGAGCATTGCCAATATTAAAGACCAGTGCAACTATTGACGACAGTCGAAACGATGAATGGTATGACAATAAACAGCATCAGCAACTTTTATAAAATACTGTTGTACCTCTTACTCATACTTTAACTGGATTGAAGCTGGTAACTTGCCTCTTAATTATGCAACATTCTATTAGGAACAAGAAGTTCCGTGACGAACTAAAGAGCCTACTTTTCATAAAATTTAAGATTCATGCCAATTATTAATCTATATGGATCTATCTAGAATAATGACGAAATTAAGTTGGTAATATCGAAATTTCTAAATAGTTCGAAATACTGTATACCTGGCATAATGTAGCCTAATAGAGAACTACAGTTGGCAGCCCTGGTAACTGAATATATTATTAGTTCCATCTCTTAAGGTACAAAATACAAAATTTGGTTGAAGTCCAATGGATACCATGGACGTTACATGCAGTTAAACATTGGATCTAACAGCGCGCGTAAAATCATGTTAGCAACAATGACATACATGTATTGGTCAGAAATAATCTGAAATAATATGATCTATTGTTGTGTCAATTTTGAATGAAATCCATTAGTTAGTATAGAAGTTACATGCATTTTAAAATTGGACCTATCAGCAGGCTTAGAATCATGTTGGCAGCACTGGCGTAAGCCTATATTAGTTACTCCAAATTAATCTAGAATGTCAGGTACTATACGTGTGCAAAGTTTAGAGCTATTGGCTTGCATACTTTCTGATATATTGATATTAGGGTAACAAAAATAGAGACAGTATTTATTAACAGTTGGCAGTCCCTGGTTACTCTTAAGAATCGGCATAGTCATATCTGTTATAGTGTACAGCCCAGGGGCAGCACCCCTAAGACCCACCCCTCCATCTTTCATCAAAACCACCCTCATGGGTATACCATAAGCCTCACATACTTCTTCAACACAAGCAGGCCCAGCAATACTGCTGACAGACATGCTTACATAATACACACATAAACACACTAACTTGAGCAGCGACAGTGCGGAAACGCTGACCGAGCAGTGGAGGAAGGCCTTAAAAGACAGACCCAGAAGAGCCCCACTATCTGTTCGTGGCCAGCGGCCCTGCTCCTCCGAGGTCCGTTCCAGCTCTTTACCAGGTGAGAACTAGCTGTGTGCTTAGATTCCTTATCATTGTAAACACCTACCCTGAACACTTTTGTATTTTACATCTTGTACATTACTTTATACTTGTCCAGCACCTAAAAGGGACAGTACATCACAGCTACTGGCCAATAAATACTTGGTCAGTAAACACACATATTTATTACTCATTACACCCTGTTTTACATCCTTACGCCCGACTTGACCTTAGTCCAACTTGCCCCTGACCGTGGAGGCCAGGAACTGCACCGTCGGTAATTCTATTGTACTCGAGCAAGCAGCCAGACGGCAGCGTGTCAAGGTGCCAACTCTGCACGTGAGCTCGCTAGAACGCTCGCTCTACTTAATTGGGAGGCTAAGTCATTAGCTCACCTTAGACATTCATCCCCTAGCAGGTAAACGCATCCTGTAGGGACGCCCCCAATAGATGACGTACTCACACCAACACACTACACAGGTAGTCTCCCCCAATCTCTGGAAACTACCCTTTTTCGGAAACATTCCTTAAGTTAATACACCTACACTACTCTGTTTATCCCACCCCAACAGAGGGATAAAACATATTGGTGGAAGCGCCGCTACCACGCAAAATAAGGGTAAGGGACTCAAACAACGAGCCCTCGTGGTAGAGCGATCCATACTGAAAGTAGCCAAGCGAGACTAAATTTTTTCTCCCAGAATACGCTCCACATTTTTTTCTCTCCCCCCCTTTATTACCCGGGGATTTGTATTATTACACCCACCCCACCCTCCCCATAGTGCAAGGTCAGTGGAAATTAAATGACCACGTTTAGAACCACACTAAGGGACTTTGCGCACCATTTGTCGGCTAGCACAACTCCACTCCTACCGAAGTTGAAAATTAAAAACGGCGACTTTATAACTGAACACACTGCAACACGCGTCCTTCAGGAACTCGAATTAAAGGCATTAGAACTCCGCGCTCAATGCCCTGCAGCGGCAGCAAAAGTCACACGTTTTACACGATCCCAGGCCCAGACCAGTGCGCAGGGACAACAGTCACCAGTATCCAGCGCTAGTGAGGCAGATTGCTTACCAACACTCCATCCCCTATTGTTACAGCAACTGCAAATCACAGAGCAAATGACTGATAGTCTGCTCGCGCGCATAACACAATTATTGGATACAGACGCTGTTAAGGCAGACACCCACACGACAGAGGCGGTCCTAGATATACATACTATTCTAGAGACAGTAAAACAGGATTTAGACAGGACAGTGGAAGTAGTGAAGTCCACACAGTACGACATTACACCATCGATCAGTGACGACATATCAGGCGACGAGCCCCCTGGCAACGTAACACACGTTTCATACACAGGGAGCGAGGATAATTCCTGTCAGAACAACACAAATTGAAACACCTCATCACACGACAGAAGTTCGGACAGCGTAAACGGACTAGAATCCTTACACAGCCAAGGAGAGGTAAACGAGCAGGATATGAATAGGCACACGGAATATCCAATGATCCACCCCACAGACCAATGGGCTCACAGAAAGCATGAACAAAATTATCGGGACAGCGCTAGCCAAGTTCACGGGGGACACAGGGGCAGACTGGGATAATTATCTACAGCCCATCACATTCAGTTACAATACTTCAATATCCACGGCCACAAAACACTCTCCACACTTCCTGTTGCACGGCTACACACACAGAAGTCCCATAGACAATATATGCATCCCCCAGGACACTCTCACAGACAACGCGGCCCGGTTAGAGTATTTGCAGATAGCTCGCATGAATGCCAGAAAGAACATAACCGCGGCACAGAAGAAACAAAAAGAACGGTACGATCGTCAACGGAAGAGCGTGGAATACACACCCGGGCAATTGGTTATGATTTCCAATTCCGCCTGTAAAAAGAACATGTCCGAGTTCCTCCTACCACGTTGGACAGGTCCCTTCAAAGTCTACAGGAAGGTATCTGACCTAAACTATATAGTGAACGTGCGGCATGGACACAAACTCAGTAAGGGCACTATACACGCCCGCCGTATGAAGGCGTACCGCACTCGGAAAACAACACTCACACGTAAGGGCGGTAACACTGCAAAAAGGAAAGGAAGTGACTCCGCTGGCAGACAGGGCAAGAAAGCCAAGAGATAGCCTCCGAACGCCGAGGACCTCACCAGGATACGATCCTGCCACATACATCTAGCTGCCACACATGCAACCAGAGGTCAGGAAATAAACTCACAAGAACGATTGAGCCACTCACAGCACAGACATAAACACGGCAAGGTTCTTTTACAAGGTAGATACACCGACACGGGAGTATACAGCAATAGCTTACTGCCCAAAGTCAGCCTCAAGGGCGTGACATGGCAACTAATGGCCACAACACACAAGCACAAGAACCATTGAGCCACACAAGCATGAACACAGGAAGGTTCTTTTACATACGGGGAATACATGTACAAACACATAAATTACACAGGCAGAGACACTGACACAGATAGCGTCATCACGATAGTAGGGCCAAAAGATAAGGCACGGTCATTATGAAGAAACGTAGGTCCTCGTAGAAAACATATTTTAGAAACACTCACACCATTTAAGACAAGGTCGCAACATAAATACTGTACACTTCAAATGTTAACTGCCGGACAGGAAATACGGTCCCGGCAGCGCTGTTATCACATGTAGTAACCCAGCACTTTGCATGCTCAGCGCGAATACGTGACACACTCGTCGGCTGAAGGCATTCACAGACAGCACAGTATTGCGATCGACAGAGTATCATTCACTAGGGATTCAAAACCACACTACGCCCACAAATTAAGACCAGGGTTAACGAAAATTCGCACAGACGATATACATGGGACACACTTACAGGGGCGTAGGCCCGTTCTAAGGTATTCACTATAGTAACCTACTTAGGGCATTAGCGACCCCGGGACTACCAATAGGGGACGTACCGGGAACACCAGGCCTCTACGGAGACCACAAAATACTTTTTGGACCTCAGCGCCCGAAATCTGAATACAGGGGACGCCACTGGCACAGACAATCGCTCACACAAAGTAGGTAACACCACATCCCTACGGCCAAAAATCATGGCAATGTAGATTACCCCGGACATAAAATAATAGAGCAAGACACAAAGGGGAAGGAATCACGGAAACAAATTCCCAAACAAGCTTGAGAGCGAAAAAAAATTAAGTTAACACATTGGCCTTTCTAGAATGCAAATACATGTCGACACACGGACAGTGGCGGAAGGCACGTTTTGTTAGCCTTCCTGCATATCATTGAAGACTTTCCGTTCACAAGGACACTAAACAAATATACAAAAACACTGCGCTGCAAATAAGCGAATTCCAGCGTGTTGCCACACACTGTTGACGGAAGAAATTCTTGTAGCAGCAGGACGTGACAATGACATACAGACATGATGACACCAACATAAAAACAATAACAGTAAAGGTATACAGTGACAACACGTATGTTGATACAGGAAGTGAGAGCGGCATTACATTAGGCCCCGCAGCATATATTACACAAATATTGCAGACCAGATTGATCGGGGAAGACAGACTATTTTACGCCTATCACTAACAGCACTAGGAACATGTATACAAAGGTGATAACACACAGTACACGGCGCGTGAAAAGTAGCCACGCGAACGAGATAAGCCCTCTCCGATAACACCACACGCGCCGGCAGGAGTCAGCGGTAGGCGACTCCATACACACAAGCGCGTCGATTGCAGCCACGGCCACTTCCCCCCCCCACGCGCCCAGCACACGCGAACATACAAACTAATTAGGGGCGGATACAGACAGATTCCATGGAGGAACAACCCCCCCCTAATAATTCCTTTTCTTGCTTTTTTCTCTCCTAAAAACCGCTACAGGCAATTATGCTACGCTGATTTATATTCACAGCCACATGCTACCCCCTCTCACATTATGAACAGGGGACCAGATTAGGCCGTGAATGACACAGCGTCACCACACTTGAACATCATAAGGGCAGCCCGAGGGCGGTGCGCACAGACACAAACATTTTTACACGACGTAGGTATCACAGACCCACGGGTACTCCACATACTAGTATTTTAGGAGACACTAGGTGCTATATGGCATCTCAACTCAGCGAGCGTAAATCCCAAAGAGCGGGTAGAAAACACATAACGACCAAGAGAAGATGACACACTACAATAGGAGTAGAGGTGGATAATGCCATCAGGATGGCCATGGTACCAGGTACGGGCTACCATCCCCGTACCCTCCCTCCTACATACCCCATTACCTACAACACTATCCAACACAGACATTCAGATACATAAGAACACCTACACTACATTGCGAAGTATAGATCGGTGTTGATAGACTTCATGCTTCTCACAAATTAAGGTTTGCTACACCTTGGACCCGAACGCCTACACCTGAGTATTAGAGGTGATTCGGAAACAAACATTAAGCGGCGATGCACATCTCTATATAGAGAGATGAGGCCATACGGATACTAACAAATATTTTATTAAATAATCCCGCATGCAAGGGACATAAACTTATTGTATCCTAGCACACGCCTTATCCTCAAATGAGAGCAGATACGCCTCATATCCATCTCACTGCATGGGATATCCCACCCACACACCAGGGGTTGTATTACTATCACACCCGCATGATATTTTCAAATTTTTGCACACCTGGGAAAAACCCACACCATCCACTCACAGTAAATACCTCCGAACAGCATCATCGGCTCCCGGCCACCATAAACATGGAGTCCAACGATGCACAAACCTCTCCCACCACGCTTTAACCCCACTCAGCAAATAACACCCTCGGATCCTAATAACAAGGGACCCAACACCCTATAAACCTACTAACACCTCCAGAAAAGTACCAAGGCATCAGCTCTGGAAATCCGATACGGCAAAGACAGGCCTAAAGTAGTCACTGCATTTCGAAGATTCTACAACCCCAGAACACTAGGAATTTTACATAATTACATAATTACACAGTATCATACTTATTTTCAAAGGAATCTGAAATCACACCATATGGTGACGAAAAGGTAAACGGATGGAGAGCAGAAGGGCCACGCGAGGACAGAGCTGGAGAAGGCGGCGATGAGGCCTGACCCAGTTTAATGACAGGTGGACGTAAGTTCGAAGCCAGACCTGCAGAGGAGACTTTTGACGGCTAGTAGGAGCATTAGCCAGCTTCTTACTAGACTCAGGAGACGAACCTAGAGACGACCAACTTGGACTAGACTTTTAGTTAGTTTGTAATATAAGTAGCGTTCCTAAGGCGGGGAACGAGTCTTCCAATCGTGTGAAGTGAAGCAGTGCCTCAGTATTCAACGGAACCAATCCTAGGCACGCCAAGTTCTCATTCCGGACAATGGGGCGAAGAGGATTCCCGGACACTAAATTCCCGGATGATATAATTTTATCGGATGATTTTTCCCGAACGATGTCCCGTGCCCACATAAATGGATGACAGCGAGTCTCCAGAGCTTAAATGGTAACGCAGCGAGCGGCCAGAGATGTAAATGAGGAATGCGGCGGGCACCTCACAGCGGCCTGGGCCACCGATTAATAAATATAAAATGGCGAATAATGCCAATATAAGCATGTATAAGACCAATGGAAAGGATATCCGCGCGAAGCGTTTGCTCCCTAGCAACGCAGTCACACAGGCCTATATTAGTTATTAAGGGGGGAAGTCGACAATTAGCATTAAGGGCGGGGAATGCAGAAGGGTTTTTAACCTGGCAGTTTTGGAGGCAACCGGTGCTTCCAAAATATGCACGTGTCGTGCCCTGAGGGTGGCGACATACTTCAGGCGATCGCGCCGATCAAAATTCTAGTATGTAAGGCAGTTGCATTTGAAAGGCAACTTAGATTTACGCAAATTTAACAAGCACTGTTGTAAAACAGTAGCTACAACATATTTCGGCATTAGGTTAAGGACTATTTCGGCATGTATATACAAACATTTTTTATAGCATTAATTAATATAATCTAGGTTAAGCACTTTTACTTATCGACAGGGCGTTCGGCACCTTATAGGGTGACCGACACCATATAGATTTAATTGATGGTACTATGCGAACGCAATACAGGGCGTTCGGCACCGTATAGGGTAAGACCGACACCGTGTAGGGTTAATTGAAACTGACATGCGAACGCGACACAGGGCGTTCGGCACCGTATAGGGTAAGTCCGATGACATGCCAACAATGAACGGTACAGCAACCGAGGCTGACCGACCACCGTAACACACGAGACGTCCGAAGAGGTCTCAAGGGCGGTGGCACCATCCAAGCCGACCCTTAAAACAGCACTGCGCGACATAGGCGCGTATTGGTAATATTTGGCCAAGGGCATTGTTATTAATCATATATTGTATTTCAGCAAGAGCTCCAACGATACAGTCAACCGCAGAGGAAAAGCACAAGAATGATCATGCTAAGGTAAAGGTGACGTCACGAACACATACACTTATACACTGAGATACACTGGGAAGACGGACAACTACACAGCAGCACAAATTATAGAGTAAGATAAACTAAGTGTTAGCCGGAATAGAATAAGTTAAATTTAGACGGCGCCATACAGAAATGTACATGCAACATAGCAGACATGAAGGGTATTTTGGTAATTGATATGTGATCACGATAATCCACTACATATTTTTTCCAGATTAACAAGGAAGCGACATCGGCGGCACAATGCCACATGAAAGTGCACTAATGTATTTACATTACAGAGAAAAGAAGACATATATGCGTGCACACCCCTTGTATATAATTCCCCAAAACACAAAAAAGGAAACAAATCAACACATAAATTAAATGTCACACAAACATATACACTTTTCAGCGATTTCAGTCGCGCCGATAAGGTGACGGCGACGCATCAGTAACGCGAAGTGTTCGTGGGACACTAAACGCTACTGGCGCAAACAAAATTAGAAAACCCTTAAATAAGGAGCGATCTACGGTGGCCAGGGCCAGCGCAGAGTTTGTAAGCGCTCTCCCTCGCTTCCAAGATGCAATTTTCTCACCCACGGGAGAATATCACGATAACTAGGAATTAGCGGCACAGCCACTAAATCACAGCAAAGCGCCGAATAGAAAATGGCCAGGAATGGATGGAGAAGGTACGTACGAGGCGAGGTAAGAGAACGGCCAGGTGAAAGTGAGCGAGATAAGGTACCAGGCTCATGAGCGAGAAGGAATAGTAATAAGTATATAGATTAGTATTTTATGTTACAAGATAACTGTACAAACATTGTAAATTCAAGCCATATACGCAATACCAACCCACAAGTGTATACATACTTACATGGCACACCATTTAACACGAAAGATACTTTTTTTTCTTTCATTTTCTTTCTACTAAAATTAAAAATTGTGAAGGTGTCCCGTTTCATCCCACCAACAATAAATTATTTTAATATATCCCTTTAACTTATACCCTGGGGCACCTGTTTTTCTATTTTTCTTCCACCGTTTATGCAATACTTTGCCTATATTTATAGACACAAGGTACATGCAGGGAGCAATTTTTTTTCCCACACAGTGGCGGACGACACAACCACCCGTCCAACCATGGTTTTTTTCCTGCCTGCATGGCACCAATATGCACATACCTATGTATTTTTTCTCTGTTTTCTTACTAACAGCATCAACATCAAGACAATAACGTTAATCAAAATTTACTATGTATATGTACAACACCTAAAACCCACCCTCTCTGAGCACACGCTAAACTCACATCACCAGAAGGACAACACGACATCTACACATCCACACGACACCGAAGAAGAAGAAGAAGAAGAAGAAGAAGAGGGACAAGAAGAAGATGAAGAAGAATCACTACATCGACACGCCTACTCTATTTCCCGTTCGCGAGGCCGCGAACAAAGGCCGAGGAGGACTTGTACAGCCGAGGGGCAGTACCCCTAAGACCCACCCCTCCATCTTTCATCAAAACCACCCTCATAGGCATACCATAAGCCTCACATACATCTTCAACACAAGCAGGCCCAGAAATACTGCTGACAGCCACGCTTACATAATACACACATAAACACACTAACTGGAGCAGCGACAGTGAGGAAACGCTGACCGAGCAGTGGGGGAAGGCCTTAAATGCCAGACCCGGAAGAGCCCCATTATCTGTTTGTGGCCAGCGGCCCTGCTCCTCCAAGTTCCGTTCCAGCTCTTCACCAGGTGAGAATTAGCCGTGTTCTCAGATTCCTTATCATTGTAAACACCTACCCTGAACACTTTTGTATTTTACATCTTGTACATTACTTTATACCTGTCCAGCACCTAAAAGGGACAGTACATCACAGCTACTGGCCAATAAATACTTGGTCAGTAAACACACATATTTATTACTCATTACACCCTGTTTTACATCCTTACGCCCGACCTGACCTTAGTCCCACTTGCCCCTGACCGTGGAGGCCAGGAACTGCACCATCGGTAATTCTGTTGTACTCGAGCAAGCAGCCAGACGGCAGCGAGTCAAAGTGCCAACTCTGCACGTGAGCTCGCTAAAACGCTCGCTCTACTTAATTGGCAGGCTAAGTCATTAGCTCACCTTAGACATTCATCCCCTAGCAGGTAAACGCATCCTGAAGGGACGCCCCCAATAGATCACGTACTCACACCAACACACTACACTGGTAGTCTCCCCCAATCTCTGGAAACTACCCTTTTTCGGAAACATCCATTAAATTAATACACCTACACTGCTCTGTTTATCCCACCCCCAACAGAGGGATAAAACAATAGTATACATAGTACACACGAAATTTGGTTGAAATCCAAATGATAGTATAGAAGTTACATGCATTTAAATTTGGACCTCTCAGCAGGCTCAGAATCATGTTGGTAGCACTGACGTATATAAGTTACTCCAAATTAATATAGAATGCCAGGTACTATACGTGTGCATAGTTTAAAGCTGTCGGCTTGCATACTTACTGATATATGGGTATTTGGATTTTAAAAAATGAGAGCATTTATTAACAGTTGGCAGCCCTGGTGGCTCTTAAGAAAACGCTCAGTCATATCTGTTTATGTACACATAGCACATACGAAATTTGGTTGAGATCCAATTGATAGTGTAGAAGTTATATGCATTTAAAATTTCGACCTATCAGCAGGCTTATAATCATTTTGGCAACACTGCCATGTATGGCCTCCTGGAAATTAAACTGCAATATTATTATCTATACGTGTGCCAATTTTGAAGTAGTTCCCATTCATACCTTCCAAGATATCCAACATGGAGCTCAAATTTCAATTGCGATTTTTCAGCAGTTGGTAGCACTGACTTCATTTTCAAATATGGCCGTGAGATATTTAGGTATAGATCTTCACTCCTACCAAATTTTGTTTCGATTGCTGCAGCCGTTTAGGAATTGATAGGGGGGGGGACACACACACACACAGCCAGACAGACAGAAGGACAGACAGATAGACAGACACACATTTGCCCGATCTCATAAGTCTACTTTTTCCTCATTTTTGCAAAATGTGAAAAGTAGGCTAAAAAATTAGCAAAGGAGAAAGGGTGGGAGAAGAAAAAAAAAGGCCCAAGTATAAAGTATAAATTTAATTTATGAACATATTATCAATATGAAGAGTCTAAATTGATCAACCTATAGGCCTGTTTTTCTTATATTTTTATTGGGGGAGGGGCACCTTTAGCCCGCTCCCCCCGTGTGACGGTCAACCCAAGCTACACCGCCTCCGACATGCCATTAGTCCTAGATAGCAGAAGGAAACAGTCAACGGATTAGAAGGATTTGCCCTTTGAGGCTTAGTGCCTGTCCCCACACACTGTATATTTCAAGGCATATGAATATATGGTAGGACGTAGGGGCAGGTAAAAGTCCTGTAGGAAGAAATGGAAAGTGCCTACAGGTGAAACCTGGCATATTTGGAGATAGCACATGCAAGGATATGGTCTAAGATAGATATGGGTTGTGTTCGAGTTGGTGAGTTGTCGTGCATTATTTGCAAGTTTCATATCCAACGCCAGAATGAATATATTGGGGGTCCATACTTCCCTGGCACATGAAAGGACCTGCATCTGGGCTTCACACTCGGCCTGTAAGACTTAAAACTGAAAATTAATACTGTAGTAACTTAGAACACTAAGAGGAGTCTTATTTCTAGTTCTTAAAATCTAACAAATTAACATCCTACTTCTCAGGCACAGTTTCACCAGTTCCGCTTATCGAACTGTGAGCACTGCACCTTTCCGTAGGTGGTGCCTAGAAGAGTATAATTATATTTATTTCCCATTAGAAAATACACACTACAGGGACTTTCATATAAAGTAAGAACAGGAAGCGGCAGTTTTGTTATTCGCTGATGCGGTGGCCTTGGCCGAGCTTGTGGCGCACCATGGCCCCCTGCTGTACTATTGAAAGCGCGCGCATAGTACATACGAGTGCTGTTTTTTTTTATTTTTTTTCGATGGACTGTATGAAAATAACAGGGTGACATATCAAACTGATTTTACAACTAAATGTTCGCTTGTTTTATTCGTATGTCTCAACATAATCGCCAAAACGATTGAAACATTTTTGTCGTATCGTTACACCAGCTTTCCAATGCCCTAGGCAAAATATTCTGCCGCCACTGAGGTGGGTTCGTCTGGACAGTCTCCTGAAGTTTTTCCTTTTGGGCGAGGCGTTGCCGCCCAACCATAGCTTCAATTCTCGAAAAAGGTGAAAATCATTCAGTGCTGGTTTGGACTAAACGGCAGATGGTCCAAAACTTCACATTTGAATTCTTTGTAAAAGTCTATCGTAACGTTGGCACAGTGTGGTCGTGAATGATTTTCACCCTTTTTGAGAATTGAAGGTATGGTTGGGCGGCAACGCCTAGCCAGAAAGGAAAAACTTCAGAAGACTGTCCAGACGGACCCAGCTCAGTGGCGACAGAATATTTTGCCGAGGGCATTGGAAAGCTGGTGTAACGATACAACAAATGTTTCAATCGTTTTGGATTATGTTGAGACATAAGAATAAAACAAGCAAACATTTAGTAGTAAAATCAGTTTGGTATGTCAATCTATTTTTTATACAGTCCATCGGAACTTGAAAAAAACAGCCCTCGTATGTACTATGCACGCGCTTTCAATAGTACAGCAGGGGGCCATGTCGCGCCACAAGCTCAGCCAAGGCCATCGCAGAAGCGAATAACAAAACTGCCGCTTGTCGTTGTTACTTTACATGAAATACCCTGTATATGTGCTTTATGTTATAATGTCTGGGTAATTATAAAACAACAAACATAATAAAACCCAACCTTCGCGAGATTTGAACCATGGCTTCATGAATAAGAGTAATGTATTGCCACCACTCGACCAACTATTTGAATGTGGTAAGTAGCAGGTTCAGTAAATACCGCAATGATAAGGTAAATCTTTAGCTTACGAGGGAACGGTACTAAGTCTGACCACGAATTTCGACTTTATTTTTACATAGTCGTGAAGGTCTTTTTACGCTGAAACAGGTAGTGGAGGTCTAATTTTTCGCTGGTCCTTTTTAAGGAGCCACTTGGAAGCCCCAAGTTGGCGGTGCCCGCTCTGAATTGTACAGTACATGCCGGCACACGTCAGCGCGCACAGCCAGCGGCTGACTTGCCTCGCCTTCCCTCTACCCTCGCTCAGTTCTCCACTATCACCCACCACATAGGCTACGATTGCCTACAGTGGGACTGCAAGTCGTTTTATATACGGTCAAGTTCTCCACGACTGATGGCTATTCCACATACAGGCGATCTCATTGGAGTCTTGCAACATTATTGTAGCTCTTATTAATGCCTACGGTGTTCAGGAAGCTACAGAGCTTTCTGATAAAGAGCAAATAATGTTCATATAAATAATGGCAACGTTTGATGCAATTATGGAAGAGAGTTGTTTTGCGACTCCTACTTGACAAACCTTAAAAGGCGTTTGAAAATTCGGTACCGAAAAGTAACCAAACTCTTCGGTAAAACTTTTAAAACAGACGAAGAAGTGCGATATGAAGAGGCTAAAATGTTTGTTAAATTCATTATTGCAAGAAGAGAAAGAGATCCCGGACGCCAATATCTGGAATTCGGACCAGTCCCGATTCGAGTGCGAAATGGCAACATAGAGAAGTTATGATTTCCGTGGTGTGAAAGACGTTCTTGCTACGCTCGTTTGCCGAAATAGTTCTACGCACACCCACACAGTGTAATATCACATTTCTAAAGCCGGAGAAATGGGACATTTGTTCTTGATCGTTTTCAAAGAAATTAATTGAAAGTTTGGACCTAGGGTACAAGAAAGTATCAACGCCTACATGGATGTCTTTAAATATGTCGTCATTGATTGTCCATCTTCCGGGAAAATGTGGGAAGGGCATGTACTGCACGTGCCTGGTTCCAAGACATTTTCCATCTGCAATTAAAGGACGACGAACGAAATCTTCTTCTCCTAGATTCATTCAGTGGCCAGGGCAAAAATGCACAGCTTGAATCTCTGACGAACAAACAAGAACAAATTGAATGCATACCGAAAGGAACTACATATCTTTGCCAGCCGTGTGATCTTGGACTCTTCCGACAACTAAAATGTTTAGTCTGTCGAATGGAAAACATTTGCCAAGTAAGGAATTTACACGGCCAGTCATAATTAAAACCCGACAACAGACTTTTCTTTATAACTAGTCAAATGCTAGCGCATAACCGATTACAAGCTGATTGTTTCGTACCAATGCTGAAATATGCTTGGAAAACGGGTGGTTATTCCATTACTGACAATATACCACAATATATCTCAAATTAATTTTCATGATTTGACTGATAAAGAAGTATGCTGGAATTGATTGTACCAATTTCTCTTTTATAATGATTTTCTTGTGTTTTGTTATTCACATTTTGTGTTAGATTTTCACTATCATGCCATGAACAATGCACCCATGCCAGACTGTGTTAGAATAAAGGCATTTCTTGAACAGTTTGAACGGCATGATGATGAAGATGATATGTGATGATTTGTAAACCATTGTTTTTGTTTCTATATTACACAGTGAATTCATCTTTGTAAATAAAATATCCAAACTAATGTCAGTTTTAACCCGCCATCCCATGTACACAACAACTGTAAGCAGCCGTATGTAGTGGGTGATGGTGGAGAACCGAACGAGGGTAGAGGGAAGGCGAGACTAGACTGGTGTTGGCTGTGCGCGCAGACGTGTGCAGAACAATATGCCCCGCATAGTACAAATTAAAAGAAGCATTCAACGAAGCATATGTTTATAAGAAGCTTGATATTAGCCACATATTCGAGAAGAAGTAGGCCTAAGTTACGATATCCTTACCTGGATGTAATTCGGAATATATGAACCTTGCAATGGCTTCGTTAGCAAAATCATCTATTCCAGTTACAGTAAACACATGCTTTCGATGTTTGCCTGATGTAACAAGGAGATCCTCCTTCCTTGACTGTAATATGACCTTCTGGACAGCAGAAAATCCATGCTGTAATAACATTACTAGTACCATAGATTACAATTTCACAAATATAACATGATACATACATGCATATCAACTCTCTGAGAGAACGTCGGAAGGGGGGTTTATTACATTACAATGAAGAGGCATGGTTTCTGGCCATGTCATTCAGCGAATAAAATCTCCCAGAATGGAAAGAAGTCTACAATAAGATACATCAATCAATTCCTATGCTAAATGACTATAGTGGAAGGCTAATTAGCTAAAATAATGTTGCTACCGTAAGTGTACATTTCATAAGGCTATGTTGAGGTTATGTTAGGTTATGTTAGGATTGATTAGGAAGAGCATTCTTAATAATTATCAAAATACTTACTCTCACCATGCCAGCAATTCTTACAATTCTTTCCGTATCACTACACTTAATTGCTTTTTCCTCATATTCTTTTTTAAAGCAGTGAACGCTGCAAAGTGTAATTAGGCCTCGTCTTCTTCAGTGGAATTTGTAGCTGTTTCTGGCCTCTTTTAGGCATTTTGTCGAAATCTAAATAACAATTCATGCAAAAATAAAGATTATGAACATTATTAAAGTTCCGACTAGTGCAAATGTACACATAGGCCTAGGCCTACATAATATAGGCCTAATCTATAAGTCTAAAATAATCATAATAACTGTTCTAATTGACGTATTTTTGTAGCACTTACCTCGTAAAACTGCACTAGACGCAATATTCCAAAGAAATGTGATGATTTATCCAATTAATTGAACAGTTTAGGGGTATATGCTTTATACGAGAATGTTGGTCACACTCGCTGCGACATTTCCCGCGTCTACGTGTTTCAAAACTGTTTCAACTGTACGGTAAAAAATCTTACTGGTATTGTGATATTTGTAGATGGCGAGATTTTCAGCAGGGTTGGCGAAACTGTGCTCACACAAAAGACAACTTAACTTCAAGAAATTCAACCACAAACCAACATGCGAGTAGGCATAGGGGATGGATGTTAACGTTGGCTACCCTTTTTTTATTAGTAACTTATTTAAGGTGTCCCGGACTATAGGTTAGGTTAAGCCATGCTTGCCAGATTTATTTGAAAAGCGCGCCATGTCAGTCGTTGCCCTCCGCCGCCATCTTGGAACTTTTTGATCACACCTCGTAGGTTAGGTTAGGTTAGGTTAGGTGAGTTAGGCTAGGTTAAGTAAAGCTACGGCCGCCATCTTGAAGGAGTATTGGTGGAGCGGTGGCGATGATCACAGAACCCCTCAAAAACCAGTACTTACCTGCAGCTGGCTCTGGGAGCAAATGTAGCTTGGCGGGTGGGAGCAAATTCTGACGTGTGACTGCTTGACTGCCAAGCAAACTCGGCACTATTACGTTTGATCACTGGCCCCAGGATGCCAACGAATATATATTTATTCAAAAAGGAAGCCTGTAGTTTAACGTGACCGTTAATCTCGCGATCATGAGTCACGTGACCTCATTTTTACGTGGAATCCGAACCACAGGATATGGCATTTCACTTTGAAAATCTCACATGTATGACCGGGAATTGAACCTGGTCCGCCTTGGTGAGAGCCAGACAGCTTGACCGCTGAGCCACCACGCCCCCTTCATATTTATTCATTGCATAGCCACTAATCGCTAATGATTCCAAAATAATATCTAATTATCATCATGATCCCGCACGGGGCTATGGATATAGAACGAAGCCTAGTGTTAGATATTTGTCACTGTTTTAAACAATGGGCAAAATGTATATATTATACGAGGTTAGTTTTACAACCATGCCACACTTGTTCTTCGACATCTGTAGTCACATCGAGGGAAAATTAGTGTTCAGTATCGTTTGTACTTGCACTTCATTAGTACCATATGTGATGCAAGCAGAGAAATATCGACCTCCCTGTCAACAACGCTAGGTGGGCAGCACAAAACAACATTGTTAGGGGACGCTGATTCACCTGAGAAGTGGTTTTTTAGGGGTTCTAGCGCCACCGCCACCGCTCCACCGCCAAGATGGCGGCGGCGCGATATCTCTCAAACGCATGTTCGGATTTTGACGAATGAGGTGTCGTTGAACTCAGGCTGACACCCCCTTTCCATTGGACAACATATTTCAACCCCGAAATAAAACCTACCCTACTAGGGGTTGAAATTGCAATTTTTTAGAAAATCTCGCTTTCCAAGTGCGACATGTGGGATTTGGAATGTTGAAATGAAATTAAACGTTGTTTCACACAAGAGACATGTGTACGGTGGAAAGTCACTATGAATTAACATGCTTGTTTTTTGTTTTTTTACGCATGTTCACTCATGACTTTTGTAAGAGGGCAGGCTTTTTAAAGATGGCGGCTGTAGTGTAACCTAATCTAACCCAACCCACAAGGGGTGATCAAAAAGTATTCCAAGCAGCGCTTGTCGATAGGCAAACCATTAATCGAAGAGGACATGTCAAGCCTTGAGGTGAGAGCCCCTGTCATTGTTGATTTGTCCCTTTGGACTGATCCATGTGGACGGGTCCCTCTTGACGGGTCATTGTTGACGGGTCATTGTTGACGAGTCATTGTTGACGGGTCCTTGTTGACGAGTCCCTGTGGACGGGTCCTTGTTGACGGGTGCCTATAGACGAGTCACTGTGAACGGGTCATTGTTGACAGGTCATTGTTGACGGGTCATTGTTGACAGGTCCTTGTGGACGAGCCCCTGTGGACGGGTCCTTGTTGACGGGTCCTTTTTGACTAATCCCTTTAGACCGGTCCCTTTGGACTGATCCCTATGGACTGGCCCATGGTCCCTAATGCTTGATGGAATTAAACGTTGTTCCACATGAAACGCATGTGAAGAGCCGATTGCTTCTATGAATTAACGTTTGTGTTTTTTGCTTTTAAGCATGCGCACTTGGGGTTTTTGTAAGCGAGCGGGCTTTTTGAATAATGATTTATAGATGAGTTCTTTTTAAAAAATTACCAAAAGATCCAAAACTAATAGGTCATTAGCTTTTTAATATCTCATGAACCAATAACGCTAGGGACTTGTATGAGAGGTCGCTGGACTTGAGGTGACATTCTGTTTTTGAATGTATTATTTATTTTTGTCAAAAGGGCTTAACTGCACTTTTTTAATATCTCGCTAACTAATAATTAGAGAGGGTCAAGTGAGGTGTCATGGGACTCAGGATGGTCAACCCTTTTCCATGACCAACGAATTTACCCAAAAGATCTAAAACACCAAGGTCATTGACCTATGATTTTATAAA